>OX104134.1:108704262-108813299 GCA_944470555.2 Heterobilharzia americana | reverse complement strand
TGTGATTAAAGTCACTATCTTAGTTAATGAAATATTTTGATTTACTGGTTGCAGGCATTTGCCATTCATTACTTTTCGAGTACATACATGTATTACGTGATTTTCTAATTTGCTTACAACACGTGATTAATTGCGCGTATAATTGCAACCTTTCAAAGACAAATTCACCCACGACTTACTGACACATCCACCCCTTCTGAGGCGGGAATGGTGATTACACTCCTTGTTATGTATATGTACATCGAAATCTTATGCTCACGGCGTGTTATAGTTCACGGGAATAAAATCAGTGATGCTTTACAGAGAAAACAAAGTTAAGCATAATAACTGACTTTTAACGGGTAGTCGTTTCAGAACCGTAAACTGTACGGAAATAAGTGACTGGTCAATACAAAGCTTTAGAGCTGCGCTGTGCAGTAGAACTACTCAAAATAAGTCCTAAGTAGAAGGTTTTTTACAATAACTAGTATGATACGACTTGTCGTACTTGTATGAGATTCACATTCCTCTTTCTTCAGACTGTACAACAGTATTTATTATTCATTCATCTTGTAAAGAATTCTCAGTTAAGTGGTATTTTAAAATCAAACTTTACTCACTTTGGTTCGGTGCATGAATCCATGAGTCCTCCCTTAGTGGTCGTCACCACACTTCCCCTTAAATTGGTAGATGCAGTGAGGTTTGACATTATCGTTCATATGCGAAGGCTTAGAAGAGTATCCACTCTCGGCATTTTCTTTTAACTGAACTCTAGCTTCATATCATCCCCTTCTGATGGCAGCGTTAACTCTTTGTCAAGTATCGCGCAATGAAAGTCGCCCTCATATAGAAGCTTGGTTAACACATCTTTCTTCGTGAAAAGGTGAACAGTAGGTCTCTGTGCTTAAGTCACTTTGTACTGACTAATGAGTTCAGGTGAATATTCATCTTCTAGGGATGTTTCAGTCGACATTAATATCTTATCTTTCATCTATGTATATCCATTAAATTATATTCACTAAGTACTTGACTAACTCTCCCTTGCTCTGAACTGGACAGAAACTATGATAATTCAGATACTGCTTTTTTCATGTGGATTTTCTATAGACATATCATTTATTGATGGATTCTGTTGTCAAAAAAGACAAGCAATCATCTTCTCCTATACATGTCAAGAGTATTCGATTCTGTACTTCATTCAATCGTTTAAGAATTGAATCTGAGTGACTTGGATTTTCACATATTAAAACGTCATCGACATTTCTTCGATATAAATGAGCTTTCTCAGTTAGGTCTTCCGTTAAGTCCTCCACATGTTTATTCAATAGAACTCAACGAATATGCACAAAAGTAAATCGAATCATCTGAACCTGTAACCATTGGTAGCAGATGTCTACGCTCTTCAATTGGGAAACATATCGTTGAGATATGCCACAGGATTGACATTTCTATATCCTTTAGACCAATTTACGAAGCGTGTTGGGACGAATCGTTAAATTAGTCGACATTTTAGCTATCAAGACGTTTAAGCCACGTTTATGGGTTCAAAAACGATTTACTATCACAATAAACGTCTCTTAGTGAATTCAACTCTGAAATCAAGTTCGATGTACTAATATTTTCGCGCTGTTGATTTTCATTGTTATTTTGGCCTTGAATTTAACCTTACTACTTGACTCCTTTTCATATTCTCACCTCTTATCTTTATGAATTTCCATATAAATATCTATGCAAGTACGTGTGTGGTCAGATTGTCTGCAATGTGTTGTGCAAATACACCGCACGATCTGCAAAGACTACATCTTATTGTTTTGTTGAAATTTGTAAAGGGAACTAATTGTTTGAACTATATATATATATATATATATATATATATATATATATATATATATATATATATATATATATATATATATATATATATATATATATATATATATATATATATAGTTCAAACAATTAGTTCCCTTTACAAATTTCAACGAAACAATAAGACGTATTTGGTGTTGATTCGATGGAGAAGGATTTGGTTATCAATTTCTCGACCCCACTAACTTAATTTTAAGGACTATCACTCTATCTTATCCTGTTGTATGGTTGTGGGCAGTCGCATACATAGCCATAGTCAAGCTTTTTTTGTAAATTTCTTATCTTACTAGGTTCTACGAATTTTGACCTAGCTAGGTATTTGTGCTCGGATAACCCAGCCGACCTCGGTCGACTACGTTGATTGATCTAAGATGTATTTGACCTTGCGATCGTTATGAGGGGTTGGATAAACTGAATTATTCTGCTTTATTGGATCTTTTAACCTACAAAGCCTGCTTATAAGTGAGTTTGTAGGTTTAAATGCCACTGTAACCCTAGGCTTATTGAGAGTCCTATGTTGTCTGTGAGGTGCCTTCTTTGTGTGGTAACACCGTGCAGACTTTGAATTATATCTTCATAGTGTTATCATCATTAACATTATTATTGGTGTTATAAACACCTGTGTAACTAATATTACTCATATTTTTTATGTAATTATTAATATTTTCGTTTTATCTTGCGACCCACTATTGCGAATTCCCCTTAATTACCTTTTAATTCATGAGTAAATTAAATTGCTTTGACTACTGAATTTATATGTTTAGATCGTAGCGAGATAAGAAATCTAGAAAAAAGCTTGGCTATAGCTATCTACACAGTTACATGTAGCTGCCCGACAGACTGAAACAGAGTAAAAAACCTCAAACTAACTCATTGGTGTGGAAGGAGATGTTGATAGCCGAATCTTTGTTTATTGAATCAACACCAAATACATGTAATAAGAAGGATTCTGCACTGCTACTAGATATATTAATAAATAATACTGCCTGTGTCACAAAGGAAAAGGGAGAATAAGAACTATGTAAACCAAGTCTCAAAATTGTAGAATTATCTTGATATAACTATGGTCATTAAATTGTATCCGAAACGTAATCCCTTGAGTAATTCTATTTCTCTGTCTGCTGCTTCTAACAAATCAGATAATATGAAATATTTTTTGGAAGTTTATGGAGTAGTTCAAGGTAGTACTCATCACGGACTGAAGTTAGTTATAGAACCATTGAAAACCTGGAAGCAGTGGACATATGTTTCTTCGTATTATTGGACTCCGTAGCAGTACGCACCCACGACCCCACCAGGAATCAAACCTTAAACCATTAGTCATCGTAGCAAGTAAGTTAACCATTCAAACAGAAGGTTGGAGTTCAATGTTCTACACTTCCCTTCTTTTGTCAATTTGCTATTTCGCGTAACTATCATTCGACGCCATTTTTCGTAGGGAAATACCTTGTAACTAAGTCCATTTGACTATTGTGACTGTTTTAACCTCCGACTCTGTTTACTCAGAATTTAATCATTTAACCGTAGTTTCTTGTATACTTTTTTCTTCACCATACATGTAAACCTTTTTTGTGCATAATATAAAGATTGATTTTTATTTCTGCGCATTCCTTTTAGTTTACGGTCTTCTTTTCATACACAGATATGGCAAACAGCTCGATTCGTTTTAATCCAACTTCAAAGGCAAGATCTAATTCAATCAGTATCAAATACTCATCATCAACCACTTGAGTTTCAATGGATCAGTCACGTGGGCGAATTAAATCGAGAAAATGTCAGTTTTCTTTTGTTATTAATTCGTAAATTACAGCCGAGAACTGCTGTCAATGTTTGTTTCTTCGATATCGCTGTTGATACGAAATCGGTAGTGTACATAATCTAGTCTTACACAACTAGGTTTATTCAGCCTAAATCATCCCGTTATGGGATCAGTGGATTTACTACTGAATGATATAAAACAAAAGTTCCCATTTAGACATATAGTAAAACAAACAATGTGAGCGAAGAAATATTTCCTTTCAATCAGTTCCTCATCAATAGCTCCACACTAATATTTGTAGCATTTTCAAACGTAAATTACATACCATTTTAGTGGTGAGAGTTGTTTAATGAAAGGTTATCAATCTCAAGGTATCAAGAAGGCGATAATTGATCAGGTAATTAAGACAACTAACTAAAGCATAGATTAATTGTAGTAGAAAGATTTTGTGAAATTTTAAACAGGTCCTTACATAATCGATATTTTGTATAATGGTAGCAAAAGAGCGAAAATGAATTGTTACGTGAAGTGGTAAATTGTTGACGGTAATTACAGACAGTAGAGGAAGAACAAGAAGGCTGAAACAATAATAATAATAATGCTATTAAAATGTTAGTTATAATCAATTGTGGGATGAATGGAGTGAAGGGTCTTGTTGTAATAAATGAGGTATACAGATGGCCAAGGCAAAGAAAAAGGTTGTACGAATTTCTTCTGAACACACACAGACTCGGCTTAATTAGGTGGATTCCTATGACTTCTGCTGAACGAATAGTAAGCAGAATACTAAAGGCATCTTGACCAGAAAACACAGACAAACCTTACGTAAACTCCGAATGAACGAGAATCTACTGATCACTAGGCCCGATAAAGGTTTAGCGGTGATTATTATGAACAAAGTGGAATACCTGGACAAAATGAATAACCTTCTTAGTTATCACGGTAAATTTCAAAAATTATCAATTAATACTGACATCATAGATAAGACTGTGGGGCAATTATCTGAATCCTTAAAGAAGTTGGAACAGCAAGGCTTCATTTCGCAAAGTGTGTATGAAACACTTAGACCTACTGGTACAGTAACACTGAGGTTATATGGTTTACCGAAAGTGCATAAGAACGGATTATTACTCCGACCAACTCTTGGCATGTCAAACTCTCCGTATCATGCGACAGCGAAATGGCTAGTACAACTCTTGCAACCAATGCATAAAAAGGTTGTAAAGAACAGCGTCAAAGATACCTTTCACTTCGTTGCTAAGATAAGACATTCGAACGTGGATAATGAGTCTATGATATCCTTAGACGTATCAACCCTATTCACAGATGTCACATTTTGAGAACTGGGAAAGAGAAATATAGAAACTGGAATTACGGCACCCACCTTGAAAGAGCCTTTTTTTTTCTTTACGATGTACAATGAATGTACACTTTCTCTTCAATAAGGAATTCTATAGAAAGTCAGGCGGTGTCTCTTATGGGGTCACCACTAGGCTCAATCTTAGCGGATTTTTTATTAGCGAAACTTGAAAATGACCCTTTGGAAAGTATGAGAAGCGGGTTAGAATTTTACTGCCGTTATGTAGATGATACATTCTTGATTGTGAATAACGAGAATGATGCAAGGATTATGCTGGATAAATTCAATAGCGTCCATCCAGCGATAACCACCATTGAGACAGAAAGTGACGATAGCATCACCCTATTAAATGTCCGATTGACAGGGAAGGCGTATGGAACTGTAAGAAGAAGTGTATATCGGAAACCTACGTCAACAGGTCAATACACCCACTTCTTGAGTTTCGTCCCCTTACAATATAAATGATATCGGGTTAGACTCATCTTTTCAGTTATTTATCACATTCCTTCTAACCTCACCCATGTTCTACGCATTCTACTTTTTCATACAGCAGAAGTCATAGGAATCCACCTAATTAAGCCGAGTCTGTGTGTGTTCAGAAGAAATTCGTACAACCTTTTTCTTTGCCTTGGCCATCTGTATACCTCATTTATTACAACAAGACCCTTCACTCCATTCATCCCACAATTGATTATAACTAACATTTTAATAGCATTATTATTATTATTGTTTCAGCCTTCTTGTTCTTCCTCTACTGTCTGTAATTACCGTCAACAATTTACCACTTCACGTAACAATTCATTTTCGCTCTTTTGCTACCATTATACAAAATATCGATTATGTAAGGACCTGTTTAAAATTTCACAAAATCTTTCTACTACAATTAATCTATGCTTTAGTTAGTTGTCTTAATTACCTGATCAATTATCGCCTTCTTGATACCTTGAGATTGATAACCTTTCATTAAACAACTCTCACCACTAAAATGGTATGTAATTTACGTTTGAAAATGCTACAAATATTAGTGTGGAGCTATTGATGAGGAACTGATTGAAAGGAAATATTTCTTCGCTCACATTGTTTGTTTTACTAAATGGTATAAGTCTAAGTCTCTGAAATGATAAGAATCTCTTCAATTTTGGGGAACACCTTCTTGACGAATGTTGACAAACACAACAACTAGATGAAACACTACTTCCATAATATTACTTGCCTTCTTAACTTGATAGTCAATTGCTGTTTTTGAGTTTGCGGAGCTGTGGATCACTAGTCTAGACACTTGTTTCCCAATCGGTGGGTCATGTGTTCGAAACTAGCTCCACCTTCCGAGGTTTAAGTAGCTAGATGGTTTGTTTTATTCGTCGTCACATGTTGGGTGTGGCTTGTCGCTTACTGCATTAGTGAGTATAAGGCCGCTAAATGGGCTTTGTTTCGTACGTTTACCAGTTTCACAGTTGTATTCAGCCTGTCGCGTTGAACAGCATAAACTGTATGCAGACAGCAGATTTTTTCCAATATGATATCAATAATTATATTTGTCCCTTGGGTTGCTAGTGGAATATAGGGCTTCAGTAGCACGTCGCCATTTCACTGAGTTCTCTGCGGTCTTTTGAACCTGGCTCTAGAACTGCCTCGAAGCTTTCGTTTCTTCCTCACACGATGTCCTTCGTGTCGCCCTCGGCCGCCCAACTAGTCGTTCCACATGCAGGTTCCATTTGAGGGCCTGGTCTGGCACGTGATATCCTCAAATGGTCTTCTAAGTGTATGCCCATTGCAATCCATCTCTACTTTCTTCTGTATATTTGTTAAGCGATGGGTTCCTGGTTGCTTCGTTGTCAGCCAGAGTTCCTTTTTCCGTCTTCTTATTATTCTGGCCATCTGATTTTCAGTATCGAGTGAGCGAAGGCGACAGCTGTTGATGTATGTCTGCAGTTTGTTGTTTACCATATAAAAAGTTACATCACTGATTTGTACACTGAACCGTCTGCGGTTGAATTCCATATCGACCAGTGATTGATACAATCTCCTTGATATTCTTGCCATTAGTTGTCTGTCGAATATCTTATATCTGTCCATCTTCTTTGCGTCAGTCATTGCATCCGAACAAGTTGTACTTATCATACTACCGTATTACTCACTCTTGTTTGATTAACTTTTTCTTTGTATTTGTTATTAGTGTTACTCATTCTAGCCAATCTTTCCTCCTCATACTTGTGAATTTCATTCCGACTGACTGCTTTTGCGCATGGACTAGTCTCGGTCATTTGGCCAGTTTACTTCTTTGAGGAGTGGGTTTGAAAAAAACTAGTATACATATGATATTGGCCGCTATGAAATTTATCAATGATGCATAGTGTGTGCAGCTTCTGAATATTGAGCTAAACACCACCTCCCCTTTCCACACGTTTCATGTGGTGAAACAAAACACTAATAACTTTTTATTCAATTGGATACTCTGTAGTTAATTAATTAGTACCAGAGTGGTTTTATTACTAATTGACAGCAGCGAGTTAAACATTGAAAACCAAGGAGTATTGAATAGATAAACGTTATCAGAACCAAACCTCGCATTACTGCATATTAGTTCAATTTACCGCTTATCAGATCATTACTTTGAGATGCAAGGAAACGAAATCAAAGACACGGAGATGGAAACGCTGTCCAATACTAGGCATCAAAAAGATGATGTCAAGGCATAGATGCATCTTTGCCATTGAGGATGATTCTGTGGTATGTAACCTGGTGTCTCCAACCATCTGCTTTGACTGCCTGCTGATCCCAACCAGCAAGCCTACATTTACGCATACCACTCAGACTAAAGGTCAGTGACCTTAATGACTGGTATCAGGTCCCTCCCTCGGAATGTATCCTGACTGTGTTTCAGTCACATTGTCGACTTCTTAAATGTAACCTGTCTAGTTCAATTTGTGATGAGCTTAAATTTGGTTGCCGAAAGAAGTAAACGATATGCTAACACTACAGGATTTCGAACACTGTTGTCTTTATAGCACTGTGCATATATAACTGAATATATATGTAAGGAATGTCGATTACTATATTCAACGACTGAAGAGGCTTGAATATATGTTGCACATCCCAAGGCACCATCTACCTTGATGTGCAATGCTAGTCGAAGTAGACTCGGTGTGGAAAAAGACTGAGGATGGCCAGATCATGACGTGGCGTCACTCCACGAAGCCTCTGACTGTTAGTCTGAATCGTATAGGGGAGGTGTAGACTACCTGACTGACTCGAAACAATAAGAATCAGTCATCGACGTTTTGTGACACTGCTCAAAATCGATCACCATGGCGCATATCTTCACACTCTTTATCTTGGAATTTTCGACAAGCTCCATTTATTTGTTGTCTCACTTTCTATCAACTTATTCTATGTATGCTACTATGAGGTTTGATAACTTGCGCTGATGCAATAGCGGACTTCTTTTTTGTAATCTTTGGCTAATTTTTTGGGTATTCAACTTTTAACCAGTGAGTTAGGGTTTCGAACACCGCTCCATTTACCGAATTTTTAACTGCCAGGTAGTATTATTAACCCTCACACGGTAGGTGTGACTAACTGTTTGGTTGGCGAACGTGGTTTTTGAGTGAATTTTGACCGTCTGTTTATCTTGAACATGTCGAGTCACCGCCTACTTCGACATGCTATTCAGTTGAGATTCAGGGTGGCCATACTAAGACTTGGCATCAATCTATAAAGTTTGAGCCGTGTGGGGAGGTGAAGATTACCTGGCTAGAGTCCTCGAGACAACAGGAATCAGTGTTTGAGAATTTTCTGGGAAATGGATGAAAGTTGGTCACCACGGCACAGATGTATTCACTTTTTGACGTCATCTAAAGCCTGAATGCTTTGACTAACCTTAAGTTCTAGATTTCCTCTCCCCCAGACACCTTTGTCTACTTTGACATCAGTCTTTCCTATCCACTTGCTCTTTATATACTACTGTATAGTGTAGCAACTTGAACCGATGCACTTGTGTGTGAGGTTCTACGTTGATTCTGTTTGTCTGTCTGTATACCTGCCTCTCTGTCTCTCTGTTTTTTGACGAGAAATTTCACTCACACATTACGATCGTATGAATAATACTGTTAATAGTTTCATCTTTTAATAAGTAAATAAAGTTTAGTTTCCTCAACAATAAAAGTTTTATTACTAAACTCAAAAGTAAAAATCATTTTAGTAAGTCCGTAAAATTATAGAGATTCTTTTTTTCCATGTCTTTGAATCGTGTAAGCGTAAATAATAGGTGACCAGGCACTTGCAAAAATGCAAATTATACTTATTTCCTGTAGTAACAGAACAGAACTCTTCATCCTTTTCTGCTCTGACCGCATTTCGTTGCATCAGGCTTTCTACTTTCTACAACTGAACTGAACTTAAAGATCTAATCACCTATCAAGTTTTGAATTGGATTCAACTATCAAGTGCCTAATCCAACTTTTATGTAAATAAGAGACATGCGATTGTCAATAATCCCTCACCCTACACCTAACCAACCATTTTATTTTCTCTCAATTTGATTATTGGGGTAAATCTTTGTTGGCGCCAAACTGTTACTTACGTTCAGTTTTTGCTTCGTCGTATAATTCTTTTGTAAAAGTTATATTTATCACTAACTGACATCAGTTGGAAACCACTGAAAGGCTTGGAGCACTGGATATTTTTTTCCTAGTTCAGGACTCCTCAGTAGTGCTTATCTTCATTGTCAGACCTCACTGTGTGTCAGTTGCCATCCAATCACTGTGTTAGGATCCACTAAGCCATAATCCCCGACTTTTGTCCTTTGATCATCGTTCAATGCCATCAGTGAGTTTTTGTTCTCACACTGAACTTAATCGAACCTATAGATCGTGGATTTGCACTGTTGGGAAGTTCCAAACTAGGACAAAAAGCTGTCTAGTGTTCAGTGGTTCGTTAACTGACACCAATCAGTGATGAAAACCATTATGAAGTCAGTTAACCCCTTCACTAGTTGAATTTTTTTTTCTTTGCTGTAGAAATTACGATTATTCGATGTATGGATTATACACAAATTACATCGATTAATTCGATTGATCAATTTAACATGGACAGATCCTGAAGATAAGGATACTGATGATAGTGACTATAGGAGAATTCAAGAAAAAAGTACAGCTGATGATGGCAGTTTAAAATGGTCATTTCATCATGGTGTTAAGGGGATACAAAATTGGTGGATGAATGATCTGTGCTCAACTTATCTAGAGGTGGTCAAAAGTGGAGGTAATTTTATACCACGACGTTTTACCTGTCTGACGTTAAATTTAAAAGATTTCCTATACTGTAATTTAACGTCATCACCAGGCTGAGACTAACTATCGCGATATGTTTTGATTAAATTTGCAATACTGAAACCAATCTGCAGGAAGTCGTTGACTCAGGTTTCATGCTTGTTTGTGGTCGTCGCCAAGATGCATTTTCAACCTCATTTGGAATAGTTCAATGGTAAAGGTGTCTAACTGTAGTACTGGAAGATGCGGGTTCGAACCTGTTAGAAAATACTACTTCTTTTGAGACTTCAGCTACGCCTTGCTGATGAGTGCCAGCAGACACGAAACACTAGTCAAGTGCGGCGTCTAGCAGATTGCTTCCAACTGACTGTTTTAGCAAGGTTTATTTCCATATTAAGTAAGCTTATTTGATATGAGATACAATGAGACAGTATTATTGTATATATATGTATACGTCTTTCTCATCTCTGCAGTCTCCGAATTTCAGGACAAAGCATATCAACTAACGGAAGCAGTTATCTTCGATCGTAGCAAACGTATTTATCGATAGGTAGAAGAAGATGGCTATTAGAACACATTTCATTCTACCTCGAAGATGTCGAGATAAATGTCACCGCGTCAGTATTGCAGAAGTCAGGTGTAGAGTTTTGTGGAGAAAAGTCAGTTGATGAAGTTGTGAATCTTCATCGACTCAGGTTGCCAGCGCATGTGTTACACATATCTAGTCACCGTTTGCGTCGTCATACATTTTTAACTGAAGTAGGTTCAGGTTGTAAAATGGTTAGGGGTGTCCAGACTAAAATCTGGCATCAGTGCATGAAGTCTTTGACTGTTGGTCTCACCTATGTAGAGAAATGTAGACTTCTCAGTTGGGTTGTGGGCGACAAAAGGAACTGGTGGTTGAAGACTCTAGGTGAAATGTCTCAGAATCGATGTCTATGGTGCAGATGTATCCACTGACTGACAGACAACTAATAAAATCAACGTAAAACCTCGCACACAGGTGCATCGGCTTAACACACTTTACAGTAGTATGTAAAGTACAGGTGGGCAGTAAAAGAGTAATATCAAAGTAGATAAAGCAGTGTGAGAGAATCTGCAATTTGAAGATAACGGTCAGTGTGAATATTAAATCTTTAGAAGACATGGTAAAAGAATGAATACATCTAGACCATTGTTACTGATTTTCAGTATTTTCACTAAGGGTCTTCAAACGCTGATTTTTGTCGTCCAAAGGACCCCAGTCACGCAGTCTACATCTCCTCCATACGGCTCAGACCGACGGCTAGGGACTTCTTCGACTGATATCACGTCTTGGCTTGGCCACCTTGAACCATCTTCCAACTTACCCTTACTTGGCACGTTGAGGTAGATGGTGGATCGGCATGTGCAGTACTTATCCAAGCCATCTCATTCGATGAAGATTCACAACCTTATCAATCGACTTGCCTGTATTGCCTGGTATCCTTCCACTGACCTCAATATTGCTCACATGGTGATTCCACCATATACGAGCAATCTTATGAAGACATTTGTGATCAAAATCAAGTAATCGTTTCGCATCCAAGCATTATCTTCACCTTAATCATCTTGCTAAATCTAGCATTTTCTTATTCCTCCTTCCTCTTTTTTACTACTTCCTACTGCTTCTAAGCGATTTTTCCTTCTTTTTTCATGCTTCATCTAATTATTTTGTTACTTTATGCGCTGACATGAGGTGTGTCAATTTAAACTGTCATGCAGAAATGTCTGGTCTTTTTTGATAATGATGATGAAGTGGATGATACGCTTACTGTGTTAAAGTTGGAATATATCTTTCCTTAGTTGGGTAAATTCATAAATAACGAAATATTCTATGAGAATTAGGATGACGAGAATGTTTGGATGCAGTTTTGTCACTGCCTTTTGTTCCAAGCCGTATCATTTGGAATCTTCAGTCATCAATTTGGAAGTCTATGCTTCTATACATAGCCCAAACCAATAATCAGAGACTTCATGGACTAATATTACATCTCAATCTAATCAGGGTTAGTTGTTTTACAACCTATTTCTTTTTCAACTACCATCGCACGACAGGGTGAGTACCTGCAGGTAACTCATATCCCAGTCACTTAATTCGAACTAGAGTGACATTTCAAAAACGCACCTGATCCCTGTGGATTTCGAAATCAAAGTTGGTCGAGAAATGTGGTACGGGATAACTGAAGATGCCGATAGCCTATGTAGTTCGCTGATCCTCTTGGTGGAAAAGTCCAATGGGAAGTATAGATGGTGTATCAATTTCAAAAAGCTAAATAAGTTCACAGAACTAAAACCACATGCACTGCAAGTAGTAGCAGGAATACTAGATCACCTAAACAACGCGAAATTGTTCACAGCTTTTAGTTTACTGATAATAAGATATAGTGATTGAAGCAAAACAGCATTTGTTGTCAGTCAGAAACAATACCAGTTTAAACGAATGCCATTGCGATTGACAGGTGGGTTTTTTACATTAAGAAGATCAATGAGATAATACTCCGGAACCTGCAGAACGTCGAGGTATATGGTGACGATTCGATTTTGGACAGTCACACAGAGAAGAGAGAGAATGTGGAAGCCGTCCTAAAGCGAATTGTCGAGTTTGAACCACGAATTAACGAGGATAGTTTGCAATATCACACTGTTGATCTATGAGTTAAGAAACAGAGAAATAAAACCACTACCACAGAGAATTCTAGCTATAAAAACTATACAACATCCAATTAGAAAACTGAAACAGTTTTTCAGAAGAGCAGCTCTCTACAGTCGGTTAGTTAAAAATTCAACAAGATAGCGGAGTCCTTGTATAAATTACTTAGTAAAATCTGGTTTATTTGAACGGACGTAGCACAAAGAATACTAGATCAATTCAAGGAACATTTATTTGAAACTAAGGCTTGTAGAACCCGCGAAACAGTTCACTGTTGGCATCTATGCAGGCGATTATGACATAAGCGCTGTCAAAAGATAGATGGAGTTGTAGAGTATGCTAACCCCATCTTGATATCGGTAATCTGTGGTTAGTGGTTTTCGAAAACAGCTAGTGGTAACCAATTCCTGCTACCAACGACCACGCATGCTACGCACTAGGCATACATTGTGGCTATCAATGCAGTTACTGAAGCTGTGATTCAACATATTGTGGTCAACCGCAGAATGTCGAAGATTATATTGACAGATAATGGTCTTTTTTTAGAGAGTAAAGAATTCAAATCCCGCGTGGAATATCTAGGTATCAAGGACGATACAAACGATGTCACATCACCCAAAGACTGGTGTTTTGAATGTAGAGAAACAAACGGACACTGAAGTAATGGCTGGTATCGAAGGAGGCTAACTGAGCGACAGAATTGCCAATAATCTTTTTAGTGCATCATGCCGGACAACTAAGAAATTATCCTTTCAGCTGATATATGAAGGAAAACCATGGCTACTAAAATACACTATGACCTGGTTGCATCGACAGAAACGGAGTATGACGGGGTTAGAAACTGAGAGGAATTAGGATATCGATAAAAAAAGCAGACACTCTGAAGTCAGAGAAGGAAAACGGTAAGAAATGGGAAGCTTTTTAAGTTGGAGACCTAATGAATTGTGGAGAAAGAATATACTCCAGAAGATGAACTAGGGTCGTGGATGCTGCTCGTAAAATGGGAAGGACCCTATTTCGTGATCTACAGACGAGGTGCAGTTTAGATGATCCAGAAAGGGGTTTAACAAAACAGCAAAATTACCAGTCAGCTACAAGAATAAATCCAGTTGCGCAAAGAAGTCGATTCAAAGACATCCAAACTGCGAAGAAAGCTGTTACTCAACCAAAATGACTGCAGAAATGACTTTTTGATGGTGGGTGGGGTGGTGGCGTGTATCATGCGTGCTGCTTATCCCAACACATGTAGGTAGTATTATATAGCATCATCTCCCTGAGGAAAGAAAATAGACTTTCCTGCCGACCGGCAGAGGTTCCGAAGGAGGAAAAGAGAAACATAGAGGGAAAATACAAAGGACAGGCGAAGAAGCAAAAGAAATTGAGGTTCAACCCATCTTGAATATAGAATGTGAAAACTGTTTGCATTACTGGGAGGTTTTCATACTTCAAAAGGACAGTGTAATTTCCCAATGAGCATTTTAGTCTGTTTATTAGAAATGTCACACAGTGAAACAGTATCATTTACTGGATAACGTTTCACTGTGTGACATTTCTAATATACAGACTAAAATGGAATTGCAATCGATCACAGTTCTCAAGTTTTACTCGTATACTCCCAATAAGCACTCTTATCGATTATTTCGTTTGTTGTTCTGACATAACTACTGCGTAGTTGCATTTGGAACACTTTCTATTAACTTAGACATTAGCAACTGCACCTGGAAATTTTTATTCAACGTAGCAGATTAGTTAGAGTCAGCATGGCACTATATACTGCTTTATTGCATTGCCATAGGTAGCGTGCACCACTACACCATTTGTCGTTGCACCAAGTGACTCAGAGATGTATACTGTAGACATTCCACCACTTGCTTACAGTTATTAAAGTATTTATCAAAATACACCTAAAATTTAAAATATTTATTCATGAATAGGTAGTCTAGTAGTCAATATGTGAAGGGAAGTATAATAAGGCATCACATAACCGCCTTTTCCACTATCCGCTGATTATTATTCTCATCACTCGTTTCATTCTGGTCTACAACAAAGTGTCGTTATGATTAACTCATTTATACATGTACTCATCAACCCAAAATATGCAGTACAACTCAACTACATTGTACAAATTATTTCATTAAGCCTTAGCCATTTATGTTGCATGACAGCTGATGTTTCTATCTACTTCCGTCAATTTTGGTAGGTGGAGGTCGGTGAGAATAGTTAATCCACTGAAGAAAAAATAGTCGACCAATTAAGCCTTTTTTTGTTCGGATAAGATGCTTAGATTTCAGTTGTTCTGATTCATTTTGACTAGTTAACCCTAAGTGTTTAGGATATTTCTGAACAGAATTGTGTAATATATTTAGGTCTACTGAATCTAACTAGGTTTCCGCTTTTTATCGTTATAATTTATCAGTTAAACGTACGCTCTAAATTCTATCAGTTTTCGTCTACTGCCTTTGTTTTATTTCGTTTCACATATTCAAAAAATAAAGTATTTGGAATCTTAACGCAATAATAACAATGGAACGTTGCATCTCAGCAATCTAGTATAACTATACCCCTCTTCCTGATGTGTAAAGCCTATGATACTATCGAATCTACGAGGTAGAAATGAATAGGATGATTTGAAGGTAGAGCCACTTGATAGCTAGTTGCACATCCAGTGTGTACATCACTGAATTTAATTTCCTGTTATCTAGTCTTAAGTGCTAACTGAGTGGCCTTCAAAGTTATCTACATTTTGAGTGACTTTTAAGGCCACCAAAGCAACTGCTGAGATAGCCAATTACGTTTCTCTATTTTGTGAAAAACTACCTTTCTAGTTGTAATACTGAAACCTGATTGGTTAGTTTGGCAGCTGCTAGTGTAGCCTCACTCCAAATTTCATGCCTCTTGGTATTGCTCATCAGTCACACTTATCTACTACTTACTTTCCTTCAGGGATTTCAACTTTATTCAAACTTAATTCATAGACTTCAGTCGAGGGATAAGTTTGTCTTCAAATTAACTAGAATAACTTTTTTATGTATTCATTTCTCGCCTAATTGTGTTTTTATCTAGGTGTTACACCGTCCAATACAAACTCCCTTCATGTTTTATATCTCTGCCTCATGACGGGTATCCACCTACTACATCCAATTATGCCGCATTTAACTGAAGTTTTGTGGCATGGTTTACGGATTAGCACTGAATGTAAAGACAATGAGTTTTATATTCCTGAAAATTGTCTTTTAATGCAAACATTTCCCAACACCGATTGGGTAGGTTGTTTTGGTATGCTTTATGTTAACCTATAAATAATTATTACTTTTAAATGAATCATTTATGAAAGTTTTCATGGTCTGAAGGCTTTCCTTTAATGAGTACACCTCACTTAATGGATGTTAGTCGGTTGAAGACAATCGAGAGGAGGCCACAGTTGACTTACGTTTCATGCTTGTTGACACTCATCAGCAAGGCGTATCTGCAACCTAGAGGTAACTGATGTAACTGATAATCGATATAATTCGGTCAGCATTCAGGACTAAACAACATGAAATTGGGTACTCTCAAGTGACCAATCAATATACACCTCACTTAAACTGTCAAGTTTCATGTTTGGCTATCGTATTGAAGGAAGAAAGATTTTCTTCTATTTAGGACGGTCATCAGATCCCTGGGTTAATTACCTCTGAGATGTTTTGCTCTGAATTTCCATGGTGTCCCTGGTTCTCTCTTAGCTCTAATGATCATTGCAGCTTTATGTGTTAGTTTATCAGCAGATTCATTGAGTTTTAAATATAAATAGTTAATTAGTTATTTATTTAATTTGCTTATAGTAAGTGTGGTTGTTGCTAAGTAATTCAATTTAATATAAAAGTAGTTCTCATCACGGATTAAAGTCAGTTAAAAAATCACTTAAAATCCTGAAGCACTGGAAATTTGTTTCCTTCTGTCACAGACACCTCAGCAACTCACACCCATAACTTTTGTGACGAGTAGAGCACGTCAAATCTCTAATCACTACTCTCAGATTTACGATTATTCTACAACTAGTATAATTCCCTGATAATAACTACTCCGAGTTTAATTAAGGCGTACAAATCACCAGCAGATACAAAAGGGAGTCATAGTTAGAACTTGATTCCTAAGAGGTTTTGAACCATTGACATCTGAGTTATTGACCTGGCAATCAAATTACTGAACCACGCGACTTAACTTTTAACGGTCTCATTTTCATTTAAGTCGTCGGAATTTTTATACGAATATCATGTTAATATACAGTACTGGCTATTATTCCAGTTTGCTTTCAATTATTTGTAAAAAATGTGGAACATTTTTTATTTCATTCATGAAAATGTGAAATTTCGGAAGTCAGTTGGTAAGAACCCTTGAACTTCTGTTTCGGGCTTGTTGGTTGGCACTCACCATCAAAGTGTACCTGCAACTATGGAAAAACTATTGTTCCATCGGTAATTTGAATTTGACCACTCAGTGATGGAGTCAAAGAAATTACGATCAAGCTATTCCAGCCACAACTGAGCTATTTAAAACTGAATTCTGTACAAAAATCGGCTGTCAGTGAGAAATCAGTATAGCTGTCCAGTGTTTAGTCTTTAGAACTGACCTAACTCTATACATCTTGCTGATGAGTGCCAACAAACAAACAGCGTATGTCCAGGGTTTTCTGCACATCGACTCCCGAAATACAGTGAACTGTGGTGTCACATCATTCAGCCTAGTGACCACCTTGAGAACTTGATCGATAAACTTCTGTCAGTGCTGAGCACAAAGAAGTTGACGTCTACACCGGTTACCAGTTCTTTAGACCGTACATCGGACCGCTTGTGCTTAAGATGTTGTACAGACATAATGAATGTAGTTTTCTTCAAATCAAATGAAGTAGTCTAGACATAGAAGGAGGGATACTACCGATGAGCTCGGACTGTAGCGCGTGATCACTCCAAGGAGTTAAGGTAAGTTCATATGACATTCTTTCCTTCCGGATCGCTGAGACCATTGAGAGGTTAGGACCAGATGTTTTCTTTTACAGTTTCACAACTGGTGGGAACACCTGTCATGTGAAAGTAGTCAATATGACTTCCACGGCTTAGGTTATTGACAAATAAATATACTATAACAGTTTTGGGGAATCTAAGTTATTATGAATGGTTGATTACACAACTTACAGCTGTGTGCAATGTTATGATAGAGTTTCACGTTTAGATTTCTAGAGATTCATTTCTTTCATTGGATATGCTCTTTACTTTCGCTTTACATTTGAATAAACGTTATAGAATCTTACTTATATATGAATGATCCAATTACTTTGAAAATTGCTGAAAGTGTTAAGTCTTCAATAACTCTGGTAGAATGTTTCAAAGTTTGATTTCATTTAAAGCATCTGATTCAGGTGTGGTTAACCCAATCGATCTAATCACTTTGATTGGCTATGCTTCTGGATAATCCTTTTAATTGCAAAGATGGTGAAGGTTTTTTTAAGGTTTCCGCGATAACTTGTTAATGAATCTCTAATTAGCAAAAAAGTCTGCTTGATGGTTTCCCTGACAGACAGTCACCTACAGAAATTTAACATCATTTAAAATACGATAGAGAGTCTTATCGTTATATCGAAAATAACAGTTCCTCATTCTCAACATAAGCGTAAAACTTGAGCACTATGGTTGAGTGTAATCCAATTTCAAATGATTTATTAGACGCACTATCCAGTGGAACAGTTTTGTTCACTGGATAACATTTCGGGCATCATTTATTGTCCATACTCATATCAAATTAGCTTCATAACTTTGAGACATGGTTTGTATGATTCTAATTCTCTCTCCTTTGCGATATAGGCAGTAGGAAATTCCATATATCTGGAAGAGGTGCTGACTCATCCCTGTTGCATATGTTTGGTTGATTTGATAAACAAAGATTTGGTTATCAATCTTTCCTTCGACTTCACTGAATTGGTTTTAAGGATTTTCACTCTATCCTCTCCTATTGAGTGGCTGTGTGTGATTGCATGCACTGCTTTGACCGAGCTATTTTCTAGGTTACAATTTTGATTTACCTAGATTTTCGGGCTCGAATAGCCTGCCCGACTGTGATTGACTACTTTGTTCTGTGATGTATTTGACTTCGCAATCGTTCCAAGCGATTTGGTAAACTAGATTATTCTGCCTAAATGGATCGCTTAACTTATAAATCCTGCTTCTAAGTGAGTTTGTAGGTTAAATGACACTCTAGTCTCAACCTGATTCAGAATCCTAAGTAATGTCTATGAGGAATTTTCCTTCGGAAGCTACACATTCTTTATCCAAATTGTGGGTACCTGGATCGTGAAGTATGCCCTCAGTTGTTTTTGTTATTGTTAACCTTCAACCTCGATATAACCTGATCCGTAGTTTTGGACACTTCAGTAATAACCCTCAGGTTCCATTTTTGTTGGTGACTCAATTCTTTGCAGAATAGCAGAGACCGTAAGACAGCGAAAAGTGTATTGCATAGTAAAAACCATGTACAAAATGCAACAGTATATATATATATATATATATATATATATATATATATATATATATATATATATTCGCTAGTGTTGGTTGTTCTCAGGCCTTTATAGAAAGTCGTTTTCCGTGGATTTTGTCTCTTCAACAAATCTGTCACCCACTTATAAAGCCGTGAGTTTTTTCTCGAAACTTTAAAGCGTGTTGATTGACTGTGAAGGTTTTCGTGGATATGGAGTTTCTCTCATAATTGTGTACAACAGTAGTGGACACTGTATGTAACGAACCCGGTAATGGTTTGATATTCACAAAGGATTTTTGTAGATACTGAGGATTAATCATCATCACAGGTTCGACCCCCGCCCCATCTACCGTGGTTTGAAGAGCCAGATAGTATCACTAACCCTTATACAATAGGTGTAGTTCATTGCCCACTGCATGGATACGCACAAAGTGGTTGAGTTCGTTCCGTTCATTCGTTTAATCATTATTCACTCAAGCCCAGAGAACACCAAAGCATTATCATACTCATTGTTGGACTACAAAATCTTTATCACTTTGTCATTTCCTTTTTCTCAGTTTGAATTTCTTCATCAAAAGCCCAATGTTTCATTAGAAGTTGTCGAGGCAACAATGTCTGAATTAACTATGATAGCTACAAATATTAACTCTTGGCGTCCATTACTCCGATTCATTGATCATGTTGAATCATCCAAGAACAAAGGTGTTGAATCTAATGATCTCTATTTAATGAAAATTTTTAAACATCGTGATGATAATGGCAATAATACTTCAACCATTTCTGAAGATGAATCTTCTGTGTTAAAAGCACTGACGTGCATTAACGTAAAATCCGACATGTCGAAAAAAAAGAACGATGATAATAATCTCAGTCATAACTATGTTTTACATACCTGTCCACGATGATGACAACAATTGGCAATTATGTATAAATAAAAACGTAAGTTGCTTTCTCTTCTCTCTTTTATTGATTTAGTTGTTTTGGATGATACTCATCACAGATTGAAATCAGTTAGTGAACCATTTAAAACGTGGCGGCAATGAACAGCTGTTTCGCCCCAGTATGGGACTTCTCGGCGTTGCGAAACCACAATCCCCTCAGGGATCGAATACAGGGCCTTCAAATCTCGCAGTGAGTACGCTAACATTCAGTCATTTTCCGACTTCTATCGATTCATGATGTAGCGAGACTATCATCCAGGGGGATTGGTTGACATCCACTTCACTTCCAACTTAGCTGACCCCACAGATCACGTCTTTTCATTCGGACTTCGAAGAATCCATTTCTAAGCATGTCACTAATGAGCACTTGGACAGTAAACATGAATTCAGATGTTTGTGAGGATCGACTTATTTCAAAGCAATATTCCAAATGAACTGACATCAGTGCTCTTAAGCCTCTAATGGTTCTCCACTTTATAGTCTGTGATGAATATCAATTCAAAATAAGTCAGTCCTCACAAACCTCAAAAATAGATTTAAGTGTTATGCAAGTAAGCTTTTGTGTAATCACATG
Organism: Heterobilharzia americana; assembly: GCA_944470555.2. Taxonomy (NCBI): domain Eukaryota; kingdom Metazoa; phylum Platyhelminthes; class Trematoda; order Strigeidida; family Schistosomatidae; genus Heterobilharzia; species Heterobilharzia americana. The sequence continues at coordinate 108,792,366 of OX104134.1, read as the reverse complement.
GTGTTTGGAAAATCAAGACAAGATTTTCACTGTGTACGCCACCGTTTCCTATGCAAAATATGAACATAAAATCAAAATTGGAGCTCAACTCCCTTACAGGCCACTTGTAACAACTATGGACTGAGTATTTATAGACTTAATTGTTGTTAGAATTTTGATATGGACAATTCCAGTTTTATTCTGCTTACTAGTGGTAGCTCAGTTGAGGATCATAATGATGGGGTTTCAAAATCCAGTCTCTTCCATCTATCTGACAGTAGCGTATCGAACTACATCGCTAGCTTGAATCTGCACCGTATTCGTGAACACCATCTATCCTATTATCAGGGCAAATGATATATCCTGATTATAGAAATGGAAATAGTTGAAGACTGTGTTCAAACCTATAACCAAAATGGTAGATTGGCGAACACCTTAGCTGATAAAATTGAACAATATTTTGATTTCAGTGTAAAAATTTGAAGATGAATATATACCAGTGGAGTGTAGTCATCTAGTTAATGTCTAACCTGTTGAAGGTCAAGTATCCTCAACTCATCTGATCTATAATATACTAATATACTCTGCTAGTTTTTGTTGGATTTTGATGCAACATTTTGTTTCCGTTTTAGAATATGTCATTCTTCAACAGATACTGTTTCCGTTGCAAGTAGTTCCTATATATATTGTCACTTCTCTCTTTTCCGCCTTCCCTATCTCCCCTCTCTCTTTCTCTTAAAATGGTAGAACCCTCTTAGATTAATAATTCAGGACAACCACAGATATATTACAATAGATGGACTGACACAGTTCAATTCAATAAGGTGGGACAACGCAAGTGTGCTAATGTTCCGGAAATCCCGAACATTCGTCTAATATTGTAAATACAAAATAATATTAATATTTATTATTATTATTACTCCTTTGCGGTTCTTAGTGAAACATAGTGCTTCAGTAGCACATTGCCATTTCACTCTCTTCTCTCCAGTCTTTCCAACCTGGCGCCACCACTGCACACACGGTCTCCTCCATGTCACTCTCGTTTCAGACGCGCAACTCCTCATTTCCCCTTCTGGATTCCACTCGAGGGTCTGGCCTGGCGCGTGATATCTCCCATCATCCTTCTCAGTGTATCCCCAATCCATCTCCACTTTCTTCTGTATATTTGTTGGGTGATGGGTTCTTGGTTGATGCATTGCCAGCCAGAGTTCCTTGTTGCTTATTCTTATTATTCTGGCCATCTGATCTCCATCTTCAGTAACGAGCGTAGGCAGTTGTTGATGAATGTCTGTGGTTTGTTGGAAGTGCTTTGGGTAACGCACCAAGTCTCTCAACGATCATATAGAAGCACTGAATGACTTGACTGGAACTAGTGTTGAAAATCTGGATGTTGTTCGCGCTTTATGCTTGTGCAGTGGAGTGCAGTGCAGTAGATCTCCACACTGATTTCAGATGAATGAGGGTTTGTATTGCTGTCTTTCCGATCCTGTCTTCACGTCCTCATCTGTACCTGTGCCACCTGTAGTTGAAACGATGCTGCTTAGGTAGGTAGGTAGGTGAAAAAGACAACTTCCTTCAGATTTCTCCCGTTGGTGGCGATTAGTGTTTCTTGTTGTTGTTGCTGTTGGTTGTGGTGTTATTGTTGGTATTCGGTATCTTCATCACCTCTGTCTTCTCTACGTTAACGTGAAGGAAGACCTGTCTTCCTCCGCTGCCCTACCTTTTCTACTAACCTGTAGATCTTCGAGTTTGTGTGACAAGACATTAGATATAAATCACCATCGGCGAAATCCAAATCTTCTTCTGGGGTATTTTCATCGGTCCATACATGATTTGTTCTTCCTGAAGACAGCCAGCCAGCCTGTTACCGTCGTAATTTTGAATGTAGAGCATCTTTTTTAGTCTCTCCAGGATGATGCGGCTTCATATATTACTTGCTTCGGGTGGACAGGATCATGATCACTCGCCAGTTCTTGCTAGGACTTACGTAACCCTTCCTTGGGAGTTTTACAAGGGAGCCATTCTTCCAATCAGATGGCAGCCACCTTTCGCTCCCTCCTTCCAAATCTTCTGCAATAGTGGTGTGAGCATGTCCACTGTTGTCTCTGCATCTGTCCTCAGTGCTTCTGGAACAGTTCCATCTGGTGCTGCTGCTTTCGTGGATTTCAGCAACTTTGTGGCATTCAGCACTTCACTTATGTTTTTGTTGGAGAGCTTGTGTTCACTAACAGTTCGTGTCTGGGTTGCTGGTGGTATTTCTGGACGAGTTGCAAGTGGTGTTGGTAGTGGTGTTGGTCGATTGAAGAGTTTTTTGAAGTGATCAGCACATCGTTTCCTTTGTTTTTCCTCTTTGGTGTCAACTAGGTTTCCTTCACTATCTTTCATTGGTTCCATCTGTGTTGATCTCTTCCCTCCCAGATAGTAAGTAACCTGGTTATTTCATATAATGTTTTCAGGTCTCTGTTTCTCCTACCTGCAGCCTGTTCTGCTTCACTTGCAAGTGTGTCATAGAAGTGTCTTTTGTCTCTCCGTACACTCTTCTTCACTTCTTTGTCCAGTGTTTTTATAGATCGTATTCAGTTCCTGTTTTCGTTGTTCTTCCCCACCATGCACTGCACAGGTTCATCTTCTGCTTCACCATCTTCCTCTCCCTCCTACATCAGCTTCCATGTGTCCGTGAAGATGCATTCCTTGTTTTGCCGCTTCTTCTGCCTTCCTAACACGGTTATCCGGATTTCCTTGCACATCTGTTTCAAAGAGTTTCAGTGTTCTTCTACGCAGCTTTTCTCCGGGATGTTGCTCAATTTCTCCCATTTCGTCCTGATGACTGACTGACTGACGTGAAGGTGTCCTTTGTAGTTTCATCCTTCAATTCAGTTTCTGTTCTGGGTGTTGAACTTCAACTGTGGTCTATCATCACCAACTTCTGTGAAGGCTTTCACCTTGATTTCGAGGGTGGGTTTCTTGCACTAGATAGTGAGTGGTGTGTGTGAACCACCTACATCTGCTCGCCTTCTTGATGTGATCTTGTGTCCATTAGGCTGGCTGCGTCTCCACCTTCTTCACATTGAGAAGAAGCGGACCTGGTTTTCAGCGTTGTGTGTCCTAGTGTCTGGTGACATCAACTCCATGTTGCTGCCTTGTCAATATCCTTGTGTTTGTATATACACATACACACACACACACACTGTCTGACTCTAATCACCAAATCATTGAATGTGGAGAAATCTTCAAACACTTCTCGATTCTTACACATCATTTCACTGAGTGCCTCTCAACCCATGATGAGTTCTCTTTCTGTGTTGTCTGCTACCAGTTGGCATTCATTTCACGCCGCATATTAGAATGAATTTTGATGTCTCCCTCTGTGGTGTGGTGTTGTCCATTAGTGATTTCCGTTGTCTGTAGAATTCCTCCTTCTTCTCTTGATCTGCATTATTTGTAGGTGCATAGCATAGCATAGCGTCACGTCACGTCGCTGTAACTTTACTTCGTTTTGAGTTGGATCTTGCTGTCACGGTGTTGATGCTGCAGGCGGAGATCGGTTCCCACTGTATGAGAGAGAGCCTTCGATGCTGTTCAAGGGGACATGATGATAGCCACTCGATAACTCAGTGCACTCCTGGTTGTCATCTGAGTGACAATATTGGATTAGATTATTGACTGTGGAGTTAAGAGTTTGGGGAGTCGACTTGCATGGCATCTGGTTTTGCAGATTTCAAGCACTTCTATGCCATTAATATAAGTGAAAAACTTGGGCACTGTGGTAGAATGTAATTCCATATTAGATTTGTTTATTTGATATAAAGCGCACATCGATACAGTATTATTTACTTGATAATAATAATAATACTGCATCACTGTGCGCTTTATATCAAATAAACAAATCTAATATGGAACTTCTATGCTAAAGCTTGTCGTTTCCTTTGCAATCTGTGCAGCCTTGTCAGTGAGGTTCATACATTGTGAGGAGATTCCATGTCCCCATGTTTACTTTTGCTTACATCGAGAGAGAGAGAGAGAGAGAGAAGACATATAGGCCAATTGGCTTCTCGCAGACTTTCCCCAACTGGCGTGATTTGGTCTCCTCGATTCAGGAGGAATAAGTTTATTTTTATTTTTTACATTTTGTTTGTGCTTTGAAGTTTGTTTAGTGATTGGATTGGTTTTCGGGTGTAGGGTTGCTATTCGTATGCCCAACCTTCCCTCTTTATACAGGATTAGGACCGACAAGTGAACTTGACGAGATTGCAAAATAATATGAATTATACTAACTACATGTGATTTGTTTGATTACTCTGATATGAATACGAGTAATAAATTGTGCTCGAATCTTATGTCATAGAGTAAAGAGCATTTATTGCATATCGCTACGCTGTATAACGAACAAACATGTCTAATATGCAGTGTTTAGACACTTAGGTAAACAAAGTGAGCAAAGCGGAATATTTTGCCGACCAACCTCTCGTCACTGATATAAATTTGCATTTAACTTCAACTATGACTAGGATAGTAAAAATCTGTTGATCATTATCAATACAAACAACTTAATCCGACACGTTTATTTTTCTCCTAGGCTATGAGATGCACTCAATGTTTGAAGGTTTATCACACTTCCTGGTTGCCTAGTGGAAAGTAGGTGGGTTGTAGTTCGAACACAAGTTCCACTCCTTGAAAGTCGATTACTAAAGTCGATGATTAACTAACTAGAAGTCGTTTTTCCCAATAACTTCAGAAATATGATAAGACAAAAATAGTGAAGTTTAGTGATGGATATTAGCAAGCAGTGGACTTCAAGACGGACGTTTCGTCCTACTTGAAAACCATCAGTTGGATGTACATGTCTCCCAGAAAGTGTTGTTTTTTCCCCCTAAAACTGGAACTCCGAGCCAATGGATTGAAATGCCAGGGCGTTATCTATTGGGCCACCAAGTCACGATAGCCACTCTGGTGTTTGAAGCCTATCGGTCCCAGGTTTTACTCTTAGTGGGAACAACACTGCTCATTGAGAGGCAGGTACATTCAGCTGACAAGTCCCAAATTATGCAGAAGGTGCATTTTGGATTTCACTGCTAGCCACTGTCCATGAGTAATATGGAATCGAAACACAGGCAATATCGAGGCATTCACGTAAGAACCCATATGAAAATTGTGGTCGATGTATTCGAACCAATCAACGTTGGTACATTACAAGTAATAACACAAATATTGAAGTTTATTATGACTGGTTTACGGTATAAGTATAAACATTACTTTATCAATTTTGGAATAACTTGCGGAATCACCCTGTTATTTCAGATTTTTTATATGTTGTTAATGTTTAACTTTTATGAAAAATATCTCCCATTCAGTTAGTAGTAATTTCCCTACTTTGTAAAAATACTTTCATAGTTTAAGTTTTTTCAATCGTCATTTCACACATCAGATTCAGTAAACATCATTTGTAAAGGTCATTTTTTTAAGTGCTTAATTATCGGTATTTAATGTTCAGTCATGAGTATTTTATCTCATTAAATATTATTATTATTATTATAGGCATATGATATTCAATGGTCTAGAAAGGAACTAGGACAACGTATCGACAAACTTAATCAACGTAGAGATGATTTGATGAATATAGGGAAAAGGAAGAAAGGAATGAGAAATTTAGAAGAGTCTTTAGATGAATTAACTCAAACAAAGGTAAGAAGTTCAATCGATTATTTATTCTTTCCGGGGAATATAATACTGGTAATAATAATAATAATATTTAACTCTTGGTATTATAATCGGTTGATTCGATGTTAGCATAGTTAGCATGAAACTTGACGGTTTTGGGCTTAATCCTTTTATGGGGTCGACGGTGGGCACTGCTAACGGCTCTCAAACAAGGACGAAATACTTGGGTTTCGAACGGTTCTTCAACTAGTGTCTATTAATGAAGAAAAATACCTTAAAACAATAATATTTGTTTTTAACCATTTGTCATGATATTCATCATTTATTAGATGGTGAAAACAATCCTTAATTTTCTTTCACAGACATCAAAAATACGTGCATACTAAGTTACTTACAAACGACCTTCAAAAGTGGATACAAACTGGTCGAAGTACATATTCATATCTGAGTTCTGACCTTCAATGATTTGCCATTCAGCATTATGACACTGCTTTGTTGTCCTTAGAAACCGAAGTGCAATGCTTTCAATGTGGGGAGCTGATGGTCATTAGTCTAGGTATTCGACTTCTGACCAATGGGTTATGGGTTCGAGACCACTCCACCCTACTGAGCTTTGGGCAGCCAGATACCGTCTTGGACAATAGGTATGACTCACTGCCTAGTGCAGAAACCTGCATATGGGTGATGAGTACACTTCTGTCTTTTCGTTTTCATAATGTGATTCAACTGATGATTTATCTAACCGGCTAGTTGAATGACTCTCATGGTCACTGTCAAAGATTTTTTTGTAAGATCATAAGTAGAGTCAGTGTTTCCTAACTAAACTTAATTTTTAACGGAAAGTTTACAGTGAATATGATTGTAATGAATAATGCACAATCTCAGTCACTTTTCTCCTGATTCTATTATGCACCGTCTTCAATTAAAGCAAAAGAGAGGACAGGTATTGAACAAGTAAGACAAACTAAACAATTGATATTAAGACACCTAGTGAAGTTGTTTATTGTTTCATGGTAGCAAAGCTTAACGTCAAAGTATTGAGATGATATCGTGATAGTAGTAGACAATGATGGGAAAAAAGACGAAATAAGACTGATATGCTTAGTTGTTCAAGATTTGAAATATCTATAGATCCATCTTCACCACTGCGATTGATCCTCAGCTATATCACCTACTGCTTAGTCACTGATTTTAGATTTCTTATAAACCCCAAGAAAGAAACTTACATGTCAGTATACGCTGCAGACCGACCATCACAGATTTCACCAGTTGCCTTCATGTTTTAATGTCATCAACTGTAACCGTTTTCAAACTTCTGTCAATAACACACAAGTTCCAACCACCTCTTCCATAAATCGACAGTTAATGATATGTTAGGAGGAATTCTAAACGTGCTGATCGTACCAGAGTAGACATGTTTCGCGGGAACACACTTCAATCCTTATTAATAGGATGATTTCAGCTTACGGTATAATGGTACATGGGTCACTTTTCAATCATTCTCTATGTCGTCCCCATCTGGAAGTATGGTATATAGTCTGTAATTTCACTATATTGTCAATAGCTTCTCCATGAAGTCACTGTACGAGTTGAATCATAGCAGTAGGTTGGCTTTGTTTGATAAAAACTTCTCTTTGTTGAACTGTTAGCTTTCAGGGAAGAAATCACTACTACGTCAATTTCGCCAGCCTATGACTGAACATAACAGAGACCGCTGTGTCTTACAATTGCTATATTCAAGCATCATGAAATAGTTTATCCCTTTCAATAAATTCGTACTGTCTATAAATAAAATAATGCTTATTTAAACAGTTTTCTGTGTGAATGGTAAGTATTTCCAACAATTCGATTACACGTTAACTTGTTTAGATTTGTAAACGAAAATTCAAAATGTGTGAGACACCATAATTATAAAACGTCGTCATTAATGCTTCCTTGCGAACACCTGATATTCTCCACCAATTATCTACCAATTAAGTAATAAGGTTAATAAGGAAAAAACAACATCCTCCCACATCATCAATGCTCTTAGACGTAAAAGTTCAGCCTATTTTGTAACTACAATTTTCTCCGAATAATGTTGATAGTTGGATGTTGTTTTCAAGAAGACCTCTATCTAGAGTTTATGTGTTTGATGACACTAGTTGACAAGTCGTACCTCCCATTTCCTTCAGATTCCTGAACCCCGTGTCATTGAATGCTCTAATCAGTAGAAATGTTACTAATGCTCCAACTACAACCGTAAACTCTGCATTATCACACGAACATTTTACGTGTAAGTGAAATACTGTTATCTTGTGACGGGGATTTAAACCGTTTGACAGTGAAGAAAACCAAGTTCATTCTTCAACACAAACCACGACAAAAAAAGGATAATGGATACCGAAGAAGTTAGTTTGATACACCCTAAATAATGTCATCAGTCAAGGGAAACTTGGCGACAGAATAAAGTCAGTTCAACCTTATATATAAATAATGAAATATTAAGTGAGGAAATAATTCTCAAAATGATGAAATTGACAGGCTGTGAAATTTTCTTTGGAATATATTATAATATAATCAAAGTTCTCCATGTATGTGACAAGAAATTATTTGGAAGCGGGAAGTCAGAAACTTAGCGACAGTAATAAAATTTACTTACATGTTAACTACTGCCACGAATGTCAACGAAATATTCAATTATTTCACTTTTAAATTGATTCTTTACTTTTCAGTGACTGTCTGACTGGTAGAACCTCGCACACAGGTACATATGTTTACGTTACCACACTTTACAGCAGCGTTCAAAGGTTAGTGCTAATATTCAAGATTTAGAAGATATCAAGGAGTGAATACACCTGTGCCATTGTGACCGATTTTAAGCCATGTCAACAAGAATCAATTCTCAAACACTGATTCCTTTCACATCGAGGACTCCACTCAGGCAGTCTACATCGCCCATCACGACTCAGGCCAACGGTCAGGGACTTCATGGACTGGCTCCGCGACTTCGTCTGGCCAACCTGAACCCTCTTGCAAGCTAATCCAATTTCCCCTAGTATGGCACGTGGGATAGTTGGGAATGGTTTAGTAGGCTCAGTACGTGCCTACGCCATCTCAGTAGAATACTGCTCATAACCTTGCCTTTCTCGCCTAGTGCCCTTCGCCTGACTTCAACACAGCTCACATGGTGATCCTACCAAATATGAGGAATGCTACGAAGGTATCTGTAATGGAAACCCAGTAATCGCTTCATGCTTTCTACTTTCAACTACCATGTCTCAGCCGTACAACAGGATAGAATGTTCTGCAGCGCAGTATACTCGTCTTTCCATAAATAGTCGTATATCTTACCAGTCGGCACCACATGTGACCCAAGTTGGCAAGTGCTAAACGGGCTCTCTGTATCTGAGCCTCCCCGTTCGGCGGGCTGGTGCAACTCCCCAAGTAAGTGATGTGGTCGACACATTCAACCACTTCACTCTTTATCCTCAAAGTTGGAGTATTTCCAGACCAGTCCTGGAGCGTTTTGTCAGCATCTTGACCCAGTAAGACAGTATCGTCCGCATACTCCAAGTCAACCGGATAACCTCCAGAGATCAGGTCAATGCCTGTGAAGTCAGACGCACCTAAGGTTATGTCCATTAGTGCGTCTATGACCAAGTAAAATAGGGACGGTGTCAGTAGATATCTCTGGCGAACACCACTAGCTCTCGTCAGTTCACATGACACCTCTCTCTCTGCCCTTACACGGCTGCGTCAGTTCGAGTAGACAGCTTTCATTAGCGTGACCCACTTGTCCAAAGTTAATTACTGAAGCCGATTAGTCAAAAACTGTCGCATTAAGTTAAGAAATACCCCTTTAACTTTAAGGAATCTGTGATGATACAGAATCTATGTCAGGATTAACTGTGTTCCCATTACTTATAGTGGTCCAAGCTTCTTGAAAGTGTTGTGTTATAAATGCTACCTGTTTCCTTCCTCATTCTGTCGTAATTCTTTTTTTTCTATAGATTCAAACAATGGAAAGGAAGATAGAGAAACTTGAGCGTCAGCTTTTGCTCTTGAAATAAAATGATTATTTGTGTGGTAGTATGGTGATGATGATAATGATGAAGTGACCCTGTGCATACATCGTGTTATTGATTCATCTATCAATGATTTTTGTACATTTTTGTATACTAACTAAATACATTTGTCGCAACTTAGTACAAAGTGACTTACTTTTTTCCTCGTTTTAACTGGGAAACTTTCTTGTCTGGGAGTATTTGATATACTCCTGTGATGTTGACATTAGCAACCAGACTGTAAATAGTAGATTAGAAAGATGCAAATGGATGGAAATATGTTTCATGTTTGGCATCATCTGAATGACTGGACCAATTAGTGAACCAAGTTTACACTTGTCTACCTTAGTAGTGTTTGACTTTCAGTAACAGACTTTACAGTTTTCCCTAAAGTTATCTTTCACTATATTCGAGCTGTAGTCAATGCTCATGTAAGCAGATATTACAAAGAGATGGCGGCGTATTTCACTACCTTTTTTAGTCAACTGGGATCCATATGAACAGTTCATTTTCTCAACCTTTTTATTTGATAAATGTATCACATAGTGGAACAGTATTATTTACTGGATTGCATTTCACCCTCAATTTATTGTCCATGGTTATGTCAAGGTAACTTTATAACTTAAGACATGATTTGAACGTATCCTGACCAACAATGGACTGGATGGCTTGGAGAAACTTGGGCACCGAATTAGTATGATTCATCGTATATGGTGTATTTTATTTGTATGATCCCTGCAAAGTACATTAGAACAAATAACAAAATAAACAAATATTTTATATTATTCCTCAACGCTTCGATCTTCCTATGAAGATCCTTTTCAACAGCATGAATCTGACATTGTTTTCAGGTTAATATTCGAGTTTTGGTACATCCAACAACATCCTAATATGCAACAAAGATGAATGTAATATAGGTGAGTGGATTAGCTAGTAGGTCAGAGAGATTTTTGTCATTTGTACAAATATGGTTGGACAAAAATAGGTGGAGAAATTCTGTTCGACATTGAAAAGTACAATGGAATTGTGAGTCATCACGTGAGAGAAAGAATAAATTAATTTGATAATTTTCATTGTGACATCAAGAACAAGACATTCAACGAAGAGATTCTTCTCAACGTATTTATTTTCATGCTGTACATTCGTATATAAATATGATATTTGAAAAATTCTATCCCGTGAGGAAAACTAAACACCATATGATGATAATGACACAGGTATGATAACAACTGAAGTGTGAATGATAGCAAAGTAGACTAAGTAATGTATGGAATGGTTCATCGAAAGTATATAACTCAGAAGGGGTGAAAAAATTGATGAAAGTGGTAAATCAATTAAGTATTATGTAATAAGACTAGACAAGTTGGTCAAGATGAAATCAACTTTTCCTAAAAAGATTAAGACAATTAAGGGAAATAACACCAGAAACTAATCAAAGTGAAGGCAATTATAATAACAATAATGGTGATAAAAGAAGGATACAAAGGTTAAATTAACAAAGGAGGGGGGATGCTAATGGGCGTGGGAAAATTTTATGGCCATAATAGAAACAGTGACTGTACATACGTCTTTTGTACACAGATCAGGTTTTAGTTCATGAATAGTTGAAAACGAAGAAAACGTGGTAGGTTTGGGTGAATTTAAGTGATGGAAATCAATCAAATATCCTAGAATAGAACTTCTAACAGACTTTCAGCTTCATAAAACCAAGCTGAAACATGTTCTTTTATATGTGTAGAAAGCATTCTCTCGCTGTGGCCGGTGTACCTTGCTCCACAAGAACAGGTGAACTGGTAGATGGACACAGGCGGCCAAAAGAGGAGGCTTATGTTCCACACAAATGTAAAATAGTTTACTGCTGGTAAAAGTCAGCTGAAGTCTTGCTGCGCAGAAAGTTCTATTGATTGATTTGCATAGACGATTCTTTAGTACATCTGATGCTAGGTCACCTTCAGATTTTAGGCTCATTAACAATCTTTTCTTTGAGACAGAGTAGATCACCGGCTTAGTATTTCTTTCTCACATTTTTATCAATAAAACTGTATGGGTAACAGTTTTCGACAAGTGAGCTTTTTACAAACGATAGCTCTTCATCAATACAATCTTATTCGATAACGGAGAGAGTGAATAAGATTTCTGTTGACAGGCACCCAACTATAAAAATTAGTTAGTTGTCCGTTTCACGTTGCTTTTCTGTAAATGGATCGATCTTTTGAGGTACGCATTCTTATGTCTAGGGAAGAGCCCATCAATAAAAGGAATAGCTGATTCTGGTTTCTCGTCTATGGTAAACTTGAGAGCTGGATGACATTCATTGAACGAACGAAGAATACCGTCTAAATCACATTTTTACCACAGATAACAAACGTGTCGTCCATATATCTTCCATAAAAGTCAAAGTCATTGATGGTTTGACAAAGTTGAGTATTCTTCAGTTTCGACATGAGAAAGTTTGTTAACAATAGTTCCAATGGTGACCCCATCCCAATTCCATGTTTCTGTCTAAAGATTTCATTATTGAGACTAGATTGGACATTAAATGTGCACCTCAACAAAAGATCTTTCAAATAGCTGGTTGGCAATCCTACGTCTAAATTATGCGCATTAATTTAGCCACATGTATAACAGACAGTCTCGGTGAGTGGCACACTTGTAAACAATGAGGTAACGTCTAATGAAAACAGCATTAAAATCCTTAAAACCGTCATCAAACTGAAATGTATCATGGATAGAAAATTTCGATTTTAAAAAGATGAATATTTGAAAGTTAAGCAGCGTATACTAATGGCAATAATTATTATTATTATTTATTATTAGTCCCTTGGGTTCCTAGTGGAATATAGGGCTTCAATAGCACGCCTCCAGTGACCTCTGTTCTCTGAGATCTTTTGAACCTGGCTCCACGACAGCCCACAAGCTCTCATTTCCTCCTTGCACGACCTCCTCCATGTCACCCTTGGACGTCCAACTCGTCGCTTCCCATGGGGATTCCACTCGAGCAACTGGCCTGACGCGTGATGTCCTCAGTCGGCCTTCTCAGTGCATGGCCAATCCATCTCCACTTCCTCCTGCATATTTGTTGCGTGATAGGTTCTTGGTTGCTTCGTTCCCAGAGCTCCTTGTTGCTTATTCTTTCCGGCCATCTGATCTTCAGTAGCGAGCGGAAGCAGTTGTTGATGAATGTCTGTAGTTTATTGGAAATGCCTTTCGTGACGCGCCAAGTCTCTGAACCATACAAGAGCACTGACTTGACGTTGGTGTTGAAAATCCGTATCTTGTTCCGCATGCTGAGTGCAGAAGATCTCCACACTGGTTTCAGGCTAGTGAACGCCTGTCTTGCTTTTCCGATTCTGACTTTGACGTCCTCGTCCGTCCCGCCTGTAGTTGAAACAGTGCTTCCTAGATAAGTGAAGGAGGTTACTTCCTATAAGTTTCTCCCGTTGATGGTGACTGGAGTTTGTTGTTGTTGTTGATGGTGGTGGTGCGGTATCTTCATCACCTCTGTCTTCTCTATATTCACCTGAAGTCCCGTCTTCTCTGCCTCTTCTGTCAACTTGTTAGTTTTTGCCTGCAGATCTTCAAGTTTATGTGACATTAGGCACAAGTCATCGGCGAAATCCAAGTCTTCTAGGTTCTTTTCCGCAGTCCAGTGTATCCCCCTCTTCTCGCTGCCTACTGTATGCTGCATGATCCAGTCGACCACAATCAGGAATATCATGGGGGATAGTAGGCAACCTTGTTTCACTCCTTCCTGTCTTCACTTCAAAAGCATCACTGAGCTTCCCATTGTGAATTACTTGGCATGTAGCATCTTCATATAGTTGTTGAATGAGGCGGATAAAGGTTTGCGGTACTCCGTAGTATTGAAGCAGTTTCCAAATTACTTGTCGGTTGACGCTGTCAAAGGCCTCCTCAAAGTCGATAAAGTTGAGGTAGAGAGTTGACTGCCATTCTATACTTTCTTCTGTGATGATGCGAAGTGTAGCAATTTGGTCTGCACATGATTTGTACTTCCTGAATCTAGCCAGCCTGTTCCGGTCGTAGTTTTGAATCCAGCGCATCCTTTAGCCTCTCCAGGATGATGTGGCTTAATATTTTACTTGGGGTGGACAGGAGAGTGATTCCGAGCCAGTTCTTGCAAACACTGAGGTCTCCCTTCTTCGGCAGTTTGACAAGGTAACCCTTCTTCCAATCGTCAGGTACCTTCTCTTCCTTCCACACCTTCTGCAATAGTGGTGTGAGCATGTCCGCTGTTGTCTCTGCATCTGTTCTCAGTGCTTCTGGCGGTATTCCATCCGGTCCTGCTGCTTTCCCGCATTTCAGTAGCTTTATGGCGTTCAGGACTTCCATTTTCGTTGGGGGATTTATGTTCACTTGTAATTCAGCGGCTGCAGGTGGTATTTCTGGACGAAGTGTAGGTGGTGGTCGATTCAAGAGCTTCTTGAAGTGGTCGGCCCATCGTTTCCTCTGCTTCTCTTCTTTGTCATTAAATTTCCTTCTTCATCTTTTATTGGTTTCATCTGTGTTGGTCTCTTCCCTGATAGCAACCTGGTTATTTGATACAATGTTGTCAGGTCTCTGTCTCTCTCCGAACTGCAGCCTGTTCTGCTTCACTTGCCAATGCGTCGTAGAAGTGTCTTTTGTCTTTGTGTGCACTCTTCTTCACTCCTTTCTCCAGTGTTTTATACATTGTGCTCAGTTCCTCTTGTCGTTGAGCATCCTTGCACTGGACTGGTTTATCTTCTGTTTCACCATCCTCTTCTCCCTCCTCTATCAGCTTCCAGGTATCCATCGACATCCATTCTTTATCTTCTTTCTTCTTCCTTCCCAATACTGTTGTGCAGGTTTCTTTCCACATCTCTTTCAAAGACTTCCAGTGTTCATCCACACAGGTTTTTTCAGAGATGTTCCTCGATATCTCCCACTTTGTCTTGATGGCTGCCTTGAAGATCTCCTTTGTAGTTTCATCCTTCAGTTTCCGAGTGTTGTACTTGAATTGAGGTCCATCACCAGCTTCCTTGAAGGCTTTTAACTTGATTTCGAAGGTTCCTTGCACTAGATAGTGGTCTGAACCTACATCTGCTCCTCTTCTTGACCTTGTGTTAAGTAGACTGCGTCTCCATTTTCTTGAGATTGAGATAAAGTCGATTTGATTTTTAGTGTGTCCTAAAGTCTGGTGAAATCCATGTCGCTTTGTGGATATCTTTGTGCTTGAACACACTGCCTCCAATCACCAAATCGTTGAATGCGCAGAATTCGGCAAACAATTCTCCGTTCTCATTCATTTCACCTAGCGCCTCTCGACCCATGGTTAGTTCTCTTCCCGTGTTGTCCCCTCCCAGTTTGGCATTCATGTCGCCCATTAGAATTTTGATATCGCCAACTGACGTCTTGTCCAGTGTTGATTGAAGTTGTCTGTAGAACTCCTCCTTTTTCTCTTGCTCTGCATTATTTGTAGGTGCATAACATTGTATGATTGTGACCTTTCTTCCTTTTGAGTTGAATCTTGCTGTCATGATCCTGGAGGAGATTGGTTCCCACTGCATGAGAGCCTTCGATGCTCGTGAAGACATCATGATAGCCACTCCATAACTCAGTGTGTTCGTGGCTGTCGTCTGGGTGACAATATCTGAGTAGATTATTGATTCTCCACTTGACAGTT
Source organism: Heterobilharzia americana (assembly GCA_944470555.2). Classification (NCBI taxonomy): domain Eukaryota; kingdom Metazoa; phylum Platyhelminthes; class Trematoda; order Strigeidida; family Schistosomatidae; genus Heterobilharzia; species Heterobilharzia americana. Next base: position 108,777,021 of record OX104134.1, on the reverse strand, counting down.
TGGAGAGTCCACTTCCATTCCATCTGCTTTCGCAAATCCCAAGCACTTCGATGTGATACCTTCTCATCTCGTTTGCAATCTGGGCTGCCTTATTGGGTTCAAACATCGTACGGACATTCCATGTCCCCACGTTTACTTTCGCTTTCATCGAGGGAGAGAAGACACATCGGCCAATTGGCTTCCCGAAGGCAGGCTTTCACCAACTGGCGTCATTTCGCCTCTCCGATTCCAGCGGGGAATAAGTTTGTTTTCATTTTTTATATTTTGTTTGTGCTTTGAAGTTTGTTTAGCGGTTAGATTTGTTTTGTGGGGTAGGGTTGCTAGCCCTATGCCCAACCTTCCCTCTTTACCCGGGCTTAGGACCGGCTAGTAACTAGTAAACTAGTTAACCAGACGAGGTTAATGACAATAATAGTGATTGCGATTAAGGGGCTGATACTTTTGATAACAGTTGAAGTATGAATGATAACAAAATGGATTATGTAATATATAGGATAGTTCATAGAATGCATACAACTCAGAAAGGAGCGTAAAATTGATGTAAATAGTAAATCAGTAAAGTAATATGTAATAGGATCAGACAAGTTGTTAAAATAAAACTAATAAGAGGATGAAGCTTGAAAGAATACGAATGCATATCATACAACCAATAGTTAACAAAACAGTTTTCAGCACGAATCGACCACAGTTAACTAACCGTTGCAAAGCTTCTAGCACTGGATAACTGTCCCATTTTGTTTTGAACTGCTCAACGATAGAATGGGTGGTGGTCACACTGTCACTAATTAATATGGGTAGGAAATTGGGGACTACTAAAACCCACTCAGGATGCTTAATAGTGACTTGCTGGCTGCGAAACTTGAAGTTCCCGGGTTCAGTCTACCTGAGGAGTCCCATACTAAGTTGAAGCAGGTTTCCAGTACTCGCAGGTTGTAAACGGTTCTCCGGCTGATGGAAACCATTTTTAAAGTAATTAAAGGTGAGAAACCATCAGATCACAGATACCAGTGAACGCAGATTCTCTTTTCTATCTACCTTGACAATTTATGTTGAAATCAACGATACAGGTGATGAATGAAGGTGAGGTGAAAGTTGTAGCAGCACACAAACCAGTGGCTGTGGGTTCCCGTAAGTGAAGTTTGACCTAATCAGCAGCTCATTTAGTACAAAACTAGGCCAGTATTCGGAGGTTACTGGTTCTAATCCTTTGTGGCTGAGGTTTTCATTTCACCATCAGTTATCATCCGTATAACTAATACCAATCTTCCAAACCACAGTTATCTCACATGGTTTCATAAATATAATTCTTTGTTACGAAAACCCAATTTATCACTTTATGAAGTCAGCTATATTAATATCTACCAGTGGTCATTACAAATATCTGGTCTTTAGTTTGAGGATATAAAGGTGTATGAATTATCATACAAACTTTCCTAGTACGAATTGACTTCCCTGGACGCTATAACTGAGAATCGATCACAGAAGTGCTGATGTATTCATATGCCGTCTTCACACATAAGAAAATTATACCGTCTCATCACTGTTACGTAGTAATTCCTTTTGTCTTATCATACTTTAAAACTGCCAATATTATGGTTATTTCGTTGTATTGCTTTTTGCATACGTTCATCTTTTATTTGAACTGTAATGACTGTGTTGGGTGTGCCTTTGTTTTGTTTCTCTTGTCTATCTGCTCTGTCGACTAGAGTACCTCTATAACTTTTACGGATATTTTCTTATCACGTGGTTTTCCAATTCGCTTATAACCTTGACCATGCACATGACTAATGTTGTTTACACCCTTATACACACCAGAATTACACTTTTTCAGCGTGCTAAAGTTAACAGAAATATAATAACTGATTTTATACACAATAAATGGGGTTAGGCACAATAATTGACTTGCTTTAAAAAGCAGTTATTTAGGAAGCATAAACTGTACTGAAACAAATCAGAGGTCAGTACCTAGCTATTGAGCTGAGGTATGCAGTAATACTAAAAAATCAGTCTGAAATCAGTCTGGAATAGTGCAACTAGGCATACTTTTCTGAGGTTCCTATTTTCAGTTCTTCGTGGTTGAAACAGCACATATTAGGCGCAAAAAGTAATTCATCATCGGTTATTACCTCTATTCCAGTGGATTTTTAATCCGTAAATAAAAAATTATCAGAATAAATAAATAGGACTGATGAATTAGCCTTGATTTATTCCAAATATTTTTTTCCAACTTTCTTTCGGTATCTCGTGAAGGAAGATGTTGTCAATCATCTCATTGGAATGAATTCCAGTTGAAAAACTACTCAACTCTAAGAATATGCAATTTATGAAAAATTCGCAAATTGATCATCCTATTTAAGGTATTATATCGGTCCATGCAAGTCAGCTAGCCAGATTCATACAGTTTGGACTATTCGATTCTGTAAGCTGAATTTTTCCGGCCAAATTGCTGATGTATTGAGCTTCAAAGGGGGTAAACGGCACACCGATGTTTAGATCACTCTAATCTGGCTAGAGAAATCTACAGGCCAGAGTGAAAGGTTTCTAGTTGATCATGCTTCTCTGTAGTATGCTTCATTATACATTATTATTAATACCATTATTATCACCATCAATAGTTGCTATGATTTGGCACCTGTACCCTTCTTATCCTCACCATTTCTTTTATTCCCTGTCTTTCTTTCTCTCTCGTTCTGTTAACAAAAGTCTCCGTCTTCTTGAACCAAATAATCTCTCTTTTTTAACTTGCTGATTTCTTCGTGTAAACGCTTTCTTTTTATCGCATAAAGTTGAACATGAGATTCAATCTTACACAATGGATTGCCACTATTTCATTTGATAAGGTTAATAAACATAATAGTTGAGAGAAAAAGTTGATGCCTATTTCCTGTTTTTGTGTTAATTTTAATTCATCCATTGACATTATTTCAAGCGTAAATAACAATTAATTGAAAATAGGTCGGCTTTCAAAGCGGGTGTAAACACTGTGTACATTACCACTTCATCTACCTTGACAGATTGATATATATTTATCCGCATAATGGATTAAGTTTCATCCTAAAGAAAAACGATGATAAATTCTAGCTGGTTAAAGTAACCTTGTGACTGAAATAACAATGAAACTTTGTTTGTCACCATGTGTTTCACAAGTCTGTGGAGCTTTGACTGATTGGTTTTCTCAGTCAACTTACAGCCAGTGAGTCTTGGGTCCGAAACTCACTCTAGCTACCTTGGTTTGGACAGCCGTGTATTAATTACCATTAGCACGCTCATAATAAGTGTGAGACTCATTGCCTAGTGCATGGACTTGCATTTAGTTGCTGAATTAATTTGCTAATAAATCAGTAGAACGGTGGATTTAGGGTACTGTTGAGAGATCATGGGCTGTGACTTTAAGTTTTTCATCAATTTCACAATCACAATCTGTTTAAAAAGTAGGTTGAAATAAGCTTTAATGACAGCCACTCACATTCGAGTATGGTCCAAAGTTAATTGGCCAACCTGGTGAGCGCTTGTGCACGAACTCACCGTAAGGAATGAAGAAACAGTTAAGATACAAAATTAATTGGTATAAGATACGAATAATTCTAAACTTTGTTCAGTTGTAGCATACCAAGCGATGAAACAGTCAGTGGCTAGTCGGTTTTCTTTTTCAGGAGTGAGCAGGTCGTCGTGGGTGTTACAACCTGAATTCTGATTCTTTTCACTGTAAAGTCTTATTTCAAGTAAATTAACTTCCTAATTTTCCGAGTAAACCAAGAGATTCCATTTTAGTGTGTTTTCACACAGTGAAATAGTGTTTATTTACCAGATAATGTACCGGACATAATTCATTATCCACATTCATGTCAAGATAACTAACTATACAGCTTTGAGACAGACATACTTTATGTAGTCCTAAGTCCCTCCCCCCCCCTTTGTGATATGGGTAGCAAGATTTTCGAGGCCACTTTAAAGGCCATTCCAGCAACAACTGAAATAACCCAGTTAGACTTCTTTATCACATGAAAATCTGCCTTTACAACTAAAATGAAGAGGCTTAATTGGTCATTTTTGATCGTTGCCATGGTGGCCTTTGAAGTCGTCCCAGATTTTCCATATATCCAGAACAGGTGGTGAGTTATTACTATTGCATGTATTTGGTGTTGATTTGATGAACAAATAATAGGTTGTCGATCTCTATCTCTGCCCTGTTATGTTAGCTCTAAGGTTTCTTGTCCTTTCCTATCCTAATGTGTGGTTCTGTAATCACAGGCATATAATGAGTGAGCTTTTTCCTAAATTCCTTACCCTACTGGGACCTACTAATTTTTCCACCCCATCTGAGTAATATACATCCTACGAACCATTCCATATATTGCGTAATCTACTTTGTTGTCATTCACACTTCAATTGTTATCATAATCACAAATACCTATGCCATCATCCGCTCTATTACTATTGTCATCATCATTAGTGTTTAGTTTTCCTCACGGGATAGAATTTTTCAAATATCATATTTATATACGAATGTACAGCTTGAAAATAAATTCGTTGAAAAGAGTCTCTTCGCTGAATATTTTGTTCTTAATTTAGAACTAGCTAGGTTTTTTGCTCAGACAGCCCAATTAAACCTTGTCTATTACTTTCACCCATGTATTTAAGCTTGTAATCATTTTGTTAGACAAAATTATTTTTGAATTTGAGGCGGTTGTGGGGATTTAGAGATATTTCAAGTTGGTATTCATCATAGACTGACATCAGTTGGAGGAACAACGGAAACCTAGGAGCACTGGACAGCTATTTCGTCCTAGTATGGGACTCTTCAGCAGTGCGCACCCATGACCCCGTCAGGGATCGAACCCGTGACCTTCAGGTTCCACGGCCAGCACTTTACCATACTTCCAACTTCTGTCACTTCATGACAGCGCAACCGCCACCTAATGTCATCGTTGAGTATTTGTCCTCACTATGACATTAGGTGGTGGTCACGCTATGTCGTGAACTGACAGAAGTTGGACGTATGGACCATTGGATTCTGACACTGTGGCCCAATGGTAAAGTGCTGGCCACGGAACCTGAACGTCGTGGGTCGTTGGTACGTACTGCTGAGGAGTCCCATACTAGGACGAAACGGCTGTCCAGCGCTCCCAGGTTTTCATTGTTCCTCCAACTGATGTCAGTCTACGATGAACACCAACTTTAAATTATTTTTGCCTTATTGCATCAATAGGATCTTTTAACTTACAAAGCTGGTATCCAAACGACGGTGGTTATGAGTAAGGCAGATTACTTGGAAAAAGTTAATGAACATATCGAGACCAGATCATCTGAGGAAATTGAAAATCCTGCAGACACAGTTATGAGTGAGATTAAAAAGTTCATAGCTGATCTAATTCTCCGAATGAAGCCATCTCTGGATCAGTCTCAGTGGCTTAGTTTAATGCCTAAAACTAGTAGTCCTAGTAGAGTGCATGGTACCATTAAGATTCATAAAACAAGTTATCCTATTAGGCTAACAGTTGACTTTAAAGACCACCCAAAATATGAGTTACCTAAATATTTAGCTAAAATACTATGCCCCCCTAGAAATCGCTCAAAACCTGGGCCTACCAATCCAGCTGAACTGAAGTGTAGACTGGGTAATATATAATTACAGGTGGGAGAAAAGATGGTCAATTTTGATGTGACTAGCCTCTCTCTGTACCAGTTAATATAGCAGCTGACGTATAAAGAAGGAACGTCGGAAATTTTACATAGAAGTCTTAACAATGCTGGGATTAGGTTGGAATTTCAACCCATAAACTGGTTCAGAGAAAAATTTTGCAGGCTAAAAGATCCAGTAGAGCCAGTTAGGAAAATAACCTAATCTGTCAAATACCATCTGGGTCAGTCACAATAACAGAACACAAAAACTTAGCGTAACATACAATGGTAGACCCTGCTAAGATAAGTAATTTAGAGAAAAACTCAGCTATTGCTTTGAATGTACCGACTCTTAATCCCACTGAGGGGCAGGATAGGGTGACAATTCTAAAATCCAATATAGCTACTTGGCGGGAGACAGTGATCACAGAATCTTAGTTCATTGAATCAATACCTAACATGCATGAGGAATGATTCATCCCATATTGCAGATATCTGGAAAGTCTTACTACCATTAAAATAAACGAGGGAAGTTTAAAAGTCGTATGATTACTTTGATATGAGTATGAGCAATAAATTATGCTCGAAACCTCATCCAGTAAATAATGTGTCACTGTGTGCTATATCATACAGACAATATAGTAAGGAATTATGCTCCACAGCAGTCCTCAAGTTTTTCCTTACATTAATGTTTTTAAGCTAGTTGATTAAAGTGCCGTTCTAATCCCAGCCTGATTGTGAATTCTTCGTAGCTTCTTCCAGAGACCTTCTCTGCAATGTAATACAGTAGATTCTTTGAATTCTCTCCTAACCGTCACCATTATTAGTAGGATTATTATTAATAACGGCTACATTACTGCTACTACTGCTGATATTTTTCTTTCGATTGTTTATGAATTTATTTATAAATATAGGTAGGTAATCATTGACACGCAAGGTATTCTTGATGTGTCTAATTTCTTCTCGTAGATTTTCTGTCCTACTGGTATGTATTTTCGCCCTGTTACCTAGGCGCTCAACTATGTTTATTTTAACTGAGATGGGATGAGATGATTTGAAGTAGCCTATAGACTCTAAACTTTCACCTGGTTCTCGTTTGGTCTTGCAGTCCAGCACTGCTTGGTCACCTTCACCACTTTCTAAGTCATATGTAAATTGGATTGCACCCACCACTGAATTTATACGTATCAACAACCTGTTGATGTGTTCCGACTTGGTTACTGTAAAAGTGTCATCTACATATCGGAACCAAATCTTTCGAGGAGGACTCAAAATTTGAAAGATCCTCCGTTCCCAACTATCCATAAACATGTCTGCGGCGACAGCAATATTGGTGATCCTAAGACAACCTCTTTAGTTTATTCATGTATTTCATTTTGAAACTTCAAGGCTGTAGATGTCAGGCACAGTCGTACTCCTGACAAGATTTCCTCACTTGGTACCACAGTTCGATGAGTAAACTCACTGTCATCCCTAATCCTATTCCTTATCCTCTCAAGAGTCATGTCAATTGGGTATATTCATCTAAAGGCTAGTTATGTCGAAACTAACCATTTTTCACTGTTATCGTCTAATATGTGCTTCAGGTAATAAGAGTTAGAGAGTCGATATTTTGAATATTTTCTACTTGGGCTAAATATTTAAACGACTCACAAGTTGGAGTCTTTCTAAAATCTTCTTCTGGCCTGATGGAATAAACTGGCTTACGAATCTTAATAATACCATTAATCCCACTAGAATTGTGCCAAATGTCGGCTGCCGACAAGCATGCCCGCGCTCCAGAAACTAACAAAGATTGAAAATCTCGTCGATGCACACGCATCTGAGTCTTAAGCCTAACTTGTTTTCTGAAGTTCACTTTTCTTGAGCACAAGGAGTCGGATAGCCGTAGACGCAACTATCTTGGACACGTTATTGGTCAAACCGATTCGCCTATAGTTGTCACAAGAAGACTTCTGCCCCTCCTTAAAGACTAGGACGATGAATGAGGCAGACTAGTCTGACGGGACTACTTCTGATTCGCATAAACATTCTAGTGCCCAGTACCTCAGCTGCTTTACTCAATAACTACTTAATTCTATGCTTAAAATCTTCGGCAAATCTTTATATCCAGCTGCTTTGCACCGTTTCTTTCTTGAAAAATCCTTCTCAACTTCGAGGACAGTTAGAGGACTTAGACTGTAACCCGCTCAGATTGTCGCTTTATGCTGGTAGGCTGTAGCGTTTCTATGGGCCAGTTGCACCTTACTTTAGCATGTTTCATGTAACTTTCTTACTACCTATTCTGAGAGGCTATCAACGTGGTGGTGATGGTTCCACCAGTCTTCGTTTTCCTCTTGCTGGTATCCTTGATAAGCATAAATAGTTGCTGGTTGTTGCCTTCTCTATGTCTCGATTTTGTCACCTACCACTGTTCGCAATCATTGCGAAGACTTGGTCAGGTTGCGTTTAAGTTACTATCACTATTCATCGTGGTTGGAGCCCGCTGGAACCAATCTTCCCGTATCAGTCAGTTCATTTGACGTCACAGAAGTTTACTAACGTTGGCTAACCTTCAGGTGTAGGCTACTAACTGTCTTTACCGCTGTTTCTACAACAGACTGAATATCACCCCAGATTTCTTCAGAACGAGTGTTGCTGTCATGTTCAGATAAATGCTTAGCTGTCTCTTCCCTTAATCCTGACTTGACGTTCTCACCTTCTAGTCGACCATATAAATGCTTTACTGTTGCCCATTTCCTGTGACCAATAGGTTGCAACCATACATGAGCCCTTACCAGAGCTTGATCGAAGTCCAAACTGGTACTCCAGAAGGAGCAGCGATCCTCTAAGAGTGGCTTATAGCAATGTGATCCATCTGTGTCCATTGTTATTTTGATATTGGCAGACGCCAGTGTCTTTCTTTATGCTTGAAGTCATTACTGGCTAGAATCAAGTGACTGTCACAAAAAAATCTTAACAGACGATCACCGTTGTTGTGTCTTTGGCATGGGATTCCAAAGATACTTCCAAGATGACTTTTTGATTGACTCAGCTCAGCTTTGCTGCTTGGGCGTTGAAGTCACCTGTTATTATAACCGTCTCTGAGCGTTTTGCTTTCCGTAGCAGAATTGATACCTCCACATAGGATTCATCCTGTGCATCGTCCAAACCACCGTAGGTGGGTGAGAGGAGATTACGAATAGGCACCGGCTGGTTTCAGCATCCTTCCTAGTTCTTACGGATCCATTAAGTCAAACCAGTATCTAGTCGAGAAGCGTACTTTCTACTCTACAACTCAATGCTATGCCTAAACCAGCGGATTCATGAGATCTAGCCACTGGGTCTCCGGATACTCGTTTGGTGAAATCTGAAGATTTATCGCTGTGGTCAGGTGAGGTAAACTTAATAAGCATACTCGAGTTCTATGTATATGTGTCTCAGGAACAAAACATCGATTCATGGCTCGAAATTTCAGAGGTGTGTTAAGAGAATCCTGTTGTCTGATTTGTACGTCGAAAGTTTGAATATAAAGTTGTTAGCTGTTTTTTGGGTGAACAGGGATGGTATTTCACCGATATGGATCGTTAAAATAGTCTAGTAAAATAGTATACCTCTGGAAGTGTATAGGTGATTCGTACTTACCGGCTCCCCACACCATGGAAGTTGTTCATGCGAAATACCCGAAAAGGCAATGAAATTAGTAACTTTAGTGAGTAACCATAGAGCCAACGGTACTTCTGCTAGGAGCCTGTCATATTCAGCTTTTTTTAACATTTTTGGATTTAGATCTTATTGAGCTAACATCATAAAGTTGAAACCCATAACGCCGGCAGTAGCACACTACAGAGTAGGGAGAAGTGTGAATACCTAAAAAAATTCAACAGTCGGTGCTGTTAGAGTATCAGACACTTGGGTAAGAAGAAGCGACTGAAAAATATTATGCCAAATGAGGTCTTCTGCGTTTGTGTGTTTCTGTGAGAAGAGCAGATGAATATGGTGTTGGACAGCGTCAATGTTAAAAACACAATGAATGAGTTTTGTATATTTATCTGGTGAGATAAGGGTAATCGAAACACTGATTAGCCGTTAATCTCGTTTAGAATCGCCGTCACCAAGATTTCATCTGGAGAAACAATCCTCAGACAATTCTAATGATCATTCCAAATGACTTAGACGGGTCGGTATATTACAAAAGGGATAGGTATTTCTAATAATTCATTTTGCCTCTCTTTTTAGATCCGTAGCTTTTCAAAAAACACTGTTGATGAGCGCCAAGAAGGACGAAACATGACTGTTAAGCTTTCTTTTGGTTGACTTCTAAAAGCAGTGGATAACAACGTTGCATCACCTATCTTAGTGACTATTTGGCAAACTCGGTTCATAGTCTACATCAATTACTCAGTGGTGATCAATTTATGTAAATCATGACTTGAACAAGAACGCTTCCACTTACAAAGGAATCGCAGTAATACTTGGGGAAGTGTATTTCAGTGTGTAATAAAAAACTGATGGTAAATAATTGAAGCTATACTTTTGGGCAGGATCTTCCTCATTAACTCATCTAGTCATTAGAGAATATTTTTCATTATCTGTTGTTACATTAGTTCGCAAATTAGCTATTTTTATTAGAATTAATGCCAGTTGATCAATGAGTATTGTTGTACATTAAAATGAAACAATATTAACAATAAATGAGAAATCTTTGACAAAGAAAAAAATTTACTTGTTAGCAAAGAAAACGTTTACCTTCGATTGATTAAGCTCTGGAAACTATTCAATAACTTTAATTTTATGATCGTTGTAATTAAAAACAAACCCACTTGTTTTGTTAATCAATATGAGCAGCAAACAGTCAACAAAAACCCCATAGCAATGAAAAGGGGTTAGCCTTAGAAGGTAAAATAGATTTTTCGTTCTATTAAAGACTCACCAACTGGATGCACTTGCCTTCCGCATTCATAGCTTCGAATGACAGTATTAACCATGATTATTATCATTATTATGGCAGTCATACCTTATGAGAAGCGCACTACAAATAGTTTTATCCAATTAGAGATAAGTGCAAAAGGTGGTATTCATCACGAAATGATAATTTGAAGAACTAGTTAGAGAACCTAGAGACCTGTTTCATCTGAGTTTGAGACTCCTCAGCACTGCATGCCGAAGAGTTCATGAGGGATGTAACTAGCGTTAATCAGCTGTTACAGCAAGTACATTACTATACACAGTGAAGTGAGCTCAATGGTTCATTTGTCCCAAATTCTATCAATTCGCACTTAAGTGCAGCAGTTGCCTAAGGTCATTGGTCGGCAACCATCCTCACTTTCAAGTTAGTTGGCCTTGCAGGTCATGATATCTCATTAAAACTATGAAAGATCTATCTCAAAGCAAGTCACCAATAACCGCGGTTGAGCACTAGCTCTGAGCTCAGTCCTTCACGATATCATGGGTGTGCACCACTGAAGAGTCTGGAACCTACATTTCAAAAATAATTTTTCATCTTATTTAAATGAGTGATGAGAAATATTTTTGAATAAATCCATCCCCAAAATCTAATATTAATTTTATTTTGTTGTGCAACAACATAGAAAATAACATCAAACAGTTGGCCGTTGGAGGCTTTCCAGAAGCAGAAATCCAATCTCAGGGAGGAAAAGATAACTAGATCTCCTTAGGTTCATGTGGTAGTTTGTGATAAAAGCAGTAAATACCTACAGCGAGAGTAAAATTCGTGTATGATTGTGTTTTATTTACTTTACGCATTCAAAATTGTTACATAAATTTGCATGAATTCCACATCTTACGTAACAACACTCATTCATGCTATAATACTAAAATAACGATAACAGTTTATACTACCTAATGTGTAATAACTAGATAAAGAAGTCAGATATACATAACGAGTTATTAGACAACGTACAACAATAAAACTGGTGGATTTCATAAATCCTATATTATGTGGGAGGTGGAGGTGAACAAGAGCAACTAAACGACTTCTATGCGTATGATCAGTTACACTACACAGCAATCAAAAATGATGATACACGAGATCACCAAGTCTTGTGATGAAAAGCACATGACAGTAAACATCAAAACTGGTAAGACATCACTTTAGCGATCTATTCAAGAAAGAGTTAAAAGCAATGGACAGTTCACTTTTCAAAGTTGGGTCCCCTGAAATGTAGGTAGAAGTCTTATCAAACCACTATCCCAAGCAATCAGGAAAATGTGCCTAAATAAAAGTACTGATAAAGATCTAGAAAATGTACAAAAAATCCTTAGAGTCATGTCGAAATCTGTGAACAAGAATTTAAAAGTGGACTGTATCATAGAATCCATATGAGTGGTTTCGAGAAACATTTTCCTGTAGAACTTCGGACTCAATGGTGGCAAATCAACAGAAATTCTCACTAAACCGATATCTACATCTACATAAGAATAACCACCATCAATCACACAATCATATCCTCATGTCATAAACTCATTTATTAATAGGCAGAGGACAAGTTGGAATATTGGAACACATAGATATTTGCATATTAACTTACTTGTTTGTGTACGGATGACTTTATAGACCTTAACATACGCCACTTTACAAGACGCACACATCACTACTGTGCAGGCAGATGGTAGAATGGAAATGTATCTCCAGCTGTGTAACAGAACATGTAGTGCACTCAGGACACTTTTCTTTCCCGATAAATCCTTCAGAATTGTGAATGTAGTGCAACCATGTTATCCGAAAGAAGTAGGGATAGGACGAGTGAATGCAGTCGAAGTATTGGAAACCTGAAGTTTGAAACTATCATTGTGCTTTCAAAGGAAGGAAACGTGTGTGCATTCTTTCCTCAGTGTAGTTATCGTAAACGATTGTTCATCCCCATATCATGTGATCACGTTTCGTTTTTTCATCTTTAGTTGGAATTTTCTGATTCTTAATCGCTATCCACTAAGTGCTATAGCTTCGATTTCGTTGTACAGTTAGCTTAACTCATGACCGAAAATTAATCTGGTATGTTCTATCCCTACTGGTTTGCGTTTATGAAGATCTAGACAAAGTAGTTTGCCGAACAGAAAAGATGATTTTTCCTTCAATCATCCCCTCTCTTTTTGAACACAGATTTTTGTTTAATTCATCGTTTGAGATTGATAATAATGACTACACTTAAAGACTCCGTTTTCAACACTAACTCGTTAATACTGACTCTGTAGCTTTATTTATTTAATAGTGCTGTTTGTAACCTATTTGTTTCTCTATACCCCCTATCATTCACCCTACAGTTTAATGTCAGTAATTAACCATAGAACAAGCTAAGTTTTTACTTAAACTAAGAAGAAGAAGCTGTCCAGTACTTCCAAGTTTTCAGCATTTTCCCAGCAGAAGTCAATCATGATGACAAACAATTCTGAAATCAATCAATCCATGAGAAACACGAATTGCATTAATTATATTTGACTTGAGCACAACCACAACTTTTCTTAAATTAGAGCCAAAATTATAAAGTATGTGTATTAAGAGATGTATCACACTGAAGAAAAGTTCAAAGGACCAGCAAAGATTGTTCACTGACCAATCACAATCGGCAAACCGTACAATAAAGTCGCATTTGCAAAGATTCTGCTTGTGCAATTTTTTTGCCATTTGTTTTTCTGCTCCTTAATAAGTTTTCTTCCCTCCTCTGTAATCAATCCCTTAGATTTTCTGTTGCTGAAATGCACATTTATTCAAAAACAACACTGACTGTTTCGTATACCTTTCCAGTGAAAAACATACTACTATAAGTAGTAACTATAATGTACGTTTTAATTTAAGGAATACAAAATAAGTATTACCTACAGGTAAGTTGTTGGCTTGTCTTCTTATCTAAACATGAAAACCATTATCTTTTATTTCATAAACAATGTCAAAAAAATAAAGGATTTAAAGATTGCACTCGCAGTACTACAGTATCTCCATTGAATAATCGAAAATGCTTAGAAAAGTGCAGAGTTTTAAACTTACCTAGGTTATAACCATCAGCATAAGAGAATAATCCTTGCCCACAATTTAGTAACTCTCAAGGTCAGCAGATGTCCTCAATGAGTATTTATACAACTTGAAAATACTTCATCTCTTCATGAAGTTAGTGCTGATAAAAAATTTTTAATCCGGTTCGAAACATTGACTAGCAAATATCACATTTTGAAGAACACTGAGCAAACATTATTGTCAACCTCAGCTACGAATTTTTGAACCAACCTTATATACACAAACAGACAGGTTGGAAAAGCAACGTAGGTCATGGTATAGGAATGTATCACTTCAAGCTGCTAAATTTCACAACAGCATACAGAAAACAAGTGGAGACGAAGTTGATACTAAGATAGACAAATGTTCATGAGAAGGGAGAGAATACACAGATGAAGGTACATGAAAAAGGGTTTATATATCTATGTCATTATGATAGACTTTTAGCCATGTCTCAAAGCGTCTACGGCCAGTGATTCATATTGTGTCGAGGACCACAGCGAAGCAGTCTACGCTTATCTGTATAGGGCGTACTAACAGTTGAAGAACTTATGGATTAGATACGATGTCTTGATCTGGTCACTCTGAATCTTTCTCAACCCATTCCTATTCCAGAAAATATAGGCTTTTAGATAGGCAGTGAAATGAGGTGTGGAAACATATGGCGAGTCATCCCAATCAATGAAAGTTCACAACTTCATCTGCTAGCTTGGCTTCCCTGACCAGTACTCCAAACTTATTTCGGAAGTTACTCACACAATGATCCCACAAGGGCGAGTATTGCTACCAAGGCATCAGAACACCTGTAATCCCTTCATATCTTTTACTTTCAACAGTTTTTCCTCGCACCCAGGCAAAGGAACAGAATGAATCATTACCAGTAAACCACTCACTGAGTTACAAACAAACAAGTATAGAATGAAACATCTACCGTAGACCACATAACGCCACTTTTCAGCCGATTTGTATCACTTACGAAATCAGTGGTAGAGAGCTCACAATGCATGAGAGAGACAACGGGTGACGACGAAAAGGTAACGAGTTAAATAGTTACTAGATGGTAATAAGCTTGGATAAAGAGGGAAGGTTGGGCATACGAATAGCAACCCTACACCCGAAAACCAATCCAATCACTAAACAAACTTCAAAGCACAAAGAAAATGTAAAAAATAAAAATAAACTTATTCCTCCATGCAAGCGAGGAGACCAAATCACGCCAGTTGGGGAAAGTCTGAGAGAAGCCAATTGGCCTATATGTCTTCTCTCTCTCACTCTCTCTCGATGAAAGCAAAAGTAAACATGGGGACATGGAATCTCCCCACAATGTATGAACCTCACTGACAAGGCTGCACAGATTGCAAAGGAAACGACAAGCTTTGGCATAGAAGTTCCATATTAGATTTGTTTATTTGATATAAAGCGCACAGTGATGCAGTATTATTATTATTATCAAGTAAATAATACTGTATCGATGTGCGCTTTATATCAAATAAACAAATCTAATATGGAATTACATTCTACCACAGTGCCCAAGTTTTTCACTTATATTAATGGCATAGAAGTGCTTGAAATCTGCAAAACCAGATGCCATGCAAGTCGACTCCCCAAACTCTTAACTCCACAGTCAATAATCTAATCCAATATTGTCACTCAGATGACAACCAGGAGTGCACTGAGTTATCGAGTGGCTATCATCATGTCCCCTTGAACAGCATCGAAGGCTCTCTCTCATACAGTGGGAACCGATCTCCGCCTGCAGCATCAACACCGTGACAGCAAGATCCAACTCAAAACGAAGTAAAGTTACAGCGACGTGACGTGACGCTATGCTATGCTATGCACCTACAAATAATGCAGATCAAGAGAAGAAGGAGGAATTCTACAGACAACGGAAATCACTAATGGACAACACCACACCACACCACACCACACCACACCACACCACACCACACCACACCACACCACACCACAC
The DNA here is from genome assembly GCA_944470555.2 of Heterobilharzia americana. Classification (NCBI taxonomy): domain Eukaryota; kingdom Metazoa; phylum Platyhelminthes; class Trematoda; order Strigeidida; family Schistosomatidae; genus Heterobilharzia; species Heterobilharzia americana. The sequence goes on along the minus strand of OX104134.1, from coordinate 108,761,437 downwards.
CACACCACACCACACCACACCACACCACACCACACCACACCACACCACACCACACCACACCACACCACACCACACCACACCACACCACACCACAGAGGGAGACATCAAAATTCATTCTAATATGCGGCGTGAAATGAATGCCAAACTGGTAGCAGACAACACAGAAAGAGAACTCATCATGGGTTGAGAGGCACTCAGTGAAATGATGTGTAAGAATCGAGAAGTGTTTGAAGATTTCTCCACATTCAATGATTTGGTGATTAGAGTCAGACAGTGTATGTGTGTGTTTGTGTGTGTGTGTGTGTATGTACGTGTGTATGTATGTTTGTATGTACAAATACAAGGATATTGACAAGGCAGCGACATGGAGTTGATGTCACCAGATACCAGGACACACAACACTGAAAACAAGGCCCACTTCTTCTCAATGTGAAGAAGGTGGAGACGCAGCCAGCCTAATGGACACAAGATCACATCAAGAAGGCGAGCAGATGTAGGTGGTTCACACACACCACTCACTATCTAGTGCAAGAAACCCACCCTCGAAATCAAGGTGAAAGCCTTCACAGAAGTTGGTGATGATAGACCACAGTTGAAGTTCAACACCCAGAACAGAAACTGAATTGAAGGATGAAACTACAAAGGACACCTTCACGTCAGTCAGTCAGTCATCAGGACGAAATGGGAGAAATTGAGCAACATCCCGGAGAAAAGCTGCGTAGAAGAACACTGAAACTCTTTGAAACAGATGTGCAAGGAAATCCGGATAACCGTGTTAGGAAGGCAGAAGAAGCGGCAAAACAAGGAATGCATCTTCACGGACACATGGAAGCTGATGTAGGAGGGAGAGGAAGATGGTGAAGCAGAAGATGAACCTGTGCAGTGCATGGTGGGGAAGAACAACGAAAACAGGAACTGAATACGATCTATAAAAACACTGGACAAAGAAGTGAAGAAGAGTGTACGGAGAGACAAAAGACACTTCTATGACACACTTGCAAGTGAAGCAGAACAGGCTGCAGGTAGGAGAAACAGAGACCTGAAAACATTATATGAAATAACCAGGTTACTTACTATCTGGGAGGGAAGAGATCAACACAGATGGAACCAATGAAAGATAGTGAAGGAAACCTAGTTGACACCAAAGAGGAAAAACAAAGGAAACGATGTGCTGATCACTTCAAAAAACTCTTCAATCGACCAACACCACTACCAACACCACTTGCAACTCGTCCAGAAATACCACCAGCAACCCAGACACGAACTGTTAGTGAACACAAGCTCTCCAACAAAAACATAAGTGAAGTGCTGAATGCCACAAAGTTGCTGAAATCCACGAAAGCAGCAGCACCAGATGGAACTGTTCCAGAAGCACTGAGGACAGATGCAGAGACAACAGTGGACATGCTCACACCACTATTGCAGAAGATTTGGAAGGAGGGAGCGAAAGGTGGCTGCCATCTGATTGGAAGAATGGCTCCCTTGTAAAACTCCCAAGAAGGGTTAGGCTAGTCCTAGCAAGAACTGGCGAGTGATCATGATCCTGTCCACCCGAAGCAAGTAATATATGAAGCCGCATCATCCTGGAGAGACTAAAAAAATGCTCTGCATTTAAAATTACCAAGGGAACAGGTTGGCTGATTGGCTGTCTTCAGGAAGAACAAATCATGTGTGGATCAAATTGCAACGCTACACTAAGCTACGCACCATCATAGAACAGAGGATAGAATGGCAGTCAAGTGGGTCTTTACCTCAATTCCATCGACTTTGGAGAGGCCTTCGACAGTGTTGACCGAGAAGTAATTTGGTAGGCAGCTGCTTCAACACTACGGCTTTAGTGCCACAAACCTTTATCAACCTCATTCAACAGCTATATGCTATATAATGCTACATGCCAAGTAATTCACAATGGAAAGCTCAATGAAGCCTTTGAAGTGAAGACAAGAGACAGGAGTAGGACAAGGTGGCACAGGCACAGACGAGGACGTGAAGACAGGATCGGAAAGACAGCAAGACAAACCCTCATTCATCTGAAATCAGTGTGGAGATCTACTGCACTGCACTCCACTGCACAAGCATAAAGCGCGAACAACATCCAGATTTTCAACACTAGTTTCAGTCAAGTCATTCAGTGCTTCTATATGATCGTTGAGAGACTTGGTGCGTTACCCAAAGCACTTCCAACAAACCACAGACATTCATCAACAACTGCCTACGCTCGTTACTGAAGATGGAGATCAGATGGCCAGAATAATAAGAATAAGCAACAAGGAACTCTGGCTGGCAATGCATCAACCAAGAACCCATCACCCAACAAATATACAGAAGAAAGTGGAGATGGATTGGGGATACACTGAGAAGGATGATGGGAGATATCACGCGCCAGGCCAGACCCTCGAGTGGAATCCAGAAGGGGAAACGAGGAGTTGGGCGTCTGAGTCGAGGGTGACATGGAGGAGTTCGTGTGAGAAATAAATGAAAGGTTGTGTGCAGTCGTGGCGCCAGGTTGAAAGGACTGGAGAGAAGAGAGTGAAATGGCAATGTGCTACTGAAGCACTATGTTCCACTAGGAACCCACGGGACAAATTATGAAATAATGAACCCACAATACAAAGAGGCTCAGATCTACAACGAGTAGAATGTAGATTAATGAATATTTCATGTTAAGCAGAACAAAGCCACATTCATCCATGAATTTTATAATAATGACTAGATATTTATAATCACAGTTGACGTCAAGTATCATATTCTGCTATATAGATCACTAGCATAGTCTCTCAATAATTGATTGTTCTTGATAGTGTTAAAATTCAGACGCTATGCTTTGATCATGTGATTTTTTGATTCGCCTATACCGTCAACAGTGTATTTCCGCGCGCATTAGGAACGTCTTGTATACCTGGTTAACACATGAATTAATGACACTATTTCCCTGCTCACAGGATACTACACGATAGAAGAAAAAAACTGATGCTCACTATCCTTCTTATCAATCGTGAGATAAATCAGTTATATATATATATATATATATATATATATATATATATATATATATATATATATATATATATATATATATATATATATATATATATAACTGATTTATCTACTCACATCCTTCAATATTAGATTGTATTTTTGATACGGCACGAGTGATATAGTACTATTCATTACATGAAGTTTCGAGCAGAATGTATTGCTCATATTCATATGATATGATTTGATATATGAGCAGTAAATTCTGCTTGAAACCTTATCCAGTAAATAATACTGAATCACTCACTGTTGCCATATCAAATAAACAGTCTAATATGAAATTATACTCAACCACAGAGTGTCTAAGTTTCACTCCTACTCATATCATGTCATAATCCACATTAATGAAATAACACTCAAAACGATGTCAGGGGCAATAAACTATCGCATTTCACAGTTGGTTCCTTCGTACCCATAAATGGCATGGAAATAAGTAAGGCGTCCTACAAAGCTTTTGAAATGAAATATACCCTAATACCATAAAATAAGTCTTAGGCAACATATTTTTAAGAATCAAATAATGCGACGATCACAGATTTCTGAGATTCCTATCTTTATTTCTTCGGTTGAAATAACACACTTTTATGCATTGAGTAAATACTGTTGTTCATTAAATCGTATTGAAATGATTTCAACCTATGGAACGATAGAAAAACACAAAAAGTATACTTTTATTCCACTAATCCTTTGGCGCTGTACAACGGTTCTCAGTTTCTGAGAATGTGGCTTTACTCTTGATTAGGCTATTTGTTAGTATAAATTAGAAAATAATCCTAGTTAAGATGTTAAGATAATAAAATTAGTTTTTACAATGAATGTAGGTTAAATATTCATGAAACAGATTATCCGTCGAATATAGAGTTATGCAACCTGGTACAACAGGGCGGAAAAAACCAGGATTAAAATATAGGAAATTAAAGATATTTAAATAACGGAAAAAGAACAGATTATTCGGTTATTACATTATATCACATAGTCTTGTTTTCATCAATGATAATAAGATGTTCAGTAGAACGTTTGGTCAAGATAAGATTCGATTCAGTAAGGTTTAAGTTTGTAGCGCTGAGCTACGAAACTCGATAGTCAATCAGATTGCAGGTTCACTTCAGTCACCGTGAGTTTTATCGGGCTATTATATGAAATAAGGATCAATAACTATCTGCTCATCACCACAAGTACGGCTCAGCTGGATCTAATCAACAATTAATCCTTCCTTTTCCTTCTGATTCAATCTGAATTCCAACATAATGGAAAGATCCAGTTAAGCAGTGAATGTAATGATGAGCATACATTTACAGATGATTTATTTATTTGACATCCGCACACAACTCTTTTTACCCGAAGAAAAATTAAGACGACCTGCAGTTAGATCTCGTAGTTCAGCTAGCATAGCACTGGGCTAAAAAAGCAGAAAAGCTACTTCTTTAAATCCCAGGTTTCCGTTCAACTTCGGTCACTCACATGATAAATCACTTGTCAGCACTATTATATAATTCATTCAGGCGTATTTATTTACAGAACAGCGGGAGATTTCATCAAATATCAAGAAATAATTGTGTTACCTTGGTCACCTTCAAATCTCTAACTTTCGGTACCAGTTTGAATGTCATCCTTGATGTAGATTCCCAGGTAAATGTAGAGACTATATCTTCAAACAATTCTCACAGAGGTTATCTTTGGTGAACTAGATGACAAACAGTTTATTAATTCATAAACCGTGGATGGAAGTGATCGTCAGAAAGCCCTGCTTAACCTGATTAACAGTACTTCTTTCACGCGTAAACAAGGAGTGTCTGCAATCTCTTGGAGACTGTTGTCATCTCAGGGATTGGAAGCCATGTCCAATACCGATATAGTCAAGCCTCTTATGACTGGGTTATTCAGACTGTGACTGACCTGTATTTCATGTTGACTAGTCCTAAGTTCTGAGTGAATTCTATCGGTCAATTTGCAATGTAGTCATCGGCTAGGCTTTTAATTCATGTATTTCTACCTGAATGATATCTAGGGGAGAATTGGGACATATCAGCCTTGGATAAGCACTATCTCCTCTTGGATATGTAAACTGATTACAACGTCTATTTGTTCTGCGGTGAACTAAGGTCTAGAACCTTTTTTGGAGGGGTTGATATTATTTTGTCACATTAACCCTGGATATTCAGATTTAGGCTACACAGAGTTTAACTAAACTCTACTTAGATGAAATCTAGATTCCTTACTTGAATTGGCCTGATTTATCAAAACAGGCATATTAAGAGCACTACTCATGGATAACGCTAACTAGAGTTCGATAAACAGTCTGAATCCTTTTGATTTTTCGCGTGTTATTATTGTAGATCGAACATCGTCTATTTGCCGACGAAATTCGCTATTTGTTGTGATATATAGTCTTTATACCAGTAGATTTGTGATGCTGATTTATAAATCAAGACTGAGTGTCATGCCAACCTCATTTTCTCGTGAAACTTCAATGAAGATGGCCTTTAGATTGATGTCTAAAGCCCTAATTAAGAAAATACAAATTTACATAGCGATAAGACTAACAAAGCATTCACAATATACTATGCAGATATCAACATCAATGTGTAATTTGGCAATACTGGGTAACAGTTCAAGCTGTCACACTCTTACATCAAAATATAGTGATATCCTAGGCAGAAAAAGGAAGGACAGATGGAAGAATATGGAGAATTTTAGTCAAAAGTCTCAGGTCTTGAAAAGACGGGATTATTTCTACTAATCGTAATTTGTACACAAGCTTGGTACAAAATGGGTACAGAAAATTTGGCATAATTCCTTGTTATTGCTGATCCACAGTTTGTATGAGGGCTATGATACTAAATGAACTCCTAAGCCGAATCAGGTCTTCAGGGATCAAGCTTTTGACTTGGATTCTGACCCCCGAGACAGTGGAGCAACCTAAGATGCTACATTCCTACTATTGCTGGCACCCAAGGTAGGTTCATATACATTCCTCCGTTCAGGATGGTATAGCGCATGTGAACCACTGGTTTGGAATTAGGGTTTTCCAACTCCTCTAGGTGTACCGTCTGTGTACACTAATTCAGTGGTAACACTGGACTTTCTTCTTCGCTGTTTCACTTTTGTGGAAACCTCCGCCACTACATGAAGGCAGCTAGTAGGACTTCCACAGTAGAATACGAGTCATATGACAGTATTTCGACAAGATAACTGGGAGTGTCTCGCCTTCAATCTTGTCAGGGGATTTAGGGAGCAAGAAGACAGGAAGAGATAGCAAAAGAATCAACAAAATGTGATATGCTGAATAAGGCCAAGATAATATGTGTATGCACTTGCTCTACAGAGAATCATTCCAAATCATATAGTTTCCAACTATTAAATAGGTCGTCACGTCAACCCCAATCTGGAGTGCCATCTTTTCCGAAATGGCTTAGATGAACATTCAAAGATTTCATGAATCGATGCCACGGTGTAGTCTGGAAGTTGACGAGTATACCACATAAACGGTCTTATATGAAATTATGCTCTACAACAGTGCCCAAATTTTATCTTTATATTCGTCTGGACACCTCCAGCCTTTTTTCTGCTCTAACCTACTTCAGTCAACATTGAGCGACAGGGTACGTAAGGACTCGGTATACGCGTTTGAATTTACTTGGCAGTGTTGACCAAACACTCTTTGAATTACAGAAATTATACAAGTCAAGCAGTCGTATGAAAGGAACATTGGAAATAAGTCAAATTCAAACGAAGTAAAACCATTTCAATGCAAATTTCAAAGGCTAAATAGAAAATGTAGATAAAACTAGGCAGGAAGCGGAATCAAGTAAAGATCTGTGAATTGTATGGACTAGCTTGAAGTGTCTGAGTGAACTGCAGATGTAAGTAAATTAATTAATAATGTTTACTACGTGAATATACTCGAAGTTTAAGTAAATAACACCCATTGCCTAAATGAGACACAAAAATATCAGAAGACGAGGGTGGGTTTTGTAATGAGAAATGCAAATCAGACAAAAATGCATCATGTATATACTATTTTCATTTGCATAAAAATACTTTAAGATAAGACAAAAATATTATTCTGCTTAGCCTAATGAACTATAATCTGAGCAATAAGGTCATCCTGACCATATAGCAGTATTGACAGAAAAAAAGCTGAAAAGTTCATATCTCGTTAACTAACGATGTAAAATGCTAATTTTTTGACAACTTTATAACACAACAGATAAAAATTCGTTTAGCCTCCCATGGGAGAAAAACGGTACGTGATGTTATCATTTTGTTAAAAGCTAGGAAGCAGTGGATACTTGTTTCATCTAGTTTAACACTCATTGGCAGTGTATACCCGAACCCATAGGACTTTCACTTCTCGCTGCAAGTATGGTATCCTACAGCCAGTGTGTTTGAATTCACTAGTAAGCATTTTCCTACTGCATACACACTGTTCAAGGTTGTTTGTGAATATCCTAGTTCGTCAATCTCACAAGGCACAACTTTGTAGTACACTTCTTGGTAAAATCCATCTCAGAAATAATAATAACTTAATAATAATTACTTAGTATCAGCAGCTTAACTGGTTCTCAGTAAATTGATTAATTGTCATTCCGGTTATCCAATGTGTGCGTCTTCGTTAGTTCTGACTACTGGTAAGATGAAAATTGTTGTAAACTTCCAAGTTTACTCAAGTTTATAATTATATTTTTGTTTATATGTCACAAGATTAGGTGAGTTAATAATATCTTCAACTCAGCATATATATATATATATATATATATATATATATATATATATATATATATATATATATATATATATATATATATATATATATATATAATGTTAAACTCAATGAACTGAAGGCGGACAGATCCCACCGTATATCCTTTTTATTTATGACTTTAGGATTTATGTTGATTTCAGGTTACCGAAACCATTTCCTAAGATTCACTTCCTCATGCCATTCATTGTTTTTTGCGCACTGAACAATCCGGCAAATGAGAAGACACATGTGGAAGAGAAAATAATCTCTGCAACTATAATTACTAGCCTTAGTGTTTTTAAAAAACTATTTCCTAACCTAGAAAGTAAATAGCTGGAAGAAAACATTTGTTCTTTTATATATGCGTGCTAACACTGAATAAACATCCTGTCTTCTATAATGATTATGATAAAAATAATGAAGAAAATAACGGTATCGATAGCAGAAATAATAATCTCAATCTTTTTGAATATCACTAGAGGAAAAACAGTTTGTGAAATAATATTTCACCTATGGGAAGCAAATATAGTCAACAGTACGGCTGAACACTACTAGTCATCATAAATTTACAAGAAACGGTCGACTTCAAAACTAAACAAAACATCTAACGAGTCGAGCATATGAATTTCTAACAACAACAACATAAAACCCATAACCAACGATGTAATTGCTTACCAAACTTGAGGCCAAAGCAAACTTTTCATAGGAGAGATAGTTAGAGAGTAGATGTTCACTGAATTTTGTCATCCAAATTGACAAAACACTGGCTGCTGATGCGACAATAGATTGCTAGCATCATACAAATGTCTGAAGGCTGATAAAATTGAGAACCAGTATGATCAACTATGTAGCCTGTACCCCTTTTTTTAAGGTTGTAACACATTGAATATAAATGCGGCATTCAAACTCACCTGAACTGATTTCCTCTGCCTGTGTACCTTTCTAGACCGCTTCATGATATATGTAGGGGATTTAGTATAGTTTATTGTTGACATCTGCTTTATGACCATTAGTTATATTTTCCTTGCAATTATCTCTGAATTTAAAAATTAATTTAAGAGGGTATTTATAGATTAGTAAGGTGTCTTACAAGTAAGTTTCTCTGCCCTGTCACTTGGACATCTTACTGACTGAACCTACTTTCACTGATGTACTGTAAGATGATTCGAAGTGTTAGTAATAATTCTGGCGTGAGGGATGCTAATGACACCAGCATCTAAACATCCACCCTGTTTTCATGTTTTCCGTCTACAATCCGATATTGCTTATTCCTCTTCACCACTTTCTAATTCATGGATAAACTGGATTACGTTGTCTACAGAACTAATATGTGTAAAGCAAGAATCTGTGTACTACGATTTCAATACTGTAAAATTGTCACATACCCATCGAAACCATAATTTTGATCAGGATTAAGTGTTTCACGAGCCACCCGTTCCAAAATCTCCATAAATATATCTGCAAAGTAGGGAATATTGGCGATCCCATAGCGAGTCGTGTTTACTTGCATATATTTTTTTTCAATTCGAAAGGCTATACAAATCAGTCAATGGTGTACGCGTAACATGGTCTCATCAACTAGTACCTTTGTTTACAGAGTAAACTCACAATCACTGCTGTGTTCATTTCTAACTGCTACCACAGCGATCCCATCGTTATATTATTGTACAAACTAGTTACATTAAAAATAACAATTTTCACTATTATCTGTATGTATAACATTTAACCTAATCTATGCTGCAAGTTACAAGAACCAGTAAGTTTAGATTCAGAACGGTTTCTGTTGTGATGCCCTAGTTTTGTATAAAACATTGTTATCGATCCGAACATTTTAACGTGTCATTCCCACATTATTTTTACTGTGTGACTAATAGTCTATTTCTGCCCCCATTGTAATGTAATTTGCTGATTGGTTAACTTTTACTCTTACTACGCGAATTTCTCCAATTGCGGACAAGGTCATTTTTCATGTGTATACTTATTCACGTGTTTTGGATTGATTCACTGTTATTATATTATATTCTCGGAGTAATGCACTCTCCCATCTGCCAGCTTCGGTCTTCTCTATTCTTTCCGGGGTTGCAACCAGTGTCTCTTGCGTACCAAGTTAGCTATCAGCTAAGCGCGCGTATTATATTCGTTTCGGAATATATACATATACCATTAGCGCCTCGAACCCATAACAGTTTCTTAAGGACCTCTTAAAATTGCCAAATATATAGATAACTTATAAGTCTACTACAGGTTTGATAGAATAACTTGTCCTGTGAGCTTTGGTAACACCTTAAGTCTTACTGGCATCATTAATTTTCGGCATGAAATTAAGCGGTTTCTCCCCACCTAGAGACAACTTCATTCAGCATATTAGATCTGCTGTGGTTTTTTCAACAGTATTCATGACAAAGACAGGAAAATTACGGGTAAGACAGATTTGAGACAAGAAATCAGATATATTAAGGATACCTTACCCATTTGATTCTACTACGGTATTCAGTTTCTACTCTTATTCAAACAGAAATGGCTTTTGTGACGAGACGTGAAGTTATTTGACATCAACTATATTTATTGTATTTATTGGGTGTCTTTTGATTCCAATTATTAAATCTTTCTTTCTATCTTGGCGTAAACATTGCAGATGTCCAGAAGACCAAGTATATGGTATCCTCTCAGTCTATTCTAGAGAATTGCTCTCCATTATAACTGAAGAATTTTAAGGCTAAAATTTAGTGTTATTGCTTGTATTACACCGTCGTTGATTGGACCGAATTGATCAGCCTCTGTTGGCATATGGGCTCCTATGCGGATGCCTCGATATTGCCTGTCTTTTAACTATGTTTAGTAATGATGGGCGTTGATGGTCCAATCAACGACGGTGTAATACAAGCAATACACTAAACCTATACCCGTCGCACAAGAAGTGGCTCGGTGGTGTAGTGGAAAACGCGCTGGTGTTTGAAGTGGTCTCTCCCGAGTCCGAGTCCCGGTGAGGACAACATCACTCACTGGGAAGCAGGTACATCCAGCTGACGAGTCCCAGATAAGACGAAGTGCGCATCCTGGATTCCACTGCTAGCCACTGCCCATCATTAATAAACATTGCTAGCTAAATTGGTACTCAAAGGGCTTTTATCTGTTTTGAACCGGCTTGACCGTTTTACCCTGACAGCCATGTTGCTTATCATAAGTTTAACACCATCTCATCATCTGTCATCAACAGATAATCAGCCTCCTGTAAAATCTTATTTCTCCTTTATTGACCATAAAAGCTTACATATTTTGCAGATAACTATCGTCGAAATCAAACAATATCAGTAGAACAGCTGGAGACTTAAGATAACTAAATGGAAAATTTGCGAAGCCACCAATTTGGCTGACAACCCGTGTCTAACTGGTAGCGCTTTAGCATGAAACAGATCTACAGAATCATTTATTCGAAACCTTGATGTATAAATGTTTGACAAACTGACTGACGGATCAACGTAGACCATGGCATAAAAGTGTATCAGGTCATGTTTCCCCATTTTACAGCACTATGCAAAGACGAAGTAGACAGCGAAAGAATGACATTGGAATAAACAAAAGTGCATGTGAGGAGACAGAATAAATAGATCATTGTTAAGGAAAATATTCTAGAATTCTAAGATGATAAAGAGTGCATACATCTTCATCATCATGACCAACTTTCAGTCATATCAACACGCCTTCGGACATCGACTCTTATTGTGTTAAAGACCCTAACAAGAAAGTCAGCATGTCAAACAGCCGTAGACTTCATCGGTTGGTGCCACGTCTTGGTCTGGCTTATCTCGGCTCATTTATTATTATCATTCATTCTTAGAGTTCTTGGTGGAACATATGGCTTCAGTAAGACGTCGCCGTTCCACCTTGTTCTCTAAAGCTTTTTGGAGCTAGCTCAGCTCAACTCAATCCTATTTCACCTGAAATCGCAGGCTGTCGCATTTTCATTACTCCATCAACTGACTTACATTCTTTGCTTAGTACTCGAAGCTCATACTATTTTACCGCTTAGCGAAGCTCTGCGATTTGATCCACACATGATTTGTTCTTCCTGAAGACAGCCAATCAGCCAACCTGTTCCCTTGGTAATTTTAAATGCAGAGCATTTTTTTAGTCTCTCCAGGATGATGCGGCTTCATATATTACTTGCTTCGGGTGGACAGGATCATGATCACTCGCCAGTTCTTGCTAGGACTAGCCTCACCCGTCTTTGGGAGTTTTACAAGGTAGCCATTCTTCCAATCAGATGGCAGCCACCTTTCCTTCCCTCCTTCCAAATCTTCTGCAATAGTGGTGTGAGCATGTCCACTGTTGTCTCTGCATCTGTCCTCAGTGCTTCTGGAACAGTTCCATCTGGTGCTGCTGCTTTCGTGGATTTCAGCAACTTTGTGGCATTCAGCACTTCACTTATGTTTTTGTTGGAGAGCTTGTGTTCACTAACAGTTCGTGTCTGGGTTGCTGGTGGTATTTCTGGACGAGTTGCAAGTGGTGTTGGTAGTGGTGTTGGTCGATTGAAGAGTTTTTTGAAGTGATCAGCACATCGTTTCCTTTGTTTTTCCTCTTTGGTGTCAACTAGGTTTCCTTCACTATCTTTCATTGGTTCCATCTGTGTTGATCTCTTCCCTCCCAGATAGTAAGTAACCTGGTTATTTCATATAATGTTTTCAGGTCTCTGTTTCTCCTACCTGCAGCCTGTTCTGCTTCACTTGCAAGTGTGTCATAGAAGTGTCTTTTGTCTCTCCGTACACTCTTCTTCACTTCTTTGTCCAGTGTTTTTATAGATCGTATTCAGTTCCTGTTTTCGTTGTTCTTCCCCACCATGCACTGCACAGGTTCATCTTCTGCTTCACCATCTTCCTCTCCCTCCTACATCAGCTTCCATGTGTCCGTGAAGATGCATTCCTTGTTTTGCCGCTTCTTCTGCCTTCCTAACACGGTTATCCGGATTTCCTTGCACATCTGTTTCAAAGAGTTTCAGTGTTCTTCTACGCAGCTTTTCTCCGGGATGTTGCTCAATTTCTCCCATTTCGTCCTGATGACTGACTGACTGACGTGAAGGTGTCCTTTGTAGTTTCATCCTTCAATTCAGTTTCTGTTCTGGGTGTTGAACTTCAACTGTGGTCTATCATCACCAACTTCTGTGAAGGCTTTCACCTTGATTTCGAGGGTGGGTTTCTTGCACTAGATAGTGAGTGGTGTGTGTGAACCACCTACATCTGCTCGCCTTCTTGATGTGATCTTGTGTCCATTAGGCTGGCTGCGTCTCCACCTTCTTCACATTGAGAAGAAGTGGGCCTTGTTTTCAGTGTTGTGTGTCCTGGTATCTGGTGACATCAACTCCATGTCGCTGCCTTGTCAATATCCTTGTATTTGTACATACAAACATACATACACACGTACATACACACACACACACACAAACACACACATACACTGTCTGACTCTAATCACCAAATCATTGAATGTGGAGAAATCTTCAAACACTTCTCGATTCTTACACATCATTTCACTGAGTGCCTCTCAACCCATGATGAGTTCTCTTTCTGTGTTGTCTGCTACCAGTTTGGCATTCATTTCACGCCGCATATTAGAATGAATTTTGATGTCTCCCTCTGTGGTGTGGTGTTGTCCATTAGTGATTTCAGTTGTCTGTAGAATTCCTCCTTCTTCTCTTGATCTGCATTATTTGTAGGTGCATAGCATAGCATAGCGTCACGTCACGTCGCTGTAACTTTACTTCGTTTTGAGTTGGATCTTGCTGTCACGGTGTTGATGCTGCAGGCGGAGATCGGTTCCCACTGTATGAGAGAGAGCCTTCGATGCTGTTCAAGGGGACATGATGATAGCCACTCGATAACTCAGTGCACTCCTGGTTGTCATCTGAGTGACAATATTGGATTAGATTATTGACTGTGGAGTTAAGAGTTTGGGGAGTCGACTTGCATGGCATCTGGTTTTGCAGATTTCAAGCACTTCTATGCCATATCTTCTCGTTTCCTTTGCAATCTGTGCAGCCTTGTCAGTGAGGTTCATACATGTGGGGAGATTCGATGTCCCCATGTTTACTTTTGCTTTCATCGAGAGAGAGAGAGAGAGAGAGAGGGAGGGAGGGAGGGAGAGAGAGAGAAGACATATAGGCCAATTGGCTTCTCTCAGACTTTCCCCAACTGGCGTGATTTGGTCTCCTCGCTTGCATGGAGGAATAAGTTTATTTTTATTTTTTACATTTTGTTTGTGCTTTGAAGTTTGTTTAGTGATTGGATTGGTTTTCGGGTGTAGGGTTGCTATTCGTATGCCCAACCTTCCCTCTTTATCCAGGCTTTGGACCGGCTAGTAACTGGTGAACTAGTTAACCAGTCGAGGGTTTCGAACTAGGGCCTGAAGAACACCGTAACAACCACTGATATAGCTTATTTGATTTGTCTCTTTTGGCTCAAACGATTGTTTTCTTGTGGAATGAGCAAATCTTGCTGGGTATTATGGTAGCTGTTATGATGTTTCTTTCAGTAGTTTTATTTTGGCACACAGGCAATGCTTTTGTACGCCGAATAGCATGTCCATTGCATGCAAGTTACATAAAGGCGATTAAATCAATTGAAGCGATGGGTACGATGTTCGATTCTCAAATAGGACGAAACACGCATTCTGGATTCTTCTGCCAGCCATAACCAACCAATTAATCATAATTAACATCCAGGCAGTATCGAGGTATCCGCATAGGAGCCCGTATGCCAATAGAGGTCGAACAATTCGAACCAACAAGACAACAGAGAATAACAAGTATGTCAATAAATAGTAATAAACCATTTAGTTTACGAAATCAATCATATATGTTATTTACGATCACTTTTAAACAATGAGGTACTAAACAAGAATCAAGGAGTTGGAAAACGTTATAAAATTAATGCAATATAATGCTGTCAAATACTGACTGAATAAACTATCTTGAATATAAATGAATTGATCAGCCATGGTATACTCTACCAGATTCTCTGCATTCCCTTCTTTGATCCGTTCTAACAAAATGGAGCTCCAGAATGGTTTCATTTGCGCCAGATCGAAGCAAAAGTTTACCTTCCTTTAAAATTAAGAAGGCCAGTTATTTGTTTAATTCAGCCTATGGTGCTGCAGCAAAAAATTCATTTCTGGAGCAGTTGTGATTGAGAAACACATCCGTTGCGAAAGGATTCAGTTTTTGGATAATCGAACTAGTGTTTGCCAACTCAAATAACAGACATAGATTTGATCAGGTTTCACTTTCACTTCAACCACTGATGGTGGTCACTCGAATCAATGATCATCTAAGCCAGCCAGACGAGCAATCAATCACCTGTCAACATATGAGTGAATTTTGATCATCATTAAGATAGAAGATGAATGAGGTGGGTAAGGAGAATACAAAATCTCCAAGTTTCTTATCAAGGTAGTTGTAGTTTAACTACTGTGTCTTTTTGAATGCAAAGATCAAGCTTCAGCCTCTAATTCGACATTGAATCGTCTAAGCAAAACAAAGTAGAAGTTACCTGTTTAGGAATGACTTTAAAGGTGTTTTCAATACCAACGTTGTGTCCTGTTCCAAGCAAATTACGAATAACTGAGTTAGTGATGCCACTGGGTTCTTTAACAAGTGGTTTCCGCTAGCTAGCAAAGGTTAGCCAAAAGTAAGTTATCTTTAATTACCAGATTGACAAAATTACGCATATTTTGTGAAGCGAAAACTGTACACTACACACTTGAATGCATTCATAAAGAGAAATTCAAACTCATATGTCGCTATTCAGACCAGTTTACTCATTTCAAGCTCTAAAACAAGCATATATATATATGAGAGACGTTCTTTTCAATCCATCCATCCATAACTAGTAATATTTGATTTGAGTGATGATAGCGGTGAACGGGGGAGTTCAGAAAGTGATTCTCATCCTACTTGAGATTCATCAGCTGGATGTACCTGAACCCTAGAACCCTAACACGGCACCCCCAGCTAATGCTAAGGTGATATCCTCTAGTCAATTGTATCACGATAGCTGTTCATTGTACCTCAGACCATGCCTGGGGCTGTAGCTTTTAGTTTACCATGGTTGGTTTGAGGGAACTGATCGGCCCACCGTTGAGATGTATTTTCTTGGACAGATGACTCAAATTTGCCAGTAATTTCACTCTGATATTGACGATGTACAGTGGACAGCTACGTAATCCAAGATGTGTTTCACCCTTTTTAGGGTTCATCAACTGGATGTATCTACCTCGTTATACGTTTTTCTCACTGAGACTAAAATTACCAGCAATACTGATGCATCAGCAAAGAAGCCCATGGAGCAGTAGCGACTGAATATTTTGGCCCACTCAGCTACGAAAAACAAGCAGCCATAGTACTAGCAATGTCTGTCATGAAATCTTGAACTAAAATAAAGAATAAATTTGCCCTTCATAGATCACTATGATGGTATTGTATTCCTACCGTCATTTTAAACTAATTCCTGCATGTAATGGTTAATATATGGTAATAAGTAATGTCTTCCTGAAGTCCCAAGTGTTCCTCACCGTCTACCACCAAGATAAGTGACACTACACTATCGTGCTGGTAATGGGTGTTTTGCTTCGAATGTTTGATTCAGATTACGTTCTTATAGAAAACTAAGAAATTCTATCATGATAAAAAGCGGCCTGTTTTCTACAGGCTAAAATTTGTTTTCAACAGGTTGCGAACCGTAGGTAGTTATCTTTATTCTGATTGGTCCAAACTTCCAACCAATAAGAAATGTCCAAATACCAGCAAAATTGGGTTATAAAACTTGAAAACATTACTCAGTAGTTTCATTGTATCAGTACGTTACAACTAACGTGAGTCCTTTTGTTTGTCTGTTTTTGAAGAACGTACAATGATGCTAAGATTTTTCACATATTCATGAAGACTTTATTCCTTGTATGAACATGAACAGCCTTTTCTGCCACCATGTACGAATTTGAAACTAGTGGAGAATATTTGTAGCTCAAGTGGATGGTCTTGATTCACGATTAAACAACCCAGCTCAGCAAACGCAATATAATCAAGAATTTAAAACTGCTAGGAGTATAGTGTTTTACGTCTGGGACCCTGTTTGCTAAGTGAAAGTTTACTGATGTTAGGAGTCAATGAATATACTAGCTTGATATGTTTCGATAATACTGTCGAACTTAGACGTAGGCAACTGGTAGGAAAGCCTCCATCCAACTAACTTCTACCAAAGTTCACCACGATGGTGTTTACTGGATGCAATACCTTGGGATACATTAATGTTGACTGACAGACCCCAACTGTCAATGATTTCGAAGTCCAAGTCAAATATGTCTTTCTGCCTAATGGCTTCTAACACCGAAATACAGTACACTACGGTATTGTAGGCGTGATTGACAGACTTCTGTCAGTGCTAGCGACTTGAAGATTGAAGAGAACTATTATCTCTTCATAGAAGATAGCTTTTGTATGCCTGAAACTGAAAAGTATGTATGAAGTATACCTCATTTATAATGTCTTTCTTCCACTACAGCTGTGAAAGACCTGATATGGGAACACAGAAATGCCAGTACTTAACTTGAAGAATTCAACAAACATTTTTTTTGAATCCTGGCACACAGATTTCAAGTAATAAGGTGCATTCCAGCTTATAACCAATTGGTTTCATGGTGAAAATTCACAAGACCAGAAAGTGTTTTTTGGGATCAAAAATTAATGAATTTATCATTCATTCTTATTAAAACTTGGCAAAACTGTAAAACCTCGTACTAAGACATTGAGGTCTAGTCTGTTGCTGAGTTTTGTAGGACAATAATCAGGCTGGCTGTCAGTAGATCAGACACCTCTGGTTGGAATCACTTTGTGAGCCAGGTGCTCTTTTGAATTCAGTAACTAAACTCCTTATAAATAAGTCTTACCGTATTTAACAGCCCGTTCCAAGATTCCTTAGCTCGTCACTGATAAAAGGTAACACGATCAAATATACACCAGACTCTAAGGTATGTTAATCTTTTAAAATTCTGGCTTGAATGTGTAGTGGCTAACATTCTTAGTTTTAACCAACTCGCGATAATTTCTTTCACCTTGTCCTATGATCTGTCTTACCATCATCATAAAACTCTCCTAACCTAATTATTATAAAATTAGCATTTTAAAACCTATCAGTTATTTTTACACAATAATTTCTGAATATTCTAACAATGAATTCTTTTTTTCCCCTGAATTGTAAGTAATGCTTGGTCATTTTTATCCTATGCAATTTGATGCCTAATTGAAAACCTCTGTGAGTTGACAATTTTAGTTGAACGTTTAACAAAATTGTGGAAGGTAGTGACTAAAAGTGTTCATTTGAGTGACTCTACATTCCACCCTACCGACTGCTAAAGTAACCAATATTATTTCGCTATTGTGTCTGGGATGGTAGTTTTTTGTAAAACAAGGTAGGGTAACTGGTTATCTCAGTAGTTGTTAGGGTGGTCTTTGGAGTATTTGTACATTTTATCTTATTTTGGGCTCGTCAACTGGATATACCTACTATTTGTATAGAAAAAATCTAATCTTTCAACTGAGAATCAAATGCGGGATCCATCGCACTAAACACTAAATGCTTGACCAGTAGACTACTGAACCAAAAACCACCTCCGATGCATCGTGTATCAAGTGTCTTTCCCTTTTTTAACTACCTGTTGTTAATTTTTTCTGGACTACATAAAGTGACTTCTTCTAACATATGAGAACACTCATGAATATGTGATTTGTTTATTGGTAGCTAGATAAGGAATTTAGAATACGTTATTTGAGCATCGTTCTCTCCTCAGGAATCCAAACTCAGTGGTTGAACATCAGAGTTTTATCAACTTATGTTATATCACGAAGCTATAGAAGCAAAAAAAAATATGAACTGTGTTATTCCTGCTCAATAAGTGAGTGCTGAAGTGCTCGCCACGAGATCTGATGGTTTTGGATGCAGTTTCTAGTGCTGTCACTGCACACTTTTGTGGAGTCACGCTAGCCCATGGCTCCTCAGAATTGCCCAATCACAATTCCATGAGAGATTGGAACCCGATTCCTCAGGTCTCATGGCGAGCACAATAGTATCCAGCTATTGCGTTGGGATCTGACGGTTCACATCTTCCTATTTCTGTCAAGTCGCAATATAGCGTGAGTATTTTTCCTCACACTCGAATTGATCGACTCCCCAGATCGTCGCCATGACGTAATTATTTACTTGCTTGCAGATGAATTTCTCGAAGTTTTTATGAAATCTCAAGACCTGTGAAGCCAATCAAATCGAGTTCGAGGAAAAGTAGTCACTGATAACATTGGATGATTAATACTATCTTGAACTGAATCAGCCTTCACCAACCTCCAAAGTAAAATCACTGTTTGTTCATATTTATGACCATATTATACAACAACATGTCTGAGTACTTATTAAAGCAAATATATGCCTCACCGCAATTTGCTCTCTCCTGTTATACGCCTGTGAGAGACGTCTATTAAAAGTAGGAGACAAGAAGCGGTCGCAAGATTTTGATCGTGGGTTTCTTCCTAGCATTGCTTGTGTTGGACAGATTCACCCTGTGAACAATGCATAGGTCAGGTGAAGGGCAATAAGCAAGGGAGGCAAGTCAATCGATGAGGTTGTCAACCTTCATCGACTGAGGTAGCTTGGACATGTCTTGCCCATACCACACCACCACCTATCTATATTGTAGTGCTAGGAGGACGTGCATCGAATTGGAAGAAGGTTAAGAGTGGCCAGACTAAAACATGGTACCAGCACCCTAATTCCCTGAATGCTGGTCTGAGTAGTGTAGAGGGTTCGGACTATCTGGTTTTGGTCCTGGAGACGATAGGAATCAGTAATTGAGGACTGTTGGTGACATGAAAGAAAGTCGGTCACCATAGCGCAGATGTATTCACCCTTTGACGTTTTCTAAAGCTTGAATCCTTTGACTAACCCTAATTTTTAAATCTCCTGTCCACCCTATACGCTTTTGTCTACTTCGGTATGTTTTTCTTTCCTTTCCATTTGTTCTTTGTATACCACTGTGTAGTGTAGCAACTTGAACTGATGCACTTGTGTGTGAGATTCTACGTTGATTTTTTCTGATATTACAGGTCAGTTATCATTTTATGTCTTTTGTTGTGTCGGTTTATCTGCAAACAAAAACGTATCGTTTAAATTATGTTATGTGTTTATAGTATTCCACAATCATGATCATATTATAAAGCTTTAATGAGTAGAAAGTTTTAGGTCACTTGGTGTATTCATATTTTTCAAATACCAACAGACGTTATCGCTAAACTCTTCAGTAAAACTGAAAAATTATGTTATATTCCAATGTTCATCAGTATTAGCTCTGAAACAGGCTTTTTTTAGATTTCAACAGGAAGTTATAAACTACAAAGATTGATAAAATGGAAAATAACAATATGACATGGTCAAACCATACTGTAGAGTCACTGAAGGTGGAAAATATGGTCGATTTGATCGAACAACGCTATGATTTATGGCTTGACTGCATGTATGGTCAGAAGTGTTGGATAACTAGAATTCTAAATTCTCCTTCGTTTCCAGTGACTACTTTTTTCTAAAGATTTATGTCATTTTGTGACGAAAATGTTCTTTAGTTATGTAGAAGTCTCAGCATGATTTATTAAAACATTCGACAAATTATGTTTGGAAGATTGATCCTTCTCTTTATGAGTTATGATACGTGATGTACAGAAAAAATTGATGACTTCAGAGTTCAATTAGATAGTCGTTAGATTACCCCTATAGATATCTCATGTGTATCTTGAACTTGTACGGAAAAAGTTAGGTGGAAAATACAAAGGTCATTGGTTTGATTCTCGTAACGGTCAAGGTTTTCATTTAGCTTTAGTCATCATCAGTGAATTTTAACTGATTATTTCTAGTACCATACAGAGAAGTTTCTCTCTATTTTCGACATTTCATCAAAAAAATGGCTGGAGTTTTTGGAAGTAGAAATGAGTGGATTATTCAAGAACTGGTTGAATGAGCTTTGTACGAAGAGGAAGTCAGTTTCAAGTCACTTTCAATTAGTCATGCTGTAAGAATCATGTCACTGATGTAATTTTCACAAGCTTTTGCTATCTGCATAAACACTTAGCCAGGCAAAATGTTCCACCGAATAATATGTTGTATCAAATTATTCCTCCTAATCGTTCTACCATACCCTCAAACCATGCCAAATGCTCTCGTGCACAAAAAAGCTTCTTTTTACTCTAAAGGCTAGGCAGAAAGGCTGAGAACAGCTGATTGTTAAATATTTATTGCTCAAAACACTTATTTTTAACATTATTTAGATGTTATGATTATACCGTTTGAAAATATGGTTTATGAGGCAAATCTGTTGAAATATTCTGAGAATTCCGTAGTGCAGTAAAAAACCACTATCTGGAATAAATTGGTTGGTATTATCATCATCATCATCATCATCATCATCATCATCATCATCATCATCATCATCATCATCATCATCATCATCATCATCATCATCATCATCATCATCATCATCATCATCATCATCATCATCATCATCATATATATATATATATATATATATATATATATATATATATATATATATATATATGAAATTCATATACACATATATTTATGTCGGTAGTGCAAGAGGAACTGTCAGTGAGTACTTTAAAACTGTGTAGAATTCATATTATGTTATCTGATCACTGATGAGAAAATATAAGTAATTACTTAAAAATATG
Source organism: Heterobilharzia americana (assembly GCA_944470555.2). Classification (NCBI taxonomy): domain Eukaryota; kingdom Metazoa; phylum Platyhelminthes; class Trematoda; order Strigeidida; family Schistosomatidae; genus Heterobilharzia; species Heterobilharzia americana. The sequence goes on along the minus strand of OX104134.1, from coordinate 108,739,883 downwards.
AAGCAACAGTATGGCGGTTGTTATAGTTGTTGTCAAATATAATTAAGAAATATTAGTTACCTCTGTTGGCTTGCTATCTCGATTCCTTTTCACCTGAACTTTCCTCATACTTCATCATACACTCACACCTTGGAGATTAGGAAAGTAAAGTTTAGGTTTAACGAACTATACTACTGAACAACATGATTTTCAGCAGTATATTTCTTTGGCTGATGATACTTGTCTCAGTGGCATCACTTTATGATCTCGGCTGATGGGTAATCTCCAGCGGAAACCTGTTGAAACCATAGTTAATCAGTTGAAAAACCACTCACCTGTGAGAAATATTAACGTGGACCACGTAATTTGTAAGTCATTTGTAAATTGAACATCCTGTTTATTTCTGACTTTGTTTCTGAAGGCAAACAGACATAATCAGTGTATTGGTGTCTGTCACAATGACGTACATGAACAACTTATCCTAATTCCCATTAGCGCATCATTAAGAAAGTTAACAAGAGGGAAGGTGATGAAGTATTATGCAGTTAATCTCAACAAAGAATACTTTTCGTAAGAAGAAAAGATTGAACATTTAAGATTTCATCCTCTCCAGTCGCAAGTTTCTTATGATTTAAATATCATCAACATTTACAGTTCAACCTAATCCAGATGGCATATTTAGCTTGTCATTATTCTCGCTTCGGAATTATATACCTATGAAAGTTATGATACACCACTGCTAGCCACGATTAAATAAATTACAGCATGATGAATAATCAGACAAAAAGAAGCATCCGCATATGAGCCCTTCTGATAAGTGAGGTCAAACAATTTGCTCTAGAATAGCCAGGGAAGGATGCAAATATAATTAAATAATAATAACGTGTACCCGTTGTACAAGAGGTGTCTATAGTGCATCAGCGGCCTAGTAGGTACCGCTGTGACGCTGAAAACAATGGGTACTGAATTCTAGTCTCACTGCAGACAACACCACCCACTGGAGTGCAGGTACATTCAGGTCGCTAGTCCAAAATGGGATGAGACGCGCGTTGTGGATCCCACTACTAACCACCAGCAGGAAAAAAACAGCACAATACTCAGTATTTTGTCTTATTTTTTCTACACATACACCGTTAATGTAGTTCATATCAAGATACATAATATAGTAAGCATAAACTTGTCGTTAAGAGAATAGAGTTAGTAAGTGTGATTTAATAAAAATCTAACGGTTAATGAAGAAGGATCTCGAAGCAGTCAGTAAATATCCCAGGAATAAGTTTTCAAAGTGGTTTTCATCATGGATTGAAACCAGTTAAAGAACCATCGGAAACCTAGAAGGACTGAGCCACTGTTTCATCCCATTGCTGAACTCCCCAGCAGTGGGCACCAAACGACAACGCCCCAAATATTTGGACGTTCTATACATTAAGTAACATCACTTAACCGATAACTTTATATCTGTTTCAGTTAGAATATTGAATTTCATGTACAGAAGCCAAGTAAGGTAAGAAATTGTGCCTAACTTTATAACATTCAGTTGTTTCAAAATAACTTGGAACATAGATTTGCAAAGTATAGATCAGAAGTAGTTTACCAATAAGGTGACTGAGTGGTTTCATTTGTCAAATGAGGAACGAAGGCAGAAAACCTGCTATTGAGAAGCTGTTACTTATCAAAAGTAAATAAACCTGCAATTTGGCTATAACTGAATATCATTGATTGGTTGACAACACTTTGTGATCACTTGTGCCAGCTACTTTCTAAAGAATGATTCTCACCTATTTCTGGGTGCTGAGGATGTTTATAAGTTTATTTAAAACAGTTCAGGTTTTATCTGAATCAGTCCGTATACACCACTGAGAAGCTTGGTTCTAAACACGCCGAATGGCAGTCTTGTCGTCATATCATTTTAATTTGACTGCCGAGTACTGCTGGTTGACTCTAGTGGTCGAAAAATACTCATTTCACTCACCAGGATACTTCATACAGTTTTTATCGGATAGTTTCTCTATTTCAGTGGTCAGTTTGTTTCAAGTTTTCACATTTGATTCGATTTGAAAGGATTAGAAGATGTTGATCACTTTTCAGATTTCAGAAGTTATTAACTGTCACGTCTTATTATGGAATGGAATCAGCCAAAGTTAAGTTGGAAACTAATCTGTATTGAACAGCTAGCTCGTCTGACTTTTAAATGCTTCAGTAGTGTCCACCCAAGTCTTCATCCTAGGTGAAGTCTAGAATCATTTGGTCTCAGTATGATGACTTAACCATCCAACCACTTGGTTTGGATCAAGTGATCAGCATTTTCCATCTTGTAGCGCGATCATTGCCTAAGATCTTCAGTGGATATCTCTCCACACTGTCGGCGTAAATGGCCACGGGTTTCATTATGGTGAGATATTATTTGACTGAACTGCTTTCTTTTAAGAAATGTACTGATTCGCTAATTTCTTAAACGTTTGAAATTTATAAACAAGGTATAATATACTGCACAATCTGGATAAACGCCAACCGTTTTCATTGTTGTCTTCTTCCTGTACAATATATGTTGATGAACTGTAATTCATTTGTCAAGCACATGGATTATAACTTTATATAGTGGTTGAATATATATATGTTAAATGTTATATTTTGATTTGAAAAGTGCATTGTTCAGTTTTTCGAAGGTAACTCACGTCTTATTGTATGGTTTTATCTGCCTTGAGTGACGTGTTTAAATATCTGCAGGAGAGGTTGCATGTCCACCTTACTGATGAGTGTTAACAAGCACGAAATGCAAGTCAGTCAGTGATTCGATAAGCTGTATTCAATCGAAAATTTATTGTATGTATTGTGCTTATTAGCTTTACACTAATTGCAATAATTTTTGGTTTTTAATAGTAAATATCTTAAAATATCATTTGTTAGCTGATACAAACTTGGTGCAATCGAACTGTTCACTTGAATATATGATAAAGGAATACAGAAACTGATATGTAATTACGTCTATAACGCCTTTTATGAAGAATGGAACTGAAAACGAATCTTGTACTGTTTCGAAACTAAATTCCGAACTGATTTCCATACTGTCTACTAACTAGGACCTGCAATTTAGGATCTGGGAGGCAGAAGAAGCTCTATAATTGCACTTTTGTATCAATGTGACATCCATAACTGAGATTGACAAAATGATCAAACAATTTATCAATCAAAAATACGCCGACATGCATATTTAAGAGATTAATCACTGTCACACAAAAAGGATAGTTTATGAGACTACATACATATATTTCCATATCAAATTAATTTATTTGATAAAGTATTCAGTAACAGCTCATTTGGGTCTTTATGGGGACACATCAATGATTGGGGTGCAACTACATCCAGTTAACGAGTCTCAAACATGAAGAAACATGCACTCCGGATTTCACTGCTGGTCACCAAGATGAATACAAAAGTTGAAAAAGGTCCAAATAGTTCATGCTATGACAAGAGCTTGTAAAGTGCGGAGAAGATGAAAATGTACCATTTCCAGTAAATTTCTTGTCACGTTATACACGACTTTAAACGCTTAATCAGTTGTGAAGTGGTGACCAATGTTGACAGGGTGCTGAATTATCGCACTTCTGATAGGTCCACTAACACCTCTTTCCAACCATGTGGCGTAAAGTTCTCTAACCCGTTTGAAAAGAATGCACATTGAACAACCTACATACCTGACTCCACAGGTGTAGGTGAATTGATAACCACAAGTGGAAGTGGTTAGATAAGAAAGCTCATTCTTCGAGTTACAACGAAATATTGAACAGCTGGAGAATACTAGCATCACGGTTTGCAGGAAGAAATTTTTAATTAGCGGGTTAAAAATTCTGCCCTTCAGGAAATAGCCAGCGATGTCACCTCTAAGGTCCAGATTCGTGTATAGTATTTTCATTGGAGCTGAACTGCGCATCTCTCTTTGGAGGTTTCATGTTTAAGTTAACACATCCTACTGGATATCCGTTTTCAGCCATTACTTTTTTGAGAGGCACAAATTCTTCGTTTAGGTAATAAGTGCTGTAGATTTATCGAATAGAATGGGTAGGGGACACGATAACAATTCTTTCCCGACTTATAGGTATCCAACTGTAAAAAGTAGCCAGTTGGTCATTCCACATTAGGTTTCCTAAAGATACACTTCTTCAATGCCAATTCCAAGATATCAATAGGCTGATAATTGATCGAGGGGGGGGGGTATGAGCATAATTAGGGAATTAAAGGATTACATAGTAACGTTGTGAAGATTGGAACAAATTGTTACATGGTCGACACCTTACATAATAGAAATCAACAAGAAAAGAAACTAGTGTTTTACTGTATTGTATAAGGAATGTTAAATATAAGACTAGGGCCGTCGACGAGAAGCTAATTGGAAAGAAATACTTCTTCAATTGAATTTTTTGTTTTCTAAACGTTACAAAATTGGTAATTACTGTTCTAATGGTTAGAAAGGAGAGTAGAGAATGATCATTCCAAATGGTCAACTGTTGGCAGTGACTACGTAAGAACAATTGGATGCAAAGACAGAAGGGAAAGATAGGTAAAACAGTAATAATAATAACGATTCTAGTGTTGGTGAAATAGTGGTAATAGATAACGCTCTGATACTGGGTTCGAGTCTCAGCAGGATCATCATCACTAAATGGGATCCAGAATCATCTAGCTAACAAGTCCCAACTAGGATGAAGTAAACGTCGTGGATCCCCCACTACTAGCCACCACTAAGCAAATTACATCACAATGTATGTTCAGGCGATAGCAAGGTGTCTCTACACAGGAACCCATATGGTAACAGTCAGCAAGACTAAGAGGGGAAAATTTCATCATTGCATAGGTAAGTCACGTAAGCGATCAAGTCAAAACAGTCTTCCGATTACACAGGTTTAGCTAGTTCAGCTGAATCCCGATGGCTTGTGGTGTATGCAGTGGGTGACTTCGCAAAATATAAGTGAGATCAGATGAAATGCCAACAGAAAATCGATACGAGATTATGAAGTTTCGCATCGATCTTCTCCATCCCTTTCTTAACCAGGACAGATGATGTTTCGAAATTCGATGACGAAGCAGAAAAGTTCAGCTGATAAATACACAGATTGATAGATTCCCAAGTTGTGTTATACTGCCTACAATCTTATATATTATTGTAGAGCAGATGATGAGGAGCTAACTGAAAAGAAGAAGCATTTCTTGCTTCCAATTACCGTTTTCTACAAAAACATATATATTATCATCACAGGCAGCTAGTTTAAAATAAAAGCTTCCTCACATGATTTGGCCAACCAAATACAGAAAATGGTAACAACGCAGAACTGAACCAGGTATCTAAAACATCTGGATCTGAAAACGATAATAAGAAGGAGAAAGCGGCAAAGTAGAGAAAACATCAGAAAGAGGGCTTTTTTATTCTTTTAGAGTAATAATATTAACAACGAGCAAATAAAAAACGGTTACAGAAAAGGAGAGTTTGACTCCTGGACAATTCGACTGATCGTAGTTGATAACAGTCAACAGAGGACAGAGCGAGCTTACGTCATCTATGGATCCAGCAAAATATCCAACTACCAACTACCAATTACATAACAGGTGTAACATTCACCAGTTCGTCCTAACCTATTATAGGGCCGTGAGATTTGACCGTTCTATAAACTGTTGTCAAAATCTGTGTACAATGGTACTAGAATTCGCTATGTGTTGTGCCATTTCAATTCCATAGTAACAGACTCTATGATTTGGTAACCACTCTTTCTCCCCGTCTAACAGCATTTCTTGTTAGGATTGTGACAGTGATCTGTCTCTTTTTGTATGCCATCAGTGCAAGCATTGCGATAGTCGAGTATTTTTTCTAAATTATCTACCTTATTCGGGTCTATTATTCGAAAATTAGACAAGTTTGTATGATCTGTTGAATCGACTGACTCTGATCTGTTTGTTTTACCTATATGCTTGAAGCTACAGTCATTAAATAGTATTTCCGAGGCCAGATTATTTATTTAATTAGGTCAATAGGATTTTTAAACTCATAAAATTTGTGTCTGAGTGCATTTTTAAGTTTGCAAGGCATAATATTTTCCATCTTGTTCAGAATTCTACGTTGAGTTATTAGTGTTCCCTCTTCGCATGATACCACTATACAAGCCTTTAATTTTCATCCCTTTATTCGAGCGAATCAATCAGTCTGTAATGATAGAATGAGCTTCTTGTGTGGAAGACTTTACACAACCCTGAATTTCCTGTTGACTCAACATTGTTCGTAGTAGCTACCAGTGGAATCGAAAACCCGTGTTCAGCCTCCACTTGAAACTGATCAGGTGAATGAACTTGGTCCTAATAATTCATGGTGACTTAGTATCCTAGTGGATAACGCTATCGACAAACATTGCCTTTGAACTATGTTGTGGAAGACAAGTATGAACAGATGTGCAGAATATGAGGAGAAAGAGGTTTAACAGTCAATCACGTCGTCAACTTTCGCAAATCAGTCAGCTTAGAGATGACTCGGATTCGAACGGATTGCAAGGATGGATACACATTTTACTGACGTCCTAATAGGTATATCACATTCCATCATATGATCTTTCCACTCTTGTTTATAACAAGCTTTGATCATACTATTCGCATTTCCTTGTCTTTCGTTTTGTTGACTTGCATATCAAAGTATGCTGACGGGAGGCTCAGAAATTTGGACCGTTGATTAGTAGTGCCAAGTGCTATTTTGATACTATTGGACTGACGAACGAACAATAAACTGTACTCTAAACTGCATCCAGTAAATAATGCTGTGACACCATTCGCCATATCTGATAAACGAGTCCAATATGGAAGTAAATTCTATCATCAGATAATATGGATAACGTGATAGAACTTAACTCTGTTTAATAATTGATTAGGATAGGTACCTTCAAAATATAGGGGATAAAACAATGAAATTACCTTGTATAATTTGATAATCATTTGGTTCAAGACCAGACTGAATTAGACTACTTACAACTTCATCAAATGAATGCGCTATAATCCACTGATCCTTTTCATTAGTTGATGCTGGATTAGATAAAGTAACCTAGGTGACAAATTATTAACACAGGTATTGTTATTTGAAAATAATATTGTTATAACAGAGTGATATTCGCCAATCACCTTAAAAAATAATATATTTATTAATTTTACTCTGTCGGACAACTGGAAACAACCGATAGAAAGCAATCAATCAGAGTGTACACTACGGAAGTTCGTATCTATCCGTAGAGATTATAGTGAACCTGATGACAGTTCGAAGCCTACTTGTGATTCCCAGTTGAAGACTAGACTAAACATAAAGTTAATTCCGCGAACAACGACAGTATCGTGTATACCCAGTTCACACGACTGACTTTTCCTTTAACCAGCTCCATTCAATAAAACACAAAAATGATACTCAATATCCTTGACATTTGTGATCTGAGTCATGCGTATATACAACACCGGAATTATCTGCTCCCAATGTGCTGAAGTTCACTGAAACGAAATCAATGATTCTTTACAGAGAAGAGGGAGGTGACCACGATTATTGCTTTCCTTCAACAAAAAACAGTTATTTCCAGACTATAGAACATGCAGAAACCAGTGAAGGTTAATACAAAGCTCTTGACCTGAGCCATACAGTAATGCTAAAAGGTAGGTTGAGGTGAAATTTCTTTTTCTTATTTTTCCTTCTACGATCAATATGACACATTACAAGCTTTACACGTAGTTTCTTCAAAACTTCAGAGAAGTCATAAAATATTCAGACAGATAAAATAGTGACTGCATGAAAAGTGCATCGATTCAAGTTGCTAAACTTTCAAACACTCTAGACTTAAGAAAGAACTATATCGAAGAAAAGGGAACGAATAACGGAGTGTTATTAAAGCGATCAGAATTTCAAACATAATCGGCAATGAATACGCCTGTGTCATTATAATCTAGTTTAAGCCACATTGTCAAGTGTTTGTCAGCATTAACTCTTAAGTATCCTGTATTTTCTCACACGACTAAGACCAGTTGTCAAGAAACTGAAATATTGGTGCCTAACAAAAATCGGTCTCATTGCTGGAATAATACTTTGATGTTAGGAGCGATAACTGCTTGGCTTAGGTTCTTGATGAGACCACCACTACTCACAAGAATGCAAGTATACACTTACCTGAAGAGTCACTAGATAGAAAGATAAATTCTAAATTCCATTGTTAATAGATAATATTCAGTATAGAGTTCACCATTTCTATGACACTTACAAATGAATATAAAAATTTTGACCGTGGCCGAATTCGAACCAGTGACCATCGGGCTTCCGACCCGATGCTCTACCAACCTAGCTACGAGGGCCGGGAACCCAGTGGTCGCTGGTTCCAATCCGGCCATGGTCCAAATTTTCATTTCACCTTCAATCATCACGCAGTATAAATACTAGTCTATCAAACTATGGCTGTCTCAGATAGTCAAGTGAAAATGAATATAAGTACAGTTTTTCCTTGAAAAAAGTTATTTCAGTTGTATTTGTAATACACAGTACAGCGAATTTTCCTTATGATCATAACTGAACTAGAACACATCAACACATATTTCTCCTTCCTACACATACACAATCGTCTCCAGAGACAAGTGAAAACCGTGTTAATTAGTTTCAATTCAGTCTTGGTGGATTTCTAAAAGCCTACTGCATACATAACTGTCAACATGATAATTGATAATTTAGTAGATGTATTTGCTTCATTAGAATTTATTCTATAAATGAGTGACACTGTAGTCCTGACACTACTTATTTCCTCTCTTACACATACACACACACACACTTATCTACTTATTGTAAGCTGATGACCTTTTTGTACTAATTGGGAAAGCACAATGCAATCAATATGTTGGAGTATCGCCTTACAAGGGAAATTTTTCTCCCTAACCTCCAGCAAATTAATAAACAGAAAGAGAATAACTCATTAAGAAGAAAATTTAACCTTAATTACTGGGTTGGGGAGTAAGAAAAATACAACTCTCAGCATAGTCAAGTGGTTTCATAAGCATAACAGACGAAATTAGCATAATATTGTGTAAATAATCCACACCAGTTCATACATGCAAACCCCACTAGGCACATAATAAAGTACTCAAAATGAGATGTGACAATATCCGACCACCATTCAATATGAGGGTTACGGATTCATACTGTTAAGGAGTCCTGAACTAGACAAAAACAACTGTTTAGTTCCCATTGTTTTACAATGATTCTGTAGCCAATGAAGATCCGTGATGAAGGCACTAAAAACTTATAAACGGTATAACAACTATACAAAAATGCATCCTATCCCGCTATGTAAACCGACAAACATAAAGTGGGGGTGATTGGTTAATAAAGCTGAGAGTAGTAGAGCATATTCATACCTTAGAAATGTGAACAACTTGGTAAAAACAGTTGGTTAGCAGTGATTATCACACATAGCAATATCACAATATGAGAAATGACTAAGGTGGAAAAGTCACCAAATATTCTGATTCAGTCAAGTTTCATCAAAATTCAAGTTCCCCTTCAACCTTGATGATCATTGCCCTCACGTAAACGAAGACCAACCCACCAACGAAGTTTGCACAACGAAACGACGTTTTGTTTCATATCTAATCCCATTTTATCCAATGAAGGGAAGAAAGTGACAAAAGCAATAATAGGGATACTGATTCACATTTGAAAATGATTCATATCAACAAATTGACTCTTCTTAATGACTGAACTAAATAACATGAGGCATCTAGAAAAAAACCTCAGGCCTCACTATGTATGAACTGATTCAGAGCTGTGTAATAAATAGGTTGGGAAGAAGTTTTACCTTCTAAACATGTTTATTTGAAATACTGCACAATGACACAGTATTATTCACTAGATGACGTACCAGAAGTAATATAGTTCTGATAGTCACTCAAAGGTGATACCACAACTTATGATGTCTAGAATGACAACGAAAACTGCACGATTGAACAATCCGAATCACAGAACACGACATCATCAAAATTATCCTCCTCAGCTACAAATATTACCCCATAATATTGATACTACAACTTTTTGGTTTAATCGATATCATTCTATTGAATTTCATTCAGATTTTCCATGATAGTAGAGGTATCTGTTATGAACTTCTTCTAACAAATTTGAAAGCAAAACCATCAAACTGATGCAGAAAATCCGAAATACAGAAGCTGGTTGGAGTACAGTACGAATTGCGAATTGTTTGTCGACTTATCGCCATCAGAAGCACTTTATGAGAAGTGTGTTGTTGCTTATTCTTATTATTCTGGTCATCTGATCTCCATCTTCAGTATCGAGTGAGCGTAGGCGCAGCTGTTGATGGATGTCTGTAGTTTGTTTGTTGGAAATGCGTTTCGTGACACGCCAAGTCTCTGAACCACATAGAAACACTGACTTCACATTGATGTTGAAAATCCCAGCTCTTGTTCTTTGTTCTGAGTGCAGTAAGTCTCCACACTGGTTTCAGATTGATGAAGGCCTGTCTTGCTGTCTTTCTGATCCTGGCTGCTGTGACATCATCATCTGTGCCTGTGCTGCCTGTCGTTGAAATGATGCTGCTTAGGTAGGTAGATAGGTGGGTGAAAGAGACGACTTCCTTTAGGTTTCTCCCATTCATGGTGATTACTGCCTGTTGTTGTTGTTGTTAGTGGTGGTGGTGGTCGTGGTGGTTGTGTGTCTTCATCACCTCTGTCTTTTCCACACTCACTTGAAGTCCCGTCTTCGCTGCCCTACCTCTTCTGTCAACTTGTTGGTTTCTGCCGGTAGATCTTCGAGTTTGTGCGACAAGGCATTAGACATAAATCACCATCGGCGAAATCCAAATCTTCTTCTGGGGTCTTTTCATCGGTCCAGCCAGCGTGTGCTCATCTTCTCACAGCTCCTCACAGTTTCTTTCATGATCCGGTTCAGTCTAGTCGACCACAATCAGGAAGAATATCAGTGATGATAGTAGGCGGCAGCCTTATCTTACTCCTGTCCCCTGTCTTGACTTCAAAGGCTTCATTGAGCTTTCCATTGTGAATTACTTGGCATGTAGCATTATATAGCATATAGCTGTTGAATGAGGTTGATAAAGGTTTGTGGCACTAAAGCCGTAGTGTTGAAGCAGCTGCCTACCAAATTACTTCTCGGTCGACACTGTCGAAGGCCTTTCCAATGTCGATGGAGTTGAGGTAAAGACCCACTTGACTGCCATTCTATCCTCTGTTCTATGATGATGCGTAGCTTAGTGTAGCGTTGCAATTTGATCCACACATGATTTGTTCTTCCTGAAGACAGCCAATCAGCCAACCTGTTCCGGTGGTAATTTTAAATGCAGAGGATATTGTAGTCTCTCTAGGATGATGCGGCTCCATATATTACTTGTTTCGGGTGAACAGGAGCATGATTACTCGCCAGTTCCTACAATGATTTAGGTCTCCCTTCATTGGGAGTTTTACAAGGTAGCCATTCTTCCGATCAGGTGGCAGCCACCTTTCGCTCCCTCCTTCTTAATCTTCTGCGATAGTGGTGTGAGCATGTCCACTGTTGTCTCTGCATCTGTTTTCAGTGCTTCTGGAACAGTTCCATCTGGTGCTGCTGCTTTCGTGGATTTCAGCAACTTTATTGTGTTCAGTACTTCACTTCTGTTTTGTTGGAGGACTTGTGTTCACTGGAAATTCTGTGGCTGGGCTGCTAGTGGTATCTCTGGACGAGTTGCAAGTGGTGGTGGTGTTGGTTGATTGAAGAGTTTTTTGAAGTGGTCAGTCCATTGTTTCTTTTGTTTCTCCTCTTTGGTGTCAATTAGGTTGCCTTCACCATCTTCCATTGGTTTCATCTCGGTTGATCTCCTCCCTAACTGTACTGTACTTAGACCCTTTATCGTTGTTCATCCTCGCAATGCACTGCACTGCACTGCACTGGTTCATTTTCTGCTTCGCCATCTTCCTCTCCCTCCTCCATCAGCTTCCATGTGTCCGTGGAGATGCATTCCTTGTCTTGCCGCTTCTTCTTCCTTACTAACACGTTTATGCAGGTTTCTTTCCACATCTCTTTCAAAGAGTTCCAGTGTTCTTCCATACAGCTTTTCTCCAGGATGTTTCCTAATGTCATCCATTTTCTTTTATAGCTGACGTGAAGATATGTTGGTACAACTAACGGTAGCAAATGATGTTCAAAAAAGCATGTAATAAATGATACCCTACAGATGCAGATTTATCGCTTATCGGTCTTATAATTTCATCCTAACTAACCTCTTCACTGTAATCCTCTTCTTTAGGAGCAGTCTTTCTCTGTTCATCCACTTTACATCCATCAAGAGAACACTCAAGTATCTTGCTCATATTCGGAAACGATTTTACCTTGTATGATTTCATAGCTCGCATATTACACCCACCATCTTGTGGACGATTACGTAGTCCATTACATCTCTGAATACCAAACTAAACACTACACAAATAATTCACATATGCCTTATCATTTAATATCAAACTGTCATATGTTAGTAATAAGTAGAGACACAACCATATAGCTTCACCCATCAGCGTTTGTCAAATAAAACAAAGTGGAAGGTATCAGCTGAACACACAATCGGAGTATTAAAACCAATATAATTTTTGTACAGTTCATAACTACGGAGATTATTCTGATTTTTGAAAAACTATTCTGTGCTAGCTCGGATACAAAATGCCCGGTTTGGCATTTGCCAACTTGTGTCAACTGTAGCACCGATTGGCGAGATATTCAACTATCTATCAAAGGACGAATATACTGCACTGAAGCCCGTTCTGTCCTGTTATAGGGCCGGGAGACATGGCCGTTGAAAGCAGAAGACATGAAGGGATTACTGGGTTTTCGCCACAAATGTCTTTGTAGCGTTGCTCGCGTGTGGTGGAATCACCGCATGAGCAATGTTGAGGTCGGGGGAAGGATTCCAGGTGAGACAGGCTAGTCGATTGTCAAGGTTGTGAACTTTAATCGACTCAGATAGGCTTGGACATGTACTGCACATGTCGAGTGACCGCCATCTAGCTCAATATGTCATGCTAGGGGACGTTGGATTAGGTTTGAAGAAATTTCAGTGTGGCCATTCTGGAATGTGACTCATATTCATGAGGTATTTTACTCTCGGTCTGGGTCTTTCGAGATGTGGACTACCCGGACGGGATTGTTGTGACGAAAGGAATCAGTGTTTAAGAACTCATGGTGATATGGCTGAAAATCAGTCACAATGGAGCAGAAGTATTCACTCCTTGACATCCTCTAAAGCTTGAATATTTGCACTAATTGTCATCTTCAGACTGTTTATTCTCTCAAATAACTCTGTCTACTTTGATATTATTCCTATTCTAACCACCTGTTCTTTGTATACTACTGTGAACTACTTGAACAGCAGTACTTCTGGACCGATCCTACCCTGGTTTGTCTGTCTGTCAAAGGTGGTTAGCGCGGCATCATAGATACTTATGAAGCAACAGACAACAGTTAACCCATACACTCTGATTATCTGACACATTTACACGTCACTGGGAAGAAACATAAGACAAACAAATTACTTGGAATCTGAAAAAAATAAAGTCATGAAACTAAGATATGCAAACTAACCACAATTTCTAGTGGTTACACTAATAGAGAATTGGTAACCAAGGGTATGTGAGAAATTCTTGAGCAGACTGAAGCTATACTTTTCATCATAATAAAAGTAATTTTCAAATAAATCTGAAGTTACAAAACGGGTCATGTTTCATTAACTCACCTTATATGCTGGAATAGGATGACCCCACCAAAGTTGACGACTGATACACCAGTCTTTATGATTTTCTGGACTCAACCATTCTGACCAAACTAACTTTTGATATGATGGAATCAATTCCATTTGATTGCACTGGACGACCTTTGACAAGACAACAAAAGAAAAATGTTTAAACAGTGTTGAGAAATATTACTGGACTAGTATTAGTCGGAGTAATAGGGATTGATGGATTGAATCATTTTTTAAGATTAGTAGTTAGCTACTCCATTATAGTTTAAGAATTGTTTAAAGTTACGTCTAGAACCAGCAGATCTTTTAGGATGCATATTACTTTTCAGTCACAGGTTTGAAATTTACTTTAGAATGACGTTTGGATAATACACATGACTACCGGGTGCTGACTTCGCAGTATACAATGAAAACGAATATTTTTTCACTTCATCAACTGAAAACAGCTTGCACATGAATCACAATCGATCATTCACACATTAATTGATGAGAGAATGGTATGGTACTGTAGCATATTTTGCAACTGTTTGATTATTTTTGACGGTTGAACTGTGCTGCATAGGTACAAGGTTAGTCAAGACATAGATACTGGTTACAATGTGTAATATGATTGTCCAGATCCTTCAGAGAAATCACATGAGGTCTTCAAAAATAATCATTTTTGAAAACGCATGTGATTAAATGTGTTAATATCAAACTGGTTGAAGAAACAAAATCAATAGAGAATGCCCTTCTAGAAGAGCATGGAATTAGCCATATGCCATTTTATTTTGTACACACACCTTTTCTACTTTCCAAGGTATTGAGCAAACATAAATAGCGAAACTGGAGTCTGAAGGCTACTGTTCAAACATCTATTGTGTACAGAAAGAGATTGTAGCCACTCTTAATCTATCATGGTAGGGGTGTCGAAGTATTTTGAACATTAGTGTCTTGCTTTTTCTATTTTATTTCTTCCTCTACTTCGCGTATTCACCTCTAGACTAACATGTCCTCTTGGACTTCGTTGGATTTTTAAATGACTTACCTCCATTGTCACTTTCATTGTTATCGTTTAACTATTACTCTAGCCTCCATTAGTTTTATAGTTACCAAGCTTCTTAATTGATGTTCATTTGCCTTGTTCAAAATGACGTAATTTTTTAAATCTTTTTAATATTCATATTCTCATTGTTATCATTATTACCACTCACTCATATTATCACTATTATAATCAATATTTTGCTTACCTAACACTTATGTTCTCTCAGTGTGCACCTTTATCAAGCTACTGAGTTAACTACTAATTGTTCTATACTGGGTAATGATTGAAGATGAGATGAAAACTTGGACCTTCCATCATCACCCAGCACAAAATACTAGTCTGCCAAACTACGGCTATTTCAGATAGTCAAATGATAATACTAATTGTTCTGTTCGAAATGATGTAATCCATCCCTAGTCTTTTTTATTTTTTACTACCAATTTGTTACCCCCTCCCAACCTAATCTTAGCTCTACTAACCATGGTGGGATTATATGAAAATATACTCTGTTTGGCATAAGTAAATGATTTACTCAGTGTTGTCATACCTCAGTCAATGTCTTAGTCTGTATTTTGTGTGTACGTATTAATTTACTGCATAATAGTATATAAATCACGTATGTAGGGTACAATAAATCCTGCTTGTTGCTTGTTTTAGACATTTATACTTATATATCTGCTTCCATCAATAATATTTTTTGAAAAACAAGGTTTAGAACTGACAATTAGGTTTTATGAGCTACACGGTAATATCAGGACTCATATGTTTGTATGCTCCTTTAAATTTGACTTACAAATCTGACCTATAAGAAAATATATTTTAATATAATCCCAGCATATTTAGAAAATCAGAAGACATTTCTGAACGTTTCGCTGTGTAGGCCACAGACTGTTCAGTAGAATAACTGTTTTTGCATAACAAGGTAAAGAAGGATATGCATATTTAAAATGTTATTAAAAACAAGCGATTCAGATTTAAACAAAACAGAAGCTTAAAGTAACAAGGATACTTTTCATAAAGTGTGAAATTCTGGGTATATTTCAATAAATTTATACTATGTACTATAGTTTTCGAATGAAACAGTTATAGCATCCAAATAATGTTATTAATAACAGTACTAATAATATTACCGAAGGAGACGGGAGGAAAGAAGTCGAAAAGAAAAGCCTGAGTAGGTCAACCTGTAGTAGTCATCCTAGCCAACATGAGAATCTGAAATTCCTTAGGGAATGGTTATCGGAAGTGTTGTTATGTCTCAACAGTCCACTGCAACCAACAGTGATGCTTCTTCTAATTTATTTGCAAGTTCCAAAGTGATAGGTTGCAAACATGTTAGAAATGAGAGACAGTACATAATCCGACTTTCAAAATAACATCAAAAAAGAAGTAACTTGATGTAATTTATTGTGAAAAATATTTGGCAAGTCAAGGTTTAAGTAAGCCAACGAAAATTAGTAGTCAACATTCACATCAACTCCTAATTGTAACAAATTTAAAACTGGGAAACTTTGGAAAAACCTTTAGCTAAAAATCACTGAATCCCTGGTTTAAAGCATATCAAACATTATGCTGCTGAAATTTAACTCTTTGACTTCAATGTTCAACATAAAATATGTCTACAGCCTGACTGGTTGCACTGAAGCGCGATTCAATCATTTTGAATATCAGTACTGGGAGCAAACAATTAAGTAGAGACAAAACAATGCAGAACTCCGTGAGAAATTACAGTGTTCTAAATCGCCATACTTTAAGATAACAGATCTAAAGCTGAGGTTCATTCATCTGGGACACGACTTAGAATGCCGATCAACCTATCGACGTCCGGACAGCCATACAGTTTCATTAACCCTCACACACAATAGTTGTGGTTCGTTGCCCAGTGCATGCACTTTCATACGGCTGGTAAGTGCACTTTCTTGTTTTGCCGCAATTCCGCAGAATAAACCGAGAAGAATAGGACAGGGGATAAAACAAATAAATGATGGCAGAAGGTGATGGATGAGTTGTATCGCTAATTGATAGAACTAAACATTAGTGGGCCATCGAATTCCAACCCGATGGCTGAATGGTATCCCGTGAGCCATGACACCGGGGTCGTTAGTGTGCACTGCTGAGTATTTCAAACAAGGCAAAAACAGCTGTCCAATACTAAGAGGTTTTCAATGATTCCTCAACTATTATCAAAACTTGGTGAAAGATAACTTAAGACCAACGAATCAATTCTCATAAACCACAAATTAAATAGAGATCATTTTGAAGATGGAAGAAAGTGAATATGCCCGAACCTCGGCAATTGATTTTAACCCAAATTCACCAGGATCTCCAACCATAAATTGTCCTTCCTCCTCACTTCGAAACAATTTGTTGAAGGGAATTGAAATTAATGGGAGTAATGAATGCCAGCAAAAACCGATATGCATCATTCTTGAACCTAAGTAGATTTTGGCAATAAAGACAAACAACGTTTCGTCTGCAAAAATAATGGTAAAATACCTTGAAATTGTGAACATCACAATACTTTAGAGTATGTAGTTGTTTCTCTTCCAATCTTTTATAACGTATAACAAAAACTAACCTTGACTGCAGCTTCAGCCAACTCTTTTGTTCGCACAAACCATTGTTTTCGGATCATAGGCTCGATAATATCTCCAGATCGTGAACAAACTGGCAGTACAGTTCGACCCCCATTACTTCCAATATCTTGTCTACCTTTATATAAACCTAGTTCAGAAAGTTTTTCAACCAAGTGATGACGTGCTTGAAATCGAGGTAATCCCTGAAATAAAGCATATTTATATGGAAGCGATAAGTTCTGCTTGAAAAACCGTCCAATAAATAATACTTCATCGCTGTGTTTCAATGAGAAATTCGAGTTAAAGAAAAAAGCTGATTCGCACAAAATGCCTCTTGTAAAAGTTGGAAATCCTCATTATAAATAGATATTCCAAATGAACTGACATCAGTGCTCTTAAGCCTCTAATGGTTCTCCACTTTATAGTCTGTGATGAATATCAATTCAAAATAAGTCAGTCCTCACAAACCTCAAAAATAGATTTAAGTGTTATGTAAGTAAGCTTTTGTGTAATCACATGGTGTTTGGAAAATCAAGACAAGATTTTCACTGTGTACGCCACCGTTTCCTATGCAAAATATGAACATAAAATCAAAATTGGAGCTCAACTCCCTTACAGGCCACTTGTAACAACTATGGACTGAGTATTTATAGACTTAATTGTTGTTAGAATTTTGATATGGACAATTCCAGTTTTATTCTGCTTACTAGTGGTAGCTCAGTTGAGGATCATAATGATGGGGTTTCAAAATCCAGTCTCTTCCATCTATCTGACAGTAGCGTATCGAACTACATCGCTAGCTTGAATCTGCACCGTATTCGTGAACACCATCTATCCTATTATCAGGGCAAATGATATATCCTGATTATAGAAATGGAAATAGTTGAAGACTGTGTTCAAACCTATAACCAAAATGGTAGATTGGCGAACACCTTAGCTGATAAAATTGAACAATATTTTGATTTCAGTGTAAAAATTTGAAGATGAATATATACCAGTGGAGTGTAGTCATCTAGTTAATGTCTAACCTGTTGAAGGTCAAGTATCCTCAACTCATCTGATCTATAATATACTAATATACTCTGCTAGTTTTTGTTGGATTTTGATGCAACATTTTGTTTCCGTTTTAGAATATGTCATTCTTCAACAGATACTGTTTCCGTTGCAAGTAGTTCCTATATATATTGTCACTTCTCTCTTTTCCTCCTTCCCTATCTCCCCTCTCTCTTTCTCTTAAATGGTAGAACCCTCTTAGATTAATAATTCAGGACAACCACAGATATATTACAATAGATGGACTGACACAGTTCAATTCAATAAGGTGGGACAACGCAAGTGTGCTAATGTTCCGGAAATCCCGAACATTCGTCTAATATTGTAAATACAAAATAATATTAATATTTATTATTATTATTACTCCTTTGCGGTTCTTAGTGAAACATAGTGCTTCAGTAGCACATTGCCATTTCACTCTCTTCTCTCCAGTCTTTCCAACCTGGCGCCACCACTGCACACACGGTCTCCTCCATGTCACTCTCGTTTCAGACGCGCAACTCCTCATTTCCCCTTCTGGATTCCACTCGAGGGTCTGGCCTGGCGCGTGATATCTCCCATCATCCTTCTCAGTGTATCCCCAATCCATCTCCACTTTCTTCTGTATATTTGTTGGGTGATGGGTTCTTGGTTGATGCATTGCCAGCCAGAGTTCCTTGTTGCTTATTCTTATTATTCTGGCCATCTGATCTCCATCTTCAGTAACGAGCGTAGGCAGTTGTTGATGAATGTCTGTGGTTTGTTGGAAGTGCTTTGGGTAACGCACCAAGTCTCTCAACGATCATATAGAAGCACTGAATGACTTGACTGAACTAGTGTTGAAAATCTGGATGTTGTTCGCGCTTTATGCTTGTGCAGTGGAGTGCAGTGCAGTAGATCTCCACACTGATTTCAGACTGATGAAGGTTTGTATTGCTGTCTTTCCGATCCTGTCTTCACGTCCTCATCTGTACCTGTGCCACCTGTAGTTGAAACGATGCTGCTTAGGTAGGTAGGTAGGTGAAAAAGACAACTTCCTTCAGATTTCTCCCGTTGGTGGCGATTAGTGTTTCTTGTGTTGTTGCTGTTGGTTGTGGTGTTATTGTTGGTATTCGGTATCTTCATCACCTCTGTCTTCTCTACGTTAACGTGAAGGAAGACCTGTCTTCCTCCGCTGCCCTACCTTTTCTACTAACCTGTAGATCTTCGAGTTTGTGTGACAAGACATTAGATATAAATCACCATCGGCGAAATCCAAATCTTCTTCTGGGGTATTTTCATCGGTCCATACATGATTTGTTCTTCCTGAAGACAGCCAGCCAGCCTGTTACCGTCGTAATTTTGAATGTAGAGCATCTTTTTTAGTCTCTCCAGGATGATGCGGCTTCATATATTACTTGCTTCGGGTGGACAGGATCATGATCACTCGCCAGTTCTTGCTAGGACTTACGTAACCCTTCCTTGGGAGTTTTACAAGGGAGCCATTCTTCCAATCAGATGGCAGCCACCTTTCGCTCCCTCCTTCCAAATCTTCTGCAATAGTGGTGTGAGCATGTCCACTGTTGTCTCTGCATCTGTCCTCAGTGCTTCTGGAACAGTTCCATCTGGTGCTGCTGCTTTCGTGGATTTCAGCAACTTTGTGGCATTCAGCACTTCACTTATGTTTTTGTTGGAGAGCTTGTGTTCACTAACAGTTCGTGTCTGGGTTGCTGGTGGTATTTCTGGACGAGTTGCAAGTGGTGTTGGTAGTGGTGTTGGTCGATTGAAGAGTTTTTTGAAGTGATCAGCACATCGTTTCCTTTGTTTTTCCTCTTTGGTGTCAACTAGGTTTCCTTCACTATCTTTCATTGGTTCCATCTGTGTTGATCTCTTCCCTCCCAGATAGTAAGTAACCTGGTTATTTCATATAATGTTTTCAGGTCTCTGTTTCTCCTACCTGCAGCCTGTTCTGCTTCACTTGCAAGTGTGTCATAGAAGTGTCTTTTGTCTCTCCGTACACTCTTCTTCACTTCTTTGTCCAGTGTTTTTATAGATCGTATTCAGTTCCTGTTTTCGTTGTTCTTCCCCACCATGCACTGCACAGGTTCATCTTCTGCTTCACCATCTTCCTCTCCCTCCTACATCAGCTTCCATGTGTCCGTGAAGATGCATTCCTTGTTTTGCCGCTTCTTCTGCCTTCCTAACACGGTTATCCGGATTTCCTTGCACATCTGTTTCAAAGAGTTTCAGTGTTCTTCTACGCAGCTTTTCTCCGGGATGTTGCTCAATTTCTCCCATTTCGTCCTGATGACTGACTGACTGACTGACGTGAAGGTGTCCTTTGTAGTTTCATCCTTCAATTCAGTTTCTGTTCTGGGTGTTGAACTTCAACTGTGGTCTATCATCACCAACTTCTGTGAAGGCTTTCACCTTGATTTCGAGGGTGGTTTCTTGCACTAGATAGTGAGTGGTGTGTGTGAACCACCTACATCTGCTCGCCTTCTTGATGTGATCTTGTGTCCATTAGGCTGGCTGCGTCTCCACCTTCTTCACATTGAGAAGAAGCGGACCTGGTTTTCAGCGTTGTGTGTCCTAGTGTCTGGTGACATCAACTCCATGTTGCTGCCTTGTCAATATCCTTGTGTTTGTATATACACATACACACACACACACACTGTCTGACTCTAATCACCAAATCATTGAAGGTGGAGAAATCTGTAAACAGTTCTCCATTCTCACACATCATTTCACTGAGTGCCTCTCAACCCATGATGAGTTCTCTTTCTGTGTTGTCTGCTACCAGTTGGCATTCATTTCACCCCGCATATTAGAATGAATTTTGATGTCTCCCTCTGTGGTGTGGTGTTGTCCATTAGTGATTTCCGTTGTCTGTAGAATTCCTCCTTCTTCTCTTGATCTGCATTATTTGTAGGTGCATAGCATAGCATAGCGTCACGTCACGTCGCTGTAACTTTACTTCGTTTTGAGTTGGATCTTGCTGTCACGGTGTTGATGCTGCAGGCGGAGATCGGTTCCCACTGTATGAGAGAGAGCCTTCGATGCTGTTCAAGGGGACATGATGATAGCCACTCGATAACTCAGTGCACTCCTGGTTGTCATCTGAGTGACAATATTGGATTAGATTATTGACTGTGGAGTTAAGAGTTTGGGGAGTCGACTTGCATGGCATCTGGTTTTGCAGATTTCAAGCACTTCTATGCCATTAATATAAGTGAAAAACTTGGGCACTGTGGTAGAATGTAATTCCATATTAGATTTGTTTATTTGATATAAAGCGCACATCGATACAGTATTATTTACTTGATAATAATAATAATACTGCATCACTGTGCGCTTTATATCAAATAAACAAATCTAATATGGAACTTCTATGCTAAAGCTTGTCGTTTCCTTTGCAATCTGTGCAGCCTTGTCAGTGAGGTTCATACATTGTGAGGAGATTCCATGTCCCCATGTTTACTTTTGCTTACATCGAGAGAGAGAGAGAGAAGACATATAGGCCAATTGGCTTCTCGCAGACTTTCCCCAACTGGCGTGATTTGGTCTCCTCGATTCCATGGAGGAATAAGTTTATTTTTATTTTTTACATTTTGTTTGTGCTTTGAAGTTTGTTTAGTGATTGGATTGGTTTTCGGGTGTAGGGTTGCTATTCGTATGCCCAACCTTCCCTCTTTATACAGGATTAGGACCGACAAGTGAACTTGACGAGATTGCAAAATAATATGAATTATACTAACTACATGTGATTTGTTTGATTACTCTGATATGAATACGAGTAATAAATTGTGCTCGAATCTTATGTCATAGAGTAAAGAGCATTTATTGCATATCGCTACGCTGTATAACGAACAAACATGTCTAATATGCAGTGTTTAGACACTTAGGTAAACAAAGTGAGCAAAGCGGAATATTTTGCCGACCAACCTCTCGTCACTGATATAAATTTGCATTTAACTTCAACTATGACTAGGATAGTAAAAATCTGTTGATCATTATCAATACAAACAACTTAATCCGACACGTTTATTTTTCTCCTAGGCTATGAGATGCACTCAATGTTTGAAGGTTTATCACACTTCCTGGTTGCCTAGTGGAAAGTAGGTGGGTTGTAGTTCGAACACAAGTTCCACTCCTTGAAAGTCGATTACTAAAGTCGATGATTAACTAACTAGAAGTCGTTTTTCCCAATAACTTCAGAAATATGATAAGACAAAAATAGTGAAGTTTAGTGATGGATATTAGCAAGCAGTGGAATTCAAGGCGGACGTTTCATCTTACTTAGAACTCATCAGTTGGATGTACCTGTCTCCCAGAAAGTGTTGTTTTTTTCCGCTATAACTGGAACTCCGAGCCAATGGATTGAAATGCCAGGGCGTTATCTATTGGGCCACCAAGTCACGATAGCCACTCTGGTGTTTGAAGCCTATCGGTCCCAGGTTCTACTCTTAGTAGGAACAACACTTCTGAGATGCAGGTATATTCACCTGACGAGTCCTAGATGCGAGAAAACGCGCGTTCTGGATTTCACTAATATCAAAGCTGGAAATACTGGCAGTAGCGAGGAATCCGCATAGGACCCCATAAGACAACAGTGGCCGATGTATTTGATCTAGTCAACGATAGAGAGACACAAGGTATACTGTCAAAGAATTGAAATTCCTTAATTTCACTTTCTATTCGGAAAAAGAAACTTACCACAAACTCAACCACAGTATTTAATATACATCCAGAATCGTCAAATATATGAATGATAGGAAGTTGATATCGTTTCGCCACTTGCCAATCAATGGGACTATGACCTGGACTTAGTTTTACAACACCTTATTGAAATGAAGAGGAAAATAGTTTAAAAAACACATTTAGATGTTATATATTCACCATTGAAATCCATGACACCCTCAACTTATTTTGAAACTCAATTTTTTTACCCTTCGAATAAATTTTTATCGTCAAGCTAGTGGGATAGCAATAAACTCACCTGTTTTACCCTTTGTAACTAACTTATAGTATTCATTAACAAAGTTGAGTCCGACCAGCTTAGTCAAATTACGATTTAAAAACAAAAATGTGGTAGGTGTACACCTTCCTCATAACCGAAAGATAAGGTCTAGCACAACTTATCCAATGCTTAAACAGCCGCTTGAATTTCACAAAAATACGCTAGCTTTCCTAGATTGTAGAGCCATACAAAACGATGACGGTAAACTTGACATTGACATCTATCTACAAGATACTGCACATTCAGCTCACTCACTGGCAACTAAATTAAATATAAAAAAATCTGTTGACGAGATCCCAAAAAACACTGAATAAACAGGAAATTCACAATGTAGTTAGGTTATTTGTTTAAAAGTCCTAAAACAAAACAACTATCCGGAAACATTACAAAAATAAATGAGATGAAGTTTGTCGAAAAAAACTCGTAGAGGCTGCATAAGTACTGCAGTAGTTCCTTATTGTGCATACACTTCAGAAGAGATAAGAGGTATCCTAAATAGTTTTTCAACGTCAGAGTATTCTTCAAAGTAAAAAACACTGCACTCATACCTATTCACATTAGGTAAACCGATCTTCTATCTGGAAGAATAGAACTGTGTCTGTTTGGTAGACGGTAGTTAATGTTATGTTACAAGCATTGAACATATATCGTGTCCAATATTATTATACCTAACAGAATATGGTAGAAGATCCAAACAGCAACTGCTGTCGCGGTACATGCTTTAGACTTGGGTCATAAAGTACTCTTTGAAAAGACAAAAGTCCTGTAAAAGGTTTTTCATTCTCACAAAGACAAAATGCCTGCAGACGTTTTTCCTATCTGTACATATTCTTCTGAGGTCAGCAGAAAAAGATTAGGTGTCATACAAACATAATGAACATCAGTGACTCACACGAAAAATTCCGAGTAATATACAAAGACGTGATTGCACAAACATTTCGTTTTTCCAAATGGTAATTTATTTCCACTCCTCCTTAGTGATGGGTCACACGGCTGTATATTTCACAGTCGATCAAAGTTCCTCAAACTATATTTCTGTACTACTTGTCTGTCACAACCTCAGTAAGCTTCATGAACCCACTTGTGGCAATTTAATTTGATGACGATCAAAAAAGTCACCATCTATACGGAACTTCAGTATATCAGTTTGATAGGCTAATATTAGATTCACACTTTTGATGAGGAATAATGCAAAATATTTCTTTGGGCTGATATATGTCACACTGCGGTTTAAACAGGTAAAACATACTTCGAAATGATGGAAAAGATTGGTAGCTCAGGATGAGGATGACGGGGGTTGGTGTTCTCTGAACTTTGATAACTTCAAAAGAATGGTACATACTTTAAAACTCAAAGGAGTTGCCGAAAACATATATTGATAAGAATAATTTAATAGCAGTTACGAACATATCGGATACTTGATGAAAGTCAGTGAACATATCCAAATAAGTTCATATAAAGACATCAGCAAATCTGTAGACACTGGTATGAAAAAGATCACTAGATCAATGGTCGAATGAAGTTATCAAACAAATAAATGACTTGAAGAAATCCAAAACATACGAAATATCTAAATATTTGGCGCCGATATCATGCGCTACTAGAAATTATTCAAACTCGCATGAAATAGAACAAAGGCTGGATAAAACAGGGAAAAAAATCAGCTTTAACATAATAATGTTTTATACTAATATGCCAACCAACACACTTATGGAAGTTGTCAAAACAAACTAAAAAATGATCTCGAGATCACTCAGAGAACTAGGGTATTAAATAAAGACACCACGTAACAAGTTCCCTTATTTTAACTCGACGCTCCTAGTTCCAAGATAAAATATGTACACAAACAAAAGCAATTGCTATTGCGTCACCAATATTCACAGTCGTAGCAGATATTTTCATCGACAGTTAAGAAAGCATAGCTCTTAGGACATTTAATCGTACTGAGAAAGCACAGTGACAGTGTATGTGGATGACACATTTACTATGTTGAAATTCGACCATATCCATAGCTCCAACGCACACATACTCCGTAGATGTGATACAAATCACCTTCGACTTATAAGACGAACAATGAGAACTATATTAGATTGAAAATTTAAAAAAAAGTGGAAAAATGTGGTTCAGACACAAGTTTCTACAGGGAATCGTTGCATTATAATAGATATCTGGACCGTATGTCATTTCACTTTACCCAGTTGAAGAAAGGTTTCATTGGATTTTTAGGTAATCGAGCTAGAATCCTATCCAATAAGCTGAAGGATTTAAACAAAGAAGTAAAACACTCAAGAGAAGTGTTACTTCCTTACAAGTATCCCCCTAAACTGATACAGAATAACATAAGGATGCAGAAAGAAGAAGAAATAGTGATGTGAACGACGAATGCAATAAAATGAAGAATGCTATGGAGTGCGAATATATCTTCTAGATTCCTTAAAGAAGCCCCATCTATCGAGGTTTGAGCAATCAAATAGTATCAAGTGTAATTCACTGCCCACTTTATGAACGAAAACATGGTTTATTAATATAAGTGCACAACTTGAGCACTGTGGTGGAATTTAATTCCATATTAGATTTTTCTTATTTGATTTATAACATACAGTGAAGTAGTATTATTTACTTGATGACGTTTCGAGCATAAATTATTCCTCATAATCACATCGATGTGTAATCACACTACTTTCGTCATTTGATTTTATAGTTATGTCACCTCATATGAGTTTTTATTGGTAGTAAAACTTGGCATATCTCTGGTATAGGTGTTGCGTCATTTCTACTACATGTGTTAGGTGTTGATTCAATGGACCTATTTATATTGGGCTTAAGTACAGTGGCTTTGTCCTACCGTATTGTGTGGTAGTATGTTAATGCATGCAATGCAAGTTTTTTTCAGGTTTATTGATCTTATTCGGGTCTTTCATTCTACATTTAGCTAAATTCCTATGTTTCGCTATTCTAATTGACCCTGACCGGTTAGTTTGACCTATGTACTTGACCTCACAGTCGTTACATAGAATTTGATAGATTAGATTATTTTGCTTAATTGGTTCTATCGGATCTGAGTACATTTCGATTTTCGGATTCCATCAGTAGTATACTTGTGGATATACACTGATAAATAGTCTCTAAGTGAAGCAAAACGACCATCCAGTGCTCTCAGGTTTTCAATGGTCCTCCAAGTGATATCAGTCTATGATGAAAACTACCTTCCAATCAGTAACCTCTTATCAACCCCCATATGAAAAGACACATTGTTAACATATGAAGCAACTGGTGTCAGTCTGTGATGAATACTACCTTGAAAACAAAACCCCATTAACCTCAATATACGGAAGAATAATTATAAGAATAGCAGTGGCAAAATATGATGATAGTTAAGTAGTCTAAAAGTCAAAGACTTATATCTGGACAACCAATTATTCAAAAAATGTGGATGACCAGCAATATCATGTTGATGCTGCCTTGGCCATGGGAAAGGATAGTTAGAGAAGGTTGAAATAATGGAGAACATTTGTAGCTCAGGTGGATGGTATGGGTTATATTGCGTTTTTTGAGCTGGGTTGATTAATCGTGAAGCTTTCATCGTCTTTCTGGAAGACCCCAAAAATAGCACACCACTCGATACCCTGCGGTCTTCCGGTGCTGGCGTTATCTGTTTTCCCTATCCGGTGTTCATACAATGAAATCAGAAACCAACAATCCCGAAAAAACCATATGTAAAAGGGCTCAAGTAGATGTCCCATGGGCTCTGAAGTCACACAAATCTTTTTATCCTCCAGGTACCTTGAGAAGAAATAGCCTTCCACTGTGTGGGCAGCTGGGAAGAACGAGAGCAACTCGAACGTGAATTGATCAAGAGTCTTCGAGTCGATCGCAAGCAGTGGTGGGTGGCGAAAGCAAGAGATCGAGAAAGTATCAACGTTGGGTGATACCTAGTCCTATTTAGGATACCGGCGAGAAGAAAACGATGGTAAGTTAAATCACCATCGTAAATGATGGGGCGCTAACAACCTCCCAGGATAGGTGGCTAAAACGTTGGGCAGAACACTTTGAAGCACAGCTCAACTGACCCACAGCAACACTTCAGCTGCTGGAAATATCAGTTTGCCACCCGAGGTTTTTAAAGACGGTGGTAAGAAATTGCTGCTCAAAGTGACGGAAGCACTAGGTAGTGCGTGGGAATCATAGGCAGTGTCGTCAGAATGGTCTACTTCACTGATCATCCTAGTCTATAAGAACGGATAGAAGTTATCGTGTGACAACCATAGGGGAATCAATATGACGAAGGTGGTGTCTAAGATCCTAGCGTCCATAATTACTCCGAAGCCTAACTGGAGCACAAGAACAGCAAATTCAAGAAAACCAGGTAGGTTTCAGACTGTTATGAGGGTGCTTCCATCATATTTTCACACTACGACAGGTTCTGGAACACAGGCATACCTACCAGCCAGTGGCCGACACTTGTCATACTTCTTGACCTGAAGGCGGCATTGGACTCAGTTGACCGCGAGGTGTTTTGGGAGTGTCTGTCTGTGAAAGGGGTATCCAGCAAGTATATAACGCTAATTGAAGCCATCTACTGGGACTCAAGCAGCCGTGCATGAGAAGGGTTTATAGAGTTGTCATGTGAATTAACAACAACTGCTGGCATTTGCCAGGAATGTCCACTGCTACCGTTCCTCTATTTAACTTAGGTCACAGACGTACTAATGAACACAACCTTAGGTATGTCTGACTTCATAGGAATTGAATGGTGTGACCTATTCATGTCGACTGAAGATTCATTTCAACCAACGAAAAACATCTTTATATGGTTGAGAGCAAGATGAAATCCATCATCCTTTAGTAATGCTGTCACATGACCATGAGTTCATCGTCTTTGTCAGGAAATTCCTACCTACTTCCTCCAAAGTGACACGAGTGTTTTCACAACAAAGAGACGGCGGAAGAGAGTAGAAGATGCATTTACGAAAACAAATAAACTCTGATTCTAAACCAGCGGTAAACATGTTCTCCAGTATGTAGAATGGAAAAATGCCGTTTACACCTACTTTAGTCACAGCCAACCGTTGAAATATAGCATCTGACGCTGCCTTGTTGTCTTTTTAATCATACTCAGTCGGTCAAAACTAAACCAGAACCTCACACTATTATGTAACGGTTCTATTTGCACCAACTAACGTCAGTGCATAAAGCATCATGACAGTAAAAGTTTTTACAGCTTAGGTTGACGTTTATCTCAACTCTAATAAGCTTTTAAATGAATACTTATCAAACCTTTTAGCAGTGAATATTTGCAAACAGAAAATAATATCAATCATAAAGGTGATGACATCAAGAAATAAATCCTACTAAGTACTAATACAATACACTATGTTTTTTTTGCGAATACATGGAAAGACTGAAAAAAGTGGATGATCGATTTGTACAGTTCCTGTTGACAATTGCCATAGCTGAAAAGTTATTATCTTACCTGTCCAACAGTCGTGTTACCAAAGTTCCGTTGGAAATCATTCAGATATAACCAAGAAGTGTAACCTGTGAGAGAACACTATCCTTAACTGACTAAATATACAAGTGCACAGCATAAGTAGTCAGAAACCCCTCATACAAATTTACAGACTAGCCAGATGAGACGGATACAACTATTTCGCTCGTTTTCGGCGGAGCTTATCAGCAACATCTACCAGAGAGTGTGAGGGCTTTCGAACTATCTATCCTGTTCAGTAGTACCTTTTACTAGTTCATAACACCGCTGTGTCGGAAATTATTCTCTGTGTTCTTGGGTGAAAGGTTTTCCAAAAGAAACCATATTGATACTACCTTTAAGCTGTCGAAATGTCAAAGTAGAGCGTATAGTTTGTCCATAATTTGGAAACTAAGCACCCATTTCCATAGTATACCGTTGACTTGAACAAGCCAGTTACTTTGTTAGTTGACAAACTCAGTCCCGAGAGAAGGAAGTGAGTGTTTAGTGTTAAAATTACTCTGATACGAAGTTCGTAGGCTGGTATGAGTGGTTTCAACCGATCGAAAATGTTTTATACATCAAACTTACCAGTGCCTATTTCAGGCTGAACAAATTCTCCATCAGCAATAATCGGAAGAATACGTTTATTTGGACAAAATGGATGTTGAACATGACAACCAATTAAGTGTTGATAACGTTTATCCTCGGGGTGAACGACTAAAGCGACATCAGCCAGCATAGTTTCTAGGCGTGTAGTCGCTACCACTATCTCATTTAATCTACAACAACAACAAAACAAAATGAGATATAAACGCATGCTTAAACATTAAGTTAAATTTATAAAATAACACAAATATTGCATAATATTAAGCGGTGAAAGAAGCGGATAAACATAGTCTAGACGGTAATATAGAAGGGATATGCACGATATATATACTCTGACAGCAAAGTATTTAGCTTGAGTCACGTGATTGAGACTGATAACTGCACATATGTCTTTAAAATAGTCGTGTGACTACTACTATCGATGCGCTTCATTGTTTCAGTGGCCCGAACACTGTCACCTTCCTAAGATGATAAATCACCATGTCAGTCAGTAGGCATCAGTGTGGAATCTGGTAACTACTATGTAACGTACCAAGTTATCACCCCTAATATCAGAACATTCAGCGAGAATGTACGAAGAAGAAAGAGAAATAAGAGAGAAAGAAGTCGAAAGTGGTAGGAGGTCATGAAAAAAGAACAAGAAGGAATGAGACAATAATGAAATTATGCATAGTGATTATATATGGGTGCATTTGTAGCAATGAATCCGTTATGACCCATAACACCTAGACTCTCCAAAAACCGATTTCAGTTGTCGATTGGACCGTATACCGGAAGTCTGCATTTCGTTACACAACTCATCAACAGTCAAAGACTTCAAGGGATGATGCCATATTTTGGTCTGGGCGACCAACTTTTCTTCAACCTGAACCTTCTTCAGTTAACGTTGTTCTAAAGTGCCGATAGTGATTATACGTCCCAGTCATCTGATCTGAGGGCTCACAATCTTTCCTCTATAAAACTCTACACCTGACTTCTGCGTTACTCACATGGTGACAAGATGAACGGCAATGTCGGTCAGATACCTGAGGCCTTCTTATATCCTCTACCTTTAATGGCTATGTTTCCCATCCAAAAAGAAAAAAAACAGAGTGAAATTCAGCGCACTATGCTAGAACCTAAATCGACGATTGTATTCCTCAGCGGAGCTATAGATAGTGTAAGTTGGCAAAGGTCAATCGAGCCTTTTGTATACAAGCAGAGATTTTGTCCACCCCTGACTCACCAGGGTTGATTCCACTTCTCAAGTAAGTGAAGTCGCCAACACGCCCAACCACTTCACTAGTTACACAGAACACAAGAAACGATACTCAACAGTCTTTTACTTGCGATTCCTCATTCAGATTTACAACTTATGCATTTATACAACTGGATAGAATGTCCACAACACGCAACAAATTAAACATGTGCAACAAAGCCATTTAGTCTACGAAGCAATGGATACACTTTACCGTTAATTGTTTATATTTCACCGATGAGGTATGAAATACTGGTCAGGGGTTGGAAGAAACCTTATAAAAGTGGTTACAAAATAATATGTAAAATAACTTCTGAATAAATTGTCTATAAAGTTAAGTACAATTATTGGCTAAAGTATACTTGACTAGATTTTACATATTTTATTTCTTTGGTCCGTCTTAACACAGAAAGTTAACACTTAAGAATTCTAAAGTTAAGGTTTGCAAATATTTATCAAGTAACTGATTGTCGCTAAAAAAAAACGAATCTTCTACAGAAGTGAACATACAACTTCATTTTTAACGTCTGTTGTGAAAAATATTTTGTTAATGTATGAATAATAGATCATATTACCTAACAGTTAGGTCTAAAAGATGATGAAAAAAAAAAAATTTAATTACGAAAGAAGAGAAACAAAGGAAACGATGGGCTGACCACTTGAAAAAGCTCTTGAACCGACCATCACCTGCAGCCACAGAACTACCAGTGAACACAAATTCTTTAACAAAAGTCGAAGTCCTGAACGCCATAAAGCTACTGAAGTGCGGGGAAAGTAGCAGGACGAGATGGAATCCCGCCAGAAGCAATGAGAGCAGACGCAGAGACATCAGCAGACATGCTCACACCACTACTGCAGAAGGTCTGGAAGGAAGGGAAGGTGCCTGCAGTTTGGAAAAAGGGTTATCTCGTCAAAATTATGAAGAGTGACCTAAATCTTTGCAAGAACTGGCGCAGAATCACGCTCCTGTCCACCCTAAGCAAGCAAAATATTAAGTCGCATCATCCTGGAGAGACTAAAGGATGCACTGGATTCAAAACTACGACCGGAACAGGCAGGCTTCAGGAAGTACAAATCATGTGCGGATCAAATCGCAACGCTTCGTATCATCTTAGAACAGAGTATAGAATGGCTGTCAAACTCCCTACCTCAACTTCATCGACTTTGAGAAGGCCTTTGACAGTGTCGACCGAGAGGTAATTTGGCACTTGCTTCAACATTACGGTTTTAGTGTCACAAATCATTATCAACCTCATTCAACAACAGCTGTATGAAGACGCCACATGCCAAGTAATTCACAATGGAAGCTCAGCGATGCTTTTGAAGTGAAGACAGGAGTGAAACAAGGCTACATAATACCACTCATGATCACTATCACCATCAACGGGAGAAACTTAAAGGAGGTAGCCTCTTTCACCTATCTAGGCAGCACTGTTTCAAATACAGGTGGCACAGACGAGGACGTCAAAGACAGGATCGGAAAAGCAAAACAGGGGTTGATTAACCTGAAACCAGTGTGGAGATCTTCTGCACTCAGCATAAAGCATGAACAATATCCGGATTTTCAACACCAACGTCAAGTCAGTGCTTCTATATGGTTCAGAGACTTCGCGCGTTACGAAAGGATTTCCAACAAACTACAAATATTCATCAACAACTGCCTAAGCTCGTAACTGAAGATCAGATCGCCAGAAAGAATAGGCAATAAGGAACTCCGGCTGGGCAACGAACCGACCAAGAACCTATCGCTCAACAAATATGCATCGGAAGGAAGTGGAGATGGATTGGGCATACACTGAGAAGGCCGACTGGGGACATCAGACGCCAGGTCAGACCCTCGAGTGAAACGCAGATGGGAAGCGACGAGTTGGGCGTCCCAGCTGAGAGTGACATGGAGGAGATCGTGTGAGGAATAAATGAGAGCTTCTGAGCTGTTTGCAGAGAACACAGTGCATTGGAGAAGTGCTACTGAAGCCCTATATTCAATTAGGAACCCAAGGGATAAATAAATAAATAATAATAACAGTCAGGTCAAATCCAAATTCTGAGATTTCTAAGAATGCCGGAAATTGTGGAAACCATTCATGATTAAGAGGTTTCTCTGATATCATAAGCTAGTTTGTAATGAGAAAATTCCACAAATTATTAGTCAGTTAGCATCAACACAGAAGTCCAAGTTGAAACACCTTATATCAATCAGTAAATCACGGTAGACGACAGCAAGACAAAAGATAGAAAAATAAGGAGGAAATTCGTAAAATGATGGCAAAAAAGGAATGAAATGGTAGAACAATAGTAAACCAATTCCAAAGCAATCCAAGATTGCCTGACAATAGAAAAACTAGTTTACAAATATGACTATTACTAATAGTAGTCTATATCAAGGCACTTTACTACACATATGACATAATGGATTTGAATGCCAGTCTAAAGTTCCAAAAATCCAATCTATTTCTTATTTTTGGCGACCTGCTCAAATATGTGGGCTACTAAATTTTCAATCTCACATATTCCATCAAATTTTTCTACACTTCGTTTCAATCATTTTATTATGTTCCCTGATCTCATTGTTTATTCACGCAAACGTTTACGGCCTTCTGTGATGCCGGTATCGAATAAGATGAGAAAAAAGTGTCACGGTGGATAGCCACGTGCTTTGAAGTGAATGAACTTATCTCAAATGACTTGTCTGAAATTATAAGTATGAACTGTAGATCATTGTAAAGAAAAGTGAATTACTTACAATCTCTTATATCTTATTATGTGTAACATAATGCTGGAGAAATTACATT
This sequence comes from Heterobilharzia americana, assembly GCA_944470555.2. Classification (NCBI taxonomy): domain Eukaryota; kingdom Metazoa; phylum Platyhelminthes; class Trematoda; order Strigeidida; family Schistosomatidae; genus Heterobilharzia; species Heterobilharzia americana. The sequence continues at coordinate 108,706,387 of OX104134.1, read as the reverse complement.
CCAAGAAACTTGGTTTCATGATCTCTATGATGACAGTTTGGTTTCTCTGAATGGTTTCAAAATTTTACATCAGGATCAATGTAGCTCTACTAAGAAAGTGAAGCTGGTGGGGGTGTAGCTACCTTCATCAGTACCCATTTGTGCATTTAGAGTTACACAAGCTTCGAATTCTCAAATGATTACATAGTCACCGTAAAATGTCGCCCAAAATATTTGAACAAACATCGCTTTACTTACATCACAAATATTTATGTGACGCCCGGTTGGAGTTACTCCGAATTATCTAGTTTCTCCGATATATATATTCATAGAATTTGCAGTCCCAGTACTCGGTGGTTCCCTGTCGATAATATGTGGTGATCTTAATTTTTGTGACCACAGATTTTTCAAAGCTCTTGGTCATCAATACCTAGTTAACTTCATAACATGTCAGGATGCAAAACTAGACTTGATATTTGTCAATGATACTGATATATATGGAGCTCGAAAGAGATGCCCACTGGTCAGCTCAGATCATTGCACTATATGTCTTACCAAAATATAAGGCAAACTACACAAAGCAACCTTCACGCATAAGAAAATTGTACATAGGAACTATTCACATAGTAGCATACTTAATCTAAAAGAAATGCTACAATATACAGACTGAAAAATATTTGACAGCGATTTTTGAACGGCATTATTGATGGTGTGACATGCTACCTCAAGTTCTGTCTGAATATCTGTTGCCCCAGTGAAAACTTTTTCTACGCTTCGATCATATATCTTCTCCCAAGCTTAAGAAACTAAGAAGAGAAAAAGAAAGACTGTATAAAGTACGTAATAATGCTGGTGCTCGTCAATAGGATGTTTCAATTAGTTTGGAAATAAAACGTCTGAGTCTAATATAAAACCAGAAACGCTTGTCATGCAAAGGCTCTTCCAGGATAGGGAAACTTTTTAAAGGCCTCATTGGTAGCAAACACCTTAGTAAAGAAGCACATGTCGGTATCTATGCCTTGAACAATTCGTTTATACGTCAACCCACTTGTCCGATCCACTTTGTCTACCTATGTCCAATGAAGAACGTTGTCCAGAGTTCACCGCAAAAGATGTTTTCAAATGTCTCAAATCCCTTAACGCTCCATAGACTTCAGGTTTGGATAACATGTCGAGTTTTATATTCATGAAGTATGCTGATATATTGGTCTATCCATTAACTAGCATGCATAATAGATCGCTTTAAGAAAACACTATACCAGTTGCCTGAAAAGATATTAAGATAGTCCCCACACCTAAGTCGGTGACTATAGGAGTATATCTGAAATTCTGTTCGATTGCAGTTACCTTCTCTGTTTTTTGAAAACAATGGAGAAGTTAATAATGCCGAACATTTTGCTCAGTATTCCCAAAATATCTTTCACAGCAAAGTCGTTATATATATATATATATATATATATATATATATATATATATATATATATGTTGAAGGAAACAGGTGATAAAACCATGAAATCATTCACCACTGCAATGACTGCTAGCTGGAACTGTGGGTTGTTTGCCTGAGGGTTGCAAGGTATTGAAAAACGGTACTAGGAAACCGCGAGTGATATTTTGTAAATGTCTCTCGTTTTGTCTTTCTCTGAGTCCTGAATATGTAGTTATTTCATATCTCGTACTGAATACCTTTACTTCGTTTCCTATTCTCACTTACCCCTCATCGTCTTGGTCTCAAGATGATACAGTTGGTATCAGTGCATAAACAAATCAATGGTGATGATGACGAGAGTTATGCTTTGCGATAAACAGCAATGAGCTGTAAGAGTTTCACACAGAATTCAACCTGCAGGAAGTATAATATCGATTTCCACCGGAACGATTCGACGGTAAAAATTTGAAAATTGAATCCATTCGGCAATTGAGTAAAAGTTGAGAGGAAGACATCCCCCATAAGTGATACACACCCCATTCTGATAACTTCGAGAAAGTACAGAAAATACGGTGAAACGTTCTCGTAACTAACTCATAAATATGTGAAACTAACTACAATCATTTAGCCCAAAATTATGAGCAATCAACTTTTAACAATTTACACCCAAACAACAACTTCATGACCGTTTTATATGATGAATCTTACTCGTTATCA
>OX104134.1:108676719-108703764 GCA_944470555.2 Heterobilharzia americana | reverse complement strand
GTTCATATATGGCGCCATCCTGACGTTAACCCTTTTGTAAAAAGTTGGTTATAGAATGCATTATTGTGAGTATTATTGCTCTGCATCTGTGAAAACTGACTTTTTAGGTTGACAATATCCGATGACTGTACATGTGCGATCACCGTTTCCTCTGTACAATTACTCATCTGGTGGGAACGCCATGTAAGTAATTCTAAGATGAGGTCGTGTGTGCTTGAGCGTGATGGGAATCGTCATTTTCTGAGTGTGGCCATTTTGAACTATTAACTTCCATGGCTTCGAGGTGTGTTGCGCATGTCATACCAACGGCTTGTACACGTCTGCCTTATTCGCTTACTCTGGGGCAGGTTAGAAAAAACAGACAGATGGTCGGTGTATAACGTGGCGTTGTGGGCTGAGAGGTAGTTGCACTGGTTAAGCATTTCTAGGCGCCTTATAACACCCTGGGTAGTGCCTGAGTGATCACGCAACTCAGTGACTTGTGATGATAAGAGGAATGTCTCAGGATCAAAACCAATAGTGGTCAAGCTGCAACATTCTTGTTTCTTACATTAGTGAAAACAAAACGAATGTAGTGAATACCTTTCTGAAAGTATCTTTGAGAATATCTCTATTTTAACCTGCTCTTTTCTCATTTCTCTGTCTTAGTGTTGCTTTATTATTTTGTAGAGCGCATCTTTTGATGCCGATGTTTTACCAAGTTTATATTTTAAGTCAATAATATACATTATGATTTATTTTCTTGAAATGAGTTCGTCACTTGAACATATAAGTCAAATTTGAAGGTGAAACCTAAATAAATTGCTTGTCTACAGTTTTCGAAAGTATTACATGATCAGAATCAATAGGGATTTAAGCAATTTGTTAACTTGGTTTTGTTTTATTTCAGCAACAGTTGAGCTGAGAAAAAACAATTTGTCCTGGACTGTACTTCGCTATAATATGGCTAATCTTATTGTTGATCCCAATGATAATGCCATCAAGATGGTACCAATTAAATCATTAAACGCATCTCCCTCCACACCTGTGACAACAGCAAATGCTACATCTGTACTGCCAGTTTTACTGCCGTCACATCATCATCTCCAAAATCTTTTCATTTGCATCGTGTTGGTTTAACATGGAGTTGGAGTTCACTGTTATCGCCGTTTACTGATGGTGGTCGTGATGATAATGAATCAACTTGTGATCATGAACAGGTAGACGGGTTCCTTCTAGGCGTAATTCAACTACGTGATCCTCAATGGCCATTAGAGAATTTTTTTGATAAATGAGTTTGACTTAAAGGTATTGGTTTTGTTACAGCTAGTTTGGTTATTGATTTGATTCATTTCTTACTTTTGATTTTTTCTTTCACTTCACTGATTAAGTTTTTACGCTACATATTTCCTTTAATTATTATTATTATTACTGCCTGATTCTCTTTATGCTATCTTTTTTCGATAAGTTTATTGTGATTTGTTTGTTTTTCTATGTAATAAACAGGAAAAGAGAATCATTTGTTTTAAAAACCGTTTTTTTCTACGTTTCACTTGTCTATGGATGCTTGGTTGATTGAGCCCAGTCTTTTAACTATTTTATGTGTGAGACATTGTGACACGGTGGTTTCATGAGGAAACCTTAAAGTAAGACTTTGTCTGTTGATTGTTACCACTGGAATGTCTACAGTCTGAAGAGCACGTACGCTACAACTTAACAACCAAGTGCCGGTTCATGCTCTAGACCATATGTTAGAGCTGATGATACCACATAGGTGTTAAAATTTCGGTAGATAAAGTGGGGATTCTAACTTATCAACCTCTTGCTGAAAAGGTTGGATTATGTACAAAAATGCCTGGAAAATTTGTATGGTTATATTGTGATTTTATTGTGTTGGTGTTTCATTTTCTTTTTATACTCGTCGAAGGTAATCAGACAGACAAAATCAATTCAGAACCTTGCACACGCAAGTGCATTGGTTCAAGTTGTCACGCTTCACAGTAGTATACAAAGAACGAGTGGATAAGAAAGACTGATATCAAAGTAGACAGAGGTGTATGTGAGGAGAGGGAATCTAAACATTTCCGTAAGTCGAAACATTCAACTTTTAGAAAACTTCAGAGAGTTAATACATCTGAGCTATTGTAAATGATTTTCAGTCACTTCAACAAGAGTCCTCAACTTTTATTTCGATCGGCTTGAGGTAGTCTATCGCTCTGTACACTACTCAGCCCAACACTCAGGAACTTTACTGACTGGTCATTCTGAACCTTCTTCCAACCCAATCAAGATTCCTCTAGTATGGCGCGTCGAGGTAGGTGACGGTGGCTTGGCATGTGCAGTACTTATCCAAGCCACCTCAGTCATTAAAGGCTCAAGTGTCAACTTGTCTGTCTTACGTAATACTCTCCACTGAACCTCAACATTGCTCACACGATGATTCCACCACTGGGGAGCAATGCTACGAAGACATCTGTGATCAAAAACTTGTAAGCGCTTCATATCTTCTAGTTTTAATGGCCATGTCACAACTGTATAACTGAACAGAATGAACTACAGTGCAGTATACTCGTCCTTTGATGCATATCCGGATATCTCGCCAGTCGGCACCGGATATTATGCAGGTGCCAAAGGGGTTTCTGTATCTCAGTTGAGATTTTGTCAGCAGTAACGTGTTCGGGCTGATGCAACTCATCAGGTTAGTGGAGTGTAGTGAACGTATTTTACCACATCACTTCCTGTCACTAACCTGGGAGTAGTTGCAGCAGCAGCACCATTTCACATTTGACAAGTACAAAACGCATGCCAAGCATACTCAGATTTCTTCTCAACGCGTTCAGAAGACCCTGCATTTTGTCAGCGTTTTTATCGAGCAGGACGATGTCATCTGTGTACTCCAAGTGAACCAGATGCCCTTTTTAGGGAGTAGATCAGTTTCTATGAATTTAAATAGTTAGTTAACATAGATGAGTTTGGTAGTGGTAACAACTATCAAGAAGTTTTGGAGAGGTCTCTGTTATGCTGACTGTTGGTTTTTAACCAGCACTAAGGACTTGATAGCCAAATCGACTACCATCCACTGATCAATTTCTACACCTAATTATTTTCTACGGAAGACAGTACCGATATCAATCTTTTGCTTGGTCAACTCTTGACCTTCACTAGTAAGTTAAAGGAGTTTAAGTTGTCCAAGACAGCGTACCTTGCTTCTGGATGGCATGCGCATTGTTGACAGGCTCTCTGCTTATCAAGTCGTAGTATTCTTGTATGAGACAGTGAACATGTAATTACGAATCATGGTTCTGCAGTAGATTGACGTGATAAAGCGTAATTGTAAAGGAAAGCATCATAGTGAAATTCTTTGTTTCGAATTTTTGTGAGTTTTGTTGCCTTTCAAGGATTATTCATTCTCTCAGTCGCTCATATTTCTCAGTTACTGACTTATTTAATTTAGAATTGGATAGATTTATCTCAATTATTTTTGGGTCCATTTCACTATTCCTGCAGATTCCACAATTTCTCACTTCCATATTATACAACCAACTAACAAGTTTACCTAAACTCACACTATATCGTCATATCACATCATCATCAGTTCAACTATGTAAAAATCCATCCAATCAAAGTGAAAAATCCAGTTCTTATGGTTCAGCAGCTACGCGACTACGCTTTCCAGTCCGTGCAAAAGCTTATCGTTTAAGAAATAGTGAAGGTACTGGTGGTGGTGTCACGGGGCGTATGATGTTGCTTAGACGTTATGTATCAAGGTTACTCGACGATGAGCGCCTTGAATTGGTGTGGTCACATGCTGTTGAAGCTCGATTGTATACTGAACGTTTAATTCAAGAAGGTGTTATGGCGTCAACGCAACAAGATCTTATATCGCTATTTGAATATTGGAAAAATTCCGATGAAACAGAGAATAAAATGAAAACTAACATTGGTATTCTAGAACTTGCTGTATTTTGGTTAACTGAGGAACGATTAGTTGAGAAATTTTTCAAGGTATGGTATTTTTTTAATATGTGTAAAACTTGAGCACTGGTAGAATTTAATCCCATATTAGATTTGTTCATTTGATTTATAACGCACAGTGATACGGTATTATTTACTTTTCAGGCATAAATTATTTCTCACAACCATATCAATGTAATCACACCACTTACAACATCTGATTTTTGTAGTTCTGTCATCTCATATGATTTGTTTTTTAATTGGTAGTAGAATTTTCTATACCCCTAGTATAGGTGTTGCGTCATTTCTATTACATGTGTTGGATGTTGACTCGATGAACAAAGATTCAGTAATCAATCTCTTCCTTTCTATCTTCACCTAATTATATTGGACCTAAGTACAGTGGTTTTATCTCACCCTATTGTGTGGTTGCATGCATTGCAATAGCATAGTTTTTTTCTAGATTATTGATTTTACTGGGGTCTGTCATTCTATATTTAGATAAATTCCTATGTTCCGCTATTCCAATTGACCGGCTAGTTTGACTTATGTACTAGACCTCATAGTCATTACATGGGATTTGATAGATTAGATTATTTTGCTGAATTGGTTCTATCAGATCCTTAAACCAGCCGACAAAGCTTATCTCTGAGTGAGTTTGTAAGTTTCAGTGCCACCCTAATTCCAGCTTTGTTGAGGATCGTACGTAAAGTTTCTGATGTACCTTCCTTATAGGGTAACACAATGGAGGCTGAGAACTCCTTGCTACTCGCGTTGTCGTTATTATTCGTACCCGTGTTACTGTTATCTTTTCGTTTTTTGTGTGTTCGTACGGATTTCTTAATAAACTATGGAGGATAATTATCAATTCCATGTTTAGGTCCTCACACTGACTAGTCAGTTTTCTAGCTTTATCATTCAGACATTTGACTAAACCTGCCTTAACTGACGTTGGATGAGATGACTTGAAGTCTAGATACCTGTTGGAATGTGTCGGTTTTCTGTAGTCGGTAGTATCCAAACCACCGTCTGTCCTTCGTTTTATCCTGCAATCCAACTCAGGTAATTCTCCTTGTTCCTTTTCTACTTCCTAAGTGAATTGGATTGCGCCTACTACTGAGTTTGTGTGTGTGTGAGGAAATTGTGAACACTTTTCGATTTCAACACAGTAAATATGTCATCCACATATCGCCGCCATATTTTTGGTACAGGATTAAACGTTTGTAAAGCCATTTTCCCCAACTACCCATAAGTATATCTGCTACGATTGGAGCTGTTGGCGATCCCATTGCTACTCCTTCTGTTTGTCTGTATATTTTTTCGTGAAACTTAAAGATTGTGGAGGTCAGGCACAACTGTACGTTTAATATGATCTCATCAACTAAGTTCTGAGTCAATATTTAGTCGATTTTTGACTGCTTCCAGTGCCATATTGATTGGTATCTTAGTATGAAGCCTTGTTACATCGAAACTAACCATTTTTTCATCCTCTTCTATATATCGGTCATTAATCCTTAGTTTTAACTCGGAAGAGCTTACTAGTCTGGAATTTGAACTGTTCCTATTAGGACACAATACCGATGCTAAATACTTTGTTTTAGACATTTAAATCACTCGAATTTTATTGATATTGTTATCATATGTACATGAATTTTATGGAGTGTTTTGTCATTTCGTAGTTATCGGCAGTGATTATGGAGTCTATATGTATATAGATACTTACCAAGATCATTTCAGATAAGATGAATGTTTTACTTTCTTATAAGAAAATTTTGTTCATTTTTGCGATCACTGCTTTTCCGTTTTTATACAGCTTTATGTATTTAAATCCTTATGACTTGTTGGAGAGACTCTCACCTCAGTTACTTAAACAGCTGACTAAACCTACATTTACCAATTCAGGGTAAGATAGCCTGAAGTTTAGGTATCTATTATAGTGCGATGGTTTGCTGTAGACACTTGTGTCTAAACTGCCGTCTTGTCTTCGTATTATTTTGCAATGTAGTATAGTTAGTTCACTTTGCCAATTTATAACTCGGAAATAAATGTTATCCGTCCTTGAGTTTGTGTGTGTGTGTGTGTGTGTGTGTGTTGAAGCTATGGATATATTCGGATGTCAACATAGTATGTGTCATCTACACGCCACCACCGTACTTTCTGAGTAGGATTCAATGTTCTAAGAGCCATAGGTTCTTATCTATTAGTAAAAATATCTACTACGACTGGGAATGTTGGTGATGCTATAGCAAGCGCTTCCGTTTTGTTCATACAATATATATTATCGTAAAATCTGGAGTGTGGAGATAAGAAAGCTGAAGTCGTAACATGATATCTTCCATCAGTTCCCTAGTTTGGTGTATCAACTCGAGATCATTTTTTAGTTTGTTTTTGGCAGCTTCTATAAATGTACTAGTTTGCATACTAGAATGCAACTTTATTATATGGAAACTTCTGAAGTGCGTGTTTTTAAAATCATCACGCGTTGGTTCAAGTAAGTGTATGTTTGCGTCTCAATGGTCGTAGAAAAACTATATCAACAAGACCATTATGAGTACACTAAAGCAACTTTCAGTGCGTAACTGACTAAACAGTTCTTGGGACAGAATAGCATCACTCATCCAGACTAAGCCTGTCTCCATTTCCTATCTACTGTAAAAATAGCGTTGAAGACCGTAGCCAACTCTCAGACTGATTAGAAAGGGTCAATAGATCAGCAGCTTTTGAATTGAAAGATGCTTGCGAACGTATCCTTGTAGACTCTGAATAGAAAACCGAAATAGGAAGCCTAAGTCGAGAAAGCTTTGAGCAATGGGAAACGAAGAATAGAGGCAGAGCCAGATGTACCGGTTCTAGAGGACTATTGGTCAAGTTAACTTAGTTGTTAACTCGTGTATGGCAGTCAGATATGATTCCCATTGATTGGTCTCAATCACTAATTGTCCCAGTCTTCAAGTAGGATGAGAAGTACTGTGATAACCCTGAGAAGAATCAGCCTGACGAATATAGTAACGAGAATTCTAGGTTTTACAATCATTAGGCGTCTGAGTGGAGCTCGCGAACAGCAAGCCCCCCAGAAAACCAGACAGACTAAACCTGTCTGTGGGTGTATTGACCGGATATTCACACTCCGCCAGGTTCCGGAACACAAGCATACTTACAGTTGGCCGACACTCGCTATATTTCTTGACCTGAAGGCGGGATTCGACTTCTACTGAAAGAAGTTTCCGGAAAGCACATCGCTCCATTGAAAGTTTTGTACTCAAACATCCGTGGGTGTGTTACAGCCTATGACAAGTTGTATACACCGAGTGGTATCCATAGAGAATATTCACTTTCCTCATTTTTATTTACCTTAATTATAAGCGTACTTTCGGAGGTCCCCATTTCATCACTCCACTTTAAAAAGATTAATCTTGTCACATAAGAATCTTTAGTAGATGGAGAGTATGCATATGACACATTACTGTTAGTTGGAGACGCTGACAACATGCAGAGTCTTGTAAACATAATGTTTGGAATGTGTCTCCCACCACACAAATGTAAACTGTTGCTCCACAAATGGTCTTCTTTGGTGCCCGATCTGATAATAGGGAGTGAAGTGGTTGAGTACGTTCAACAGTTAACTTACTCGGACGGTCCGACCAGCCATTGTGGATCAATCGCTGAAAAAAATCTCGGCCCACATACAGAAGGCTCGGTTGCCTTTCACCAACTTGCGCCATTTATGGAACCGCCGTGATATCCGATTGCCCATTAAGGGTGGAGTGTACTGGGCGCCAGTTCGCTCTGTTCTGCTGTATGGCTGTGAAACGTGATCATAAAAGGTAGAGGAAATGAGAAGGCTTCGAGTATTTAGCCAACGTTTCTTTCGCAGCACAGGTTGTGTATCATGGTGTCATCACTTCAGTATTGAAGTCAAGTGAAGAGAAGAGGAAATCCAGTTGGTGAACTTGTGAACCTGCAGCAATTGAGCTGCCTGGAGAATGTGTTACGCTTGTCTACTCACTGTCAGCCTCGTCGCTCAAGTTAGCAGAAGTAGGCTTAGGGTGGAAAAAGGCAGGGGCTGGTCAGAATAACACATGACATCATTGCATGAAATCTTTGACTGTTGGTGTGAGCCGTGCATGGGAATGCAGATTTCGTATTTGGGACTCAATAGCTAGCATTAACCTTTGTGGTTGGAGACGCTAGTTGATCCGGTTCAGAAACCATCTGAGTGGCGCAGATGTATCTACATATTATCGTATTCTCATTCGTCGTACTGAATTCAGTATTTTCTTATTATTCATTGGCATTTTATTATGAATTCCTACCACCTTTGACTGTTGTGTTCCTTACTTCTTTATCACTCAGCTTCTCGCCTCCTCGCTTGATGTGCTGGTATGACGTGTGGCTAGTTGAACCATTATGTGATATTACCTGATTCTATTTGGTTCTGTTTGTGTCTGTCATACGTCAACTGCTTAGCTAGTAAATCTTAGTAACATGGTACATTCTACTACGATTATTAGTTTTAGGCATTAGAGTAAACTTACTTGATTGATCCATTCACGTCTTCATTTTTGCGTACTGCATGAGCAGTAGACCTCATTATCTTGTTCATTGCTGACTGACAAAATTAACGTAGAACCTCTCACACAAGTGCATTGGGTCGAATTAACATACTTCACAGTAGTATACAAAGAACAGGTGGTTAGAATAGGAGTAATATCACACGTAGAAAGAGTTGTTTGAGAGGATAAACAATCTCAAGATAACGATTAATGCAAATATTCAAGCTTTAGGAGATGTCAAAGAGCATTTCTGGGCCATTGTGACTGATTTTCAGCCATGTCACCGAGAGCTCTCAACCACTAATTTCTATCGTCTTGGGTACCCCAAACAGTTATTCCACATCTCACAACACGACTAAGATCAACAGTATAAGACTTCACCGACTTGTGCCAGTCTTGGTGTGGTCACCCTGAACCCTCTTCCAACTTAATTCAACTTCCCTTAGCATGGCATGTCGAGGTAGTTGGCGATGCCTCGGCATGAACAGTACATGTCTAAGTCACCTCAGTTGGTCTCAGCCGTACAAAAGGACAATGGAATTCAGAGCAGTATACTCCTTCAATAGATTGTCGCATATCTTGCAGGCACCACAAATGATGCAAGTTGACAAATGCTATAAATATATGTACCTGGCTTCCTCATCTTCCAGTTTACCGCAGATAAGCCTCACTGCTTCACTTCAGCAAGAAAAGCGCAGGTATGCACGAGCCCGTACTAGTGCGTGATCGAAGTTCAAACTGGTACTCCGGAAAGAGTGGCAATCCTCTCCAACTACGACTTATAGCAATATGATCTATCTGTGTCCATTGTTGATTTGATGTCGACGGACACCAATGGAGACACTGTCTCTCCTTAGGCTTAAAGTTAGTGCTTGTCAGAAACAAGTGATTCGGAGCGAAATTACAGCAGTCGATCACCGTTGTCCGTTCGTTGGCATGGGATTGATTAACTACCTACAGGGTGGCTCTCTGATTTACTTAGCTTCCCTACTTGTGGGTTGAGTTCACCTTCCATTATGTCTGCATCTGTACATTTGTTTTCTGTGACGAAATTGACAGCTCATAGAATTAATCTTTTGCATCATCCGAACTGCAGTCGGTGGGTGTGTAGGCGGAGATCACGGATAGGCATTGGTTTATTCTCACGATCCTTCTTAGTCCTCACAAATCCATTGAGTCGAACAGCTGATAGACAACTGTGTTTTGGAATCTCGTTGAGAAGCGTACTTTCTGCTTTACAAGTCGATGCTGTGCCTACACCAGCGAGTCCACGAGAGCTAGCTGATTGGTCTCCGGATAGTGGTAAAGTGAATTTCGAAAATTCACTACTATGATCAGATAAGGTCAATGTAATAACCACACTCGGGTCGTGTCTATATACGTGTCTCACAGATACACCATACATCTATGACTAGGGATTCCAGAGTTTTGGCGTGAGATGTTTGGTATTCGATTTAGCATAGAGTTCGGACGTTGAAAGCTCCAACATGAAATCGATGGCAGGTGGGGTCTTAGGAGACTAGGAATAAGGTTTTGATGGCTTCGATCGTTGGCAATGGTTGGAGACTGAGAGATTGAGGAAGTCTTAAGAGACTTAATATTAGTACTAGAAGGTTAAGGTGAAGGAGAAGACAGAGGTAATAAGGATAGGTTGTTTGATTGTGTCTTGTGTACTAGTGGGATTCTTGTGGGGGGTTGAGACTTCCCAGCTGCCCACACAGTGGAAGGCTATTTCTTCTCAAGGTACCTGGAGGATAAAAAGATTTGTGTGACCTTAGACCCCATAGGGCATCTGCTTGAGGGCTATCGCAGCACGTTTTGGGTTGTTGTTTTGAGGTTTAGTTGTTATAATGCCGGATTTGCAAAAAACACCGTACTATCGGTACTGGGAGACGGTGGGGCAGGGAAGAATGTGTTATTTTTTGTGTCGACCTTTTTTACCCCCTCCTTCCTTTTAGAAGGCAGGGTCGACGTGGCACTGCTAGTCTTCCAAAAAAGACCTTACTGTTATCACACTCCATCCATCTAGCAGTGGTGCGAATTCGCCTTCAGACCTTCATCATAGTGTTGTAATTTACAACGGTAACATCAAATGCTTTCCGTCGTACTACTATCCAACAGACCTTTCCGGCGTGGCAGGACCTCGAGGGAACAGCTTTCCCTCAACATAGCTCTTTGGGTCATTGTAATATGCAAACCCTACCACCACATCAAAGTACCAGCCGTCGATCGGGTTATTCATTGCTGTGTCTACAGGTTCCTTACCTCTTCATATAGACCCATCCTGATGTATTCGTTAGTCATGGTCTTATTCGATTTACCCAAGTTCTTTACTTATATTGATGAGACTATATCAGACAAACAGGTTGCGAATATATATGTAGTTTGGTAATAACATATGTTATTTTTAATTAATATAATTGATTAGCAATGGTTAGAAGTAACAGCCAACTGGAAATCGTTAACTTGAAGCTTTCACCTGTAATGGATTTGTCAGCAATACTACTAATGTGCAGCCGTTGATCACTTTTACTTTAGAATTTGAATCTACGTCGTTAAATGGTTAAGTCTCGTGGAAGATATAAGTGATATTTTCAACGAATTAACTGTACACAAGGTTCAGTCCTATAGTATGTTGTGTAGTTTGACTTTCCACCATTATTTATAATGATAGACACGCTAAGTAACTTTTTTTTCAAGCCACCTATCTTTCAAGGGGCTGTGCACACTATTGAGGACCACAAATGTTTATTTTTCCTAACTTTAACTATCAGTCACTGTTCACAATCGTTGTGCAATATGTTTGGCTACTTCTACGCATCATCGAATATTGTTGAATAGCTTTACGTCTGGTTGCATGTGGCTGTTTTCTTTTGAAACCTGTAATTGCCAATGCGACTGAGTAGCCCTATTCAGTTTCGAGCCCAAGGTTTTCTAAACACCTGTTATGTGTGATACTATATGACAGTTTAAACTTTCATTATAGGGCACGGCCCAAACTCATGACCCACTAGTCGGCAACCTAGATCACTGAACCACAGCGCAAATTGCGGTTTACTGACTGAACGTTCCTTTTCGTTGACAGACCATCTTGTGTTATGTTCTATGTTGTTTATGCTATTTTGTGTTGGTTGACATTGACAGAGTCGTCCAACTCTGATTCCTGACCAAATTCTTTTAGTGAAGTTCGCAGTATTGTTAATGAGCTGGGGTTCTCAATTGCAGCGCATTTTCATCAGACAGACGTAAGTGCATTCGCCCTCTGGAATCTGCTTGTTCGGAAATAGGAAGCTAGCCTCCGTAGAATACCACCCATCTTGCGGTTAGCGGAACGTTCTTGTCGACCCTCGGAAATCCGAGCCAGGCCGTATCGATATCTCCAACGGGTCCCCAAGGTGAACAGTCTCTGGCAAGTGGACAACGTAGGCAAGTGAATTTGGCAAATGGGATCCTTAACTTCGGGAGGAGGATTGGCTCTGGGGGCCAAGTCAAACAGGCCGAGATCAGATACGTGTCAGCGCAGTTAGGGGCTTTTTTTGCCTATTTGTTTGTTTCGGTGCTCTTTGTTGCGGAGTTACTGGACTCTGGCCGGGGCTGATCGTGTGCACAAACGGAAAACCTCGTACATAAGTGCATCGATTCAAGTTGTCACGCCTAACAGTAATATAAAAAGATGTATTGGAGGAGAAAGAATTTAACAATTAAGTTTAGTCAAAAGATTCATGTTTTAGAAGATAACAAGGCATGAAAACGTCTGCGCCATTGTGACCCTTTTTCAGACATTTCTCCAGCTGTCCTCAACCACTGGTCTTGAGGACCCCAACCGGATAGCCTAAGCCTCCTTACTTGGTCGTGACCAACAGTCAGCGACTTCACGCATTGGTGCCACCTCTTGGTTCGTCCACCCTTAACCCTCTTCCAACATAATCCAACTTACCCTAGCATTGCACGTCAAGCTGGGGATGTATGAGGCATGCTCAACACGTGCTTAAGCCATGGCAGTAGGTGAAGGTTTACAGTTCTAAGCAGCCTCCATAATGAAGGCATTTTCATTACTTTTTGATTGCATCTGGGGTATTTGAATCGACTTTAGACAGAGGTAAAACCACCAAATAGTACGAAACTTTGGTACATGGCTTCCTGTCAACTGTTTCCAGTTATATTATATCTATTTTTCTGCATGTGTCACCACTATTCAGTTGTATTCTATAATTGCACATATACCTTTATTTTGTGGTCAACAGTTGAGTAAGGTAGGTGTGTTGCATCGTATTTTGGACATGGCTAGTGAGTGTATTGGCGTCACTTATAGCATCAGACGCTATTTATTGATCTGTTGACATAAACGTCTATGTAGAATATTGGAAAATATTTGTATTTAAGATGGGTAACCTTGGTGGTGTTACATTCTCTGATCTGGGTGGTTTAATCATGAAGTTCTCACTATCTTTCTAGAGAACATTGCCACTACACACCTCAGTAGGAAAGTGAACTATCAGGTTTTCTCCATGAATGATTTAGTAGGAGGAAGAGTCCTACACTGGGAAGAAACAGCTACCTAGTGCTCCTAGATTTCCAGTGTTCCTCCAACTGATATCAGTCCATGATGAAGTTCCAACCTAAAATGACTCAGTAACCTATCCTGACAAAGTGATTGATAATTTCCTATGATTGTTCTGTCATTGACTGCGCAAGTCTTCCTATTGATTGTTTCTCTGCCTTGAACGTTCACCTTTTTGTTGATCAGTTTTCTTATTGGTTGATAGATGGGACCTCTGTGAAAACATTTGTTTATTGCTAATTCATCTGAATTTCAAAATTCTAGAGATTCCCTGGTATTCTTGGTTTTTCTCCTATCTAAGCTCTCTACATTTTCAAAGTTGAATTCGTATACACAGTTGTCTATATGCATTGAAATAAGGGCCGAAATGTCGTAATGTTTAATTAACAACAAAGACGAAGAGGCAGCCACTTTTTCCAATGTAATTCTTGCCGTAGTTGATGGATTTGCTTTTTGCAAATATTTTGTTAATGATGGATCGTATCTAGCAGTGGAATCCAGGATGCACATTTCGTCTTATTTGGGACTCGTCAGCTGGATGTACCTGCTTCCCAGTGAGTGATGTTGTTCCCACTGGGATTCGGACTCGGGAGCGACCGCTTCGTGGCTCGGTGGTGTAGTGGATAACGCCCTGGCGTTTGAAGCGATCGCTCCCGAGTCCGAATCCCGGTGGGAACATCACTCACTGGGAAGCAAGCACATCCAGCTGACGAGTCCCAAATAGGACGAAATGCGCATCCTGGATTCCACTGCTAGCCACGATCCACCATTAACATAATTAGAACGCTGGCAATATAGAGGCTTCCGCATAGGGGCCTATATGCTAATAGAGACTGATCAATTCGGTCCAATCAACGACTGCATCATATAAAAACAATTATACTAAATGATATTTTGTTTATGCTCTTTACCTGTTATATCTTTCGATCTCCATTATATAATATAACTTTTACTTTATTTCCTCTTTAGGTGTTAGTACCAAGATATCGATTTTATGAGCGTGCTTATACCAGTTTATTTAAAATCCAAGCTCCAGTTTATCCAGTGAAAGGAAACGGTGGATATGCATTTGGCATTTTAGAATTGCATGGAAATCCATGGCCACCTGTTCGCGGTCACGGTATTAGTGGAAGAGATTTATGTGCAGAGCCTTTCAAAAATCGGTATCTTATTAACGTCCTACTGGATGCTGCACGCAAAGCTACAGTTCAGCAGAATACTGCTAAATTGTTGACAACACCGCCCTCATCATCTTCGTCGTCATCGCCATATGATAATGAAGTACATCCAATCAACTCGTGATGTCCTTGCTATACATACACTAGTGAACTTAAGAACTATGTAAATATTTGTGTGTGTGCGTGTGTGTGTGTGAATTAAAGCTTCTACGAGTACTCATATTACTTTTTTACTCATAAGTATTTATATGTGGGAAGTATATAGATATATCCATTTTTCCATAAAAATGAATTATTGTGTACTTTTTACATAAGTTTAAATAAATATTCACTTTGACATTTCTACTCTTGTTTTTAATCACTGTACTGTTTGTTGTTTACGTAAACTATAGATCATAATATTTTCGGAAAATTATCACTTGGGAAATTTGAAATTTCAGCATCGTTTGTTGTTTCTTATTCGTCATAGATTGACGTCACCAAGAAACTTATAAGTGATCAGAGAGTACTGGATGTACTTTGTCCTAGTCTAACGCCCTTCAGCCATGCTCACCTACAACTTCGTGCGGAATCAAAACTATGACAGTTCTATTACGTTAACTATTGGGTTTCTATTAGTCCACTAGTTTGTCAGCTAGTGGTTCACACTATCTAACTTATGTTAATATTTTATCTAGTAATAAATCACTATGAACAGATTGATATTAATAGTGGATAGTAGTAGAATCCAGGACTCACATTTCGTCCTATTTGAGACTCGTTAGCTGGACATACCTGCATCCTGTGTGTATTGTTGTTCCCACTAAAACTGGAATCCAGTACGCTTTGCTCCAAAAACTAGAGTGTTATCCAATGAGCGACTGCATCACGATAGGGGATCCTTATCCGACGGAAATGGTTGAATGCTACAACCACTGCTTAGGTAACCAAAGCCTATATCAATAGTTACCGAAGAGTTTATTCCTGTCAACGACAGGAAACTGCAGAGGACTGTGTCTCACTGTTAGTTGTTACTATTGAACAAGCTAACGTTCTCGAAATCGAATTTATAAGCGATAGGAGTAGATGTCTCATCCCAGGTAGTTTCCAGCACATGATAATATCAGCCACTGTGAATTTGGTCAATCAACATAGGACCAGACATTACTGCGTAACGGTCCGAGTTGCCTCAGCTCATATCAGTACATCAAGTAGAAAGGTAGTGAGGTGAAAGATGAAGATAAGAAAGTTCAGTTAAACGTAATATAAAGTACGAGAAGAAAGAAAGGAAGAGTGACAATGGTGAGAATCGGCATAATGTTAAGATGAGGATAGTGTGTGTATACACCTGCGCCACTGACATCAATTCTCAGCCATATCACCAAGCACTGGTTTCTTTTGTCCCGGGGACCCCAACCACCTAGTCTGCATCGTCCCACACGGCTCAAATCAACAGTCAACGACTTCATACATTGGTGCCATGTGGCCGCCTCGTGCTTTTTCCCAGTCTGAACCTGCTTCGGCCAACATTGTTTGACAAAGCAACCATCAACTAGACATACATAGTACATGTCCCAGCCAGCCATCTCAGTCGATGAAGTTTCACAACCTCGTCAACTAACTTACCTCTACTCCCTAAAACTCTACACGTGACTTCTGCGTTACTCACGTGGTGACAACACAGAATATGGCCTATACTACGAAAGCAACGGTGGTCAAACACCTGCAGCCAGCCTTCTCATGTCTCCCACCTTCAATGGGCGTGTTTCACGGCCATATGGAAGAACAGACCGGACTGGTGTGCAGTACACACGACCCTTAATAGACAATCGAATATCACGGTGGCGCCATAGGTGGCGTAAATTCCCAAAAGCCAGCCCAGGCTTTTTGTATCCGTGCAGAGATTTCATCGGCCACTGAGCCATCAAGGTTGATCCTACTTCCCAGGTAAGTGAAGTGGTCGACACACTCAACCTCCGCGTTCTCTATTGTTAGCCATAGCTTCACTCACCGAGGTTTTGGCACCTTGGTAGTATCGTCAGCCCTCACACAGCTATGGCTTATTGCTTGCTACATGAATGTGCACAAGATGGCTGATTGGATTTAGATTTTTGAACATCAATTATTCCTGGCATAAGCTTGGCATTGAGTGATTCGACCATGCTTAAGCCATGCGACGATGTTAGTGTGTTGGAAAGTAGTAACCTGTCGAGACCTACTTTCAATGGCTGTGTGTCACAGGCGTATGGAAGGCGAGAGGACGGTGGATTCCAGAATTCTAGTGCTTTGATGAACAGGTATTCGGCTGACTACCTGGCCAGTCGGCTCTAGTGATGACCCAAGTTGGCAAATGCCAAGCGGCTAGTAACTGACTATTAGGGACTTAATATTTCATACGATCGCTTCAGCAAACAATGTACGTCTCAGTAGTCTGATATCATTTCTCATTATTGCTGTTCGTGATCATGGATAGTGTGTCAGTCCTCACGTAACAGACTGAGTAGTTTCTGGTTTTAGTTGTTGTTGTAAAGTTCATGAGTCCGCTGGATACCATCTGGTGGTGAACAGTAAAAGGATTATAGCGGGGAATGTTAACTAGTGGAATTTTAATCATCAGACTCAAGGCTAATTTGCTCACAAAGATGCACAAGTTTAACGCTAGATGACAGCATAAGGGTAAAATGTTTAAACATCACAAAATAGAAAGTTACATTCTTAGTTATTATTGAGCTAATATCTGCTTCTGATGACTTTCATTTTGTTTGATTATTTTGTAAATCTTAACCACACGTGTGTGTAGCTCATTTGACCTGGGGCTTATTGCCTAGTATATGGACTGTATCATCATTTGTTATCATCTTTGTGTAATAAATGGTCAAGGTGGATTGGGTATCACTGACACTTTTGTAGCAACTAGAGCCGATGCACTTGTATACAAGTTTCTACGTTAATTTTGTTGATCAGACCCTTTTATCCTTCCTGACGTACTGTATGATAGCTTGTTTTGCTAAGTGGTTCATCTGACTCCTGCACCGATAATATTCGTTTTACTTGTTCAAACATTGAAAAGCTGACAAGCGCTTATTCACAAAATTGTCACTGAAGTTAATTTGAATAGCTCAAGCGCAACGCAAATTGGCAACAACAACTTTGTTGTGTTTGTTTGTTACTTTTTCCTGAAGTAAGATCGATATTTACAATTGTAGTGATCAGTTGAAAATATTATATCACTTTTGTAAAGAATTAGTAATGATTCAATTACCTATTCAAAGCATCTCAGTGTGTAGACATGATCTTCTACATTCCTAATTTCGAGCAATAAGTTGCACTAAGTCTCTATATTCCTCCCTCACATGATTTGGACCGAAGTCAGAGAATGTATTCGTGATTTCTTTTTTCCGTACATTCTAATGTAGGACAACCACTGTAGCAGAGCATCAGATATGGCCTTTAATAGCTTAGTGGTAGCGTTTCTAACTTCACAGCTGAGTCGAACAGCTTTGTAAATGTGCGCTAACAAGTTTGGTAATTAGTTTAAATGATACTTCCTTTGAATTAACTTCTAATGTCTGACTCCAGTGAATATGTTCTGTCATTGGACACGGTGGTTGAACTACACATTTCGTTGATAGGTTTATGCTAGCGTTTAGGCGTTACTACTGCGATTATCTTGTCTTACCAGCCTAATGGAATAATTTAGATTATCTTGTAAGCAATACTTGTTACTGTATCGTAATTGTTGTAATTTTGAATTCCTGAGTTTCGCTATATATTAAAGTGTGTAAAGAAGAGTTTATTTAAATACGGGTGGTTTGTGGGGATTTGTTGATTCCAACTTAGTTTATATCGTGGATTGAAATTAGTAGGAGAATCATCGAAAACTTTGAGTCACTAAACAGATGTTTCGTCCTAGTATGAGATTCCTCAACTTTCCGTACCCACAATGGAACCAGCCCATGACCATCGGGCCTCAAAGTGAGTGTGTTACGCTTCAGCCTCTGGGCTGGGATCCAATGGTTCCTTTTCATTGCTTCCACCAATCCATGGTATGGTGCAACCAACATCCATTGTTGTCGGTGAACGTCCTTCCCACTGCACAATTGACTGACCCCACATGGGAAATGTATTTTGAAACAGGTTACTAACGGTCACTACAATATAAATCAAATAGGTTTTTCGCGAGATTTATTGGTCATTTACATGTTCATGAATGGATCCCATACTAGGATAAAACAGTTGTCCGTTGCTCCTAGATTTTTAGTGGTTCTCCAACTTTTGTCAATCTGGGATAAAACTATCTTGAAATTAGGATTATGCCAAAGTCACACGATTGATGTCGTCGTTGTTACGTCTTCATTTCATACATACTGTCCTTAAGCTAAAATGTAAATAGTGATTATTCTAAGCATACCTTTCTGAAATCTGTTTATCACAGAACTGTTCTTTAAAATTGGTCTTGTTTAGGGCTTGTGCGCCATTTTAATAAACAGGTGAAACACCATGAAGCGTTTGATTTTTTTGGACCAAGTAGTAGAAGTAGATGGCGTTGCCTCAGCTCTCATAGGTAGATGCTTGGGGATTACGTAATTAGGGCATATTTTTGTGAATTGAGCAAAACTTCTGTTACTTACAAACTTATCATTGTGTAGAGGTGATTGCTTAAAAAAAGTCTTATCCTGAGAAAAGTGATGCATGATAAATAAAAAAATGGCAGTGCTTCTTTGCCAGCATACTATGCTCATACTATTTGAAACTTGATCCATTTAAGGTGTACTTTTTCATTATTAAATGAAACCACTTCCATTTGGAGTTTGTTTTCAAAAATGGTAACATTATACACTCATCGTTTATTTGAAATGTATGTGGTCTTCTCGTCTTTGTGGAG
This sequence comes from Heterobilharzia americana, assembly GCA_944470555.2. Classification (NCBI taxonomy): domain Eukaryota; kingdom Metazoa; phylum Platyhelminthes; class Trematoda; order Strigeidida; family Schistosomatidae; genus Heterobilharzia; species Heterobilharzia americana. The sequence continues at coordinate 108,684,675 of OX104134.1, read as the reverse complement.
CTTGGAAAGGGACACTTTTTAGGAAGAAGATGATTAGGTAGAAAGCCTTCTGCACACTCTGAGTAGCAATTTGATCGTTTGCGGTGACCTCACCGCATAAGTGCAAATTGTCGCTCCAGGATTGCTGTCTAACAATTGGAGGTGAAGTGGTTGAGTGCGTTGACCACTTCGCTAACTCTCAACGTCAGACCAACCCAACTGGAACAGTGGCAGGCGTTATCTCTGCACGGATAAAAAAGAGGGGAATAACGTCTGCCAAATTGTACAATCTGTGGCATCACCGCGATACTTGACGGCATATTAGGACCAACAGTACTGCCCTGCAGTTCTCTCTCTCCTGTTATATGACTGAAACATGGCTATTAAAAGCTTCATTTATTCGACCGCCTCTGCCGTCATCGCATAGGCCATGTTTTTCGAAACCACCATATCAGTAATGTGGAAGTCACGTGTATTATTTTAGTTACGAGAGGTAAGTCAGATGATAAAGTTGTTAACTCATAGAGACAGATAATTGGGGAGTGTATTATGCGTATCTAGTCATCATCTGCCTCATTAGCTGAAGTAGGTTTAGGCTCGAAAGGGGCCAGACTAATACAGATATCAGTCCCTGTAGTCTTCCACTGTTTATGTGGACCGTGTTGGGAAATGTAGACTTCGCAGTTAGTTCCCATACGACAAGCGAAGGGAGTATTCGGAGACTCTTGATGATATAGCTCAGAATCTATGCAAGTGACGCAGATGTATCCACGAATTACCTCTATCTTAATCGTCAAGCCAAGCTTTGTTATTGTCTCATTCCTTTCTCGAATTCTTTCTTTTTTGTTCACCTTGTTACCTTCTAACTTACTGTGGTGATATGAATTGTAGTAACATGAACCGTTACGTGGTAATGATCTGACGCCTAAATAAAATAGTCATATGGAATCTTATGCTGTTTGTATGGTGATTGGGTTCACTGCTCACCCTTTGTTTTATATTCTGGATTCATCACATAAAGATACCAGGTTACAAGTCTCTTGATCTTCCTCCTGAGACTCGAACCCTTGACTCTTTTTTCAAACACCAACAACCTTAGCACTGAGGCTGCGAAACAAAGGTCATTTGGTTTGGTTCGCTAAAGTGGACAAAGGAGAGTGTTACTTGATATTTGTAATTTCCCATCGATACACTGTTCGCAGATGGGCTCCTATGCAGCCACCTCGATACTCCCCGAGTCTTCATTATACTGTAGTGTATTTGTTGTTTAGCAGCGGGATACAGAAAGCACGTTTCGTCCTACTTGGGACTAATCAGCTGGATGTACCTGGACCCCGGTGAGTGATCTTGTTCCCACTGAGGCTTGAGCCCAGCACGTATCACTTCAAACGCCGCAGCGTTATCCAATAGGTCACTGGGGCACAAAAGCTACCTTTAGTACTTTATTTATTGATACTTTTAATTTCTCACCAATACACTGGGTCGAATTACTTGACGTTTGGACAAAGAGGGATTAAACATTTGTGAAAAACAGTTGAGTAATGTACGAAAAATGCCAAATTGATTTTCAATGAATACGCCTACCTACTTCAATCATGCGTTCCATATATCTTCTTATACTGGTTCGTTGTTGGCACTGCAGATACATCTGTCATCATATCTATCAGACCAGTAATGCTTTGTGTAGTTGCTTTAAGGTATTTCTAAAATTCTTATACATTTTTGTTTGTCGTTCTGCCTATTCTTGTGTCTGTATATTTCTAAAGGTGATTAAAAGTTGCGCGTCAGCAACTAGTTCCTAGGGGCTACCATAGAAATTTATTTCAGCAACACATCATAGTTCACAAGAATTCTTTGGAATTCATTTTCATTTCTCACATATTCGAACCCTGATCCAGCTATTTAGGTGTGAACTATTGATTAATATCATAGCCATCACAGGGTAAGTTGCTGCTCATGACTGAGCACATGAATTGATAAATTGTATTCTTCTGCTGCATTTCATAGTGGACATGTTTGTTTCAGACTGAATAAGATGTCCAAACATAATGAATATTAAACAGTTCAGCATTGAAGTCTTTCCTATCAATTTTGAATTTATTCAATTCTTGTTTAACAGTTGCATGCACAATCAATTACGAATCCTGATTCATTTTGGATATGGTCGTAAAGTACTCCGGCAATTTCAGTTGAATATTTTCAAACGATGGAAATCCACTTGTCAAAAAGTATCATTTGATAAAACACCTTTGTCAACCAGTTATCCTCATTGGGACATTTTGCGTAAGTTGTTTGTTCAAAATAGCTCTACCCTTGTAGATTTTGTGAACAGTAGTTCACTTGATTTGTAATTATCAAGTCTTCTGATTGGTCGTTTTTACAAAAAAACTTTTTAAGTCATTTTACAAGGGTTATGATTGAAGTTGAAAGAAATCCTATGTTATGAGAGGTTTCGAATCAGCAGTCTCCAAGCTATCAGTTAGTCATTCTTCCAACTCCAGGTAAATTAGTGATTCCACCTCTGTCATTGAAAGTTCCACTTGGCCATTGATTGTCATTATGCTATAGTTTACTTATATATATATATATATATATATATATATATATATATATATATATATATATATCCTCATTCATCATTTCAGTGAGTGCCTTTCGACCCATGATTGGTTCTCTTCGTGTGTTGTCTGCTCCTAATTTGGCATTCATGTCACCCACTGGGATTTTGATGTCGCCAACTGGAGTCTTGTCCAGTGTTGATTGCAGTTGTCTGTAGAATTCTTCCTTCTTCTCTTGATCTACATTATATTTATTTGCGTAGCGTATCATTGTATGATTGCGTTTTTGCTTCCTTTTGAGTTGAATCTTGCTGTCATGATCCCGATTGTGGAGGAGGAGATTGGTTCCCACTACATGAGAGACAGCCTTCGGTGCTGTTGTTGACATCATGATAGCCACTCTATAACTCAATATGCCTCATGATTGTTGTTTGGGTGACTATATCGGAGTAGATTATGACTTTCCAGTTGACAGTTTGGAGAGTCCACTTGGATCCCATCTAGTTTCGCAGATTCCAAGCACTTCTAAGCCATACCTTTTCATCTCCTTTGCAATCTTGCTAGGTTCAATCATGGTGTGGACATTCCATGTTTTCATGTTTACTTTTGCTTTCATCGAGAAAAGTCGCATCGGGCAGTTGGGTTCCCGAAGGCTTTCACCAACCAGTGTCATCTTGTCTCTTCAATTCCAACGAGGAATAAGTTTAATTTTGTCTTATATTTACTTTGTTCTTTGAAGTTTCTTTAGCGGTTAGATTGGTTTTACGGGGTAGGTTTGCTAGTTCTATGCCCAACCTTCCCTCTTTTTCGGGCTTAGGACGGGCTAGTAACTAGTGTACTAGTTACCTAGGCGAGGTTGTCACATGGTACTGACGGTGGCGACTTTTGTTCTTGTGATAACTTGAGTGTTTTTTTAGCGCAATATTATGAATCCACTCACCTTTACTGTTTGTGCTATTTGATAATCTTACTATCCTAGCTGGCGCAAATCTTCTAACCTTTCCGTCATATTTTCGAGTAGCACACCTCTCAATGTGTAGAATATTTTTATCCCTTTTTGTTGTTGAACTTTCGCTCTAGAATCCTCTTTCTATATATAAGCCAGATTATGGTTCATTCTTGTCTATCTATTCACTTAATCTTTGTGGTTCTAGTTTAGATAACGTCAATGTTATCTTCTTTTCAGGCTACTAATTTTGTTTCAAATTAATTCAAGTAAATAAGCTTTTTAGTGCGCATTTTGAAGTTAAAGTTGTTTTATTTTGTGAGCAGCTGATGAGAAACACCGAAACAAGAGTGATTTGTGTTTTTCTGTTAAGACTGTTATTCTCACTCTATTTAAATTTATTAAGCGAAGGAATTTCACTAGGGTTTATTAGTGTTATCTAACAAACAGGAATTATTTATTTTTATATGTTCATATAAATTTTTTTTGTAGACTCAGAAACTGCATATAATCCAGCATTAGTAGAAAGTCATAAACTATGTAAATCACTATGGGATCGTTTAGATATTTTCAATCCAAACACTATGGTAAGTGTTTAATAACCGATTACTTGGCTCAATCTTGGTTAGAAAGGCGATTTTTTAGAAAATAAAGAAGCGTATGTAATTATTTGAGTAGTGGCTAAAGTGGCCATTAAAGCTGCTTGAACTTAGAGTGGTTCTAAATACCATTGAAGCAACCACTGAAATTTAACTGGTTATTTCATTGTTTGCTAGCTCGGTCTTTTTATCACTCACAGAATTGTCATTCCGGTAAATAAACTGACACGACCTTAATCGTGGGCTCGAATTGATAACTACCGAAAATATCTCTCTGGTACTTTCATATGATTCGTGACCTTCTACACGCTTCACTACCTGAATATCGCTGCACTTGTATACGCTTTACGCTAGCGTATATGTCACTAATGTACTGATCGCAAGATGGGATATTTGTGCCCCTTAAACTGTTAGTCTTTCTTCCCCTCTTACTGTGCAATGGAAGACGAAGACTAACGGCTCACTGTCCTTTTAATCATTCCAACTGAGTCATAAATATATGTTACTGAATTTCATGTCCACAACGCATTATAGTTCATAAAAATGAAATCACTGATTTCATACATAGAAAGTGGAATGATGCGCATTAATTGCTTATCTTCAGCAGACAGTTATCTAGGAACAAAATAACCTACAAAAATAAATGAAGGGTGAATACACCACTCTAGAATTAAGGTATTAGAAAATACTGATAAATAATTCCTAAATAAAATGTCTTATGGAATCAATAATGTAGCACGGTAAATCATGCTTGTCTGATATTCCTATGCTTTTGGCTTCGGTTCCTTAAAGTAGTACATTGTTCATCTGTGCTTGCTTAAATTTATGTGTCAAAAGTTTTACTTTGATAATCTTTCCTGGAAAGATATTTTCAACTAGAAACGAAATCAACACAAGGCCTGGCATAACTGCGTAACGGTCCAAGTTGCAACATCTCATATCAACACATTAAGCGAAAATTCACTAAAATGAAAGATGGGGGAATGAAGAAGAAAGCGGTCGAAAGTGGTAGAAATTGATGATACGATTACAAGGAGGAACGACACAGTACTGAAATTCAATATGATGATTAGCATGAAGATAATGCCTTCATTCATCTACGAAATTAACATAGATTCTGATCCATATCACCTAAAGTCTCCGACTACTGATTTTGGTCGTGATCCCGGCACCAACTGACTAGTGTACATTTCTTTATATTACTCAGACCAACAGTCAAAGGCTTCATGCAACCATGCCATGTTCTAGTCTGACGGTCTCTGACTATGTGAGCAATGTTGAGGTCAGGGGAAGGATACTAGGCAAGACAGACAAGTAGATTGACGAAGTTGTGAACCTTTATCGACTGAGGTGACTTGGACATGTACTGTTCATGCCGAGGCATCGCCAACTACCTCGACATGCCATGCTAAGGGAAGTTGAATTAAGTTGGAAGAGGGTTCAGGGTGACCACACCAAGACCTGGCACAAGTCGGTGAAGTCTTATACTGTTGATCTTAGTCGTGTTGTGAGATGTGGAATAACTGTTTGGGGTACCCAAGACGATAGAAATTAGTGGTTGAGAGCTCTCGGTGACATGGCTGAAAATCAGTCACAATGGCCCAGAAATGCTCTTTGACATCTCCTAAAGCTTGAATATTTGCATTAATCGTTATCTTGAGATTGTTTATCCTCTCAAACAACTCTTTCTACGTGTGATATTACTCCTATTCTAACCACCTGTTCTTTGTATACTACTGTGAAGTATGTTAATTCGACCCAATGCACTTGTGTGAGAGGTTCTACCTTGTTTTTGTCAATCAGCCAGTTACTTCAGCTAACATTGAGCGACGAAACAGGCAGTGACTATGTATTTGTAACATCTGTACACGCTAACTGAGTAGATGAAGGTTTACAACTGACTGACTTTCCTCCCCTCCCTACCACTCCACGCTTGACTTTCTTGTGAATTCAGACAGTGAAATAACTTACAAGTTGTCGAACCTGATTCGACAACTGTGGTATATTGTATAAGAAAGCTATGACAACAATATTTACCTCTGAAGTCTTGTTGATGTTGATTCAAACTATCATCTCACTGTTTTGAAAGTGAATGAACAAACCGTTGGGTTCATGTTTTGTATGATAAATTCAGTCCGAGATTTTGGATAACACTTTGACATTTAAACAAGACAGGCGATCTAACGATGTTGTTTTTGACAGAAAATAATTTATTAAAATTTAGTTAATGTTTGTTTGGAACTGACTGATTCCAAGATAGTGTTCGTAGCGGACTGATATGAGTTGGAGAACTGCTGAAAACCTAGGAGCAATGGACAGTTGTTTCGTTCTAGCATAGGGTTCCTCATTAGTGCGCATCTAAGACCATGAGAGATCGATTTCAGGACCATCAGATCTCGTGAGTATATCACCATTCAGCTACTGGGTCGATTTTTTTCAGATTTCTTTCAATCAGCAATATAGTGTGACCATCATCCAATGCAATCGGAGATTATTTGTTCTCAAAACTGACTTAGTTAACCCTGCAGGTCGTATGTTCTCATTAAAACTTCAAGAAATCCATGTCGAAGCTAGTAACTAGCCGTCATCAGCTTGTATTTTTCTTCAGACATTTGTTAAGGATTAAGTGATTTTAGTCTAACCACGAAGAAAGCTGACACGAACAGATGAGTTACTTTAAGGTTGATTTATACATAAGAAATATTAAAAGTTAATTGAAACTCAACTGTGCAATTCTTTTCACTTTTCCTAACACCCAGACTTTAGGGAATCGCAATAAATCTGTGGTTAGTATGATTTTGCCGCCTCCGAATGTCACAGGTTCACTTCATGTTGGGCATGCATTGACATGTGCTGTTCAAGATGCAATTGCTCGTTGGTAAGCGTTATTCTTATATTATTAGACTAATTTACTTTTTCTCTCCTGAGTTATTGAGTAGCTTTCTTTATTAGATCATTTTTTGATTAGTGAATTTATTCATTTTAAGGAGATATCGAAGAAAAGCTATTTATCACTCCAAAAATATGATATTAATTACCGTTAAACTAATATTGAAGATGTAGCTTATTAACTCAAGCTTTCAACTTCCAAGCCATGGGTCTTCGGTTTGAATCTCGACTTGGGCAATTCAGTAATATCATGTAAACTCACACTATAGTTATAGCTTTATGACCTTATACATGAGCCTGTTTGTGGCTGGATCGTATTCTATGTATCTTATTCCTTAGTGCCTATACTGCATCGAGTATGCTTGGAATAAATAAAAATAGATAAAATAGGCTACAGACTGCGAAAAACACTGTGTTGAATTGAATCGCTGCTCTCTTCATGTTCATCTACATAAACGTCAACTTATAGTAAAGGAGCACATCTAATAGTAATGCATGCAGACGGTTGTGGTCATGAATTCGACTGAAAAAAAATGTGGAAATCTTGGATAGAGGAAGCAAAAAATGCGATGGAATTCTCAGATTCTTTGCACTCAGGTCAGTTACAATAGTTGGCATATTGACATTGACTCAATTTGTCAACCAATAGGAAACACGAGAAACAATAAGAAGGTCACAGTAGATATTATCAAGGTAGGCTAGTAGACCATTTCTGGAAGAAATCTCACGGCTCACTTTCTTCTGAGGTTTGTGCTGATGATGTTCAGAATCTTAATGAAAGCTTCAAGATTAAAGGATCCATCTCAAAGAATACATCAAAAAAATAAAGTAAATATAGATTGAAAAATTACGTGCGTTTCATTCCTGAAGTCTCTGCTATTCATATGAGCCGTGTTAGGAAATATAAACTTCCTGTTTGGGGTTCGATAGACACTCAAAATCAGTGTTTAGAGACTAGTTGATATGACTCAGAATCGATCTGAAT
>OX104134.1:108634961-108676228 GCA_944470555.2 Heterobilharzia americana | reverse complement strand
ACAACTACTCAAATAAGTGAAGTAGTCAAGGCATTCTACCACTACATTTCCTATACTTAAACTAAAAGTTGATGTGGACTAGCCCTGAAACATCTCACATTTGAGAGGTGAAACATGCATGCGAAGTACACATTTCTGCTCAAGGCTTCTTTGTCTAACAAGACTATGAATTATTCATGAAGGGTTGTTACGACGACAGTATACGAAGTGATCTAGAAACTACCCAGAGATGGATCAAGGCGATTAGCATGGAAATATGAATTAAATACCGTACTTGTAGGCTCGAAAAGGTTCAAACTCACTATTTTATGTGCAGATAAATATAAGGTATTTAGAGATTTTATTAAATAACTGTCTTCCAGGAAAGGGTCAAAGTTATATCAAAGTAAAAAGCTCAGTTCGAAACCCTTTCGTCTGTTAGCTTGATACACATCGATAAAATAATGGACAGCAGAGAAACAGATAGAATTAACATAGAACCTCGCTACACTTCACAGTAATATGCAATGATAGATGGATAGAAAAAGAGTGATATCAAAGTAGACAGAGTTGTGTGGGAGAATAAACAGTCTGAAGATGATAAAGGTTAACGCGAATATTCAAGGTTTTGAAGATGTCAAAGAGTGAATACATGTGAGCCACTCTAACCAATTTTCAGCCATGTCACCAAGATTCCTCAATCACTGATTGTTATCGTCTTTTGGACCCCAGCCATATAGTCTTCATCTACTCCACAAGATTCTGACCAACAGTCGACTGGTTAATGGACAGGAGAGATGACTAGTCCTTATTCAAGGGCATATCACTTTCTTTGGTTGGCAGAATCCAATGAGTGTTAAGAAGATCAACAAGTATACAGGTAAGGTGAACTTTCATGGGATTTTATGCCGTATAGTATTGTCATGATATCATCTAAACAGGCTAAAGCGAAACTTATATCAATATCCCAAAAGAAAACTTTACTTACAAGAGATTCAAAAGTTGCTAATAAAAAACTACTACTACTTACAGTTCTTGTGATCGTCGTAACTTAGCTGGATCCCAGTTATAGTTAAGAAATAAACCACTTCCAGCAGCTTTCATATACGGTAAATTTTCATGAGTCAGCTCATTTTGAAAATTTAGAAAACCAGACCAAGTTACTGCATCATACCTCAATAAACGAAAATGCAGAAAGCATGGAGATAATTATAAAGTTAAATAAGTACAGTGGATAAAAGTTGATGCAAAGTTACCTGAGATAAATGTGATGCAGTTGACAACATTTCTGTCTGCTACAAGTTATTCTAGCTTTACAATGACTATAATCTGTAAGAGTTGATGACGTTTGAAATAACGATTTCTTTCTGAACAGAATAATAGTTTAACACATTTCAGAAAACTTAGAAATAATGAATAAGTCCTCTTCAACACAGCATCAAGTGCTATCTGATTTCTCAGGTTACTAAGAATCTATATATTTTGAAATTAGATGGGATTACTTCTTAACATCATTGTAGGATATAATCTCACACACAAAATGGTACCGAGATGATTGCTGACCGGAAATACTTATAAAAGGAGGAGGTCAAATGGGCATTTTCCTCACGACTCTGCACTTACTGACCAAAACATATCACGGTCATGTAACGCAACAACCACACATATATTAATGTACTGGATAGTGAGTAATACCAACTGCGCAAACACAGAAACATTGAGGTGGTGGGTAAAGAGTGACACCAACTGCCCAAAGGTTAATGATACTGTCTGATTGGGTAACTCTCAATAATCGCTTCAGGATTTGAAACCATTACTAACTAACTTGAAGTTAAATGTACTTAGATAAATGAGTCACAGCTTCACTAAGCAGCCAATGATCTTAGCACTTCGATCAACATGTGATATCCCAACAAGAGGTGATACCAATAAAACGATAAAGGCCAGTTTAAATGTCATATAAATTCACCTGACATTCTATCAGTAGGTTACGACTTCGAATTCCACTTAATTAGCCTACCGAGATTCAAGCAGTTATCTGATATCTCTAGCGGCTCATTGCCCACGGCACGAATGTGTACTTGGTTTCTGAGTTGCGCTCGAAGTATCATTCCCGTGACCCACTGGTTGAAAGTTGGCTGTCGAGACCAATGAGCTACAGTTCCACAAGCTTATTAGCCCCTTTGCCCCCTAATATACCTTACTTCTTACTAAATGAAATATATTTAAAACTACTTACCAGATAACTTCAGATCCAAGACTGCGAAGCAACTGTAGAAATTTTATTATTCGATCACGAATTGCACTTGTCTTATCCTTGAGTGAAATAATGATATAGAAGAGAAATACATATAAATGTTTGTAGATCAATATGGGAATCAACTGTTTTGAAAAAAAAGTTGGATAATTAGTTGAAACCTTAATATTATGACTAGTGAGTAGATGTTTCCCCCAAGCTTAAGCACTTGACTTTCAACCAACGGGTCCTGAGTTCGAATTCCAATACCCCTACTTCGGCTTAGGCAACCTTGTAGTATCACTAGCCGTCAAACACATCTGGCTCACAGACCAAACATGTACTGAGTTGAGTTATCTACGTTAAATTAGAAATTAGTGCTCTCCGAGAAGGGACCTTGTAGCAAGACCAAAACGTTGAAGAGTAAAACAAGGTAGTTTCCGTTAGTTTGTGCTATTACACCACGTGGAGAGAAAAAACAATAAAATAAACTTAATGTACAGTGGAAATATGAATACTTTCCATGCATTAGTTTCGCATGATAACTTGTATAAGTGTCACCATCCATTTATAAACAATATATTGCATAAAAGTTGTGGCTGAAATGCTAAATAATTGGTGATCCGCTACCCAATTCGACCATTTCTGATAAACACCAAGTAGAATGAAGAGGTGACAGACAAATAGATCAGCATAATATCGGGCATAGAAGAGCATCACTTCACGTTGCCATACTTCATAGCAGCGTGAAAAGAACAGGTGGGTAGAGGAAGAGTGATGTTACAATAAGTGAAGGCATATGAAGGAAGCAAAGACAAACAGATGAAAGCTGATAAAATATTCAAGACTTTGAAATTGACAAGAAGCGTGTACATCTGCACCATTCTGACCGATTTTCAGCCATGTCACAAAGGGTGTGAGAGCACCGATTATTCCTCTCGTCTAGAGGACGTCAACTAGACACACTACGCATCTTTACACAGCTCAGATCAACAGTCAGGAACTTCATGGATTGTCGCTACGTTTTGGTCTCAGCATCCTCGGCCGTCCTTCTTCCAACCAAACGTACCTTGGATAACATTGCACGTGGATGTAGGCGGTGTCTGGACATGCGTAACACACGTCCCAGCCACGTCAGTAGGTGAAGGTTGGCAAGCTCACCGACTGAATGGCTTGTCTTCCTCACTGAGTATTCTACGCCTAACTTCCATACTGCTCAAATGGTTATTCCACCACGTGCCAGCAATGCTACGAAGGCTTCTGTGATAAAATCCTGTCAACTATGTCTTATATCGGCCAGAAAATGCCAAACGTGCGTCTCAGATAAGCATTATCGGTCGCATTATTTCATTTCATTTATTTTGAAATGTATTTAACTTATGAATTAGTTGTTTAACTGCTCAAGAGCTTTTAATTGACGTCTCATTCATTTCTGTTTGACATATGGTTCGAAAACAATTGCCCACTAAGTTAAATCAATTACTGTGTACTATCATACATTTGTGCGTGAAATTGGTCGGTTCATCATTTTTACGAATGGTGCGTTGTGGACAGGAAATTCAGTTGTGTATGCAAAGGACTCAAATTTCGGACAATAAGAGCAAATTGTTGTCATATTATACGAGACTGAGATGGCCAAATTGCATGACTCATCGTGTGGGTGAATTGAGCATTTGAGAGGTGGCAAGTATGTGAGAGACTTATCATATGCGTGGTCAGCGTTAAAAGTGAATCTAAGACATCACGTGATTTACAAAATTACTGCTAGACAGAGACATAACACTGCTAATCCCGAATACGAATTGGTATCTTTGTTACTGAGTAGTTTTCTACCTCCAACATTAAAATACCAGTGCTTCGCATTGTTTCGTGTTTGAAACAGCTTTTTCAGCCTGTGTCAGTTGGAGGACGGAAGTGCACACGTCAATCAGGTCTCGACTTGATGCTAGAAAACTGAAGAGTGGCTTTGGGTCACGTGAACCTCATCAATAAGCCTAGATTAGTGCTCAATATCACCTAATGCTGATGCTTTCTACTCCATCCCTTTTATTTTCACTAGCCATCATAGCTAGCGATTATTACTCTCAGATAGTTTACGCTTAGGTTGCTAACAAACCATCACTGTCAGAACCAGTGAGAATGAGTCTTCTCGTAGCAATCAGTTTGACGATGTTGTAGAGGTGCCTGTAGACTTGAATTGAGTTATTTAACTTTTAGTGGAAAATACTAAGAACTGGTATGAGTTCCTACCTCGATTTCTTGGACGGAAATCCCTGCTGATTTTGGGGAGCTAGTCTGCCCTCTATATTACTGAAATGAAGAATTACTGAATTCCTGCAGTAAAATTATGTTTTAATCTTGTCTTTATACAGTTCCCATTCAGCATATATTGAAATAATCAGCAACGCCCACCAAAGCATACAATATACTCAGCGACAAGATGCATTTTCGTTCGGTAGGCAATGAAATACACCTATTGTGTGGAAACAAATGATATTACCTGGGTGTCCAAACCTAGGTAGGTGGGGCAGGGTTCGAACTCGTGATCCATTTTCCGGAAGTTGAGTGCCTAGACGAATGAGTCACAGCTCCCATAAATTATTTGTATATATTACCCGGAACTTTACACTTAGACGTACAGTTAGCCTTGAAAAAGCATTCAGATAAATTGGCCATGTAACACGTCTGATTTTTAAAAAGTTGGACAAACCTTGTTTTCAGTACTAAAGTTTCTAGACTATAGGGTTGGAGTAAACATAGTATACAAATAATAAAATAACTGAGCACATACCTTGAGAAGAGGAACTTCAAAATTAATAAACCAGCCTTCAAAACCGATAATGCGTCTTATTTGATCGAGTCGTACAGCGAAATCTTCATAATTTCTTATCCTTTTGTCATCATCAGGATTACTCTCCAAAGGATTGATAAAAACAGCTTGAAACTCATTACACTGAACTCCTTCTACAATGACGGTACCGTATACACTGACTCCTTGTCTTCAACATAAAAAATAGAAAAATAAAAAATCGTCCCACTCAACCGGCAGAATTACTCCAAATAGAAATTAGGTTTTAAACAGTGCAACTCATACAGGTACATGTTTATGTGTTGGGCTATGAGGCACACTTGTTGTGTTGTCTTATGATACTACCAGATAGAAGTACAGATATGTACTCGATAACCATGCGCACGTTCGTGTAGTAGGCAATGAACCACCCCTCTTGTACGAGGGATAGTGATGCCATATGGCTGCTTACACTTTGGTATGTAGGACGGCGTTCGAACCCAGAGATTAAAAGTCGACTATCTAAACCAGTGAACCGTAGTTCTATATGATACTACTAGGTTTTCAATGACAAAGTACGAGCATTTCGGTTGGAACCCAGGACCCAATGGTCAAAAGTCAAGTATTCAATTCAATGAGCCAAGCCTCTAATGATTACTCCGAATATATAATAATTACAGCCTATAAAAAAAGCATTACTGTAATCAGGCACAAACTTATGCTCCAAAAAGACTACTTTTTATGTGTTGTAAAGTTCAAATGCACAGATAAGTCCATGCTTATCGAGTTAACGTAGCTTGCTGGACACAATGTGCAATTGATTAGTAAGTTTCATTTGTCACTTAAGACTTGACAACCGGAGTGACTACCATCAGAGACCTGCTAATTGCCATGGGGTGAGTCGTGGCTTGAATAGCCTAGTATTACAACCTAGCACTGAACGATTCAAGTTTGGATTCGTGAAGGTAAATTCACTCACAGCTCCAGCTACACTTTACTGATGAGCGCCGAAAATCACTAAATCTATGCTAAGCGAACCCTCCTGTGGATTGACTGGGACAATCTAAGATTGGTGATTGTACTAGAGAGCTGAAAATTCATCTGATGATCGAAATGTTGTAGAATATTCATTGATACTTATACTATATCCATTTTCAATTTTATGTCAAACGACAATAATGAAAAATGTTCACAGCAGAAATTTGCCAGCATAAAACATCAATAGCAAGTGAAGACAAAAGAAAATCGGAAATAAGAAAGCTATATGGCGTTTAATGTGTGATATTCAATTCACTCTGAGTCTATCTGTAACAAGAAATCAGACAGTGGTTTCACTGTCTGACAGGCAACTTCGATATATTTCTTCATATTCTGTCCTTCATAATAGTCAGTCGCGAATGGACGAAATTAAGAAAATGTAGGCCGTTGGATTTTGACTCGATCGTAATGGGCCATGGGTTCGATCCCGAGGGGGAGTCGCGGGTGCGCACTCCTGAGGAGTCTCATACTTGGACGAAACAGCGGTCCAGTGGTCTCAGGTTTTCAATGGTTCTTCAACCAATCTTAGTACGTGCTGAACACCAATTTGAAACGAAAATGTTTTAAAATCTCAGTAGGTATGGTTACTGACTTCCCAAAAATAGCAGCTTTTTATTTAATTCTTGTACAATTTATGTAACCGGCATAGTATTTTACCTACCAGTCATACATACTAGTAATACATTCCAAAATTCTCATACTGATGTTACTCTAAATCGGTCAAAGTGTAGACTTCATACACTATTTATTATCTTAAAAGTCTGGGACATTTTCATCAACCTTTGTTTATTCGCTCACTATCTATTCATACACTTTCTTCTTTCTATCCCACTCCTTTGTATGCTGATGTTAACAGAGACATAACTTGAACTGATCACTTACACGTAAAGTTTTAAGTCAGTTTACATGTGTGATTATTAATTCTCCTTTGATTATTTCAGTATTTCCAGGATACGACCATCAGTAGACATATCATTCCATCCACCTCGTACAATGTCACATTAAAAATCACATTGCAGTTTCGCTTACTTACTCGATTTTTCAATACTGTTACTTCTCATCATCCAAAAATTCAACGTAATTCACTTTATAGCATTTTTCACGTTAACTGTAATTGTAACAGCTTATCAACACTTTCTGTTGTGACCCTTAATAAACAGATAGATTCTTACATCATACCTCAAGCTGCTATCACAATTACCTAACAACTTAATTAAGCGGTGAAGGCAATCGAAAACACCTTCCTAGGATGAAATCATTCATTCTTAAGCAAGTCTAGTAACGTACTCTGAGCATTTGAATGGTCCACTGAAGCAAACAATTCTTTTTACACTGTATTAAATGAAAATCAATATTTTCAGCCGATGAATCAAATATGCACGCGAGATCTATGAAGAAAACTAACACCTTTCTCTGAAATCTTTGTTAGTGTCTGCATGTCCGCTAAAAAAGGGAGTTGATCTGTGAAATCAGCGTTCTGTTTGGAAATCGTTGATTCAAGAATTGCGTATACATTAGACTCGGAATGAGAACGTTTAAGTAGTGTTGCAGTAAACATATTCATAGAAATTCAGTGATTACACCAGTTTTATCAGAACTGGTATTACGTCATCTCCAATTAACCAAACAAAGAAATGACGCATCCTAATTCGTATGTAGATCAACTTTTAAGACGAAAATGCAATACAATACATAGGGATTGTGTATTTCAAAAGATAAGCTATAGCTTTCTAAGCTTCCTCATAACCTTTATCGGTTATCACTAGCGATAATATTCCGATTACAATAAGTCAGTTTACAGTTTCTTTAAAACATTCAGCTCAATGATCAACACTGAAATGATCTTAAACAAATTTACGCTGATGAATGACTGCAGGAGATTGTACAGAATGTATAAACGATTAGTTTCTTGATGTATGCTTCGTGAATGTACTACACCAACTAAACCCTCTGAATACCTACGTGAGTGTTCATGAACTAGGAGTTAAGGATACTAATAGGATACCCAAACCAAGGTACGTGGAGTGGGGTTTAAACACATGACCCCCTGGTTGAAAGTCAACTGCCTAGATCGATAAGCCAGTCTTATGCATATTAATTTTACACAATATCTACATAATTGTGTCGTGTCAAGACGACACTTTCATTGGACCCTTTCAGTATGCCAACCATTTAAAGTATAACGAACCAGAAGTGGACTCATTCGAGGTTTCGAATCAGAAGTGACATGAAATCAACACAGAGAACTTCAACAATGAGAGCTGGACTCCACTTTTCGATTATCAGATCAAAATGAGGGTTTGAAGCGTATACGTAGCGCGGTTAGTTTTCACCAATCTCTGGTCGCTGATTTGTGCTATCTTAAGGAGTTAGACTAATAGGTTAACAATCTTACACATGTCACATTGATAATCAATAACTGTATAGATGAGTATTTTGCTGTGATTTGACTACTTATAAGCTTCTACATTACATCTTGTATACTGAGCGGGAGTGACATGTAATCAACCGTAAGTTGGTGCACATTCAAATACTTATTAAAATCAGATCTTCAGAAAAACTTGTGTATTGGGCCAGTGTATATAATCATAATCATAAATCACAAACTCAACAGCTTTGTCGTGACCTGAAGCTGGTGTTGTAAACAGACGTACGAACAAATTCACTTAAAAAAACTCAAGTCTCAGCCAAAATTGTTTGCTGCCTAACAAAAAGGGTATCAAGGATTGCAATTTAAGCATAAGTAGTAGTAATCTAATGTTGAGCTTGGCCTTACAGTTTTAGGTATGATAGTACTAGTTGAGTAACAATTTACTGTCAAAATACACATCAACCTTGAAAAAGGTATATTTTGGACGTGCCTCTTACATGCTGAAAATAATTAACACGTAGTACATTTTATTTATTCCAGAACCCGTATTTGTAGAAAGGTGTAAACCGAACACTAATAAGTTTGAAAAGAAAAATAAGGCATACCTATGGGCAAGATTAATCCAAGAGATAGGTGGTACGGTTATCAACTGATGACTGAAGTAAATAAAAATATCAATTAAATGCCATTGAATGAAACGAAATGCTGGGAAAATGCGGGTAAAGTCAACTGTTCGGTCAGAGGAAAGATAACCACCGCCCATATCATGGCAGTATATCACTTTCGGCAACTGTGAAGATTTATGAATAAAGCCACGATCTAATTAATACACTGTAGAGTGGAATAAGAAACTTACCATTCCAAACACCACTAAAATGACACAAGGGTAATGTAAGGATTGATGAGGCTGGGAAGCTCCAGTTAATTAACTCCTCCAAAGTGCAGATAGGCTTGCTTATGTAATCTGATTCTTTAAACATTGTTTCTCTAAAATAATAATATTTAACATAACTAGTTATTAAATATCTATATAGGTGTGTTTGAACCTATAAAATGGACAAAAATAGAGCTAAAAGGGAAAATGTGAAGTCTGGAGAGTTTTCAAGTCGCTTAAATGCTAGGTTGCACCAATTCATATAGTTTGGTTACGAAACTTTAGTGCTGACTATTTCTCTTGACTTTCGTAATTAACAGCACAAGAGGGATCTCTGAAAGCCAGATAATGAACCAGATTAGTTGTATGACTACGAAATGAGAAACACAGACATACAAACAGACTGACAGACAAATCAACGTAGAACCCTGTACATAAGCGCATTGTTTCAAGTTGCCACACTTCACAGTGTGACTATGAAATATGACTGCTGAAGGCTGATGGCGTGCAAAGACTTCCAATACACGAGTAATGCAGAGGTTAGGTCATGTAAACTATATAAATGCTATGGGCTGACACTGATTGCATCGTTTGAGATATGTTACTTTACCTACAGTCTCAAACCACTGGCTTCTGTGGAGGTTTACGTGACAACAGAAACCAGCGGTTGGGGACTTTGGGTGACGGCTCAGAATCGCTGTCAATTTAGCAGTTGAATCTAACCATTATCTTCATCTTAATTGTCATACTAAGTTTCAGTATTGTCTCATTCCTCTTTTCTATCTGATCGTAACTTTTACTCCTTTTAATTGCTTTCTCGATATCTTTATCTTCCACCTTCATACTTTTTCGCTTGATGAGCTGATATGTGGTGTAACAGTAATGACTGGTGCTTTTTCGATTTTGTCTGTTACCCAAGCTTCACTAACGATCACCTACTTGCATAATATTAAATGAAATTGGATAATGAGTATCCGAAGCAATGGGAACAAGATACATACCTTCCTATATAACACCAATCCATAAAGGCTATGACTAATAGGCCAATATACCTAGTAAGAAGCAGTCAATACTCCAGAACAGCCGGTGCCTTAACTTTATAGCAGGTTTCTGCACCTACGTTATCCTGGCAACGACAGCATACATAGAAAAGAGGCAACTTAACCTGATGCTTAGTAGTATTGTCAGGTTCAGTGTCAACATTGGGTGACGTAACACCTCGAGTAGTCCCTGATATACTCAGTCTTGGAATACATTTACTTTTGTAACACGCTTTCCTTCTTTTACAACTTGGAGTGCTAATACCAGCAGTTTTAAATACAGGTGGATAACTACCTCTTAAAAAATAACGACACAGATGACTGACTGGCTCCAATTGTCATCAGAACACTGACTGAAAGGCATATAAAACTGAATTCACTGAAGTGGAAGTTAGGGACAAAACAGATTTAACTGAAGGTCGGAATTTCACATTGCTGGTGACATGCAGTCTGAGGAAACTTGAATGCTAATAGAGTTGTGAGGGCGGTTGACACTTCCCGGCTGCCCACACCATGGAAGGCTATTTTTTCATAAGGTACCTGAAAGAGATTTGTGACCGAAGAGCCCATCGGACATCTGCTTGAGGCCTATTACACCCAGCCTTTTGGGTATGGTTGTTTTGAACTTTTGAGGCCGGATGGTAGAAAAGAAATGACGAACGAACGAACACCACCGACCTGGCAGACCATGGGGCATGGTGAAGTGTGTTATTTTTGGGACCGACCTTTTCTAACCCCCCCTTCCATTGAGAAGGCAGCATCAGCATGGCACTGCTGGTCATCCAAAGGAAACACCTTACTGCTGTCACACCCCATCCAGCTAGCAGCAGTACGACTTCGCCCTCGAACCCCCATCATAGTGTGGTAATTTACACCACAACAGTAACTGCTTTTCATCTAACCACTATTCAAAAGACCATTCTGGTATGATAAGACCTCGAAGGAACAAGTGTTCCACTAGCATAACTCGTTGGGTCATTGTGGTATGCAAGTCCGACCACCACGTTGAAGTAGCAGCTTTCGGTCGAGGCTAATGATGTGGGGAGTAATAGGTAACTTTTTACATATTTCATCCTTTTTGTACATACCTATGACGAGGCAAAGAAGGCTTAGCAGATTCTTCGAGGTGCTACTAAGCTATGTACCCTCGAAAACTAGCAAGGTAATTAGAATAAGATTTCTGTAATTATGTTGTTAGCACACAACTGCTTAAAGCCAAGTTCGGTCACAAAGACTTTTCATTCTCGGTGCTGGAGAATTTATGGTTCCTTGTCGTAAATTTTCGTTAATCGGATCATCAGAAACGCACAAGAGTAAACAATAAGCATTCAAACTAGCAACCACCTTAGTTTCAGTCTTAGAAAAAAATAAGTAATCCCTAGTCGTAGGTATTCCCTTTCATAGGTCCCCTCCGAGACACCTAAACTAAATCGATATAAAGACTGAATTAGAACGTGCAGCCATTTAAAACAAATACTGACTACGACTTCGTTTAGAGAACGCGAAGAATCACAGATACTTCTATGTAATTCAGCAACACATTAAACCAGCAAGAAAGTTAGAGGAAGGGGAATTTGCATAGAAGCTCGTAGATTCAAACACTTTAATATTTTAATGTTTTGCAACATATGAGGCCAGTGAGGATATCAAACAGTCAGTTAGAAACTACATGCGCGTACTTTATCGGCCTCAGGATCAAAAATTAAACTGACAGGATATGAATACTGTTTAACGTAGATTGTCACTCGGTTACATGGAGTAACAAAAAGGGACAAGCAAGGGGTTTACACTTTAAGCTGCGGATCTGAAACAAAAAGTAAGATCAAAAAAGCATTATTGAAACTCATTTCAAAAGGAACCACTAAAATATCCGGGATACTGAAGGATATCCTCTTGAACTACAATCTACCACAATCCCCAAGTCTCACTCTTACACTAACTAAACAATATTATGGACGACTTCAAGAAAAATTATCGAGGCAACATGAAGTCATGGGGCATTGTGGTAGTCACCACCGAGAATGGAAATCTGCCAAAGTTTGTGCTTATTAAGAATTTCCAAAGATATTATCGAAGCTTCGGTCAATAACAGATTATAACACAGTCAACGATGGGTTAACTTTGGGCTGTAGGTCCACAATGGCCCTCAAAAATTAGGTGGGAACAGATGACATATATTATTTTGCTGAGTCAAAGTAATATGAAAGATTCTAGAGATAAAATAAAAATTTTCCATCCGGTGATCGTCAAACAGGAAAGTTAAGAGACTTGCATGTATTTTTAATGAATACTTAAGGTTGGTTTTGAGTTAAAGAACTTGTCCAACAAAACTACAATGAAGACAGGGTAGCATAAATTTAACGTAGTCTCCGCCCTACGTCGAGAAATTTGGTCTTAGATTCCTCACTTAAGTACATGATAATTGCCAAGTGGATGTATCATCCTTCAAGAACAAATAACGCAATAACTAGTCTATACAGCACAAGAGTGACTAGCCGAAAAGACTGACTGCGAATTCAGTGACGGCTAGCACCGGAATTAGTTCACTTTGATCTAAAATGAACTATCGTTGAGATAACTTTGAACTTATTAGTTTACGATTAGAATGAACCCAAGCTGATCACTTTGGCCCGGAAAAATTATTGAGTCGGCTTATATATATACACACAGCGTCGTTTTATTAACCATGAGAGCACGAATTAGGAAACGATTGAGAAATTTAACCTGTAGGAAATGAGGGAATTACGAGCATTCTCGTAGTCAGTTCAGAACAACCTTGTGATGAATACCTTATTTCAAATTGAGTAACACAACTTAGAAACACCTTGAGTACCCAACTGTGAACTGGGAGTGGATTCAACTAACGGAACCAGGTGTTTTTCATTATATGAAACACCAACTTCCCAACCAAAATAAGAACCATTGGTCATCCCTTTGGTTGCCAAGGGGGATTGTAGAGTCGTCCGCGAACCCACAAACCATGAGAGTAAAAGTAACGCAAAGCTTGCTCCATCCCTCCAAATATCTCCAACTCCAACCTTAAAATCTCATATTCGATTTGCAGTTTCACGATAGAAGGCTGTGAATCAATGGAAAAAAATTCTTTTCAAACAAGTCCCACTACTCGTCTAATTCTCTCTTGAATAAGTCACTGGGTGATGTGGACACGTCTTCAACATATAGTCAAATCCAATATTTAATTACCCACCCTTCACTACGAGGGTTAGGGTCAAGCTTGTGGTAACCCCCTTCAGAAGATATCTCTGTGAAGAGCTGGTTTCTCCTTGGAGGTATTAATCGACGGAACCGTAACCGTCAACTCTGGTACCAAGTTCCAATTGCTTGTTAATCTGTCTCAGACTCGTGGTTCATTCGGCCGCTTCTTTTGGAAATTTACAGTAACCTCTGTGATAATAAGTCCTGGAAGGAACAGAAAGATAAGAGAGGTCAACACCTAAATCATTATTTAAGGTGCGATAAGTCAAAAAGAATCGCGCCTTTTCCTATGTTAGGCTACAGTGGAAAGGTTTTATCTCCCTACTAACCTTTCATGGTGTGTGTGGGGGGCTCCGTTACCAGTTTAACCCCCGCTCTCTGCACGCGTTCAAGTGTGTCTGCTGTTTCTGAAGCAGCCTAGTCACCTGCATCCAGTTCTCCAGATAAGGTCTTACATGTGTCTGGAATAGCATCCCAAATATTTCGCCATCAAAACACTTAAGGGCGCCTCCAAGTGATCACAGCACTCTGGAAGCCCTAGTTCAAGTGATGTTAATATGATAGTTCCAAATTCACCGTTGTTTTTGAATTGGTCTGGTACTCGCTGACCCTTATAGCCGCCAAATGACCCACGGATGTGGGCTGTCAGCCATTAACGTTCTGCAGTTTCCTGGTTGGATCCCCCACCTGACTGACCGATGGGCTTGCGTTGTCGCGGTAAGATGGTCATTATCTTGTAAATAGCATACCCATATGACTCCCAACGGCGTAGAATAAGCTGACTTGTTTATGTTGCTGGAAACAGCCTGATTATGCCACTGCCCCCCTCCCCCCAGCATTTCTACACTACATTCTCCTTTGTGCACACGAGGACTTCTCTCGCTTCACTCCCTGGCCCCAAAGTTTTCCTTCCGTTTGGCACTTGTTCGAATTCCTATTCTCTCAACATCTTGGACTTGTTCACCGCTATACTTCTATGTGTGGGTATGTAATTGCAGTGCTACAGGCCCCAGAAAGATTTTTCCTGTATGCTGCCGTGTATGCTGTTTATCTAGGACGTAAACGACAGCCCCTAGTGGCCGAACTGCACCAGTTCAGTACAGATGTTCTAGGGTAGTTGAATTCCAGTAGACATCCAGTGTTCCTCTACACCATAGTATAACTGTTTTATATTCTTCTCAACTAAATTACCCTCCGCCGAGTTCTGACTGCCCACTTAAATGTCACTAATTAGAATACCATCGTAGTTCGTCCTTGACAGGATAACAGCTTTTCCGCAAGTCTTCTCATCCGCAACTCTTTTACTTGGTTCCTCTCTTTTCCTATTTATCCTTTATCACTCACTAATTTAAGTGCCCCATAAATGATACCATATCCGCTTCCTTTTCTGATGGACACGCTCAAGATGTAATTGCTTTGAAACGATCATCCCGGCACTTCACCTGCAACTTTACGGCTTCTCTTGGAATTGGCCCTGAAGATTCGGGTATCCAGTGCTGTTTGCAACCAAACAGGGCGGTTCTTCCCCAATTGCTTATCTCGCAACAACAATAATAATCGTTACTCCTGAATTTTGCAGATATGGTCATTACTTTTGTCTGTGAAAATCTTTGGTGTTGTTTGCCACCTCCTATTCAACCCAAGCGGTGGCGATCCCTAGGCTGGAAGTAAAACTGTACTTCACATACCGATAATGTACACCGAGTGGAATGACGAGTTTTTGTATCCATCTGCAGGTATGACAGTTTCCGGCAGAAATGTGGGCGAAAACCGGGCTTAGTCTACACGCGAAAGTATCATTCAAGCAATTTAAACAGTTCATTCCCAAGGAGTTTAATAGTGGCTCGATTCCCCAAGGGTTTTAGTCCTGAAGATCCTGAATATAGGCAGACACGCACCGGCCTATTCCTTCTACTATCACAGTGGTTTACACCTGCAAGTTCATTGACGCATCCAGATATGCAACATAGACGGTATTAAACCCTCTGTGCCGAAAAGTTCTTTTTTGTCTCTTCATGCTAAATTGATCGCATGTCCGCCACAGCTAGGCATCGCAATTGATTTTAAGATGACCATTAGCCGAATTCCGTTCACTTTAGTGGCTCATTCAGAGGTTCACCACCTTTAGTTAAAGTTGCGGATGTCGTTCTCCATTTTTTGTGCTTCACATATCTGCAGCGCACGAAATGCCTCCAGTCAACAATCGGAGAGTAGAACATTTCTTTATGTAGGCGATTTTATTTTATTTGGATGAATAAGCAGAGTCTGAACCATTTGTGTTGCCTGCTGCCAGACAAGAAGCTTTATGGTAGGACATGCCCTAGTACTTGCTTTGTCAGTGCCTCACCTGACGCCTGCGCACTGAAGACTACAAACAAATCAAAGACTGAGTTATTTAGGAATGTTCTCAGAAGAGAAGTATACCAAAGTATAATAGGAGCGAAAGTGATTTTTAGGGAAAAGGTTTGTTCATCTAATATGGCTAATATGAGTGAGCTGGTAACTTTTAGGACGAACGTGTTAACTACCATAAATCGACCGCAAAATAGCATCGAGGCCTGTTCAGGCGCTTATCAGTTAAAACAAAACTTAACACATACTAAGCATCCGGAGACGAGCTAGAAGATTATTTAGTTGATATGTAGGCGGTACACCCTGAACTATTCATTTTGGCCCCGGCTGAAGTTTGGTGACGGAGAGGTGAGCTACTCAGTATCCCTCCACCGAAGGTTCGCGGAACACTGACAACCTTCAACCCAAGTGGGCAACTATGAGGTACCAGGCTAGTGACTTTCCCTAGTGAAGATAGACTGGGTAATGAGTGGGCTTCCGAAGCTCCTGCAAACCTGTACACCCACCGAAAACAAAACTTTGGGTCTGGACAAAACGCTCCTCATGGCGATAAAAACTCCCACGAGTGGTGTGCAAGGAGGAACTTGGCACAGCGAAAGGCAGAAGGATCTGAGTGGCATCGTCGGGGACTAATTGCATCCAATTTGAAGTTGTTTCCTACGTTCTGCGATGGGAGAAGTAAGGAACACTATGATGGTAAAAAGTTGAGGACAAACGAGACAATTACGGAAACTGATAGTGGACAAACAAGAAATCCTTCCTGGCCTGAGGTCTTCTATCATTTTTATCTTTTTAAGCTTCTAATGTTTTTCAGCACTAAACAAAAAGCAGAAAATAAAAACTATGCAGATGAGAACACAGTGTTTGTGCGCAAAATGATCAAATATTTGCGACAGCAAATATACTGATACCACAAAAGTTGCAGTGACCCTAACTAACGAACTCTGTACACCCTTTAGACCAGTCTGCACCCTTGCCAATACGTGCGGTAGGTTCTGTATCGGTACCACTAGTAGTGGCTTCACCGGAGGGCTCACGGCCTTTACGAATGCTCCAATCTTTTTCAGATTCCGATGTAACGGGCCTTCCTGGCCATGGCTATGTAGACGGGGTGGGTCACAATCGGTTGACACACTTAAAATATGTTGCCTTCCTGATTTGTAGATGAAGGACTTTTATTTCTCTCTCATCTTTCTAAGGGGTCCACTGTAGGGCGATTTTAGGGCTTTTGGAACAGCACCACAGCCCACAAAAACATGTACAGTCCTGAGGCTACACAGCCAACCGCAGCTTCCTGCCCTGTGCACGGATGGGTGATGGTTGGAGTTGACGCGTGAGTGTGGAAGATTTTCAGTATAGCTATGTGCGTCGGTGGCATTTGGCTCACTACCTTCCGAGGCAACGCTTTCGCCAGTTAGCGGGATGCGGTTCCGCAAAACTATTTCTACTGAAGTACATCGTATTTCTACTTTGGGGGTGGGGCGGATGTTGAAAAAGACCAATGTCAGGCAATCCGTCCATTTCGCTTTGTGGACGGTGATGTTTTCGGTGACGAAAATGATCCACAGGGCCGTCAGAAGTTTCCTTGGCAGTCAGTAGGACCACTGGGGATACACTGTGATCCCATATGGATGGGTGGCAATAAGGCAAATGGTAGTTTCCAGGATGATAAACCCATCAAAACTCTGGATATTTTTATTCTTCATGTAAGACAGATTTATAAGTTGTCGACAAAGTGCGTTTTCATCAACAGCTGTGTTGACCTTTGTACACTTGAGTTCGATTGGTCAGTGCATGCTTCAAAGTGATTGGCCCTCACTGAACTTTTGTTCTTCCTATGAGACTAACCACGGTCGTCTGGACTAAGTGTCGCTTCTTGTCTTTTCTTTGTCATACACAATGTTGGTATCTGTCGGTCAGGTGACTTTGGGATGTAGGATTCATTTCATCTTGATCAAACTGAGTTGGCGTCAATCTAAGTCTACCAACCTTTGGGTGAAAGGGAATAGGAAGCAGTCTTTGCTTGTCGAACGGGCCACTAAAATCGTGGGTCAAGGGAAGCTGAACATTGCCGGGATAGACTTCTTGTAACTGACATGGATAACCAAACTGAAGTGATAGACCTAACAAGCTAGGGTTATTTCCCATAAGCTGTGGAAGTGTCATCATCGCCATCGTCGTCAGCGACACCAACATAGGAACAAGCATTACTGAGTGACGGTTCAGGTAGCCACATCGTATATCAGCACTCCAAGTAATAAGACGACGAAGTAAAGCCGAAGGAAGAAAACTAGGTCAAAGGAGCAGAAGTTGAAAGTAACAAAATACAGAAAAAGAGAATGAGATGATTGGGTTAGGTACGGATGTTAATTTGCGGATGGTATATGTCTGCGTCTGCGCCACTGACATCGGTTCTGAGTCATATCAACTAAAGTCCTCACCCACTGGTTCCTCTTGTCCCGCCGACCCCAACTGGCTAGTCTGCGCCACCCCACATGATTCAAATGAACAGCAGGGGCTTCATATACTGGGGATTCCGCGTCTTATAATTGTCTTCGCCTAACAGCACCGTGTCATCTGTGTATTCTAGTTCCCCTGAAACTTCACCCATGATCGGGTTAATCCCTGTGTGGTCACACGTCCAGAGAGGACCCTCATAAGAAGCTCTGTGATAAAATCAAAGAGGAATGGAGAGAGTCAACACCCTTGGCGGACACCAGTCGAGGTGTGTGGCTCACCCGACATCTCTGCAGGCTCTGACACCCACAGGAGGTTCAGTAAGAGGCGTGTGATAGGATGATGTACTCACCTGGTACCCTTTTCGATGAGAGATATTGTCATAAGACTTCTTGATCAACGGAGCTTAATGACATCTTCACTTATATAAATACAGTTATTGTTGGGCGTCAGTAGGCATGTCTGTGTTCGAGAACCTAGAAGAATGTGAATATTCTGTCGATACAATCACGACGAGTTCTAAATCCCGCCTTGTCTTCTTGGCTTTGCTACTCCCAAGCTGCACTCGGGCGTTGAATAATTAATTGACTGGGGATCTTAGACGGTGTTCGTCAGGCTTACTCCACCGGGGCTATTTTGAGAGAACATTTCGCCTTTCCTGAAGACTGGAGCGGTGGGTGATTGGGACCAGTCGGCGGGAATCACATTCGATTCCCATACACTGTTTAACGCTTCAGCTAACTTGACTGAAGTCGCTGCATCACGGTCCCTATGTACCTCAGGAATCAGTCCATCTGACCCTGCTACCCTTCCTCATTTCAAGTTATCTACCGCTTTCTTGACTTCCGCTGGTGTTCAGGGCCCCTCTGGATGTTTTGTTTGGAGTTCGTCTGGAGAGCGGCTAACGTACTAGTAGCTGGAGGCCTGTTGGACTGTTTCCCGACGTTTTGCGCCCGTCATTCTGGTTGTCTCATCTGCGACTGAATCGCAGACCCATTCTACTCCTCTAAAGTCTCACTAAGTCTTGATCTTTAAGCCTTAGTTTCCCCAATGGTCTGAATAACTGTCTAATGTTACCTGTCACCTCTGCGATTTTAACCCCTCAAGTTGTTGCCCTCCACTGTTCGTGGACATAGTGTAGACATTTTGTCAGTCTACATTCGAGTTGCACTCGCTCCTTATTGTGCTCAAAGCCTTCGAGGGTGCGTTGGTGCGCGTCTAATAATTCTGAAGAATATGTTGATATCCATTAAAGCTTTCAAACCACCCCGTTGACGGTCGACTACGCTATCTTTATGGCAGACCAGAGAGAGAGCAGAGCTTCTTCTGGATGAGTGACATTGTTCCTTCCGATTAGTGCCCAGATAGTTTCAGGCTGGAAGTGGCTTTAGAGGTCTCATTGTCGAAGCGCACTCTTGACGGTCTTGCTGCTGAAGTGTTTCCGACGTTCAAAGAGACATAGACATTTGCGCCATCCAAATACGTGTACGAGAAGGGGCGCCAGTTCTTCACCTACCCTGTCCAACGACGAACAATGGCGGCGTGGTCCCTCCGTGTTCATCGCAGAGTTGAGGTAAGTGAACACCACATTAAAAGCTTCTTCATGTCTCTGAAGTTTGCGCTGGCTGAAAATAAACGGTTACCTGAGCACAGTTGTAGTAGGCGATCACCATTGTGTTCGTTCAACTGGGATTCTGAAAGTGCCAGCTACTTGCCTCCCTGCCTGACTCAGGCAGTACAATGAGAGGATCTGCCACAACAACCACGCCTGAACTCTCGGTCTCGGGAGATTCAATTCAACCGGCCCCCCTTTACGCGGATAGTTCTTCGTTCTTCATGCTCTGCGTACCCTTTATCCTAGTTTTTCCTTGCACCCACATATTGGCGACCATTTATTGTGATGAATTTTTAATGCTTTAAAGCATTTCTTCCTTCCTTTCCTTATTTCTTTCTTTCTTCGAAGACTCTCAGCCATTAGATTCAAGGGCCACAGATCCACACTTGTGGTTTGCGGGGCTGAAAAGTTATTCCAAAGCTAATAAAGTCATCACCCAAAATCTCAGGTTTGGCCTCCTCAATACTATTATTATCAAGACGCAGCAGGCTTGAAACGGCTCCATATTTTAAAGTGCCGTGGTAAAATTCAGTCACTTTGTTGCGAACACACCCTTTAAACTATCTAGGCTTTCTGCACTCTAAACTTCCAGCTGAGTGTGGGAAAACCACAAACAAGGCTCCACTTGCAGCCACTCTGAGGACACAACGACTTCAAAAATGCTCGACCACCGATAACACCAGACAACGATTTATCCTCAGGCAGCGTAGGTCGACCAGCTAAAAGCCAAACTAACCCCGTGTTAAACAATTATGTTTTAGTGCCAACAAGACCCATTTAAGATAAAAATTAACAAAACCAAACCTGCGGATTCAGTAAGAGATGACAGCACGACAATTAGTGACGCCAGGCAGAGACATATCTTCAGAGCCAGAACTAATGCAAGGTTAGTTGGGCTTCAGTTCCTCAGTCGGACGTTCATCTAAAAGATTGAACACCAATAATAATCACTTGGGAAAACGGGTGTAGAATTGAGAAATCCAAAAGACCATAAACAAGGATAGTGGACATTGGGGAAATTTTCCTTGAAAATCAGGAATGTTGTCCTAATTGGCTCGAACGTGATACTTTTTGTCGTTAGGCCTCTTGATTTGTGACGAATTCATTAATGAAACACTGGCAAAAACGGAATTCCCGGTTAACTTCATCACTATTGCGGTATTTAAGACACTTTCATCAAAGCTAGACTTCATATTTTGTGACGTCCTCCACCAGATTCCCTCAAATGAGGTGCAGGACATTTCACTTCCGACGGTAAAAATCATGGCACGTAATTACGCCTCTAGAGAGTGTAAAGCAACTAACCGGATTTTGGCCGTTACATATACTATCAAGTTACACTACAGGTGGAGGAATAAAATTGATCAAATTTGAATATCGCATCGAATAACATTAAGTCGATAGTTATAAAGGTAGGCCTACATAAAAACAGTGGTACCAACCAGCCTTGATACTCTGCTTGCAGTCTAGGAACAACGATTATCGCACGGCGCGTAACCCTCTAACCACCTAAGGCTTGGGTTTTTTCTTCACCGGACCGGACATGATGCCACAACAACCGGGGGAAAAGGACGGCTGCGGCACGTGTATTATCATCCTTTGGTTATCTAAAGAATGTCTCGGAAGAATCCAATGCTCTGAATCAGACCCGGCACAAAACTGAAGCCAGTAACTGATACCATCAACCAGCCCGGAATGTCGGCCCTACAGAAGCTAGCAGGAAAACTGCTGCGTTCACGAAACTCATGTCATGAAAATGCGTGTGGACACAATAGGCTGGCCAAAGGTGAAACTAAGAACTATTTTAAAGGCGGAGTATATACGTTTAACAAACTAAACCCTACCGCTGACATGAGCAACGGTAGGTTCCATAATGACATGGTCCAAACGCTTTCTGTTGAAAAGCACCAATATCTCACTTCCTACTATAGAACATCATTAAAAGGCAGCACGGAAAAAACTACACGAGTTTGCACGGTCCAGAATTCTTCGAAAATACACCACCGTACAACGGTATACCAAATATACCCCTTAAGGCTTGTAAGAGACTCTGAACACTGGTAAAAAGACGAGAAATTCAAATTAGAATCCATGGCAGGGTTAAAAATTTTTATCCATAGAAACTTTATCAGCTACTGTATTGGAAAGGTATGTTATCGGTGGTTCAAGCAGTTTGCCGTGAGCCAATAATTTAGGACACAGAGCGGAAGAGAAGTTGCACTTCGCCATACACGGCTCGTAGATTCCAATCAGCAGAGCAGCATCAACAGCTGCGAACCACAAGGGCCGCAGTCCAAACTCTTGTCGACGTCCCCAGTCTTACACGTACTTCACTTATAAAACCGAAGCCAGCCCCTACAGATATCGTTTCTTTCTCTCTGCCAGCAAAACTGGTACTGCGTGAAATCACTGCACGATCTTCGTGCCGCGAGGGTCACGCGGCAACTCCATAACTGCGGATAAGCAAGGTGTACGTATTCTGAGCAATACGTACCACCACTTTATGATCGGTCCTGCAGGAAAATGCAAGCATCACTGAATAACAGGTGACACCTGTCAAACAAAGGTTGGTTCTCATGATCCGATGGCTTTAAGGATGACGACAAGGTAACTGGACCCATGGAGACCGGGTTCTAGCTCCAAATGCAAAACTGTGGTTCAACAGAATTAAGTTACGTCTGACTGTAGAGCATCATATACTACGAGACACACGTCTTGCATAGCAGTCAGGACGGACACCAGGGAAACAACATCGCAGAGAGATAATGCTGGTTTATGTTTCTATTTCTGTGCCGAAAATCACCGGGAAAAATTATCTCTGTGCATGTGAAGTCACCAGCAGCAAACACTGAGCATTTTTGGGGCGACGATTAGTTGGGGTTTGGTAAATTTTGGTAACGCCGTTTTAAGGTGAAGATTACCTAAAAAATGCAATATATTGGCGCAATACACGACGACCTATCTGATGGCACATTTGCTCGTCAAACTGACTCATGTATGAAAAACTTTAAGGTCAGGCAAAACGAATATCAAAAGGTTGCGACACTAATAATAATAATAATAATACATTTTGTGCAACATAAGCTACTTGAAAACAAGCCAGTTTACAGGTTTGATCATTCCGGTGATGTGAACTGACTGTTATGTACAGTATCCAGCCATACAATAGACACCGTTCTCTCCGGTACATAAAAGATGCGTCTAGAGAAAGAACGTTAATGCTCTACAGATAGCAAGGAATGAACCAGATAAACACCAGCATTATTGTTCATCATACTGAGGCAAGCTCAGTTCGAAGGTAGGAAATATTCGGCTATTGTTTGAGTCTTCCAATATTCTTGAAGGCGGGGCGGGTAGTACACTGTGACCTTGGGCTTTATGCGTTCGTCGTAGTCTTGATAATCTGATTGGATAAGCATCACTAGGCAAATCAAGTGAAACAATCAGTTGTTTTCAAACATACAGCGCGAGCATAACCCTGGGAATGGCCAACGCTTCAGAAAATTTCGGTACGTGCCTACGACCGTTCCTATATAATAATTTAGAGGATGTTCTATTACGAGCCCCTTCATTCACTTCGATGACGTGTTCTACTATGCATGAATGTGGGTGTCTGTCGCCTGGACTTATCAAAGTTTGCGAGCTAAACTGCCTTTCAAGCCAGTTGGGTATACTTTCACTCACACTGCTGTTCTTAGCACGGTTACTCCTGCTTATGTGTACGAGCCCACGCATACATTTTGTGGCGTCACCCACTTTTGTAGAATCGATAGCCTAAGGCTCGACGAGATTCAACATTGAGGCTAACCGTGATAGTTTTATCGAACTCGTTAAGCTGAAGGTACCCGGTCAAGCATCCTCGCCATTCAGTACGCTGCCATGTAACGTTGCACCACTCGTAACCGACCCTATAGCCAGTTAGCTGGAACGTGTCAGTATCTTGGCCAGACCTTGCAAATATGCCACTCCACCCGGCTACGTTATCATATTCTTTCTTGGTCTTGGGTATATCAGGTTCGAATGATTGGTGATTGACCTGTGTCCATCAACTTCGCACCAGGACAATTCCTTAAATTTGAATCGGCAAATACAATGGGGTGTGGCACAATCAATTATGCTAGTTTGGGGCTTGTGGCGAAGATGATGCTCTGATGTCTGAACAGTGATAGACTGAATTTTATAGCATATCTTGCTGATAGCAGATTTTGATCTCTGTTTCAATATCATATTATTCGTTTACCCTCTGTTTGATGCTTTAAGAGATGTATTCTTTTTCTTGGATGGTTTCATGTAACTTACTGAATGACAAATTCAGCACAGAACCTCACCCGCAAATGAGTTGGCTCAAGTTGCCACACTTGACAGTGGTACACGAAAACCAGCGGATAAATAAGCAGCAGTATCAAAGCAGATAAGGTAGTGTGCGAGGATAAACCATTGATTAGTGAGAACAACCAAGAAGAAGAAGATGTCGAAAACTGAATGCATCTACGCCACTGTAGCACATTTCCACCCGTATCACAAGAGCCCTCATCCACATACTCCCTGAATCCCGAGGACCCAGCCAGGCAGTCTGCATCTCACACCGCTCAGACCAATGGTCAGAGATATCACCGACTGGTGCCAGGCCCCGCCCCGCCATGGCCATCCTGAACCTTCTTTCAGCCCAGTGAGACTTCTCCTAGCTAACATGGAGCGTGATGGTGAGTGTCCGCGCCTCGGCATGCACACCACATATCCATGGCACGTCAGTCGAAGAAGGTCCACAGCCTCACTGGCCGACTTGCCTGTCCTGCCTAGCATCCCTTCCCCGACCTCAGGATCGGTCACACGGTTATTCAACCAAACGTCAGCCGTGTTATGTAGACAGCTGCGATGGAAACCCTGCAGTCTCTCCATATCTTCTACTTTTAACGGCCATTTCTGAGCCTTACAGAGGATCAGGAAAGGCTTCAGCTCAGCACACTAGTCGAATATCTTGTCGGCTTCAGAGATGATATGAGTTGGAAAATATCAAACTTGCCCTTTCTATCCGAGCAGAGATTCCGTTAGCGAACAGCCCGTTCGAATGGCTGATTCGATCTGCCAGTTCGGTGAGGCGGTCGACCTTTTCCATCACTTCATTTCAAACCTTTCAGCCTGGATCACTTATAGCGGACCAGTCCTGAAGCATCATTCTACACTCTACGAGTGCGAAACAAGTGTCAAATATACTCAGATTTCCGCTCAAAACATTCGGACAACCCCGTGTTTAGCCTGTGCCTTCACCCAGCGGATCAATTTGATCTGCTTACTTTAAAGCTAGCAGATGTCCCTCAGGGAATAGGGCAGCCACTGCATGGTGAAAGGTAAGTAAGGTCATACCCATTAGTACGTATGTGACGAAATTAAATGGCAACAGTGATCGTGGGCACCCTTGTAGGATTCACTGCTTGTCATTAACTTTGGTGGCAGCTCTCAATAAGCCCTGGCATGGCTGTGCTAGCCGGGGCAGAGGACTTTGATTAGCGTTATATCCTTGCTCAGTATTCCTTTCACAGCCAGACACTCTCACAACACCTCATGATAGAATGAGTCAAATGCTACCCTCGTTTCAGGAAATCTGGCAACTGTTGGCCACTAACCGGAAGGTTTGCTTGTGTTCCAGAGCCTGTCAGAGGGTGGAAATACGATCGGCGCATCTCTCTGCAAATCCGCTCAAAACATGCATGGTTTCCACGAGCTTTATGCTCCACAACTCCAATCAAAGGTCGAAAAACCATGGATGCGGGCATCCCGGACAACGCCCTGGCCATAATGATTCCCCTTTGGTTGTCACACGATGGCCTCTCCCCTCAAATAAAAAGTAAACAAATATCTTTATTCTCAAGTTATGAAGTTAACATGAGAGAAGCCAGTTTACAGGCCTCAGCAAATTGATAATTGCAGAGAAACATAAAAGGTTTCAGCGGCATTGAATGATACACAGGAAGGACATTAAACTCAATCATGATACCAAATTTCTAAATGCCATGAAAATAGCAGGAAAATATCACTTCACAGTACATACACATCGTTCTGAGTTTAAGCCGTTTCTGCTCCCAATTCTTTCTTCACATCAAACGGCGCAATATTTGGTGTTTGCGTTGTGAGTAGTTGACATGATTGACCCATCTACAAGACCAAGTGTTTCGTCAGATAGACGTCCATTTTAACAGTTATTCTTTTGTTCGTAGCTCTATTGACCAACAGTAACTTACTTCAACGATTTCAGGAATAAGTATGTATCCATACAATCATCCGATCCAGGTGAATGTCTAAGTTCAGGCGTTTCTCACTGTTCAGGTGTTACTTTTTCCAGAAATTCAGATTGATAGTACTGAAAACACTTGTTGTGGTGCAAGTAATTAAAGACTGGAAGCATCGTCGTTCAACAGTGGTGAGTATTACACATATGTAAAACTTCATAGACTTCACATTAAAGTATGCAACATTGTCAAAGAGATACACTGGCTGTTAATTAACTTCTATTAGATGGATTGATACAAGACAAAGTACTACAGAAATCTGTTGCATAGCATTGTCATGGATGTGTTGCCGTTAGGTAAAGTGACCTGTCGAGTTTGACTGCATGTGCAGATTTCCGCTGCAGTTGTCACGGGCCAGAAATCGGGGGCCAGTTATTGTGCTTTGGGTTTCGTATGTGGTATCAATCAGGGCACTGTTAGGAAGGTGCGTTGGGTGTGAAGCCGCTCAAGAAACAGGAAATCAAGGGCTACCTGGTTGGATACTTCCAACATGAGTTTCCAGTATTAGGTACGAGGTAGGATTTCCAGTAAGTTGATACCTTTTGATCAAACTAATGCTTGGGACTTTCTTGTCAGGCTGCCACTGGAAAGAGAAGAGAAAAGAGAGCGCAAGGAGAAACTGGACAATGGAGTTCCGCATAAAACAAACTGGGTTCCTGTCTTTATAAAGTCATTCAAAATATATATAAACGCTAATTTGTGCATATGAGAAGGACTTTTCTATTTTTCCTACTTGAAGTTCACGCGAGTTATTAGATAGGCTATTTTCGTCGGTAAACTTAAAGACAACACTGGCTGTGTGTCTGAACTGCACAATCCGATCAGATGGACTAGTAGTTAAACACCCTTTATAAATCCATTGAGGTGAAATGTACTTGAGATTTTTGATAGCCTGACCCTATACGTTTAGAGGTCCTAGTATACATTCATAAGCCCAGAACGTGTATACAGTGGCTAGGCGAGTGATAGACTCACCATCTGTTAGGGGCTTATTAAGTGAGGAACGAAAGACAGATAATGAACCTGCGGTACGTATTTCCTCAGGAGGTCTATTCCAGATGTGAGAGAACTTATTGATGGAGAAGTTTCTTCTCAATTTGGTCTTACAACACTCATTTTCCGCTAATAGGTTATGATTACGTGAATAGTGAGTAGATGTTACGACTATTTTTATTTCAGGGCCACATGAGTGCACTTGCTTACGAAGTAACTTATAGTAAAATATAGGGTTCATTCCAAGTCGCCTCTTCCAGAGAGGTTCCGGTCCTAGCATGCTGCATCTCAAGATGTAGTCTAGGCTGCAGTAAGCCCCTAGTGTTCTTAGTGTAAAGTGGCGTTGTACTCCTTCAATTTTTCCTTTGTCGCTTATACGAAGCCCACTTAAGATAAACAGGCAGTATTCTGAAATTGGACGGATGCTTGCTTTGTAGAGTAGGACCCTTGATTCAGTGCTATAAAAGTTACGGACGATGCATCCAAGGAGTCTACGTGACTTAGATGTGATACGAGCCGTCTGCACAGTGAATGTTAAGTCACTGGAATATCTAGGACCAAGATCTAGCACTGAAGAACGTCTAGGTAGCTTTTGCCCACATACTTTGAGAGACACATCTAGGTTATCGCTGCCTACGCTAAGCCAACCACATTTATCAATGTTGAACTTGGGATGGGACTCCTCACACCATTTAGCAACTTCACCTAATTCTTGTTGAGCAGTAGACAGCGTATTGCCTAGTTCATGGGCGTGACATGAGTGTACAACCTTAAGGTCATCAGCGTATAGGAATGTTTCCCCTATAGTGAAGCACTTCCACACACTATTAATATAAGTTATGGACAATAAAGGTCTAAAGACGCTTCCCTATATTACCCCACTAGTTGTGAGCCTAGGTGTCGACTGCATGGAATTTACTTTGACGATTTGGCTCCCATCACTAAGAAATGATTTTAGCCAATGAAGTAGGCGGTCACGAGTGCCAATCGATTGTAGCTTATCAAAGAGAATACTGTGTGGTACCTGGCCGAATGCCTTTGATATCAAAGTACGGAACAGTGACGATTTTACATGCCTCGAGGCCAGTAGTGATGAGGTTGAAGAAATCAAAGTGGCAAGTAACGCAAGACCTGTTTTTAATGAAACCGTGCTGTGATAAAGTTTTCTCCAAGTAGGTAGTCAGATATGCCACTCTTAATCACTTTTTTCATAGTTCGGGAGACGACCGGCGTTATGTTGATAGATCCCTTGTTCCCAACATTCGCCTCGTCACCAGACTTGTAGCGAGGAATTATAAAGCTAGTTTTCCACTCGCTGAGAGACTCCCCACTGCCCAT
Source organism: Heterobilharzia americana (assembly GCA_944470555.2). Classification (NCBI taxonomy): domain Eukaryota; kingdom Metazoa; phylum Platyhelminthes; class Trematoda; order Strigeidida; family Schistosomatidae; genus Heterobilharzia; species Heterobilharzia americana. The sequence goes on along the minus strand of OX104134.1, from coordinate 108,647,644 downwards.
TAATAGTGTGAATATCTCAAGCAAGAACAGCGGCATATCTTCTTGCAGACCAGGACGATCGGTGAAGTGCACCAGTCTGGCGTCGCCACCTCTGATTCTTATACACCACACAGCACCTCCGCCACTTCAAGCGGCAATTTCCTGCCTCCATCCGTGAAATGTTTGGGCTGCGACTTGACATGTCCTGCTGCTTTGCATCGTTTCAGGTCCGACACAGTTTTCTCAACCTCAAGGAGAATTAAGAGACGGACATCAACGTTCATTCAGGTTCAGATTGAATGGTGGGCAACTGAAGCATTGCCGAAGTTATTTGAACCGTGCTTCGAAGTGTTCCGCCAAAGTTTTAGACGCTTTTCTCTCGAGGTAATCACTGTCCCATCGTTTTCGGTGATGGGTTTCACTCACCACCGTTTTCTTCTTGTTAGCATCCCTAATAAGCCTAAATGAGGGTCCAGAGTTGTCCAACGCTTGCCTGCCCCATCCCTCTCGCTTTCGCCAACCATCACAGCTAGCAACTGACACGATGACCTGGCCAACTAACGTTTGGGTTGCTTTCGTTGGAGCTTGCCAGAATGATGGGTAGGTTACCGGCTTTCTTTGTCATCCTTTCTACAGCAGACTCAAGGTCATGGTAGCCTTTCTCGGGATGAGCATTGCTGTCCAGTTCAGAAAATGCTTATCTGTCTTTTCCCTCATTCCGGACTTTCCTTCGAATCGCCCAATCTACCGTATCCAGGCCTGACTGCAACCCGTTTCCTGCGATCGGTAATGGGCAGACATACACCGACCAGTACTAGCGTGTGATCGGATTCCAAACGGCAACTATAGAACGGGCGGCCATCTTACCGCGATCGTCTCCAAAGAGCTTGTGGCAATGTGATTTATCTGTGCCCATTGTTTGTTTGAAGTCAGCGGATACTAAGTGAGAGGGTGTCTCTCCCAGGTTAGTGGTGATCGGAAACCAGCGAATGTCACGGCGAAATCACAACAGATGATCCCCGTTGTCACTTCGCTGGCATGGGTTTCACAAATACCCCGAAGATGCCTTTGCAACTGGCTCTGCTCCCCTACGTGGGCACTGGGAAAAATCTGCCACTCTGACCGAGTCTGAATGTTTAGCTTTCCTTGGCAAAATCGACGGCTTCTCGTAGAATCTGCCCCCTGTATCATCCAAACCACAGTCGACGAGTGCATGGGGGTAAATTACGAATAGGCGGAGGTTTGTTTCACTACCCTGGCGAGTTCTTACAAGTTCAGTAGGGCGAAAAGCACACCGACGACTGTTTTTTTGAATCCCGTTGAGAAGCGCACCTTCTGTACTGCAACACAGTGCTGTGGCTACAGCGGTAAGTCCACGAGAGCTGGCCATCAGGTCTGTGGATAGTGGAGTGAATTTTGAAGATTCACTACTGTAGCCGAGTGGGGTCAATTCCATAACCACGCCCAAAGGAAGCACACATATATGGGTGTGCGGTGATGGCTGTCCGTTTAGGCACAGAGTTCGGCGCTGAAGGCCCCGCTTATGAAATCGATGGCGCTGTCCCAGGAGACGAGAAATGAGATATCGATGGATTTGATCGTCGACAGTGGCTTGAGAGTGAGTGGTTGGAAAGGCGTAAGAGGCTCAATATTAGTATCAGGAGGTGAAGAAAAAGGAAATAGAGTCGGGGAGGACGGGCCACATTTGACTGGGTCTTGTGCACTACTCGAAGCGCACGGGTGGGTGGCACTCCCTGGCTGACCACACCGTGGAAGATTATTACTCCCTAAGGTACCTGAAGGGGTAAAAGATATGTGCAACCGTAGAGTTCACAGGACGTCTACTTGAGGACTGTCACGAACCGGCTTTTACGGGTCTTTTTCTCGGGGCTTTGGATGTTCTGTCGTCGGAGAGAAGGAATACTACGCACCGCCGGCGCCTGGAGACCATGAGGTATGGAGGGTTGACCTTAGATTGACACTACTGGTCACCTTATTGCTGTCACACCCCATCCAGCTATCAGCAATATGACTTCGCCCCGAAACCCCCATTACATTGTAGTAGTTTACACCGCAACGGTAGCCGCATTTCATCTTACTACTATCCAACTGGCCTTTACGGTATGAAAGAACCTCGACGGAATGGGTATTTCACCGACGATTATGATACCCAAGCCTGACCACCACGTCTAGATAGTGTAACACAGTAATGTAATATATTCCTTGCAAGAGGAGCCGCATGAAACAAACCAATTCACAGGTTTGACAACTTTGGTAATGTGAATTCGTCGTTATGTACAAAAACAAGCAATATGTCAGACACCATTATTCAAGGTACATAAGGGATGATTTTAGAAAAAGGAAGCTAACGTTTTACAGAAGGAAGTTGGCTCTTTTACCTACCTAAGCGGCGTCGATTCAACTACAGGCGGCAAAGATGGGGACGTCGGAGCCGGGTTGAAAAGACAAGCCTTCATTAGTGTGAAATCAGAGTGGAAATCCACTGCGCTCAGCATGAAGAACAAGATTCGGATTTTCAACATCAGTGTCAAGTCGGTGCTTCTATACGGTTCAGAAACTTGGGGGGTTACGAAAGGCACTTCCAACAAACTACATACATACATCGAGAGTTGCCGCCTACGCTCGCTCGATACTGAGGATCCGATGGCAAGAATAATAAGAATAAGCGGCGAGAAACGTCGATCGGGAAACAAACCAACCAAGAACTCATAGCCCAAAAATATGCAGAAGAAAGTAGAGATGGATTGGGCATTCGCTGGGAATGCCATTTGGGGACGTCCCGGGTCAGGCCAGGCCTTCTGGTTGAACCCGTATGGGTCCACTTTACCGCGTTCCACATGTTCATAGCCCCTTTTCCCTCTGAAAGTGTACGCTTTATGGAATACACCTCTGTCGGATTGAGTGACAACCCTCCAGTAGGCATTTAAAAGCGTGTTCTACTCGAGCTAAACAGACGGGAAGGCTAATCGTCGATTATCTGCACCGGAAACATACCCACGAGGGCGAGGCCAAAGATGGACACAATTAGGTGGACTGGGTGAGTAGTGTATTTGATAGACCACGCCAAATAACGGATGTGTTCTGACTGGCTGGATTGCGCACGAACAGTTCAACGTGACAGGACAATGTGCAAAATTTCGTGGGTGCTTGGCCGTGTGCCTTCAATGCAGCCAGTCGGTTAAAACTATGAAGGCTAGCACCAATGTTGGATCTCATCAACACCCAGGGCAACTGACTTTCGGGATTATTCACCGCTGCTAAGAACACTCGAAAGAAGGTTGGACAATTACATTAGTACATTAGTTCGTACGCAGGGCAGCAATGACATCGCTAGTCCACTGCTACCTTATTATTATTTACTATACGCTGCCTTTTTACTTTAGTAAACCAGCGCGGTCTTTTGGCTTTTCTTTGGGAACTACGCTCATCTACTTTCAAAGCGATTTGGTGTTATTACCATACAAAAAGGTAAATCGTAAGTTACTGGAAGAAATCTTAGAGAGGCTGGTATGTAAACAGCACTTAAACCAGTGAACTTGATCAAAAATAAACTGGACCAACTAAAAGATCTGGTTAAAAAATTGGAAAAGCAGAATGTGGCAAATAAAATTACGCACTCAAACCGCTCAGTAAGCTACGTGGGATAGACATCAGGACAGTTGCAAACCAGACCGAGTGAAAATTGATGATTAAACGAGAGTCATCCCACGGGGAGACAAAACTGGGAGAAAGTTCACCGACAGCAGCTCATGCTTGCGACGGAAAGCAAAACACTGATTGGGACAGCACTGACATACTGATGTCCATCAAAAACAAATGAAAAGACAGGCTGATTACATTATTCATATTTCTATATGTCATCTCTAACGCATGCAATACAGGTGAATCAACACAACTGTCAACGACATGGGATATTTTATTGAAAAAATAGGCTGACGAACAATCAGTAGAGACTATGTGTATGATACCTACGGGCAAATGTGTGAATAAACATTGCTAAAATATTCCAGCTGCTGGTGTAGTAATGGGAGGTAATTTTGCTCGAAATATTACCAAATGGTAACTTAACGCTGTGTTAGGCTTGCACCCACAATTTACTTATGCTACTTTTAAAGTGGTTAAAATCGCCATTATGAAAATTATACCAAGGCATGTAGGCAAACACATTGTTTTCAGTTAGAGTTCACTAGGCTTCATTCAATATACACAACTTTCAACATACTTACAAAATATCAACCGATCAAATAACTTGTGAGTCAGCAGCAACAAGATGTAACCTGACACGTTACCCGCCAAGGAAGCATGTGTTTGGTAACACGCCAGTTAAGTTGTCTTGCCTCACTCCCTGTGTAACTGTCTCCACAGGAGAAATTAAATCGGCAAGTACACTTGGGAGTGGAGAAGGTAGGAAACTTGTACTTGGTTTGGCACAAACCAGATCATTGACTGGAAAGAGGGAGACAGAGACTAGCCGCATAGAAAGTCCTTTTAATAGTCCTAGATACTTCACAAAATAGGATCTCACTGAGTATATCGCCGTCACCTTTCCTGAACAACCACTATCTCACTTTTTCCGTCCAGACACGCACAGACATGGACCACGAAAGACCCACAACACCCCTAGTAAATACTAACTACTTTGTGAACTCAACCAGGAACGTACGAATTCCACTCCACAGGAAATAATCACCACAGTGTATGCCCTGTGCATTCGTCCTCATTTGGAAAAAAATTCGCCTGTGATATCCTCTTACTTGAAAAATGACATTGCCATCCTAGAACAGGTACAGAGAAGGGCTACAAAGAAAGTGATTGGGTCACGGCGAAAACCGCACCCGGACCGCTTAGTTGCTCTTCAGCCGCACTCAGTACAATACCGGAGGATCAGAGGGGATGTGATCATGATGTACCACACCGCCCATAATCTCCACCATCCTGACGGATCCCTTTTAAGCTTTAGTCGGAAACGCGACTTGAGGGGTCGCCCGTTAAGAACAGAGCATGAGAGAGCACGTACAAAGATCCGTGCTAACTCATTTGCGGCCAGAGCCTGTAAACTGAGGAATTCCCTCCCTTCAGCCCCATCCCCTGATACTTTCAAAAGGAGGCTAGACACACACCTCGAGTCCTACGGCATACTATACTCGAGAAGCTTTCCGCAGATTAGATGCAGTAATACTAACTTGAGACCAGATTAATTAATGATCGCATCTCTATCTTTTCAGGTTTTCCAGGACCGGAAAGATAATTGTTACCATTCCAAACTCAGAACGTATTTCAATGGGACAGACGTAGAACCCAAGGAACTGCAGTTCACTAATTCTACACCACGAAGTTTGAAGGTGGTTTTCAAAAAGGAGGGTGGGGTTTGACAAATTTTGGTGAGTTTGTTATATTTACTGTGTTGAGGTTCATAACTCCTTGAAGAAACATTTCCTACCCTTTATACAGTCTAATGACATTTTCAAAGGATGTTTGCGTAGTTTCTCGCAGAAATGTCAGCCTCTCAGCTAAGGTGATGGGTTGTAAGCTTTGCTCTCAATGGACTCACTGCTCCTGTGATTCCAGCCAGCCGTCTGTTATTATGAAGCACTGCTCAATAGACCTTTTGATGGTGATTGGTATTTTTGTCCATGTTGTAAGTACAAAAGCAAGTACCAAATAGGCCTAGAGCTAGTGAGACAGAACTCCGACCACCTTACAGCTGAGATCTCCACACAAACCGGCTTCAATCTAAAGAAGTCTCATGGCGATAAAAAGATCCCTTAGGTTAGCAGTAAGGGAAGTAGCGAATTCACTACTGTCACGGACTGTCTCCCCGTTAGCATGCCTTTGGAACAGATCCTCTCAGTGATGAATGGGAATCTCATACCTGATAAGCGCCGAAAGAAAGGTCTGAAGAAATGTAGGCAGGTCAGTTCAGTTAGAAATGGAACATTAAGTGACGATCGTAAGTCCGACAGAGTAACGGCTACTCAGCCTGATGAGAAGCCGAACCATAAGCTGTACTTTGCCCCTCCTACTCAGACTAAAAACGTTCCAAAAAAGCAGATCTTGCTCCCACCACCTGTAACTCAGGGCGGAAGCCATCTTCATTTCACCACCAGCCTCGTTCAGTCATCAAGAAAACTCCCACCGCCGGCACCTCAGGTCGTCCGAGTTACTCGCAAAGGGCTCATCGAAAATCTGAGTCTGTGTTCACAGGTTGGAATAAGCCCCAAAAGACAGACTACAACCTTAATCTTAGATCGCTCATACTCTTCAAGTTCAGGAAAGTGGCTCCTCCTTACTGACTGATCATGAAGAACATGATCTTGACCGGTGGAAGTGTTTGCAAACTCCTAGGAACCTCTCCCTGCGGTCCATCTGTTCAATGCCTAGCGCGTAGTAAGTTCTCCCCCAAAGGCTCTCCTAGACCTTTAAGAGTATCTCTTGATAGTACATGTCAGTCCGAACACATCCTTCTGAAAGGTCATCGGTTGGTGAAACGTTAGCTGTCGGACGTCAGAATTACGATCGATGAAACCTGGTCAGTGCGACAACAACAGCAAGAAGATTCACTTTCAAGGATTATGCTGCTCGATAATTATAGACGGGGTTCCCAAATGTTCGGTACCGATGCTGCCGAACTTATCCACCACATAAATCAGCGGAGATATATTGTCAGCAAACTGCAGATCGATGTGAGGGCCGAAAGAACCAATCGTCTTCCAAGGCCGGCTCACCTCTCGACCATACGTACTCCCAGGCTACTCCAAGTAACCTTTGACTTTCCGGACGTGGTTAGAACCACCTTGGAATCCTGGTATAACTGTATCTGATACATTCCCTAGAGAGATAAAGATGAGCGAGTGCAGACCCAGGGAGCAAAAACAGACTGAGAGGCGATTCAAGCGCTTGCCGTTGGCCAACGCGCACCTAACAGTAGAAGGGTTGGACGATGAGCTAGAGTTTTTATCGACCTTGTCCCAGATCGAAGAGCCCTGCACCAGTTCTGAGTCAAAGGGATCAGTGGATACAGTAGCCTTTGGTTCCACCGCCCTATCAAAAACTTGTCAGGGCCGGCCATTTAAAGGTTGGCGACTCACCCTTAGCTCAACCGGTTTCTGGGACCTCCGGCCCTCATACTCCTATTCACCGCCCCTTCAGCAATGTACGAGGCCTACGCTCCAAGGTATCTGAGTTAAGGTTATTAGTGGATGAGGAAAGTCCTAGCATAATGGATTTCTGGGAAACATGGCTGTCAGAGAACATAAAAGACCATGAAGTTCGCTTAGGACGGCTAGGCCTAATCCGAAAGGATAGACCGGAGGGTCCAGGAGACGGTGTTGCTCTTCACACCTGTCGTTCCTTAAAAGTCCATGAGATTCAGTCTCATAGAATTGACATCAAAGATGTCCTCTGGTGTGGTATTAAGTGTTGCGGAGGTCCGTGATTAGTTGGAGTTTTATACCTCCCTCCTGGCTGATGCCACGCTAAATAAAATGTTAATACAGCTCATTAGAGAAGCCCTGGAACCGAACTTCTCACAGGTCCTCACCATGGGAGATTTTAACCTTCCTCAACTCCTCACCACAGAAAGTCCATATACCGCTCTAAAAGACTTGGGAATTGTTACTGGAAAACTCCTTGATGGAACATGTAACCCAGCGCACTCGCTGGGGGCCTGACGGTAAGACATCCCGACTGGATTATATTTTCACAAATCAGTTCATTGGGGTAAGCAACCTGAATGTTTTCAGCCCTCTTGGCCTAAGTGACCATGCATTTATCTCCTTCAATATTTCTGTATCTAAGCCACCCTTTCCCTATCAGCCTCTAGTTAGGAATTACAAGAGAACTGATTTCTAGAAGGTTTCGCTTGCTTAAATTGCGTTGACCTACTGGATCTTGGTGCTAGATGGGGTCTGTTGAAGAATATAATCCTACAGACGATAGAAGACAACGCTCCTCTGATCCCAAGAAGGAGTAACAAGTTCTACTCCTCCTGGCTTAAGCCAAGCACGCACAAACTAATACGGCGTAAACGGTCGTCCTGGAATCTGTGGAGGTGCCCTAATAGCCCTTTTGACTAGCTAAGTTATAAAGACGCCCGTAACAAATGTACAGTAAGGATCAGAAATGACAGAATAAACCGCCAGACACAATTCTGTAGAACCCTGGAGGGGAATCATGGGATGCTGTACTCGTTGATGAAAAAGAAGAGTAACAGTTTACTAAGTTTACAGGACCCTATTAGTTTGGAGATTCTCTATTCCAACTCCGAAGTTGCAAACCTGCTAGCTCATGAATTCCAAAACAACTGTCATTTGGGAGACAAAACCCCTCCTCCGTCGGACACCCGCATCACAGAGGGACTAAAGCGTATAGAGTTTAAACCCTCTGTAATTATGGAAATACTTAAGAAACTGAACCGGAATAAGTCTTCAAGAATCGATGGTATTCACCCAAGAGCACTCAAGAAGTGTGCTGAAGTTCTGTGCCCCACTAGCAAACCTCTTCAAATGCTCGGTCCTGGAAGGCAGGTTACCCTCTGATTGGAAACGAGTGGCTAGCGTCCCAATTTATAATCGTGGAAGCAAACCACTGGTATCCAGCTGCAGACCAATCTCCCTGATCTCTTTAGTTGCGAAGGTCATGGAGAGAGTAATAAGTGACTCACTTCGTGATCACATACTTCAGAAATCAATCTTAAACGACTGTCAGCATAGCTTTCTACCAGGAAGGTCGTGTAACACCAACTTGTTGATAGCTTGGAATAGCTGGACACTCCGCCGAGAAGAAAAAGCCTGTACACATTGGTTTACTTGAATTTTCTGGGGCCTTTGACAAGGTAAATCATGATATCCTTTGTAAGAAACTCCAGCTCATGGGTGTACACGGAAAATTATTATTAATCTGGCTTAGAGATCATCTGTACACCAAACTGCAGTCAGTCACAGTCGGCTCCTCTCCATCTGATTGGTTCCCGATGCTGAGTGGTGTGCCTGAAGGTTCCATAATGGGCCCACTACTGTTTCTTGCATCTATCAACGACCTACCAGGGGTCCTTAATTCACATTCATTATTATATGTCGATGATCTGAAGATCTGGAGGAAAATACAGGAACCAACGGATATTTCGGTCTTCCAGGAGGACCTTGCGAAAATCCTTAATTGGACTACAGAAAACCTGCTTCCTCTCAACTCGAAGAAGTGTCGAATTATGATAGTTGACAAATATAAAGGCAGTCCCAGTTATTACTCTCTAGGTGAAATAAATATCTGTCACTCTAACATGGAACAAGATCTGGGAGTTTAACTAAGTGATACGCTAGGAGCCTCTGTTCACTGTCGCCTTGCAGCCAATAGGGCTTATGGAACCCTGGGGTTTCTCGCGAACCTTAGGGTGTCTAACTCCTCTATTCACCACAGTGTATGCCCTGTGCATTCGTCCTCATTTGGAAAAAAATTCGCCTGTGATATCCTCTTACTTGAAAAATGACATTGCCATCCTAGAACAGGTACAGAGAAGGGCTACAAAGAAAGTGATTGGGTCACGGCGAAAACCGCACCCGGACCGCTTAGTTGCTCTTCAGCCGCACTCAGTACAATACCGGAGGATCAGAGGGGATGTGATCATGATGTACCACACCGCCCATAATCTCCACCATCCTGACGGATCCCTTTTAAGCTTTAGTCGGAAACGCGACTTGAGGGGTCGCCCGTTAAGAACAGAGCATGAGAGAGCACGTACAAAGATCCGTGCTAACTCATTTGCGGCAGAGCCTGTAAACTGAGGAATTCCCTCCCTTCAGCCCCATCCCCTGATACTTTCAAAAGGAGGCTAGACACACACCTCGAGTCCTACGGCATACTATACTCGAGAAGCTTTCCGCAGATTAGATGCAGTAATACTAACTTGAGACCAGATTAATTAATGATCGCATCTCTATCTTTTCAGGTTTTCCAGGACCGGAAAGATAATTGTTACCATTCCAAACTCAGAACGTATTTCAATGGGACAGACGTAGAACCCAAGGAACTGCAGTTCACTAATTCTACACCACGAAGTTTGAACTTTTGTATGAGGTTTAGAGCATGAGCCGCGCTTTTCATGCAGGGCGCAACACATACATAGGTGTTCTTTAGACGTGGTATAGTGTTTCTAATGTGTAAGCTTATATCGTTCCACATCTTAATAACCTCTGTCTCATTTGTGAGGGGTGGGATCATTGTCTTGATGCACACTGCGGGCAATTGTAGATATTGTTTAACGCATATGTCACACATAGATTGCTAAAGCAATCCCCGTTTGCATAAATTTATCGTATGTAGGTCGTTTTGCTCAGATCATTAGATTGTCTTTAGCTTCCGTTGAACCGACAGTCTTCTTTACGCGAATTTGGTAGTTATACGCTGACTATCCTGAATATATGTACAGGATAGTATATATATATATATATATATATATATATATATATATATATATATATATATACATATATATATATATATATATATATATATATACTACCTACTTATCGCCTTGTATCTTCTGATAGGTACTATGGTATTCGGCATGGCATCTTTTTTAGCCCCACTGTTATTTTTAACTCAATTGGTAGTATTTACGTTTTGAGTCTGTTGATGCTGATTCTGCAGATCTAGTTAATAATGTTTCGTCAGCTTTTGGTGTTCCAGTTTTGACGGTACTTGCGTATAAAAAGCTCAGTTTTCCTAAGTGAAGGCGGAAGTTATAAATGCTGTATCTATATCCCCTCGACTTCAGAATCGTGATGGTAATCTATGTACTCAAGTCTTGACTAATTCGTCATCAGATTTGTGTACCTCTGAACAAAGCAGCATTTGATGGCAAACACATCAAGTCAAGTGACTGTAACGTAATCACTGTTTGGAATGTATTAGCTGGTCGAAACAGAGCCGTAGGCAGAAGTCCCTCAGTTAAGTTTGCCATAATTGCAACAGCATACCAAGTATTGTTGTACAAACATACAATTTTATTGAAAACGAATAGAACGTGTCACCAGAGACCAGTTAGAGTTATGGTTTGGTCAAAATTCCGAAGGTATCACTGAATTTTAGCCATGTGCTATTCGATCATTGATTCCTAGTATAGAGAACCCTAAGCCGCCTACACCTAACTATGTAACTTGATCAAGCAGTCGATATCTACTAATTAGTGGCATATATGACGTAGCCATAAACCACGTCTAGAATATCCTAGCAATTTCTCAACCAATTTTCATTTTCTACTTAACACTCCGTCATATTTGTACATTGTTCAATTTATGCTTACACCACACACAAATAGCTAAGACTTATAATCGGGTGATTGTAATACTCACTTCTTCAGCAGCAATGTCTCATATTTGTAGTAAATAATAGAAGGCCGCTGCTCGTCTTTTTAGACTGTTAGATGTATATGGGTTTAGGGTAAATAGATGACAAAAGAACAGTTTAAAAGCTAGACATTTAAATTCTGACTGAATTCACCCAGAAGAATCTTCATTTTGCCAGCATCTTAGCCTTATAAGACTGTGCCGACTGCGTAGTACCACAGCATTATACAGTCTCTGGACGGTTAATCGTTTCTCTGAAGGTTGGGAGGAATTATAGCCACCATCAGAATACAATCTAGATCCTATATATAATGCAGTGGGAAAAATGATCTCAAAAAAAATTCAAAATCACTTATGAGAAGGTAGCACGTGGCGACAATCTGTCATTTCAATAGTGTGACTAACATTTGCCAAGCATTTTTATTTTTAATGTCTGTAAGAGCCAGCACTTTTGATCTTAGGACAAGTGCAATCCTCGTTGTAGCAATAATATTCCAACTTTTTGTGCTGCCGGTATGATATATTCAAAATGAGCAAATGATAAAAATCACAGCAGATTACGTATCTTCAAAGTATCCACTTGAAGTCATAAGTCTCCCACTGAAGTCTTCAACACTTGCTTGACACTTGGTGAGATACCTGAAATCGATCATAATGGTCTAAATATATACCTTTCACAATTTCCAACATTTACAGTGTATTTATCCTCTTTCTGAGCTGTTGCAAAGTGCATCAAGGTTCTGCTTTCATTTGTTTGTTTGTCTGTCTTCGAATTCAGTGGTGACAAAGCTTCAGGTAGTTGTGGCTAAGACTGAAGAAGCCCTAGATTATCTTACTTCTGTGCCTACGAAGACTGGATCACACTGGATGAAGACTTAGGTATACGACAAAAAAAACTAGAAATATAAGCATATTTGTAAGTTAGCGCTTTATCTTGTGTTGAGATTGGGCTAGACAAATATCGACTTTGTTTTTTGAGTTTTGTTAAAGTAGCTTAAACCACTGTTTGCAAAAGATTTTTCCTTAGTAAAAATCACATCGAGTTCACGACCTTCAGACAGAGAGTTCCAGATTGGAGCATTATTTCACTTCTATCTGGTCAACAGGGATCCCTTAAGCGATGATACAATCAGTAAGGCTCAAAGGTTAGTATATAAATCTGTATTGCGTTAAGTTGCATTCTTATTATTTATTGAAAAGCCAGGATGTATAGATAATCTAACACCAATTTGGTAACCAACAGAATAGTACTTTCTAATAATTGAACTTTTAAGTTCAGTAATACATCATAATGAAACCGTCACGTCATTTCAAGGAAAAGAAGAATCATATATCCTGATT
>OX104134.1:108546783-108634461 GCA_944470555.2 Heterobilharzia americana | reverse complement strand
GAATATAGGTCATAGTAATAAAGTGTCCAGATGCCAGTTCACACCTAGAAAAATGAAACAATTCGATCGACTGTGTGATGAGGATCTTGTGGTAAAGACTACTCTTCATACGGGTGAATGACAAAATCAACTCAACAGTTCGACTATGTCGCATATACGGCATTGAGAATAAGGAGAATGTCTGCGATTGATTTTAGCAGCTTGGACTGCACAGTGTAATCGTGTCAACCTGACACTGGACGTAAAACAAACCAGCAGTGCAGATTAATCCCTTAGTAACACTACCGGCCCTGTCGCTTCAGACTAAACACACTATAAAAATGTTGAAATTATGATTTCAACGTCTGTAGTATCATAAATAAATGAAGCGTGTGAAGATGATGACCTTGGCGTAAGTTTTCTCTGGCTGGTCACTTTGTGGATGATGATATAACTACGGTCATTTTTTGCTTATTATTACTAACGAAATGATCACTATTGTCAGTTGTCATTCGCACTTTCGACATGAGACCACTAAAGCAGACAGCTGTCTCATAATCTCACCTACTTCCAACATGCATTTCTGTTCCTACTGGAATGATGACGTTTATCAGATTGACTGAATAAAGTATGCCATCTGAAGTGCATCTCCGTTTCCCAGTGGACGGTAAGATGAAGCTCTAGTAACCAGACAAGTCGATATTATCCACATAAATAATAAGACTGTGCCAGTAGCGAATGATAAATATTCAGGTCACCTTCAAAATGTAGAAGACAGTTAGATGTTTGATTTCCATGTGTATTGTAGAATGACATAAGGAGTCGACAATTCACATGCATTCTCATTGTCGTGACCTGCGTTGCCACCGAATCAATATGTTATGCGCACGCTTACGACATCCCCCTAGCTTTTATACTAAGTTATCTGAAATAAATAGTGGATTATAGTACGTGATTAGTCGAAAACACTAACTGAATCATAACATATTATCGACATGAAAACACTGTGGAATAAGGCTATTGCTACTTGGAGACAACAAGCATGCTTTGAACGTTGTTTATTATACATGTGGTAGAATGCTGAATGGTAATTAAATAGTTCTATGCGCTCCAACACTTCACAGTAACACTCTGTATCGAACTTCGAGATATCTTTCGAAATCATCGTCAACATATCACCATGAAAACTGTTTGCAGATGCGAACTGAGTCGCAGTAGTGACAACATTCAACCCACCACACATCACTGATTCGATTGTTCAGAAGTGAGATGTACGGTGGACAATACTGATATAATCCTTGTTGTTTCCAGAGTTTACATTACGATTTGGTGTAAGCACTAATTTATAACTTGGATGTGCATGTCGTCCGGTAGCAGAATGCTTACACTACACGTTTCACACATTCGTTCAATCATTCTTTGTACAAACAAGTATATTCATCTTACGGTAAGTGTTTCGTAACCGTTCCCAAAGTGTACGGTCTGAAATGCATTAAGGCAGAAATGTGAACGTTTAGATTATATATGGAACTCCTTTATTCCGTTGAAAAACAATGAACGCCGTATAAATGAATGCCGAGTCGTTCGCTAATGAAGTAAATGACAGACAATAACAATCGAATTTCATTTGGTGATGCAGTTATTAAGAAAATATTTCTAACATGATTCACTTTTGTTTCACAGGATATGGTTTTAGTCTAACAAATCCTAATTCGCTTCACTTTTATGTCGTTTCAAGTTGATTATTATCGTTTTCAACAGTCATCATTAAGCAATCCGATTGATTGTTTGTTAGGTAGGTTGACTGCCAAGGAAATAATGAGTGCATCTTTCACGTCAATACGAAGCATAATACGATAATTACTTTGATAGATGATCTACGTTTGATGTCTTTCAGTATATTCAAGTGATAACTGCTGCTCAAAGTGCAAAAATACAGCTGTTAGTGTATGATGTAGTTGCTTGCATGACACAACCTAACTTAGAAACATTTCTGTGATCAAAGTGTATGTGAAAATTATTATCTAGTGAGGCATTAATACGTTTTGAAATATGGTGATGTAAAGAATCTCGGAAAACAGGTTTACCATCATTGCTTGGCACTGCTTCTATCTTTCCAGCAACTACAAAATGAAAATAATGTAACATTCGGAATGAGTTCATGTATGCATTGAACACACGCTTCAATATACCTGGTCAATATGTGTGAGTGCATTGTCAAGCCTGTGAACTGGAGTCTGCTTGGAGCTTCAAAATAGAATTATTGTGATTTACATCATACTAACTTTCAGTAAATTACTCAAACAAAACGAAATGTACAGAATAGGCTTATGCATGCATGCTTATACAGCATTTGAAAACCCTGTTTTGTGTATCATATGACTGAGAGCTATGTACATTCCACCAGATTTCGCTAACTTCTTCGTGGCCTGCCAACCTTTCACCCCATGATTAGAACCATTACGTGTATTGTGTCAGCACAAGAAGATCCACAGACGATGACCTGTATTCCCATAGGATTTTAACCAGGTTGCGTAGTACAGAGCAGGTATTCATCGTTAGGCTGAAGTGATAACGCTTAATCATGGGCAGTACTTCTTCTGGAGGAAACACACATCAATCGACAGATTTTTCAATGACCATCCTAGGCAGTTTGAGGACAGTTCAGCAGTTCGACATATAGGGACAATGGAAGTTGACAAACGAGCGATTTCACTGAGTTGCAATCAACTTTATCTGTCGAAACTTCACACAAGCCTTCTTGAGGTCTCAACACCGACATAACTAAGAGATTTTCAAAAGTGGCTGACAATTTCGCTTGAATTTTCCAAACGCTATTCATCTGCCTATCTTGCATCTTCTACAGTATCCGAGATACACCAAGACGACGGAAAACATCCATATCCTTCGTTTTTGCAGTGGCAACACAACCAATCATTGTCAATAGAAGTTCACGCAACGTTTCAAACTATGTCAGTTTGGGACGTGCATTTGCCACTACGTTCCCTGTCACTGAACTAGCTATAAAATAAAAATCATGCGTAATTTGCGTCATCCGATCATCTCTCACAGCATCTTTATTGCAAGAAGAAGAAGAAGGATATACAACATGCGTATGGTGATCATAAAGAAGACTAATGGCAGACTCATCGGTGAAAATCCTTGTCGACACATTGCAGAAAACACGACTAGTCTATCAGCCTATTAGCATGTCAACTCCAAATTTTCGCAGTTGATCTTCAATTCTCCTGTGAGTAAAAGTTAATTGAAGTGAGATAGATACTTCGCTGTTGCTACATGCTGTTTCACTACCCATCTCTAAGCTATTACATGTCCTAACTACGTATGACTGATAATGAAGTCAGAGAATGACAAGCCCAGCAACAAAATTGTAGTAACCTGTCGTGATGAGCTCTGATGAAGGTCCTGATGAACTAGGGAGATTGTACTCTGAAAACGTCTGAAATTTTTTGCGTGAAATCATGCTCTCTAGGCCAACAATCGTAATGAAGTGAATATAAACTGTTCACCCTCAATTGATTGACATTGTGTAGAGAATGAAAAATGAATCAGTGATCAGCACTCAGTTGTATGGAAAATGCAACCCTTCAGTATATAGTGCTCCTTGTTGATTAGATCAACCTGTGCCAAAATCACCTCCCTGACACACATGTTTCCTTCTCCTTATCATTCAGTCGACATCTTGTAAGCTCAAATTCAAGAAACCATCAGAAGACAAGTTACTAACGATTCTTCACGCGATACACTCTTTTTGATTATACTCAAAGCAGTTCGTCATGAGTGTCAGTCCTACAAGTCTATATTGATTATACACTCATCGTTTGTGACAAGGAATTTTGACTCAGAAAACACACTGTTGTCAGTAAATCTCACTATCCACTGAGTTTCTCAACAGAGAAGGAATCACACTAGTGCGAAAATCCTCTGACGTATTCTAAGGGAGAAGAGATTATGGGAATCTCAAGCAAATCCATTTATAAGAGGTATACGTGGGTAACAATCAACTGCAAAATATATTGCATGTCTTCTGTTTACTCTGAAATGTGGAAGATTTATACTCCTGAGTCGTCAGAAGATGAGGTCGACGCTCAGTAGAAATGGATAGCCAGAGAAACTCGTATGTAAAAATCCCCATCAGAATGCTACCCATCCACTGGTCAATCAGGAGGAGAAGAGTCTACATTTGGACTTTTGATTCAGAGGAGATGCAGCAGGTGATATATTGACACAGAAGCCAATAAGGGTTGTGGAAAGAACATTCACTGAGGCCAGTCAATCGGTGGACTACTTATACTAGTCACTGAATGCTGAACACATGTGAGAATGATCATAACGCCAGTACTGACCACATCCATATGTATCTATCAACGCATCTGCTCCTGGGAAACTAGCTACATAGGTCATTAATAAACGACGATTGTCCATGGTCAACTGGATAAAATGTGGATTTTTCATGCCTCAGTAATGCTGGGACTGATTTCTAGATGAACTGTAAGTCCACTTCACAGTTATCAACGAAAAATATTCAAAACAAATGGCTGTTACTGCGAGGGTCCCAGTTCGACTGTGAGTGAGTTCGTCCATCACATGGGTGTTAGTTCAGCAGTTAAAATCATCATTCATTCATTCAATAACTTAACTGCAGTCCAACAATCATTCCACCTCAAAGTTTGTTTGTACAGTTTCAGAATCTACCTAATATAGACCTGCAAAAGTTGACTCTTCAGCATTCGTCTGAACGTTTTCTGTCACTCGACCAGCTACCAAAATACAAATCCTTTGTAATTCATATTATCAGATTGTCAATGAGAAAATGCTTGATGGAATATAGAATGCTACGCACCTACTTCCAGTATCGATAAGGATAACCACATTCAGACAGATTAATAAAATTCCTATTGACGCATTGTATGCAGGATGAATGGTGTGAGTGAACGTTGTCGAGTGTTCCAATAGTCTCAACCAGCCGATCTAGCTTACACTTATCTCAGAGGAGCCAGATGTATATTCTTGACATTTTGGAAATGAAGGCCGAAGCAGAATACACTAACCGAACGAATTCATACTGGAAATAATGGCAACCAGATTACTCATGACGCAGAAACTGACATACAGTAGGGTGAAGCATTACTTCACGAAGAGGAAGTCTCGAGATTTCACTTCAACCTTTTCAAGTGTCACTGTTCAAAGATACAAGAAACATATCTGTAACGTATCAAAACAGTTAAATTCATTTCATTAACACTGTCTCCCGTATGTGTGCTGTTGGTGCTCACGTTGTACGTGTCTGCAAATATTTATCTTTCGATGTCGCAATCAATTTAGAAGCTGTATTCATACCAACTTGCTCTAAGAAGGTAAAGTTAGCTTGCAAACTCCCTTAATTCCCACACCCTTACATTGATTCTCATCACATCCTTTGGTAATGTTACCAAGAATAAGTACATCCACTTGTTGTTTACCATTTAATATTTCATTTTTCCCTGGGAGTCTCACATTTTGCTTCCTCGTTATCCTTAAGTTCTCGTCTACCCGCCAATGAATGGTTTTAATCCCTTCACTTTACAACATACTCATGCCGATATTTTTATTTATTCAAGGTTTTCTACATCAGCTGGATGTTTCACTGCTCACTGTGAATCAAACACTTTTCAGACAACGTACGTTTCTTTCTCTCTACGTTCAGGCTACTAATTATAGTGGTTCAGCCTTCATCCCCACATTGTGTTTATATCATTAGCCAGATTAACTTGGTGATGATATCTAAGAGAATGTAATCTGCTTTCATGTGGAAATGTGCAGCTTTAGGATCACTTTGTGCAGTATCTGAACACTTCTTCAACTAATTCGTTTTGCTAACACCAGTGACATGAAACGTGCAGCACGTATGTAACGAAAACCACGTCCTGCAACTGAAGTTGGGTTATTTCTATGAGTCGGTGTGAATTTTAGATGCAAGAGCCATGAAGTGGTTGTCTGCTCAATTTCGACTTATCTCCTACATTTCACTATGAAATAGACTTCATTGTTGCTGTCAAGATGTGAGAGTGAACCACTACAATCTCAGTAGTCTACCAACAGCAAGTGAGTTTATTTTATTACTATTCAAGACTGGAAAACATACGATGAATGACTTACATGTTGTACTGCAGACAGCTAAAAAAAGTAGGAAAAAGAAGCAATGCATTTTCAAAATACAACAATCACTCTAGTCTTTATATACTACTGACCAATTCGATCCGGACGAATGAGAAAGACTACAAGTTTATTCCTTTTCACAGTGTTGCCGAGTAGAAGGGGTAGACGTCTATGCAGAGCCGTTGTCAATGCCTGATTGGTAGGTTCCAGAGAATAATCATTTTCGTTGTTTCATAGACAGCAAATAAAGTATGAGAAAGTGTGATGAATCTATGGTGTGAATGGTTGATTTTAGGTGGTTCTTGAGTCTACATCTTTTTCATTGTGTTGTTCAGAAATTGTTATTTACGAAGAAAATTCGAAACTTTCGTCAGATGCGTGAACTGGATATTCAGTCGCAGGCAGCACTTCCTCTTCGAAAATTCCTTCCATACTGAATGTCGTTGATCAGGAAGATAAGGACGAAGAGCAGTGAAGTATTTATCACTAGACTGTGCAGTTAATCTAATGTTGTTCATGAAGTAAAGGCTCATGTAGAAGATATGGGGATGTGTCGTGCATAATAGTTACACAGGCTTTGACATCAGGTATTATATCACCAAACCGAGGGTTAGGAAGTGATGCTTGAAGAGACAACAGCAAAACGGGAGTCTTAGATGCATGTTCCTAAGAAACTACCCTGTGTGGGTGTTTGAAGCGTACCAAAATATTCCAGTGTGCGGAGAAGTGGTTTCATTGCTGATGAAAATATTACTGTTAGAATCATCATCATCCAGATCAACATCTTTATCATCAACCTCAACATAATTATCACCATCATCATCAACAACGTCCCGAATGAGATCTCAGCTACAACCGGACAAGTTCTCGATTTATTATTAGTTGGTGATACTAGTGTAAATATACAGCTGTCACAGCTGCGTAAACCACCATCTCTCTCGACCAGCCGATGCAAAACAAACATATCAATACCCTTCTCACAAAACATCCAGCCGCTGATATTGCAAGGTAAGCGAATTTCAAACTTCAACATGACCCAGATTTCCAATTCGTATTCTTAGTTGTAACAGGAATAAAAATGTTTGGTGCTGTCATTTATTGGTCCGTAGCCTAAGGAAATCCAGGCATTGGGTAAACATCGTACCATTCAGAAATCTGAAACATCTACCTAGGCATATCATGAGCGTAAACTTGCAAGCGAATCAAAACCTTTCCTATTACTGCTACAACTATGCCTTGACAACCATTCTTCCGATGCATGAATACTGTCTGCTGAATTCAATTCTCGAGTCACCTAGTATCCCCTGATGCATAGCCTGAGATCCACTTACACATATAACACCAGTGAAAATACCTATCCAACAAGGGGAAAGACTTTACGGTTCGATAACTGCGTAAGCGATTGGATAATTGCTATTGCGTAACGCTTAGGCATCCTTACTAAACTCGTTGTACTCTAGTACCTCCTTTATCAGCACCTTACATAACGTGTAAGTACTGATAACGAAGCACAAATCAAAAAGATTGAGTTATTTAGGAATATGCTCAAAAGAGCAATATATATATTCATTGTGACCGAGCGGGGTTGGATATAATGATACTGAGACTCAATAGACACCTCACCCAAATACTTTTACAACTGACCTCCCTCGGTACTTTCTGCTTCACTGAGCCGCGAAAAAACGATAAGAAAAAACAGCCTGTGACTTCAAGAACAACTACCACTTATATAGGGCAAATATATGACATATTTATTTACAAAACTCTCAGAAAGTGAAGCCATAAATGAACCTATCCGATTTGTTGTATGAGGTCGAATTTCCGGTTAATTCAATTTAATGTATTTATTTTAGCCCTAGCTGTGCCATTAAGGTGCACTACAACTGGAAGAGAATTTTGGTTGACAAGAATTGTAAACGTATGAGCACAGACGCACCACAATATCTTCTCTAATACAATGTCTTCACTTTCAACATTTGATTTCATCTGCACAGAGAGCTTAAATAGTGTATCTTTTGAGAATGTTGGCTTGTGATAGTCCACGTCCACAAATGTGTTAAACATCGAAGCTGCAACATATGGGCTGTAGGTGGTACAAAGCCTTTATATGAACTATTCAAACTCCGTGAGGTATGATGATCGACCTGACGTTTCTGAAAAGAATCAGCCATTCTAACTATCACACCATCCAGCTGTGTATTTGAGTGGTCGCATTTATTGAAAGCTAAGTATTTTATGTTTTATCCACGATACACTTCACTTAAGTAATTCGTGCAATATTTTGTTGTCTGTGGGAACTCAACTTCTACTGTATATCCCATGCTCATATACAATGAATTTCCAGTAACTTGTCTTCGCGCAGTTGACTCTGTTGTCTTCTAGATCAAAACGTTCTTCGTAACTAATGTTTCTGAGAAATACCTCGTCATATTTCACAGATAACAGGAAATGAGTCACACGTTGACAGCAGGATTACCAGTGGAATTGGTGAGAAGTTATGGTCAAACAAGAGTTGTATCTCGCAGTCAATGGCTACTGAAAGTGACTTGGGAGATGACCTTCAATAAGGTCACCCTGCAGTTCACACAAACCAGATAATCAAATGTGATAAGGTTATCTGAGATGAAGTATGCCTCGAGATGTGTACTGTATGTGCAGCTCAGTGTTTTGCTGAATAGTCTCTGTCAGGTTCAAAACTAGCATACCGCTGAACAACAGGGATGTAAGAGACTTAGGTCCCAACAACCAGTTGGTCACAAATATCAGTGTGCTGAAGAAGAGACAGGAATAATAGCTAGTACTCGATTTTATTACTGCCAGAACCAGTGATAGATTCCTTGGATAACCAAACCAAAAGAATCACAAACTTCAGTAAATTTCGATTTCCGTCTGTTTTTTCCATTCAGCAGTGAGGGATCCTAATCTGGACATTTTTATTCCCGTCAAACTGCGAAGTGGATGTCTGCGAGATCACTCCAGTAATGAATGACCATTTCACCTAACGCATCATATCCAGTCGATGATCTCTTTAACATGCTCGAATCTCTATGTCGTTGGCATTGCCATCCTTATTAAAATAATCTGTCAAACGTTCAACTTGGAGAGACTCATGTACTGGAAATTTGGAAAACATCCTGATGTTACACTACAGAAGGCTTTTGACACACATGTTTTAGAACGCCCTTCACAGACAGATTTGAGAAAGAATGACACAGTGAACTAATTATCAATAGTCTTTCTAAAACGCCTTGAACGTGTATCCGCAATTCCTTATGAAACAGTAACGAAATTGGGTCAAACTTGAATGCTTAAGAGTGCAGTGGAAAATTGCACCCATCTATGTCTCCATTCATGATTCTATCACACTCAGTGATGTGATGACAGAAATCGTTCGGTTAAGTGTGAAATTCAAATTCTTCTGGATCGGTTCTGAATCTTTTATTGGTTGATGTCACCAGTATAACTTCATGACTGCAAGTCCACCAAATGTTGCCTCCATTTTGTCGCACGGACTCATACAATGGTTGAATTCACGAAGATATCACGCGATATTTTCGATACACTTAAAGTTATGCAGACTTTTCAACCCATTTCGTTATCAAAGGATATCATTCTTTCAGTATCAAGAGTGTAGTCGGCATAGTTTATTTGGGTCATCTACCGGTATTTGAAACGCAAACATACAATATCTCGTACATGTTGCACACACAAAAGATCCGAACTTCTCTATTCTGTGTATCTCAATGCTACAGGACACGAGACTACACTGTCGTATAATGGTGTGACAAACAATATCTATGCATTCACACCATGTGAGGTTACGTACATGCGAATTTTATCTCCTATGAAACATACATTCTTGTAGCACACTGTGTGCATGACACACATCGCTACGTTGAAATTTCACTGAGAGTTGGTACTCATTTTCTACTTCACCTCGTGGTGAGCCATGAAACCCTTGTGCACCCACAATCACTCTTTATTTCAGATATTCACACTACAATCAACTGTTTTTGTTTCGCTGGTTGTTTACACTATGCACCTACCCTGCTTGTTGAACAAACTGAAGTCGTCAGTCACTTCACTCCCCATTATTCAGCAAGGTCAGTCGTAGAGCTACAGTTTGCATCTGGGTGGAGTGAAACATCCCAAACACTCAAATTGCCACTAGAAGTGTCCACAAGACTTTGCATCTTCTCAACATCTCCAAATAATAGGACTTTGCACCATCTGTGTACTCTTGATCTCCTAAGGAGTCTCCTGTGGTAATATTCTATCTCTGTACAATCATAAAGTGAGAGGATGACGAGCTCAGAATCCCTCTCTGTGAAAAGGTTTGATGAGAATGAAGAGTGGACAGAAGCATAAGACACACTTGACGTACCTAACTTACCTGGTACTCCATCGTAAACAAGCTTCCAGTTATTCGAACACAATGCGAGGTGACGCACGTAATCCAATACCCCTTTCAGTGAGAGACATTGCCATTGTACCTATGGATCGATGGAGTCGAATATCACCTGCGCATAAGGTTATGCATCTAGTGTCAGGTGTCGGTTGGTGTGGCATTCAAAATACCTCAAGGAGAGTGAAGACCAGGCCGAAAAACGGTGGGGTTCGAAACCCGCCTGGTTTCCTCACCTACCCTAACCAATGCAGTGAACATGAGAACTTCACTTTACGAGCGTCAGCAGATGCAACTGCTAGCTATATTACACTTGGTGTTCTACCTCGGACAACAAGTTGTCCACCAGAAAGCGCACTTCTCGACTGGACACCACTCAACAGCTGCTAACCTGACGTGGGGGTCGGGCTTGCATATCAAAATGACCCAACGAGCTATGCTGGTGGAACGCTTGTTCCCTCGAGGTCCTACCATACCAGAAAGGTCTGTTGGGTAGTGGTTAGACGAAAAGCAGTTACCGTTATAGTGTAAATTGCTACACTATGATGGGGGTCTGAGGGCGAAGTCGTACTGCTGCTAGCTGGATGGGGTGTGACAGCAGTAAGGTGTTTCCCTTGGATGACCAGCAGTGCCAAGCTGATGCTGCCTTCTCAGTGGAAGGGGGGGTTAGAAAAGGTCGGCCCCAAAAATAACACACTCCACCACGCCCCACGGTCTGCCGGGCCGGCGGTGTTGGTTCACTTGTCGTTTCCTTTCGACCATCCGGCCCCAAAAATACAAAATTCAAAATAATCATACTCAAAAGGCTGGGTGTGACAGGCCTCAAGCAGATGTCCGATGGGCTCTGCGGTCACACAAATCTCTTTCAGGTACCTTAAGAAGAAATAGCCTTCCACGGTGTGGGCAGCCGGGAAGTGTCAACCGCCCTCACAACTCTGTCAGCACCCAAGTTTCTTCTGACTGCTATCCTCCTCCTCCATCATTACCTTCTAATCTTCCTTCACGTCTCTTAATTAATGATGCTGCATCATCTTCAATTTCTCCTACCTCTGCAGCCTTCGACAACGATCTGAGTCCACAGAACAGCATCCCTGGTCTCCTTAAACCACGCTCCAAATTACATATTGGAGCCTTCAATGTCCGCACCCTCCGTCAAATTGGCCAACAGGCTTCGTTGGCAAAGACTCTAGCAACTCGGGCATGGATGTGTGCTGTGTTTGTGAGACACGCATACAGGACCCAAGTGTGGTTATTCACCTGACCTCTCCTGACCAATCTGGTGAATCCACAAAATTCACCCTTCGAGTTTCTGGAGATTCGATAGCTAGCTCTCGTGGTCTTGCAGGTGTAGGTATAGCATTAAGCACCAGGGCAGAAAACTCACTACTAGACTGGATCCCAGTTGATAGTCGCCTCTGCGCTATGAGGCTGAACGGCACAGTGAGAACTAAAAGGAATAGTGAGACTCGCCGTTGTCTCTTTGTAATCTCTGCTTACGCACCCACTGACTGCAGCTCGGATGAAGTGAAGGACGAGTTCTACCATAAACTGTCTAACCTCCTCTCGAAAGCCAAACGTTCGGACGTAGTGGTTGTTGCAGGTGACCTCAACGCACAGGTGGGTAGACTGAGTGAGGCAGAAAGGCACTTAGGTGGCACTTTCGGAATCCCAGCTGAACGTACAGATAACGGTGATCGCCTATTACAACTATGCTCAGATAACCGCCTATTTTTAGCCAGCACAAATTTCAGACATAAAGAAAGGCACTGTCTGACCTGGCGTCCACCGAGCTCGACTCAGCGATGGACACAGATAGACCACATTGCTATTAGTCATCGCTGGAGAGGATCGGTGGAAGACTGCCGCTCCTTCTGGAGTACGTGTTTGGACAGCGATCATGCGTTGGTCCGAGCACGTATATGCCTGCGTCTCAATGGACGTAGAAAAAATTTGGCAACAAAACCACTACGAGTTCTGCTGGACAACGAAAACACCAAAGCCGTGTTCAGTGAGAAGTTGGCTAGGCAGTTATCGGAACAAAAGACTGTCACTCATCCAGAAGAAGCTTGGTGCCATCTTCAGTCTACTGTAAAAGCAGCACTGGAGACTGTAGCCGACTCCAAGATAATGGCTAAAAAGAGCCAGTGGATATCAGCAGCTTCTTCCAAACTAATGGATGCACGTGAATGCATCCCTGCAGGCTCTGAGTACAATGAAGAGCGAGCGCAACTTAAAAATAACTGACGAAAAGTCTGCGCAACGATCGTGAACAGTGGTGGGCAGCGAAGGCTAAAGAGATGGAAAAGGCAGCGGCGATCGGTAACAGTAGACAGTTATTTAGACTTATTAAGGAGACTGGGGGGAATGGTCAACAACAGTTAGTGAGGATAGCGGAGAAGGACGGATCTGCGATTCACTCGCAGGGGAGACGACTGGACGATGGGCAGAACACTTCGAGGAACAGTTTAACTGGCCTCCAGCCACCATTGCGTCTCGCTATCCAGTCGGACCCTGAATGGGACATAGAGACAGGTCCCCCAACACTAGAAGAAGTTGAGAAAGCGGTAGGTAGCCTGAAACGGGAAGGGCAGCAGGACCAGACGGACTACCTGCTGAGGTATACAAGAATGGTGGTAGAGTGCTCTTAGTCAGGTTAACGGAAGTGTTAGCCAGTATATGGGAATCAAATACGATCCCCTCCGACTGGTCTAAGTCACTCATCATCCCAGTCTTCAAGAAAGGCGAGAAGTCCTCTTGTGATAACCACGAAGGTATCAGCCTGACAACATAGTGTCCAAGATCCTAGGTTCTATAATTCTTCGACGCCTGAGTAAGGCTCGGAAAAAACAAGTCCGAGAAAACCAAGCAGGTTTTAGACCTGGCCGCGGGTGTATCGACCGAATATTCCCACTGCACCAGGTTCTGGAACACAGGCACGCTTACCGACAGTCGACACTAGCTGTATTTTCGACTTGAAGGCGGCATTCTACTCCGTTGATCGAGAAGTCTTATGGCAATGTCTCTCACTGAAAGGTGTGCCGAGTAAGTACATCACCTTATTGAAAGCTCTCTACTCGAACACTTGTGGGCATGTTAGAGCCTATGGCGAGTTGTCCAGGGAGCTATGCTCATCGAGTGGTGTCCGTAAAGGATGCCCACAGTCTCCATTCTTATTTAATTTTATCATAGATACTCTTATGGAGGTTTCCTTCTCGTCACCAGGTTACACAGAGGTTGACCTAGTCACAGGAGAATGTTCGTTAGACCTAGAATATGCAGATGACATAGTCGTGTTAGGTGAAGACAGTGACAAGATGCAGTCTTCTTAACACTTTGAGTGAGAATTCGAGAATGTTTGGAATGTGGTTCTCACCACCCAAATGCAAATTGTTGCTCCAGGATTGGTCTTCAACAGTGCTCCATTGCGGCTAAAAACTGGTGGGTTAGTTGCCGATGAAATCTCTGCACGGGTACAAAGGCTCGATTGGCTTTTGCCAATTTGCACCATCTATGGCGCCGCCGTGATATCCGTTTGTCTATTAAGGGTCGCGTGTACTGCACAGCAGTCCGCTCTGTTCTCCTGTATGGCTGTGAAACATGGCCATTGAAAGAGGAGGATACAAAAAGGCTCCAGGTGTTTGACCACCGTTGCCTTCGTAATATAGGACGTATTCCGTGATGTCACCATGTGAGTAATGCAGAAGTTAGGTGTAGAGTTTTGGGGAGAAGAGGTAAGTCAGTTGACGAGGTTGTGAACCTTCATCGACTGAGATGGTTGGGACACGTACTACGTATGCCTAGTCACCGATTGCCTCGTCACACAATGTTGGCCGAAGTAGGTTCAGGCTAAAAAAAGGCCCGAGGTGGCCAGACTAAAACATAGCAGCAATATATGAAGTCTCTGACTGTTGATTTAAGCCATGTAGGGCCATGCAGACTGGGTGATTGGGGTCCACGGGACAGGAGGAACCAGTGCCTGGAGACTCTAGGGGATATGGCTGAGAACCGATGTCAGTGGCGCAGATGTATACACACATTATCCTCATCTTAACGACGCTATACCGAATCTCACCATTTTGTCACTCCTTTTTTCTTTCTTCTCGTACTTCATATTTCTTTTGACTGCATTCATTTATCTTCATCCTTCACCTCACTACCTTTCTACTTGATGTACTGATATGAGGTGTGGCAACTCGGACCGTTACGCAGTAATGCCTGGTCCTGTTGATAGTGATTGATTGATTGACAATAGCTGTTCGTGTACTGTTCAGATGAAGATTCGT
The DNA here is from genome assembly GCA_944470555.2 of Heterobilharzia americana. Lineage (NCBI taxonomy): Eukaryota > Metazoa > Platyhelminthes > Trematoda > Strigeidida > Schistosomatidae > Heterobilharzia > Heterobilharzia americana. The sequence continues at coordinate 108,619,635 of OX104134.1, read as the reverse complement.
GATACAGCAATGCCTGTATACAATATACATCTACCAAATGCTGTTCGGTAACAAGAGAAATGAATTCTATCCAAAGCTGTCAATTTTACTATGTACAGCGAAATGTTCAGATATAGCCATAGTAGCATGCGACCTCAAAGCTCATGTAGGGAAGCAGGGGCGATCAGAAAAGCATTTACAGAACCAAATACCAGTAAACTGACAATGGGGGTGGTCTCTTGCGATTTTGTTTTGACAATCACTTGCTTTTGGTCAGCATTAACTTCAAACATACCGAGAAACACTGACTCTTTTATCGTCCACTGATAGTGAGCTAACGAAGAACACGAACAGAATATATTGCTATAGGCCATTGTTAGAGATCATTGAGGGATCTGAACATGAAAATAATCCCCACCTTAATGATGTTCGACGTGATCTTTAATCTATCGCAAAAACAGTGTGAAAGATAGAGGTAACCTATATCCAAAGGTGAGCAAAAGGCAGTAGATTTCCACAACTAAGAGAAGAGTGTTCGATGCGATAATACTCGTTTCAGTTGATTCTAACAACAATGAGTGAGAGCTGCTCAAACGGAAATTGACGAGTTTCTGAAATGATTGCGAGTAGTGGTGGGTGATGAAAGCGATGGAGGAAGCATCGGCACCAAGTAAAATCCCACGTACTAAAATACTGGGAAGAAGGCGATGGTCAGTAAGACAATCAGTGAAAAGAATGGGACCCTGATGGCCTCTAACTCAGGACAGATGGCTATTACATTGGGTGGAACAATATGAAACAAAATTCCACTGGTCCATAACCACACTTCAGGTACCCAACATCCAACCCGAACCTGAATGAGGTCTAAACATCGACCCTCCAACTCTTCTCGAAGTTGAGAAGGCTATCTCAAAACTGAAACCGTGTAAAGCAGCAGAACTTGACGGTCAGCCAGCCACCAGAGGTTTTAACGGAAGGAAATAGGGAATTACTGAACAGAGCAACGGAGATACTAGGGAACCTGTGGAAACCAGTGGTGGTCATTTCACACTAGTCCAGATTGTTAGTTCTTCCGGTTTATGAAGAAGGGGAGAAGTTTTCTTTTGACAAGTATTGGAGAATCAGTTTGACTGTCATAGTGACTAAGATTTTACGGTCTATAGTTTTCCAATGCCTAAATGGATCTCGGGAGCAGAATGGTAGAAAAAACCAGGTAAGTTTCCAAACTAGACGAGGATGCATCGATTTAATCCCCACCTTTCGACAGGTTCTAGAACACACTTTGTTGACGCAGACGTGTTTTGGTGGTGTGTGGTTGTGAAGCGAGAATCAAGTGAATGTGCAATGCTAGCCATAGATTTCGAATCGAACTCACGTAGCCGTGTCAAGGATTATGAGGAATTGTTGTCTGAATTGACAACAGTCAGAGGATGTGCAACATGGATGTATTTTGTCGTCCTTCACGTTTAGTTTCGTGTCACTTGTAATAACGGAAGCTATCGTAGGTACGTCTGAGATAACGACTAAATCCCTGGAGGGTATCTGGTTGAGTAGGAGTACAAAGACTACATTGTCCGGTTAAGCAAGGATACTGACAAAGTGCCAGACCTTCTGAACGCTTTCAGCAGACACCTGAGTATGTTCAATAGGGCTTTCGCACCTGTGAAATGTAAGATGATACCTCAGGACTGATTTGTAGTGACTCTCAGTTTACAGGTAAGGAGTGAAGTATTAGAAGGTGTTGACCACACTTCTCTGAATTGACTGACGAAACCTGTGTTCGGATAGAGACGGCGTGTTTTAAAGTTGCTAACTTACATCACCTTTTGCGCTGACTGGTCAGATAGCCAGCCGAATCTTTGTTAAAGTCCAGTATGTTGCGCTGCCACTTGCTGTCCCATAGAAAACACCTGTAAGACATGGTGATTGACAGTAGATGTCGAAAGATTGAAAATTTTTGAGTGCACCTGTCCTCTCGGTGATGCTCATGTGCGGCGGAATCACAGTGTCATCAACGTCAAGGTTGGGTGAAGGCTACTAGGCATGGCGGCTAAGCATGCAATTCAGTCTGTCTGTTTACTGAAGGTGGAAGATACGGAGAGTTTCTAGGTTTCAGAACACTGTTGAGTTCTTAGCATAGGCCGCATGTCATTGTTCCAGTTCATCAGTAACGCAGTCAGCCAGGCATAGAATTTTTAGTGAAAGAGGTTAGTCAAGTCTCTATGAGCTGTGATGGCTAAGATATGGGTTTGCATGTCTAGTGACCACCGGGCGCATCGAGAAATGTTAGACGAAGTAGGCTAAAGCTGGAAAACGTTATCGGCCAAAGAAACATATAACATCAGTCCCTGAAGTCTCTGTTTGGAACAATGTATGGAAATGTGAACTTATCAGTTACGGTCTGATGATCATCTGAAGTAGGTTGTTAGAGACTCCAGGTGATATGACATAGAAATAATGTCATTGACACAGATGGATCCACAAATCGCCTTCACGCTAATCGCCATAGTGAATTACGTCACTGTTTTACTCATTCTCCTTCTCTTTTTACGATTTTCTGCTACTTTCTTTTTCATTTCTCCAAATTTCATCTGAATGCTTTCTATCGTGATATGCTGATATAAAGTGTGGCCACTTGAACTGTTACGTAGCAATGCCAGTTTCGATGTTAATGCTGACTGATCGATTAACAGATAATGCTCACTCTATTCCTTACAAAATTGGGAAGTAGTATCACTTGATGCTATACGGAGAGATCCCGCCAGAGTTTCGTTCATTATGACTGACTTCAGCACTTGAAACCAACTGGACAAACCAATGACAAACATGTAGAATGTTTGTGATTTATTTTCATATTCGTACAGGATTAGCAATACTAACTTGTCACATCCTTGAAGTGGTTAGAAATTTCTGAAGATTTCCAATTGCAATCAAAGAACTTCTGGTATTCCAAAAAGACCATATAACTAACAGGCGACTTATGGAAAAGCAAGGAACAACAAACGTATAATTAAATGATTACATTGCAAATAAATAACTTTCGACTGTCAGGTTGCCTTTCTTATTTTCAAGGGTTAAGCGATCAAGGCAACGGTTCACAGACATTTTCCAGTGTCGAAAATAGAAATGAAAATGTATACAGCATCGACATGCATGTTCGTGCAGTATGCAATGACTGATACTTATTATGTTAAGGTTCGTCAAACTATCCTGCTATCCAGGACTAAGGAAGCAGAATGTTCTTAGAATCTGTTGGCCAGTGACTATAAGTCGAGTGCACAGACCTATGGTACCACAACTCTATTTATCAACGTACACAGGATATATAATACATTGTTGAAACAATCACAAATGTTTGTGTAAAACAGAAACAAATCACACAGCAGTTACACACAAAAAAGATAATGCTGACAAAAATTTATATTTTCTATAATAATAGTGGTTATAGAGAAATAAACGTAAGCAATTCTGTCTGTAAAAAATAAACAGCAATGAGGTGAGCCAATTTGTAAGAACGAAGAAAGGCACGACCATTTAAAAATGTTTTGGTCTGGTAAGTTGCGCGTACCACAACAGTTGTGCAGGCAAGTGAGCGCGCTTGTGCAGTCATAGTAAATTATAGTAGCATAGTGAAGTGCAATAGTCATCATCACCATATTATTATTCCTAGGACTGATTAATAGTTTTCAAAGTCACCTAGAAACAGGTATTTGTTGATTAAAAAATGATGATAACGAAATAGTTCATCTTATCTCCTTCCAAGAACAAAAAGACAGTACAGTTAGGGCATACATAATATTTTCTTCGATATAAAACATTGTATGCTGTAATGAAGAAATAGACAATGATATAATTAAAAAAAATCCTAATGTGCAAAAGATAGTGAACTAGTAAAGACAACCGGAATGGCTACTAAAAGTGTTCGCAATTTCACACAAGTATCACCATTATCACTGTCAATATTCATTATCATTAACAAGTGAACAATCGTAGAAAGCATTAGATAACTGTGCACAAAGTATAAAAACTTATAAGACAAACAACAATGAGAAAATAATCACAAAATATACGATATTTGATATGTTGCCAGTGAATTAATTGAGCTAACTACAACAAATCCGAATTGAACACATTGAATGCAAAAAAGGCAATTAGGAATGCGTAATATAGTACCGACCATCATTTCATCTGCCAATCGACAGTAGAATATAACTGGAGGATATATGATATGGATAGTGAGGAATGTAGCAGTAGTGGTAAGCCTGATCAAAACAACAGGTTTAAAGCGAGAACTGAACTGAAAAGCTTTCCTTTTTCAGCCTGTCTTCTCACATCCTTTATACTTGTTCATCCAGTGACATCAATAAAGGATTGACATATTCGAAACCATCAAATTCTGTTTGATCTATGCGTGATATCATGGCCCTATATTAGATATCAAGGGAAAAAAGTTGGTAAGATAAAAATCTTATGCAAACATTGATGTTATGTTTATGATTTTACAAAAAAGAATACAAAATCAATATAGCTTATTTAATATCCCCATGTACACATTATTTATTGTATGTTTTTATCAATTTTCTGACTACTGAATATATGTTAGTGATGTGAAGCAATACCAGAGTGTTAAAACGGAACGAAGAAAGGGAAAACAGTTATCTCAGACAGGTAAGACCAGTCGAAGAGAAGCAAGGACATAAATGAAATTGATTATATGATTTATTGAGACGTTATACTGAGTCTTGACAAAATATGAAGACCTTACATCGAGTATACTTCATGCAAATAGTCTCTGCATTATAAATTATGGATGAGTGGGTCTTCAAAACTTCTGCTGTTCGTTCACTCATTTGCCATCTGTAACTCTGAATTCCTTTTCCAGAACCTCTACCGCTTTGACGATAACTTTATTTAATTTCCCGATGGAGGGCATGCAATAAACTACTCACATATGTCCGTATTTGTAGCACATATAGCAGTAGTATTTTATTACTTTTAAAGGCATTCTACCTTAGGATTACTTCGTAGTATTGAAGTAAAGTTCGGCCCAAGAGATTCTGATTGACACCTCACAAACTTTCAAACGACTCTTTGCAGAGAAATGAAATTAATTATTGGGTATTATCCCATATTCTAGGTATAAAATCAGGTATCCCGCCTTTTTGAATTATGGTACGATGTGAGCATATAACATAGTTGTATATATGCATGACTCAGGTCACGAATGGCAAAAATAGCAGACAATAAACATTCCTCTTCTTATAAGCGGAAGGAAAGCCGCTAGTCAAACGGTTGCACATACGTCATCCTACGTACAGATCATTTGCTGACATATACATGTGGATAAAGCAAAGCCAGCTCAGGAGAATTAAGATGGTGGGGTCAGAATCAAATGACAATGACAGAAGGATATATATGACAATTATAAGTTCAAGTGTGCAATGTCGAATCAAATCAGTGTATTTGTCGATATAACACACAGCTTCTTGACTGAAGACAGCATGACCAGCGAGACAAATAGCTGTATATTCTACGTAATGGATGGTATAAATCTTAGTCGATAGAATTGGCGTACAAATCATAAATAAATACATCATATTTATATACATGATTTCCATCTTAACCTCCATATACTATTTCATTACTCGTTTTGCCCACTCCTCAATTACCTTCTTGCTTTGTGTGGAGATGTGAATCTCTAGTCTAAGGAGATGACGGGTTTGAACCCCTCTCCATTTACTCAGGTTTGAGCAGCTAAGAAGTGTCACCTAAAGACTTTACAAAACAGGTGTAACTTATGGTCTACTGCACGAACGTGAGCTAAGTTGCTGAGTATATCCCGATTCCTCTCCCTTCGTGACTTCGTAAAACTTGATTACAGTACTCTTGTTTCTCTATCTTCCATCTAGCTACCCAACATTTTATGGGCTGAAATGCAATGACTTGGACCATTATACAGTGACGGCGGGTTCCAAGCTGATACTATCTTAATATTTTATTAATATCTTGCTGTCTATCCTAGTAAAGTGCCGTCTTCAAATTTGGTAACTTTGTAGCACTACTCCATCGAGTAAATCAAAGCGAAAAACAAAAAGTTGTCTAACAGTGGCGTGTCGTTCCTTCTAATACAGTGACAACCCGATTTAAAACCATCACACGGACATAAGAAAAGCATGTGATCTTGAGTAATCGACCTTGGACATATACTCCGTATGTCAAGCCACCGCCTACCTCGAAGTGCAATGCTTGGGGAAGATGAATTACGTTGTAAGAGGGTTCCGGTTCGCCAGACTATGACCTATCATCAGTTAACGAAGTCCCTAACTGTTCGCTTGAGCTGTGTTGGGAGATGTGACCTAAGTAGTTGGGGTCCCCAAGACACAAGGAGTAAGTGGTTGAGGACTCTCGATGACATGGCTGGAAATCGGTCACGACGGCGCAGATTTATTCACTCCTTAGCATCTTAAAAAGCTTAAATATTTGCATTAACCATTGTCTTCAGATTGTTAATTCTTCCACACAACTTCGTCCACTTTGATATCACTCCTTTTCTATCCACCTGTCCTTTGTGTACTACTGTGAAGTGTGGAACTTGGGCTGATGCTTGTGTGTGCGAGGTTCTACGTTTATTTTGTCTGTCCGTCTGCATTTTTCCGGATTGGTTCAGTGCGACATATTACAATGGAAAATAGATGAAGTCAAAGGCAAGCAAGGATAAAGGAATGAAAAATATATCAAAGCTGGTGAGAAGTGAGGAGATAAAAAAGAAACAAGACCAGATGAAAATATTTACAAAATTAGGATCAACATAAGATGGAGATACACATTAGCCACTACATTCAGTTATGGGCTACAAAATCCGATTGATCTAGGTACCCGGATTTCAACCGATGGTTCATGGGTTCAAATCTTTTCATACCTACAAAGTTGTAGCTGACAGCTTACTATAAAAACGAGCAGGCATAGATAAAATCAACGTGGAACCCCACATAGAGATGTAGATAGAAAAGAAAAATAAGTTAAAAAAGAGCATGACAGAAGGAATGAGCAGATGAGAATAATGAAAATATCCAAAACCTCGAAGATAACAAAGAGTGGATATATCTGTGTGACCGTGACCAATTTCCAGCTATGTCACTAATCTACTTCTACTTCCTTTGACCCAGTTTTCTTTCTTCATCTTCCATTTTATTGCTTTGTTACTCGATGTGTTGATATGAGGTGTGGAAACTTGGACCGTTACGCAGTAATGCCTGGTGCTATGTTGATCTTGATGATGATATAATGATCTGGTCACTCTGAGTCTCCCATCTTTCAAGCCAATCCTACTTCGGTTGACACTGCGCGTAAATGAAGGTAGCGGCATGCGCAACACATATCCAGACAACCTCAATGGGTTAAAGTTCACAACCACACCGACTAACTTGTCTGCTTCGACGCTGCTGATTGAATATTAACACCAGGAAGAGTAGGTAACGGAGGCGACAGATACAAGGAAGGTCGGTGTACTTTTTGCTGAGTTGTATTTATTCCTACTTTATTCTTTAGACGTCATCTCTAGGTATGCCATGAACGTTAATCAGGAAGTTTGCATATTTTGAGCGAATCAGTTCAACAGTCACACATAGAATAAACGCATATTTTCAGTCTATATCGTCTCAGCTTATATATATATATATATATATATATATATATATATATATATATATATATATATATATATATATATATATAAAACCTTACGAACTGACTTATCTACTTCACTTGATACTACACAGTTGGTCAACTGCTAACATAGTGATGGCATTACATGTGAGCTACACAGTGTTGACAATGGATAAACGCTTGTAGCCTTCTGAAACCACCCATCACTGTATGTATTTCACAGTCATCAAGGGCATTGCTACGAACATACAAACTGTTGTACAGTACACTCAGGCCTTCATGGACAAAAATATATTATGCTGCTGACACAAGTGTTGAAATTTACAGAAACGCAGGTTAGGATTTGGTCAGTTATCAACCCACAAAGGCTAATGCTAATTACCAATTGCGTGAAGTAGTCAATACACCGAAACACTCGGAACTCCATCAACTGATGGTGCATAACTGTAGACCAGTAATGAGGTAATAATTTACATTCCGGTTAGAAACACCTTGAACATTCACACTTTGGAACTCAAAGCGTTTGACACCAGTTACACGAGTGCTTTATTTATTTTGCACTCCATCTTTAAGATCTACTTGAATTTATACAAATATTCAACAATGAGTTCGACAATATTCATTCAAAACAAAGCAGTCATTACTTTTCAGCAGCAGAAAACAGAACGAAGCTACACCATGGCCACCACCGGTTTCCATTCTGAGCCATATCTGATAACATCTCAAGTCACTGAGTTGTGTGATCTCTCAGACCCCAGACAAGGAGTCATGATGCACTGACAGGTGCTAAACCCGATGTAACTATCCTTCATCCCACGGCAGCACGTCATACACTAACCACTCCTCTGATTTTTCCATCCAATCCCAGGGCTAACAAACAGTGAACGGTGTGGGAGCCGTTGGGATGACATGTCCTAGCCACCGAAGTCGGTGTTTCCAGATGACTTCACTTATCGAATGATGATCTCCATCATATCCAAATACACGCTGTAGTACCTCAGAATTACTTACATGTTGTTACCAGTGGATACAAGTGATTCTATGGAGACATCGATGATCGAATACACAGAGTCGTCGCACATCCTAAACTCGAAGAGGCCAGGTTTCACAGGTGTAGAGCAGGACTGCTCGCACCAGTGTTGTAAACCCGACCTTTTAAGGTCAGACTAACCTACAGACTGCACGAAAAGGAGATCAAATTGACGTATACCACTCTGGATTTTGATATGCGGTTGGATATTTCATCACTCACATCTCGACCAGCACTCATACAACTATCCAGATACATGAACTTTTCGACTACTTTCATAGGTTCACCGCCGAGAGTGAGCGGAGGAACAGGCTCCTGCTAATCTTGCAAAAGTAATTTGGACTTTGATAGTGCAAAGCACATAACATACTTACGGAGACCGAGTATGAAAGCTTAAGATAAAATATTCTCTAACCCATATTTTAGTACCACTTTTAATATCGTCATTAAGTACAACTTGGTGCTCAACTTAATATCGAAGCTTTCGATGAATCCTAAGAAATAATTCAGTCTAAACTAGCTACACTTGTGCCTTTTGTCATCTCTTGTGATTATATACATAAAGTTTGATATTATATACTTAAATAAGGTTTTAATTCAATAGCTTACACGTTTAAACGGTTACGAGTTCAAGTTTCATTCCATCAATCAAGATTTCTACGTAATAACTACAACTAGATGTGTATAGCTACCAGATTTCCGAATCTACACATTCGCCAGTATTATTAATTTAAATCAGTATAACATAATACACAGTTAAAATCGGAATTATATATTTTAAAAAAAAATCTAAAGTTTGCACTGTGTAGAATAAATATTATTTTACACAGAAATGCGGGAAAAAAACAATTAGGACAACATAAAAACTGACAAACAAGCACTTGAAATGCTAATGAAGAAGTAAACTCCAATGAACATTTCTCCATTTTTTCCCTCACAGATAATAAATGTACTTTGTTCAGTAAAACCAATGTAATTCTATATTCATTCACGACTTCTCTCACTCTGTGTGTGAACGCTAATCTACCAAATTTGACTGGTAAATTTTTAGATCCAATTAGAAAATTAGTGTTAAAAAAAATTACGATAGACTAGCAATAAATCAAAGTCTATCGTAGGAAAATGTAACCTTTTTAATGTGATATCTTGTTACCGATAATTCCTCAGGTGAGACTATAGAATTTTGCCATCCTGAGGTGACCAATGACATGGAGGGTGACTTGTACATTCGTTATGGAAAGCTTTGAATTATTTAAGGACGTCGTTGATTATAAACAGGCGGCTTATGCAGACTCTTGATGATGATAATTTTGATAAATCGAAGAGAATTACTTCTCGTATGATTTTTCTACACTACCTGTCAATTCTGAAGGGTTTTTCAAGTGCGTGCATTTCCCGAATAAGGAAAAATTTGTGAACAAGAAGTTCACGTCACAATTCACAAAATTAGCTGTGTACATACCATATTCAAAGCAACAGGAACACTGCAGCACAAACACTTTAATGAGAAATTAGGAAAATTACTTGATGAATGTGTTAAGAAAGTGGTTATCCGCAGAATTTCCTTAAAGGTATCTATTCAATTCATCGTCAGCTACAAAGTCATCCACAGAAATCAGTAAATAGATAATTCCAACATAACTTATCAAAATTACGTCAAAACTACTGAGGTCCTTTTGAATTGATATAGCTCATAAACAAATAATTCTCTTCGGACCATAATCGTGCAGAACAAAGGACGCAATAGTCAAGAGGTTCAACCAAAGATCATTTACAAAACTGCTATAAACACAACATTTGAGAAAATAGGCATTCTCCTCATCTTCGTCGACATGAATATTAGCTGGGGATTAAACAGCATAACGCTTCATCCATTAATTCAATGCATATGAGTAACTGGGGGCATGAATTCGAAATGTAGAGAGTGTGGATAGAAGAATCACAAGAATACAAGAGAATCCTTAAAAGCCTGGCATTCAGCTCAATTAGTAAGAGCATAAATACCAAAACTAATCTATCGACCAAAGAGGAAAATGATAAACAACTACAGGGCCAGAGGTCATGCAGAAAAACGGTCAATAGCGATATCTGAGTAGTTAGTGATTCAGCAATTAGAATAAGCCAACAAACACCACTTCATCCGGAAAAGATAGCGAACTACTCATAGGGAAATTTCGAGAGCTCTAGGAACACAATGGTTTCGGGATAAATCCTTCAGCTCAGCATCATCATATATCTAATCAACCGTTAGATGTAGGAATTAGCTGATAAGAAACTCTATTCTACTTAGATCTTAGACCTGAGGACATTTGTCGATGAAGTGTAACTAGAATTCTGAGTAAATTTAAGTTTCTTGAGAGATTCAAATCTGAGTCTTTCCATGATTAGGTAAGACCCTTCATCAATCAGCTAATCAACCCATCACTGGTTGTCTGTAGGACTGGATCTAGAATTTGAAATCCTCATCGGATGGTAGCCGAGACTACTATCTAGTCTGGCATGCTGATAAATTTCGCAATGCCGTAAGTGAATTGACGTAATAAGATTACTGTAATGTATTGTTTGATGCAGTATAGGTACCAACTAAAGGGAAAAACCTAGATGTAAAGTTTTTTACTAATTGACTGAGTCAAAAGCTAATTATTTATCGATTCATTCTTGAGGTTATTGACAAAATTTTGTTACTGAACTTTGTTCTACTTGACGAGAAGTTTTGAAAATATCCACATACTGACCTAGAAAATTTTGTTTGAATGGGGGTATCACCATTCTATTCACGATGAAAAGTGTTAAGATAAACAAGTCTAGTCTAGTCAACAGTAAATCCGAAGACGATACGGCAGGGAGTGGAACTTCGTTTAGTGAATACATACAGCACACACAATACTGCATAGTTTACCCATATGGTAAAGCCAATTAGATACAACCCATTATTTCTGATAATCACACACCAAGGTTACCTGGATAAATGGTAATTATAAGGTTATGAAACTGAAGCCCTTGGTACCAATTTATTACTGTAACAGTAGAACAATGTGATCAGTTTATGCGCATATATATATATATATATATATATGCGTGTGAGCAAAAGAATTTCATTTGGTGGTTTATGCAGACTAAGTGGTTGATTACAAGAAAGTATTCATCACAGACTGACACTAGATGAAGAATCATTGAGAAAATGAGATTCTGGATAACTATTTCGTACTAGTATGGGACTTCTCAGGAGTGCATACCACTGACTCTGCAAGGCATCCAGTCAAGGACTATTATTACATTTCCTAAACAAGCGGCCATTCAACGATCGGGTTCGAATGCAACTGTCCATATCCTATTACTTCTGAGAACTAACTATCCAGGATAACCATCATACAATGCCATCGAGGAGTATCTTTCTTTACATTTGGTTCAAGTGACCCCGCAAGTCACTGTTTTTCATTCGAACCTCCAGAAATCTGTCTCGAAGCAGGTTACGTCTAAGCATTTCGCAACAGACACAACGCTTGCTACCAATTATTAGTATGTCAGTACGTCAATCGCTGAAAAAACACACGAAACAAAGAAAAATATGAAAACTATGCATAGCAGCTACAAACAAACGGAAGACTAACTCGTTATCTGGTGTAAGTACAACCGGTTCATCAGTGAATGCTGGATCAAAATGTATCAGATCTCTATCACCTCCACAAGTTGGACGATATGGTGGTGGAACTTGCTTTTGTTCTAATGCGATCCAATCTATCGGGGCAAAGAATGCATGATTCATAATATCAGCAAAACTTGAGTCTGGTGCACAACCAAGACGTTCAGTCGGTACCTGGAATAAAAGAAATAGATATTCAATAAATAAAAATTTGTAATCATTTAGTAAATACTATAAAGAATTTGGAGAGGTTATCAACAGCGACTAAAACCAGCTGAAGAACCATGAAATAAACGAAAAGGCATTGGGGATCTACTTTTTCTTTCTATTACGAAGCCTCATGGTAGCAGATTCCCATGATCCCACACAGAATTCTCCTTAAAATATTCAATTCACATGATGCGTACACTAACATTCTCAGTCCCTGGATTACACAATTCAATGTTTCGTATTCAACAACTTTAGTCAATTTGCAATATAAAACAACTATAACAGAAAAAATAAGAGCGATTAAAGCAGATAACAAACCTTTTTGAGAAATCCACTCAGTATATTAGTGGCACGAACAGAGATTGAACGCGGGAATCGAATTGGACGTGTTAGGATAACTTTTTGCATGGAATGATGAAAGAAAAAAAGCAAGTACAACTGCTAAGCGTCAGATTTTATTCATACTAAAGTGTTACATTTTGATAAATCATTTACCACACACAAACTCTAACAAATATTTATTAAAATAAAAATCAAACCAGATTGTACTGAAATAGGCAATATGGTCGACAGGTGACGGGAATCACCATCGCAATGAATCCTAATTGGTGTAAAATAAATGAGCAAATATCTTCTTCGGCTTAGATTCGTCGCAGTTATAAACTGGTCAGCAAAACGCATCTTTAACCTTAAGAGAAGTGATGCTTTCTCAGATATGCAGTCATACACGTTCCTCCAGTGAACTGAAATGATGAGTTCTCTAGCTTCTAAGCTGCATCAAAAATTCAGTCTCTAGAATTTAATTGGCAGTAAAGATAGTATTTCACTTATTCAGATTAATTTCTTTATGCATCGTAAAGGTCAATCCCACCGAAAAGATATCAATAGTAACGTCTCTTAATGCAGTGACGGAAGACATGGATTCAAACATTTGAGAGACCATCAGTTCCCCTGAGGTGATTTGTACGCTTTTTCTACTGCTGCCAACAGATCAAGGACGTAATCTAGTCGACTGTTTACAACAAAGTAACATAAAGGTCTACAGATGACGTTCAAAAACATAAACATAAGTTGAGTAAAATAATTTCATTGTTAATCCATCTAAAAAACAACACAACAAACAGTATTCATTTCCTTAAAATGATCTGTAATCGAAATATCCACATACCGTAATCCAAGATGGTTTAGTTCAGTGTTCGACGATATCCGTTAAGAAGTCCTTACACAAACAACTGTCTTTGCCAACTGAATATGTGACTACACATACACACACACACTCACAGATGAGTAAGAAAAAAAACTGAAGTGGATGTAGTTTATTGGCTATAGTAATTTCCCATCGCTAATACTGGGTCGAATCACTCGACTCCCTGTAGGCAGATGGACTTCTATCTGGATGGCTGTATACTGCCTGAAGAGTCATTAAGTTGTGGTTTACTTGGTGGCTAGCAGTGGAATCCATGATGCATGTTTCGTCTTACTTGGGATGCCGGAAAGAAGGCTACGGTTACTGAGATCACTAGAGAAAACGATGGCTCTCTCATGACAGGCTCCTACACTGTTGGCAACGCTTCAGTTTCCCGGCATCCAGCCCCAGCTTACATGGCACAACCCCATTGGCAATTGAGAAGGCAGATCAAAATACGAAAAAGTGCAAAGCAGCGACAGCTCACTCCTCGCCACCGGACGTCTTCATGCAGGAAGGCAGTGAATCAACTACTACTGAGTAGACCAGTATATCAGAATCACAGATGTGTATTTCCATCTGAATGGTCTACATTACTGGTCATTCCAGTTCACTAGGAAGGAAACAAGTCTTCTTGTCACAAGCATATGGGAATCAGTTTGACTAAAATCGGGTCCAAAATCTTGGGGCCCATAGATGTCCAACATCTGACTTGGACTCAAGAACAACAAACTTGAGATCAGGTGTGCCTCGGATCTGGTTGCAACGATCACATCTTCACCCTTTCACAGGTGTACGCTCACCGCCAACCGACACCTTATTTCAAGGTTTGGTCTGACAGCATATATACTACAGAACCATAGTAGCTGGAAACCTACTTACAGTGACTTGTAGATTTTTCTGGCTAGATCAGAGTGACGTAAAAATTGGACGGTCGTTTAGCTTGTTTGGGATCGAGCTCATCAGGGATGAAAACGGACGAATCCAGTTCATAGGAACCAAATTATTCAGATCACATGAATCTGACCAGCTGATATGCTGGACCAGTATACTTTAGGTACGATGATCAATTTGAAAATTACACGGTACAAGTTAACATTTCTCACAACTTAGTACTTTTTCAATTGTTCAACTGTGCAGTTAACATAGAAACAACTCCGCCAAAATCACAATTTGTGATCTTTGATACAAAAGTATCATGAACTAACGAAATATGTGAACAGCATAAGTAGTACGAGACTACTCATGTGGATATGAAGATTCGACTGGCCGGATACTAGTACACAACAGAGGAAACAATAATGAAATCGAAATAAAGGTGAAATATCGACTACAAACAAACAAGTAAACAAAGGAATATATATGTAGGTATTTAGCAACAACAAATGGAATCAACTAACTTTGAAATAGATAATCTTCAGTGTTTTGATCGGGATTAGCTGATTGTCCAACACCTTCCCAGGGAGAACGACCAGCAAGCATTTCAAACATTAGTACACCCAAAGCCCACCAATCAACACTGAAACCTAATTGTGTGTGACGAAAAAACTTCTTTTTACTACTGATGCAAGATGGAAGTAGTCAAAGTGAAATATAGAAAAAGAAATGATATAGGTAGCATAGGATCGCTATTGAGAATAAAAGCACGGTTCAAAATGGTTTTTGACAACCTGAATTTCACTTCAGAGTGGGAATTAGAATCAGATACTCCCTTTCATGACGTTTTCCTTACATGATGTAGTAATGGACTATGAGAAGATTCATTTACAGGAAACTCAAATGGGATAGACTTGTCAGTTTCTACAGTTGGGTACCGATCACAATGAAAAGAAACCTAATTATCTCACTCTCCTACTGAATACGAAATATTTGTAGCTCACATTGTGCCAATGTTGGACTCGATTTCGTAAGAAGTGCTAGTGCTTCAAAAGGCTACTATAGCTGATATGTTGGTATAAATGCGTGATAGACATGAGAAACCAGTAATCAATTCGGTTACTAAGATACCTTGTCGGCGAATTTGGAAATTAAAGATTAAACAGTATTAGACATTCTTGAGATCAGTCGGAATCATTCAGGAGAACATTATTCGTAGCCGTAACTTCTTCTCGTTACATGTATAAAGCATAGTAGCGCCTGACTGGTCAGGCCCATGCGCATCTTTCAGTTCACATACTTCCATGCAGCAAGGTATACTGGCCGTAACCAGAAAATGTTGTCAACAAGTAAACCAATATACAATGAAAACTGGTAGTCTAAGGGTGAAAGGATATGCACTGGAAGTTCTACGATTGAACACTTGACTGGTTTCAACCATTCGGATGACAATTATTTTAAGGCTATATATTGAATTCACTTAAATATTCCACGTTTTCTTCGTTTCTAATGTTTAGGCACCGCAGATACCTCTGCTATGCGATAAGCTGAAACATAACATTCATGTCTCTGTATTTCCTTTGACCAACAATCAGAGACCTCATCGACTGGTGCCACGTCTTAGTCTGGCCGCTCTGAACACTTCCAACTTCATTTAACTTCCCCTAGCATGGCACATCGAGGGAGGCGGTGCCTTGACATGTGTAATAAATGTCCAAACCCACTCAGCCGATGAACGCTCATGACCTCATCAATCGAATTGCCTGTCTTGCTCAATATCCTTTCCCTGACCTCAACATTTCTCACACAGAGATTCCACCAAACGTGAAAAGTGCTAAGAATACATCTATGATCAAAACCCTTTAATCGCTTCAGTTCTTCCACTTTTAACGGGCATATCTCACAGTCGTACAACAGAATAGAACGCACTGCAGCGGGATATACTCGTCCTTTGATATGTAGTAGGATATCTCGCCAGTTGGCGCCACAGATGACGCAAGCTGGCAAGTGCTAAACGGGCCTTCTGTGTCAGAGCTGAGATTTTGTCAGCAACCCTCCCCAAGTAAGTGAAGTAGTCGAAATATCATCAATCACGAAATATATTCAGAAACTCAATTCACTACGTGACCAGTTAACAAATAAGGTATCGACGTCCTGGAACTGCGAGCAGTACATAATTAGTATATATATATATATATATATATATATATATATATATATATATATATATATATATATATATATATATATATATATATATATAGGTTTGAGTAGATATAGCAGTAGATGTAATAATCGAGACTCACTATAGCTTTCGCCTTTCAATATTTCGGGAGCTATGTAATTTGGTGTACCACAAAATGTAGTTGTAGTCATATCTCCCACAATGCCTTCCTGTAGGAAAATAATAATAATTAATGAAGCAAGCGAAACTACTACGAGACGGATATCATGAGCGTTATGTTTCCTTAATATAAGAGCAAAATGTGAGGTAGTGTTTATGTCTGTAAACAAGAAATTACTCTCGAAACGTCATTCAGTAAATAATATACTGTTTCACTGTGTGAATTATTCAATAAGCATTTAAAATGACATGAAGGTATTTTTTTATCAGTTGCATTTTTTGATTGTCACTGTTTTACTATAGGAACTTCATCGGTCAATCAAACAACTGCTAAGTGAACCAAACTGGTATTATAATTTTGACTGAATAATTTTTAATTATCTCTCACAGTATTTAAGCATACGTCTATTTGAATGCAGCCAATATATATTCATTTATTCACCAGAGGTAATTAAATCTTTCAATTATTCTTATCTATCAAGTGGAGACTTAACCGTTTCACAATTCTCAGGTTGTCAAACTCCATGTTTTGCAACAGTATATGAATGGAAAGTCAGCTGAAGCGAATAGTTGATAAAATAGAATATACAGGTTTAGGAAGCATGGGGTGTAGATTATTGTAGTGGGCGTCGCTGATCACAATGGATATAAGTAGTATATGTTGAGAGGGCGGCAGAAACCATAGGGAATTACCAGGAATGGGTAAAGATTCTGCCCATAGAAACACAAGAGACAACGTGGGCGTATTAAGAGCAAATCAAGATAGAAGCAGAGGAGGAAATGAAGCAAATTATCCAAATAACTGTCATAGTGAAAGGCGTACAGTATTTGATGACTACTGTACAAGATGTCAGTGATAAACATTCCTTCTTTCGTCACTGTTCTCTCGTTTCCTTCAGTATGATTAAGTAACGACACAGGTCGCCACACTTCTTACCAGCAGCTCGAGGTAAGACACGGTAAAAAGAAAGCGAACGAAATTTAAAAGTACATAAACATTCTCAGAGAAGTACATAAAATATTTCCGAATATTTCAACATACACTTGAAAGAATAACCCCAACATCAGTCAAAGAACCGCTAGAAGCGGAGGGAAAAAGGGTCACTGTTTCGTCCTGAACAGTGCATACTCACGATCGATTATAGGACTAAACCCAGGACTGTCAGGTTTCGGGAAAATCACATTACCACTTAGATGGTTTGAAACAAGTTTAAAGTAACAGAATGTTCAAAGTTTTGTGAAACATCAATAGGGCACGCACTTGAGCCATCATGACCGACTTTGAGTGACATAAATGCGAATAGTTTTTCGAAAGTCTAAAACAATCCAGTGAAATAACACCGTAATAAGAATGCACTCAGCAACTTTGCGCACATTTGTGCAACAAGTAACGAGGCACACCCATTGTATAAGGGGTTAATGATACTAATACTTGGCTTTCCAAACCTCGCAAAGTGGAGTGGGGTTCGAACCTATGACCCACTAGTTGAAAGTCCTCTTGCTAAACCAATGAGCCACAGCTTCAAAATAACACCGAAACGGATTCCAAGTAAGGGTAATAAGAACTTCAACTTTGTCAAACTCTATGTTTCTGATTATTCTTACTACAATATGCGTTATTATGTCATTCCCTGTCGTCTGTTTTCATTCGACTCTTGAGGATTAAAGTGATGACGACCTATGGGTTAATAATTGACTGTTATTTGTTGTCAATGATATTTATGAAAAGGCAAATTCTCTTTAGTGAACTGCTTTTCTGTTGCAATAGGAAGATAATTTTCACCGATATACTTACTTTGCACATTCCATAATCTGTTAGTTTAATATGACCTTCACTATCCATAAGGACGTTGTCCAACTTGAGATCACGATAAATAATACCACGTTCATGTAGGAAATTTAAAGCAATACAAATTTCTGCAGCATAAAAACGTGCATAGTCTTCAGCTAAGCGTAGATTTCGTTGCATATAAAACATCAAGTCC
This sequence comes from Heterobilharzia americana, assembly GCA_944470555.2. Taxonomy (NCBI): domain Eukaryota; kingdom Metazoa; phylum Platyhelminthes; class Trematoda; order Strigeidida; family Schistosomatidae; genus Heterobilharzia; species Heterobilharzia americana. The sequence goes on along the minus strand of OX104134.1, from coordinate 108,600,717 downwards.
CCACCATTAACAAATTCAATGACAAAAAATAATCTACATTGTTTCAATGTGTACAATAAAATAAACAAATGAAAACATTTAGAAAAAATTACGACAATAATCAATTGAACAAACAAAAATACGAATATTATTAATGGCAATCCTACTGAAAGTAGAAACAAACTTGAGTTTTGATTATTTTGATAACTTTTTTTCTCATGAATGTGAAACAGAACTGGTATTTAGCTATTCAAACGCTAATGGTTTCATGGAAGTTATGGTGAACCGGGATTCACACTATCCAAGCATATATATGATAACTGGACATGAGTTCTTCTGGATGGATATTTCTGCGCTGTCAAATTGTTGAACAAAGATTACATCCATATATTGTGTATTGTGTGTGTGAATCACAGAGAGATTTGTAGGTGCACATGGGTTGAACCTATCACGCAACAAATATGCAGGAGGAAGTGGAGATGGATTGGGCATGCACTGAGAAGGCTGACTGGGGACATCACGCGTCAGGCCAGTCACTCGAGTGGAATCCCCAGGGGAAGCGACGAGTTGGACGTCCGAGGGTGACATGGAGGAGGTCGTGCGAGGAAAAAATGAGAGCTTCTGGGCTGTCGTGGAACCAGGTTCAAAAGATCTCAGAGAACAGAGGTCACTGGAGACGTGCTACTGAAGCCCTATGTTCCACTAGGAACCCAAGGGACTAATAATAATAATAATAATAATAATAATAATAATAATAATAATAATAATAATAATAATAATAATGGGTTGATAGTTCTTATCCCATGTATGTTATATCGCTATGTAGGCGTAGGTTGAAACCAAATCAAGCTATATTTTGCTTCCGCAATCCTGCTTAGGCAATTTTCAGTCCATTTTGTGGGAAAAAATTCTGCTATGAGACGTTCCTTTTGTTTAGAGGCCAGACATTTCACATGTAAGGGCAAAATTATACGGATAAACTATTGACATATCTATACATTCATCTGTTTCATCTATAGTAGCAAATATATTTGTGAGTAAATTTGAAGAAAGCGTCTTCGCACAACTGCGAAAGCCAAACGTTTGATTCAGATATATAGATGATATGTTCATGATGTTAAAACGTGACATGAACCAGGTATTCATAGATCAGTTGAACACTGAATCCTACAGTACTAAGTTCTTGAATGCGCTTTAACGGTAGCATATAAACACCGAACGGCGGATCTGGCATTACTGTGTGACAGTTCACGTCGTCATAACTTACAACAACAACACATGAAGAAGGTAGGCACGAAGACGAAATATAGAGAAATAGGAAAGAAAGTATTCAAAAGTCGTACACAGATGTGAAAAGACAACAGGAAGGAATAAATCAGTGATAGGATTCGGTATGACGATGATGATAAAGATAATGTTTAGATACATTTACGCCACTAACATCAATTCTGGGCGATATCGCCGAAGGCCTAAAGCCACCAGACAGACAACATATGACCTGATTCTAACGCATAATGCTCCAAGTGGCCACACCTTATCTAAGTACACCAAGTGAGAATGTGCTAAGACGACAGGTAAAGGAAGAATAAAGCGGTCGAAAGTGGTAAAACGTCATCAAGGAAGAATAAGACAGTGGTGAAATTCAACATGATCATCAATTCTTGCTGTCGAGTGGAACCCGATCGGAAAGTTCACATTTACTTATACGACTCAGAGCAACATATACTGACTCTATGGAGTGACGCAATGTTTCAGTCCCATCACCTTTACCCTTTCTTCAGACTAAACCTATTTAACAAATACTGCGAAGTCAGACAATTGATGAAAGTCAGTAAAACGTTTACGGTTGGTATGAGGAAGTTGGAAAAAAAAGAAACAATGGGCTGACCACTTCGAAAAACTCTTGAATCGACCATCACCTCCAACTCGTCCAGAAATACCATCAGCAGCCCAGCCACAGAATTACCGGGAACACAAGCCCTCCGAAGAAAACAGAAGTCCTGAACGCCATAAACCTGCTGAAATTCAGGAAAGTAGCAGGACTAGATGGAATTCCTCCAGAAGTACTGGAAACAGACACAGAGACGACAGCGGACCCGCTCATACCACTATTGCAGAGGGTATGCAAAGAAGGAAAGGTACCTGCAGATTGATTGGAAGAAGATCTACCTTGTCAAACTTCCAAAGAAGGGAGACCTAAGTCTTTGCAGGAACTGGCCCAGAATCATGCTAATGTCCCGGTCCACACCATGCAAAATATTATGCCGCATCATATTGGAAAGACTGAAGGATGTGCTGGATTCAAAATTACCACCGGAACAGGCAAGTTGGCTGGCTGGCTTCAGGAAGAACAAATCATGTGTGGATAAAATTGCAACGCTACGCTACACATTATCATAGAACACAGCACAGAAAGGCAGTCAACTTAACTCTACCTCAACTTCATCGATTTTGAAAAGGCCTTCGACAGCGTCGACCGAAAAGTAATTTGAAAACTACTTCAACACTACGGTTTTAGCGCCACAAACCTTTATCAACCTCATTCAACAGCTATATGAAGACGCCGCATGCCAAGTGATTCAAAATGGAAAGCTCAGTGACGCCTTTGAAGTGAAGAAAGGAGTAAGATAAGGCTACCGCCTACTATCACCCATGATCCCGATTTTGGTCTACTGGATCATGCAGCAAACCGTGAGGAGCTGTGAGAAGATGGGCACACGCTGGCTGGACCGATGAAAAGACCCCAGAAGAAGATTTGGATTTTGCCGATGGTGATTTAGGTCTAATGCCTTGTCGCAAAAACTCAATCACCATGAACGGGAGAAACCTAAAGGAAGTTGTCTCTTTCACCTACCTCGGCAGCATCGTCCCGACTACAGAGGGGGACAGATGAGGATGTCAAAGCCAGCCAGGATCGAAAAGACACCAAGACAGACCTTCATTAATCTAAAACCAGTGTGGAGATCTACTGTACTGTACTCAGCATAAAGCCTGAACAAGATCTGGATTTTCAACACCAATGTCAAGTCAGTGCTCCTATGTGATAGTTGAGAGACTTGGCGCGTCACAAAAAGCATTTCCAACAAACTATAGACATTCATCAACAGCTGCCGCCTACGCTCACTTGATACTGAAGATGGAGATCAGACAGCCAGAAAGAATAAGCAACAAGGTACTCTCGCTGGCAACGAACCAACCAACAACCCATCACCCAACAAATATGTAGAAGAAAGTGGAGATGGATTCGATTGGACATACACTGAGAAGGTCGACTGGGGACATCACGCGCCAGGCCAGGCCCTCGAGTGGAGCCCAGATGGGAAACGAGGAGTTAGGCGTCCCAGGGTGGTATAGGGGAGATCATGTGAGGAAGAAATGAAAGCTTTTGGGTTGAAAAGACTTCAGAAAACAGAGTGGAATGGAGACGTGCTACTGAAGCCATAAGTTCCACAAGGAACCCAAGGGAAAATAATAATGATAATAATCACGGGGTTGAAGTTGATAACACACAAATATTGGTGCAAAGAAAATGATTGTCTGCGGCAACCGAGAGATGTTATCTAAATCATCAGATGAATTTGTTAATATAAATGTGACAGCCTACAATTTCTTCGAAAGCAAAATGAAACTGTTTGGCATCTACATATTTGATTATTCGTCAGCATGTTTCATTTTACAGACGAAACGATCCTTGAAAAAGAAGCCTTATTTATTCGAACACATTGAAAGTGTGAAAGTTGTTGAAGTTTGGCGTAGAGAAGTAGATTTTTTAAAAAGTAGGTAGGTAAGCGAATGAAGTCATGAACGATCATCGATTGAGACGACTGAGACATGTTTCACGCGTGTCGACTCACTATTTCCTACCTCAATGAACGATGGTGTTAGCTGGAGGAGGATTCATTACGACGTTAAGAGAGGTTGGTAGAACCAAACGAAACACGGAGTTAATTCTACGGAGTTACTGACTGCTGGTCAAAAACATCCTGTGGTCGATTGTTGAAGGCGGTAAGCGATATAACTCTAAACTAATCTAAAAATTATTACCAGTACAACCGTATTCAGAAAAGCCCCCTATGAAGGTATTTAGATCAAGTTCAATCGTAATAACTCAAGAAATTCATTTCATTCCTAAAAAGATATGGCAGTGACTAACATTTTGAAAACGACAAACATAATATATGTAAATTCCGTTGAACAGCACCCTCAAAGCTTACGCACTAGACTATCAACTGTATCCCAAAGTAGGTTAGATGATGAAAGCTGATGTCAGTTTTTTGACACAGAATATCTCTTTCAGCAACCACGTGCATGTCCATACACTAGACAGTAAGCCACAAACATAGTGTGAGGAGTCATGACATTGTCTGATTACCGAAACCTCCCACCTAATGATTGGAAGTCAAATGTTTAGACGAATGAACCATAGCTCCACCAACAGAGAAACAGGTAGAATGAAGTTGAACAAGTAGTCTACATGATTAGGACATCCTGTGCTCACATTCATCTCTTTCCTCACAAATATTTGTAGCTGGGTTACCTTTAATACTTAACTGTTTCCAAGTTAATGTGTATCACAGAATTTATGCATATGATTACTTATAGAAGGAAATTGGTTTCTTGCAAAGGGCGATATCTGATTAAAAATTGTGTATAAAATGCATAAATTAGTACGTACATCTGGATACAATATAACAGAAACTTACCGACTCCTAGTTTGAAAACATGAGTGCAATCCCACAAGGAATGGATGGTTGGTAGCGCATTCGAATACGTGTTTTTCCGTTTGTACCCAATCAATATCCTAGTGTTTTAATATACACACAAATAAAAGGAATCTGTTTAGGTAAGTCAAAAACTTAACCTGTAGGTAATACAAAAGGATGGTTTATCAGTAAATTGCAATGAGCGCTGACTGATAAAATGTCAAAACCTAACAATCAGTTCATGAAACAGTTATCTGCATTTTGCATTTCAGATCAATGGCTTTTTCAGTTTCTATTACTTCTTTGCTTATTTTCTGCATTTACTTCCTATTTTTCTCATTTTTTCCCCTAAAACTTCTACCAAACGAATTTCAATTCTGGTTACTCTTTTCAGCGACATGATACTATATACTACGTATATGTATCCTTATAAGTAGCACACTTTAGGAATAGTGATTACTTAACAACAACTACCATTAAATAATGCCTCTTTAGATCGAATCTCCAGGCAGGAGAAAAACGCAGACTAAAAGAAACTAGTAGCTTATTTCCATGCAGTTTAGGAAAAGTACCTAGTTTCTAGATGTGTACTTTCTTCGACATGGTATAACCGATTTTCTGGACTTGAATGACATTTTATTTGCATGTCTGAGCACAGTTGATTCCCTAATAGCAAGTTAACAACAGCTTTAGTCACCAACCACCTGGAGGGTGAACGAAAATCGAAAGTGAAAATATGAACCATTGAATTCTAATTTAGCAACTAATATGCTCTAAATGAAATCTGAAGCTTCTAAGATGAACTCCGCTGTGGGAAGGTTGAGTTTTGCCTCGCTGATGACTTCAAAACTACAATGATACGGTTGACTAACGCTGTGTTTTTTCATGGTTTCCCAATTGATAACAGACGGTAGTTTCTTATAATTCAGGTAATCGAATAGGATAGTTTTCTAAATGACAGACTATGATGAAAAATGCCAACGAAACACAACTATGCTTCATCGCACGACACCAGAGTGCATACTGATCAGCTTTCTACTCCTTCCAACCAGTCCCGGGGTTAGCAAAGCAATGAACGGTATGAAAGCTTTTGGGACGATATGAACAACGCATGAGCAAACGACAGAAGTCGATGTCTCTAGATAACTCCAACGAATAATGATCTCCGTCACACTTGAATACGCACTGCCTTACCTCAGAACTACTTACATGATGTTTCCACCGGATACCAGCACTCCTAGGACAGTGGCAATCAGACAAGTAGAGTTGTCGGAAGTCCTTAGCTCGGAAACGCCAGGTTTACCAGACGCAGAGAAGAACTGTCAACACCGGTGAGTTGCACCTGTAACAGAAAGGCTAACGTCACGACAGCACCAAAGATTGGTGCGCGCCACTTTGTCTTCTATATATGGTCAAAAATCTCAGAAGTCAGAACCACGGCAGCAACAATAAGGCATCCTTCCGGAGTGATGGAGCACTTTCAGTCTACCATATCTTTTCAAACGAATTAGTACGTTTCTTAACTATAGTCTTACCTCCATTCTTCAAAACAGCTAGGAGTAAGTTGTCTGGGCCGAGTGCCTTGTGCAACTTTAGCACTTAAAATTCTTTTTGAACCTACGCTCCGTTGGATGTCTGTTTTAACTGACTACGGAGCATAAACATCAAAATCGATGTTGCCAGAACAGTAGGTCAGTTGAATTGGCTTTCGAAGTGATCTTCCCAGTTTCAGGCGTTCAGGAATTCTTTTGATCGATGCATCATCCACTTCACAGATTATCTTAATGAACCCAACTTGCTGATGCACGTGGCTTGGATGGGCTGGAACAACTTCTGACTATTGCCCGATGCAGCTGTTCTTTTCATCCCAAAAGCGCGTTCAGATGACAAGAGCTCACAGTCGTTACCTAAGTGCAGTGAATTTGTAGTGTGACTTATACAATTGTATTCACTGTCTATTACAATTAGTGTTTTTGAAAAATAATTTCAGAATGCTGTATTTTCAAGAGGAATTAGCGCTTCCGATAATCCCCAAAATGACAATAATATAAAATGAAATCGAACATTTTCTTGTTGATGCATACATCGATAAGTATTTTTGTGAAGTATGATTTTGTTGGTGTGCCAAAACACAATTAAATATGGTTCATCGGGCTAGACACTTGAGTTCCAAGCAAGAGGTGTGTTAAAATCCTGCTTACGCACTTAATTCAACTTTAGCATTTAGATAGTGTTGTAAACCTTAAACACTAAATGTGACTTGCAATATAATATAAAGATGGACTCCTCATTAACAAACAATCCGAAACCAGTTTTAACGTGCTTAACTAACAGATCATGGACATTGACGTCAGTCAAGTGATGTGAAATAGTAGTAAAGCTGACCATATTATATGTTGGTTGTACCTCAAATTGCAAATGACTAGATGCTATAACGACAAATAGACTTATGAGTGACTCTAACGGTCATTCTACTAACCAATGAAATGATCGATTAGGTTTCTCTGTTTCGTCTAGACTGATAGATTTTTTTCATGAGATGAAGAAGCTTTATTAGTTGTTTCAGTGGTTTCCAAAACACTTGCCAACGGTTTACCCTTGACCTATGAGTTACTGCTTGAACTGGAACGTGGACAAGGGTGCATCCATCATATTTTTGCCTTATGACAGGTTACAGAACACAAGCGATATACTTACCGGCACCGAATCTTGGCATATTTCTTGACCTGAAGGTGGAATTTGACTCTGTGAGGTGTTGTGGAAGTGTCTGACTGTGAAGGGAGTACCGAACAAGTATATAATGCTAATCAAAGCTCTCTATACGAATTCACGCAGCCGATGGACGGCTTGTGGATAGTCTTCATGTGAATCGACAACAGCCAGTGATGTTCGCCAGGGATGCTCACTGTCACCATTTCTCTCTGACTTTTTCACCTATGTACTTGTGGATATAATCTCAGGTACGTGTGACTTCACAAGGATTGACCTAATCCCTCCACGGCCTCTGGTTGATTTGGAGTACACATATGACATTGTCCTTCTGCGTGAAGACGATGACAAAATGCAAAATCTTCTGAAGGCGTTAAGCAGAAATCTGAGTATTTTAAGCACGAGTTTCGTACCTGCCAACTGTGAGATAACGCTCCAGAACTGGTCTCCAACCCCAATAGCGCAGATATATTCACTCCTTAGCATCTTCTAAAAATTGAATATTCGCACTAACCTTTATGTTCAGATTGTTTATTCTCTCACACAAATATGTTCATTTTGATATCACTTTTTCTATCCACCTGTTGTTTGTGTACCATTGTGAAGTGTGGCAACTTGAGCCAATGCACGTGTGTATGAAGTTCTACATTGATTTTTTTTGGTCAGTCAGTTAGTCACTCGAATTGAACCCGAAACGAGCTATAAATGCTCAGTTCTTTAAGTGTACAACGTGCGATTTGGGTTATACGCATGTAAGACTGAATTTCATGACCATAATGTACCGTAATTCGTAAAAATGAACTAATGGATTGCATACACAGAATTTGAGATTGTGTATGATAACTGGTTTCACTTAAAATACAATTATTTCGCAACCAGGAATAGTACGGAATTAAGCGAGCAGTCCATAGAACGCTTTTGAGCTGAGTTATACAACCATACTATAAAATAAGTTTGAAGTAAAATGTCTTGTAAAATAAATGAAATAGTATGAGCAATAACAATCGCATGGAATTCCTACTTGAGTTTCTTCGGTCCATCATAACTTTTGCACTCAATTAAAAACCATCTACAAAGTCTTAAAAGCAATGCTACTGAAAATCTGAAAACACGAGGAGACCTACCATATAGTACAACTAGATGAAAACTATGCTGGAAAAAAAAGAAGCAAAACTTACTTCTTCGTCTAGAATAGTCTCTTTTTTAATCACTTTCATTGCATAAATTCGATTGGTTGGTTTGTGTTCCACTTGAAATACTTTAGCATAACTACCACGACCAATCACTTTCAATAAAGTGAAGTCATGCAAACCAACACGTCCAGAAGTGATAGGAATATCAGGAATATCTGTGATACGTTGTTCTACAATTGGTATAGATTTAGCACCGTCTTTATTAGTGGTAATCATGATTGGAAATGATGTGCCGTCACCAGAACGAATGCCACCAGTTTCATTTGTCGAATTATCTGAACCAGATTTGAGCTAGATTTGAATTATTTTATTTATAAAAGAGAAGTAAAAGTAGGTAGATAATTTGTTTAAAGATGAACGCAGAGAATGATAGACAAAAAGATCCATTTGTAAAACAGTTGAGGTGAACACTTTAGCATTTGATCTTAAGCCCATCCACTTGAATAATGGTACTTACTAACATGGAGTGTCGACTTATTTTTTTTATACAATGAAAAACTGACTGCTTTTTTCACATTTAGTCCTCCTATCATTCACAATAATGCACTTGGCAATGGATAAAGATGAATGTTATCTGCCACGTGAGCTTATCAATGTTAATGAAAACCAACTCCTTCTATAGCCGTTTGGATGCATGTTCAGTCAGCCATTATTAAAAATAGGATCCAGTATTTCTCTGTGAGGGGATCTGGATTACCACACACTCACAACATACAAGACATGAAGACGAAATATGGAGAAATAGGAGGAGAAATACAATCAAAATATATTCGAAAGTCAAAAGAGGAGAAGGGCTGAAACAATAACTGAAAATCTAGCACACTGGCAGAAAACAGAATATCAGTCAGCGGTTAAGATGGATAGAGTAAAGGTCAATCACAATGGCGAATCCAAGGAAGGTTATTAAACGGTCATAATTATACACATTTTATGGAAGTTTCTCGAAGAAAGTAACAACAAGAGTAACAATCTAAATATCCAGGGACTTAACACTATATGATTACGCAAGAAGCCATACCATAAACAATTAAAATACTGTGAGTTAAACTTATTTAGTTGGAAACATTCGATATGAGCAAAATATGATGCAAGTAAATAAGAGTGAAGGGATAAACATCTAAGATTGATAAAGAATGATTTAACCAGATAACAGTCAAGAAGAGATCAATAAGGTAGACAGAGTTTGACAATGGCTTTTTTTGTAACATATGGATCGTTTAATGGCTATAGCTTCAGGAAACTTCAGAAGAATTAAGGACGCCCACTTGATGTCCAGTATCAATGAAATGTCAAGTGATTGAACTGTCTAAAGTGTTACGTTACTTCACTTCAGTTGTACGCTCTTCAAAATGTGTTCAGGAAATCTAAGATACGCCATTCTTTCAGTCCCTCCAACTTGTCTGACTCATTTTACCAGTATAACGACATCACTGTCCGACTAGATATGCAAAGTGCACACTTATGAACTGACTGTGAAAAGTCAGTTGAACTCAGTCAATTAGCAACTGTATCAGAACTACAAGAATTTGATAGATAATGTATTTTTGTCGGTCTTATCAGGCCCTATCTTTGATTACAATGTTTCACGCAGGATAAGGAATAAGTCAGACTATTTTGGATCGCCAGGCCCTCGAGTGGAATCCAAAGGGGAAACGATGAATTGGGTGTCCAAGGGTGACATGGAGGAGGTCATGTGAGGAAGAAATGAAAGCTTGTGGGCAGTTGTGGCACCAGGTTCAAAAGACTGCAGAGACGAGAGTGCAATGGAGGCGTGCTACTGAAGCCCTATGTCCCACTAAGAACCCAAGGGAAAAATAATAAAATAATAATAATGTGTACTATTTAATTAATGCTATCGGGATGCCATAAAAATCACATATTTTGACTTTGTCGTTGTGATCTATGATCACCTTAACAGGATTAATTTATTCCTTTTCACCCGCATTCTGCTTTTATTTTATTTCAATTAAGGAGAAGACAATAGCTAGGACGAGGAAATAAGTTGTTGATGTATTTAACGACTATTTTATTAGCATAAATTCAAACATACATACGTTCATAAATGTTTACTTTTTAAAGATTTATTTAGAGATAGGTCCTGATGAAACTTTAACAATACTACTTATTATCTCCAACTTTCGTCTCTTCAGTGTCACTACGGACACATTCCCTCAGTCGCTTGAAAATAACCGTCAAATTATATAAACAATCCTTAAACTACTAAAGACAAACATTTGTAACCTCTCCACAAAGTTTTTTTTCGGAACAGTAGTTTACTACTATAGAGCTCCATTTGGAATGGGATGAGTCTATTTGGTTAGACAGATGATGTGATGATGATGAATGAGGAGCTACGTATCACCCCCTTGATTAGGCGAAAGCTTCAGTAACTGACGTAAAACTGAGACTTGACTAGTGGTTAGGTCTCGTCGAGTACCGGACCGATCACCTGAACGCTACTGGTTTACACGGTCATCGTCTTATTAAATATGACTTAATAGTACTTTTTTCCCTAACACAAAGTGCTCTATAAATGATAACAAATACACTTACATGTGAGTGTCCATATTTAGTTATTCCCCGAGTCAGAAATTTACTTGATATCAACGTATTATTACTATCATTATTTGTCCCTTGGGTTCCTTGTGAGACATAGGGATTCAGTGGCACGTCTCTATTCTACTCTGTTCTCAGAAGTCTTTTGAACCTCGCTACACGACTGCCTACAAGCTTTCATTCCTTCCTCACACGATCTCCTCCATATCACTCGTCGTTTCCTATCTGGGCTCCACTCGAGGGCCTGGCCTGGCGCGTTATGTCCCCAGTCGGCCTTCTCAGTGTATGCCCAATCCATCTCCACTTCCTTCTGCATATTTGTTGAGTGATAGCTTCTTGGTTGGTTCGTTGGCAGAGTTCCTCGTTGCTTATTCTTTCCGGCTATCTGAGCTTCAGTAACGAGCGTAGACAGTTGTTGATGAATGTTGATATTAACGTAATCACCAGTATTTTCTTTCCATATTAAATATGGTATGGTATGGGCTTCTCACATCTGCCATTACAACAGCCAAACCTCAAAACAACATCTCGCAAAATTTTATGTGTAACCAGCCTCAAGCTGATGTCCCGTGGGCTCTGCGTTCACGAAAAAACCCTTCTTTTTCAGCTGCCTCAAGAAGAACTACCTTTCCATGGTGTGAGGAGCCGTGAAGTGTTAACTACCCGCATGCACGCTATGCTAGGAGTACTCAAGATCCAATCAAACATAGCATATCTTCCTCAACTCTATCTCTTCCTTTGCCAGCACCCTCTGATGCTAGTATTAAGCCTCTTATACCCTACCCAACTTCTCAGTCTTCAACCATTGCCAACAATCTATGCCATCGAAACCTCATTCCTAGTCACCCAAGACCCCACCATATATTTCATTTAGGAGCTCTATGTTGAATCTGGCAGCAGGCATCACTCACCAGAACTCCGGAGCCTGTAATCATGGATGTGTGTTGTGTCTCTCAGACACGCATACAGAAATAACTCGAATGTGGTTATTAAGTTGACCTCACCTGGCCATAGTGGTGAATCTTCGGAACTCCCCTTATGGGTATCTGAAGACTAAGTGGCTAGGCTCTCGTGAACTCACTGGTGTAGGCATACCATTGAGTTGTAGAGTGGGAAGTGCGCTTCTCGATTGAAACAAGTCACTTGCCGTCTATGTGCTGTTCGACTGAATGGATGTGTAAGAATTACGATGGTAGTTGTTGAGCAATAATATATCCTTTATATGTTTAGTTCCTTGAGGTAGATTTTTTACCTCATTAGCCAATCTTTGTGCCCCCTTACTTAGACACTTGACCAAGCCCGTCCTAACTGATATCAAATGAGGTGATCTGAAGTCTAGGTATCAGCTTGAGTATGACTACTTTTCAGAGACTAACATCTGAACTGCTATTTTGCCTTCTTTCAATCTTCTAATCCAACCTAGCTGGATCACCTTCGCCACCGTCTTGTTCATCAACTACTGTATGGGGAAAGAGATTGACAACTGAGGCTTTGTTCATCAATCGACATCTGATACATGTAATAGGGATTATGTAACGCCAATCCCGGCAGAGTTTGTGAAAATTTCTACTAACAACTAAACTAAAGAACGAAAAACAATAGAAGTATAATACCCAGACCAGAAAGTTGTGATTACCTTGAAATGGTTGTGAGCAGTGAATTCTGAACATCAGTTAGTAAATAATACTGTTCCACTCTGATACCTATATAGACAGAACTATAACAGAAGGACAGTTACGCATAGTTTTATCGAACTGGCAGGAAAGTATTGACGGAAACAAGGAGTAGAATAGACTGAGAATAGTGTAGAAGGCTAAAAAGACGGAAATTGTAGGTGACGTTCAGAAGACTGACTACTCATCCAATGCCTAGACGAATGTTATCAAATGAAGAGGTTTACAAGCGAATGGCGACGAAAGCTTTCTGCAGTTGAGAAATTAACGTCATTAGTCTAATAATAATAATAATAATAATAATAATAATAATAATAATAATAATAATAATAATAATAATAATAGCTCTAAGCGTAAAATCAATATACGCAACAGAAATAAACCAATCAAAAGTATGAAAGATATTTATGCAATGTGAGCTAAAAAGGCACTGATCAGCAACCAGTAAACTTAACAAGGGTTCTGTACGAGTCTTAAGATGACAGTCTGTATTTCAGTAGTAGCCTCAATTATAATTCAATTTTTCAGATAGACATTTATGTAAAGTGAGGCTCAATTAAGCGTAATTATGTTGATAAAGTGAATAAACAGTTACTCAGTAAGGTTATACATTTTCAATCTCATTCATATCACGCATTTAATGAACTGCTGTCCTAGGCATACTGCTTTTTTGATTTCTTAAACTGAAATTATTGGAGAGTCAACACCAAATTTCCACAAAAAAAAAAAGAAATATCTATTGATCACATAAATTGAGTCATTGTTTTGAATGGTAACTACTTTCAGAAAATGTAATAAATGTGAGTTCATCTAATTATTGATTACTTTGAATCACTCTATCTGTTGACGCCGGAATAACTAACAGCTCTACTGAACATATTTCGACCATCAAGTTTCAGCTTTTTCAGGAAAGTGGTCGAAATGAGAATGATGATTCATTCGTCTGTCTAGCTTTCAGGAGGGAAGGGAGTGGGTAAATTGATGAACAGGGCTAATAGAAGAATAAGAAGCGTACTAAAAATCACCTTTCAAGCAGCCAAATTAGTCTCCGTATGCAAAAATAGTGTTCACTACAACAATCGAAAGTCGACAGGCTGCTGGCTCATATGTCACTCCAAATTATATTTAACGATTCGCAAACCAGAGTAAGTAAATCGGAAGGATAGAGAGAAGGACTGATACTCGACTTCGTGAGCACACTTCTAAAAGGCTAGGCTTAAAAGAACTAAATTATGTTAAAACTTCCATTATTATTCATCTGATGAACACAGTACACGGCGTCCAGATTCCGAGTGCATTTAAAGTAATCGACAAATAAACCATTGCGACTGCTATCAGAAGAATCAAACCGAACTTGTGTATTGAAAAAGAGCCAGTTGTTAGCCTCCAGTTTTTATGGTAACCATAAATTTCTTCTGTCGCTCAGTATAAGCCTTTTCAAGGAAATTTTATTTATATTTTTTAGCTTTCATCCCCTTTTTACAATCGATTTCACAATAGATTCCTATTTCATCTCTAGATGGCATTGACTGTAACCTATACACTTAAGCAATCGTTTCTATTCCATTATTCGATTTGCCACAAGTAGCAAAATGACAATCTATTTCAAACATAGGATAGCTCCGGTTTTTCAGTGACAATATTTTATTTGAAATTCTTTAATTTGTATCAATTCTTTTATCATCTTTCATCAGTGGGCTATCAACTTCCTGATACCTAAATGATTCAGATTGCATTTCTAGTTCTCCTTCGTCAGTTTCCAGTTCATGTGTGAATTGGATTGCATCAAATGCTGAGTTTGTGTTTAAAAAGTGTGTCGATATGTTCTGATTTCAATATCCTGAAAGTGTTATCCACGTATCTCCACCATACTTTAGGTGTAGGGTTCAATGTCCCTAGGACAATGAATTACCAGCTTTCTATAAATAGATCTGCTACAATCGGGGATATTGATAATCCCATGTCTACAGCTTCACTTTGTTTGTATAGTTTGTTCTGAAACTTGAAGATACCAGGCATAATTATACTCCTACAATAATTTCTTTTACCGGATACGTTGGTTCTAATAGTGAGTAGCCGGTAAGCTATGAGTTCATTGCTTCCTGCCTCAAAAGCTTTACTAATTGATCGCCACCGACAGAGGGACGAGGTTTGAATCTGAACAGCTCAGCCTATTTCCTTGGTTGGCATGGGCTTTGCTGCACAGCGCAGGTGAGTGGGTTGATGGAAAGAATTCGCCGACAAATTAAGGCTGCCCAAATATTACACTGTGTTGCCACTCACTGGACAGAGTATCCACCCTTAGTAATACCAGGAACGCGAACAGCAGTCAAGGTTGGCGCAGACGGCTCAGCCGCAGGACTGGTTGTTGGCACAATCCTACGGCCTCTTGGCTGAGTTATCAGCTCCAGCGCTAAAGGCAACAAAATTACCCGGGTAACATATGTCGACCCACCAAGACTTCAGACGTGTAGCTCAAAACCAGTTGAGCACGCGACGGCAGTATATATCCCTAAAAATCTAAACACGCGCCCACGCTGATGGGTGCATTGTGATGCAGCCTCCTTATGATAAATCCTATTGATTTCCTTCATGACACCCACCCTATTTCGTCACACGAGGCTGTAACTCTAAGAATAGCGTTAGTGTAGATAGAATTAAGCAGAGATGCTTAGATGATGACTCGAACTGGACAACAGTAGACAAACTTCGACAGCAGACAGTGGGCGATATCACAAGGAGAATCGATATAACCTTTTTGTATATACGTCTGAACCAGCGAAGTTTTCAGCAGTGAGATAGGCTCCAGGCTTGACAATCACTAGGTCCCCTGAAAGTGTAAGAAGGTTTAAAAACGATAATAGATTTGCTGTCAGGTGGAGTGCGTAAGAAAGGCATTAGTTTGTGTACACTTTCATCAGCCTTGATATGTACCACGCTCTTCCAGAAAGCTCTTTAGTCAACTTGTAATTCATGCTTATGGTCACATGGTTTTTCTCGAGTGTTTAGCGTGCCATGATTAGTTGTGAAGGTATTTTAGGTGACTCCGGACGTCTTTAATGAGTTTAGGAGATGTTGTCTCACCCTATGGCAAGCATGAGAGCTCATATGCTAGTTACAGTGGTCACGTGGGCGCAACCTTTGACACAATACGTCCCAGCTGGAAAACACGATGGCGAGAAACCTTTCACATGAAACTCATGACTATACACATTTCGGTCCTGCGTCACATCTTGCTTAAATGTGCGATTTCAATGCATTTCTTGTAAGAGGAAACTTCTCGAAAGCCCTTAAAGCTATAATTTTGTGATGTGCCTTATTTTCGGTTGTGCCCAATTTATTTTAATTGGAATTTAGAACGGTTTGGCTGAAAATTACTTGACCGGTAAACGCCAGAACTTCCGACATTAAAACCGCCGAATTCCAAGGGAATACTTAACGTGTTACTCTCTGGCGGGTGACCAAGTACATAGCGCCAACAGGTATTCTAAACCTACATTGGGCGCTAAGTGTTATTCATTCCAGTTCCTGTGATAAGACGGGTTTTAGATTTTGTATAAGTTTCACTGACTTAAGTGTGAAACTTGGGCACCGTAGAATAATGTGACTCCATATTAGATTTGTTTGTCTGATATAAAGCATACAGTGATACAGAATGATTTGCTTGGTGACATTTCGAACATAAATTACTACCCATAACCATATCAATGTAGCCGCACCACTTTCGATTCATCACCCCCATAGTTCCCGTATTCTCTGTTTTATTGGTGGTAAAATCTTCCATATCCCTGGGGTAGGCGGTGCATCATCCATATTACGTCTGTTGGGGGTTGATTTGATTAGCGAAGGTTCACTAATCAATCTCTCTCTACCCAATTAGTCTGGACTTAAGTACGGTGGTTTTATCCAGCCCTACTGTGTGGCTGTGTGTCAATGCACACACTGCAACAGCCGAGATTTGCCCAGGTTATTGATCCCATTGCGTCTGTCATTCGATATTCGGCTAAATCCCTGCGCTCCGATAATGTGACTAGCCGCTGTTGGCTGGTATAATTTATGTATTTGACGTCGCAGTGATTACATGGAATTTGATAGACTAGATTATTTTACTAAATTGGTTCTATGTGATCCTAAAGCAATCGAATCTTGTCATTAAGTGAGTTTGCAGGTTTAAATATCACTTCAGTTCCAGGCCCGTTGAGAATCCTGCGAGAAATTTGTGGTGCCTTTTCCTTGAGAGAGTGTTTGTGCCCCGACTTCAAAACAGTACATGTGCCATCTGCTTGCCACTACCATATCTTGGGAACAACTTGAAGTAATGGTATTGTTCCAGGCAGGTCTGAGAGCCGGTAAACTACGAAAACCCTTTTTATGCGAACTAACTTCAACTCAGATTTGGATGAAAAAGTTTGTGCCTTCTCATCTGAGTACTTAATACTTCTCAGCTGGGTTGCATAGGACAGAAGTTGTCCCGTTGCGGTCACTAGAAGGCTGCATGAGGAAACATAAGTCACATACAAAATGATGAAACCACTGAATTAGTTCATTATTTCCTTCCCTTGATTACCTCATCGGTCTACGAGTATGTCATATTGGTCAGATTGGCTGACAACCAGCATCGTGGTGTACGAAAACGTGAGATGCCTTGTCAAACTGGGTCAACGAAGACGTCGGTTGTTTGAATTAAAATAGCGCATGCCTAACTGAACGCATTGCGTTTGCAAGCCATTTCACGTGAGATAACCTATCAACAACATTTGGGGAAGTTGAGAGAAAAATGAACGCACCTAATAGGTGAAGGGTCGTCTTATAGACGAGTTCCGTCGACGCACGTCCCCCATCGGTTTTCAAGGCGTTCCGGATACCATGAAGGACTGAAGGTAGAGCCTTGGCTCACCGAGGTGTGTTCACTGATGAAAAGGAAGCTTTCAGCAGTCGATGGAAACGTCCTACCGTGCCATTTTCTTGTGCATGGTGGGCTGTTGTTCGGAACTGAGTGCAACCTAAAATTGTGGTTAAAGCGTGAAATAACTCACGATCGAATTAGTGACCACTGTCGGCTGTTGCTTAGGGACGGCATCCAGAATTTGTGATTCATCTTCCGGCGGAAAAATGAGTTGTAGTTTAAGCAACATTGTCCCGAATGGGTGCTGTTTCGGGCCATCTATGAAAACCACTAGCACTGGTAAAAAGGTAAGTGCATTCATTAGATTCTGGCAGAGGTCTTTGTGGATGTGGTCGAAATACATGTCTGGGGCTTTTCGTATGTTGTGTGACCGCGGTTCTGACAAGCTGCACGCTGCTCAGCCCACTGTTTGGCGTTTTAGTTCAGTCCAGGCCAGAAGAAACATTGGGCGATAATCCTTATGGTGACTGGTACAGCCGGGTGAGACAGTTTATGCAACGTATTAAAGACGTCGCGTCGACGTCTGTTCGGGAACTGTCGGACGTGGTTGGCCGGCGGAGACATCACATAAAAATGTACCTCAAACAGATCTTACTTGACACAGTTGCAGCTTGAGAGTTGTGGACGACAACTCGTGGTGCAGCTCAAGATCTCCTTTTGACACCAGGCCAGTCCCACATGATCAACACCTCCGAAGCGGTTTATTGAAGTTGATTGTCGGTCAGCTGTTGCAGAACTGCTCCGGTTGATGAATCAGACGCATCAAAAGCAATACCCGAAGGATTATTGGGGTTGTGGTGCGCTAACTTGATTGCATTTGAGGTGGCCTCCTCGAACCTACAGAACGCAAGTCTAGTCGTGTTATCCAGAGTTCTGCACTTTGTAGCCCTTTGAAGAAGATCTGTGAATGGTCTCGAAATGGTGGCACGGCTGGGAATAAACCTTCGGTAACAACTTACCAGGCCATTGAAAGTACGAGGCTGCTTTACGGTGGTCGGCCTTGGGCAGTTCATGGTGGCCGCCACTTTATCTGTCAATGGGCCTATACCTTTGTTGTCAACAGTAGGCTTAATGGAACTGAGCCATTCTGCTCCTATTTCACACTTCTGCTTGTTGACAGCGATAACATACTTTCTCAATTTACTGAACGCGGAGCCAGGTGTTCGGGGTGAGACAGCCATCGATGTAGACACTGACCAATCCAAACCACGGAAGACACCATCCGTAAGGCGTTGGAGTGTTTGTGCTGTATTCCGAAGACCAGAAGGCATGCGCAGGAATTCATAAAAACTAGAAAGAGTTGTAATGGCAGTTTCCGTGATATTTTCTACTTCAAAAGGCACCTAGTTGTACGTTTTGACCAAATCGATATTGGGGAATTTGTTCATTCTGCAGTCAAGTCGTGGATGCGAGGTATCCGGTAGCAGCCTGGCGTTGTTTTAGCGTTGAGTTGTCGGCAGTCGCCGGCTGAACGCAAGTTGTTGCCATCATCCTTGGGAACCAAATGCAGTGGGATACCCAAGGCTTGTCTGACGATTTTATGATGCCTGGTTAAAGCGTGTGATCGAATTCGCTGTTCTCCATCCTGAGCTTATCAGGGCCTAGACAGCGGGCACTGAATGCCACAGGTGGACTTTTGGCTGAGACGCGATGTGTAACACTGCCGGTTATACACCGCAGAGTATGCCTCGGTCTTTGTAACTCCGGATATTTTTCTTAAACTGTTAGATTAGATGTATCGCCTGAGTGTTTAGTTCTAACTGTGGGCAAACCCAGACCTACACTGGTGGCGCCGCCAATAAATAATTTCGTGTTGAAACCTACCAGTCTTGTTCAATGAACATCTACGAGTAAGTCATAGTGGTTCAATAAGTCTACGGCAGCGATGAGCACGGAAACATCAGCCAAGAGGAAAATCCAATGAAAAGGTTTACGTAGACCCAAGTTGAGGAAGGGATGCCTTCTCCGAAATTTTGGGATCGCTTTGCCGCCAGCCTCTTGAAGATGGACGAATGGGTCATTATGGTGTTCGTTCGTTGCTGGGGGTAGCCAACCCTCTGTTTTACGCCGGTAACGTACAACAGACGGCCTTTTCAGCCGTTTGCTTATGCCGCTAACGCGTGCCGGGAGGATATTTTCCCGAATTAGCATCTTTGTTGAAAGTCTATGGTTTTCGACAGTTTTTGGGCCATTCCTTTCATTTTGTTCGTTAAGGGCTTGCTGCACAAAATCTTCTCACGCATCCTCCTTCTCACTAATTTCATTAGAGTTTGATAGGTAATAGACGAAGATGCCAACTGTACAGCACTCCAAGATGACCTGGGGCTATTAGAACTCTTGCCTTCGGAAAGTGGCTTCGGCTAACAATGCACATCAGTACCCAAGGGGCAAAGACGGCCAAATTCAAACACAAGTTCAGCAACCGCATTACCACCAAAGTATCCCCGGAAAAAGACTTGGGGCTCAAGATCTCAGATACTGTAACTTCAAAGAAATGGCAGGCAGGGAGAACGCCGCCAACTGTTGCCCCCGGTTTTTCTAAAACCTGCCTACGCTGTACTTCAGGTCTTCCACACGGTGGCACCCGTAACGCTCAGTGAAGACTTATATGTCCTTGAGAAAATATACAGACCTGAAAGGCGATCAGTTGTGAGACTAAGAGGGAAGGTTTACTGTGAAACATTGAAACTGACCGTAAAAAGAGAACAAAGGCCCTGAGAGTAGATGATAGAGATTAAAACTATCAGTTCCCTAGGCTCACACTATCGATTCTGAACACAAACACTAATCGGGTTCACTAGAGCCATAGCAGGTGATTTAGTGGATCTAGTTTATTGAAATCCACCAACCCATTGAGTCTGTTCCTTAAATTACGAGAAAAAGCTCTAGGAAATCGGTTAGGTTATAAAAGCCCGTAAAATCGATATTGTATCCAAGATTTGAAGCTTTTGGCGGTTGACCTTCAACTGACCTTCAGGAAAACCGCTTCACAAGGCCGCTTCTAAGAGTCATGCGCTTGACTACCAGTGTTCAGAAATATGTTAGGCGCCTCTCCTCAAGTGTCCGTAGTAACCAGTTGGACATTACAAAAACTTCCTTGAGGGATGTGATTGTCCAGAGGACCGGTACACAATGTAATTCCTTCCTGGAAGACAGAGAAACCAGGATCACGAAATTAACTAATGGTCTTCGGATAGCCTCACAGAATAAACTTGGGAGTCAGTGTGCAATAGGAGGTTTGTTCTTCCGACTTATTATCATCCTTGCAGTAATTATAAAGGCTGGTCCTCGGTATGAGGGTAGTTTTGTCAATGGGACTTCTCACTATTTGGAGAAACTCGGATTCCATGTTAGTTTTATGATTGATTTCACTGAAATTGTTTAGTCGTCTGAGGCTTTCGCTGATCGAAATGCAGTTCAAGAAACTATGGAAAACTGCAACTCCATATTTGATTGTCAAATCTCAAGGTAACTTCCTTATGTATAACGTTTATGGTTGCTTCTTGAAGGTACTCATACTAAAAGTGTATAGATTTATTGAGCATGTGAGGCACTTTTTGTGCTATACTTGTTGTTCCAAGGTACAAACGTGTATTGACATGTCCTGTTGTCACAATATTCAGAAATTAATAAAAAGCTGTGCTTAAATTTTTATGACTGATGAAATGTGTAGATGCCTGTTAGTAAGCAGGTGCACATCATAGACCTCAATCGTATCCTGCGCCACTCTTTATGTTTTTCGTCATATAGCTGAAATGCATCAACGGTTTATAACGTTTTTCAAATTTCTGTATTGTCCGTTACTGCTAACCTAGCGATGAATATGGGACACTTTCATCTCATTACTCTCGAAGTAGAATTCTCGTCAGATAAAGGCAGTAGGTAGGAATTTCTTGGCAGATGCTCAAAACACATGAACTTGTGAAAGAATCAATGGGAAAAAAGCATGTAACATCTGTAGACTGAACATGGAAATTATCCAACTCCACTTTTCAAAAAAGAAGTTTACTAGACTTAGTTGTAAAATGATGGATAATTCACTAGAGTACTTAAATTTGAGTAAATTTGTATGCATTGTCGATCGGATTTCACTACCGCCAAATTTTAGTATGACGAGGTTTCCCATTGATAGAATCATTTAAAGATTCCTCATACAGACTTCAGATTTTCTATTGAGATTGCACAAAAGAACTTAAGGCCTCACACATGAGTGTGCTGATTCAAATTTTTACACTTCACAGTGTTAGACAAAGAAAAAGCGAGTAAAAAGACTTCAAATTAGACAAAGATGTGTGAGAGGAGAAACATTTTGAAAATAAATAAATTGTTTATGGGAGCTTCAAGGGTAGAATGCTTCACAATATGCACTTTTCCCGAAAGCGAATGTCCTAGTTAAGGTTGTTTTCTTCAGTGACGGTTGTGTTTTTGGATGCAATATTTTAAAGAAGACCAAACTGGTGAGATAAGTGTGTTTATAATTCACACTAGATTTCCATATTTCTGTTTAACAGGCTTGTAGTTTTTAAAAAATGGAATGAAAACTTTAGTGGCGCTTCAGGCATATTGCATCCTGTCCTTGATAAATAAAACCTACACATACATACTTTTATAACAGAAAAACTGCTGTGCACTACACACGCACTTTGATAAGCAATCGGATCCCCTTAACCCATACTAAGATTTCATCCTCAACTCGCATCTAAAGCCTGGAGTGAATTTCTAAAGAAAGAGGTGATTACCAAAAAACGTGAGTCAGTCGGTAAGTCAATATCAACAAGGAACCTAGAGTGATTGCTTAACCGTCTAAGTTGCTACATTTCATACCGACACATGATCCCACAATTCAGCAGGATGAAAGATTAATAAATAAAGAAGAAAGCAGTCTATAGCGGCAGGAAGTCATCATTATAGAGCAAGGTGGGTTTAGATAATGCTGAAATCTAGTATGACGATGAAGGTGAAGATAATGTGTGGATTCATCTGCACTATTGCGATCGATTCTGGGTCATATCACTCAGGATCTCCAACCACTGCTTTTCATTGTCACCCACACTCTAAATGGGAAGTCCACGTTTCTCTATACTCCTCAGACCATTCGCCAGAGACTTCATGGACTGATGCCATGTTTTATTCGGGTCACTTCTAACCTTTCTCCAGCCTGAGTCCAGTTTAGCCTACATTATGCGACGAAGCACAAGATAATCGTGTATACTTAACACACATCTAAGAGACCTAAATCGATGAAAGCCAGAACCTTATCAACTGACTTCCCCTTTCTGCCTGAAATTCAATACCTGACTCCTACATTACTGAATTGGAGAAACCACGATACACAGCCTATGCTACAAAGACAACAATAATACAAACAGTAAACCTTTATCATATCCTCTACCTTTAATGCCCATCTGTCAAACCCATAGCTCTACAATACGGCAGTGAAGTACGGCCATTAAAAGAAGCGGACATGAAAAAGTTTCAGGTGTTGAACCCGATTCGCCTTCTTAGTTATACATTGTGATGACCCAAAGTCAGTATATAAGTCAGTTGTCGGATTGAGAAAAGAGTGAAGTCAGTTAATAAGGTTACCACCCTTCGTCGATTAAGCTTTCTATAACATTAGTTAAATAACCATAGTCAACGTGTATTTTGTCACGTAATGTAGGCTAAACTGGACTCAGGCTGGAGAAAGGTTAGAAGTGACCCGAATAAAACATGGCATCAGTCCATGAAGTCTCTGGCGAATGGTCTGAGGAGTATAGAGAAACGTGGACTTCCCATTTAGAGTGTGGGTGACAATGAAAAGCAGTGGTTGGAGATCCTGAGTGATATGACCCAGAATCGATCGCAATAGTGCAGATGAATCCACACATTATCTTCACCTTCATCGTCATACTAGATTTCAGCATTATCTAAACCCACCTTGCTCTATAATGATGACTTCCTGCCGCTATAGACTGCTTTCTCTCCATCTCTCTCTCTTTCATCACTCACCTCTGCTCGCGATCATTGCGAAGACTGTTGGTCAATTAGCGTTTGAGTTGTTTTCGCTCTTCATTGTGGTCAGAGAGCCAATTGGAATCAGTCTTCTGGCTAGCCAATCGGTCTCCGGCTACTCGAAAGGTAACTTTTGAAAATCCACTAATACAGCTTGTTCTGAATAGTTAATATCTTATCACACTGTGTTCAACAAAGAACCTAGTATCACCACGTAGCGGTCAAATGTTACCGCATTATCCATCCATATGTCTAAATGTTAGTCGATATATGAGAAAAAGAAAGTGTAGTGTGCCAGCTATGGAATAACTTGAAATGATCAGATGGAACTAAAACGATAGTGTGTGGTGATAACATTTGCAGGATGAAGATTAAGCGTGTATGCATCTGGGCTGTCAATGGGTTGTAAGTCATTTCGCTGATCCAAGGTGTATCACAATGCAACTCAAATCAATGATCAGAGGCAATGGGTTCGTTTCATTTCTTGATCTGAACGTCTTTAATTTTTTTGGTGTTGAAATTAATCGTCCTTTAGCACTGAAATAAACGATTGGTCAGGATGCCTAACACATCTTGATTGGTGGGAATTCACAACATGATCAGCATGTATTTTTTTGAAGTAATAAGAACTTGTACTTCATCCTAATTACTCATGATTTACTTTCTTCACGGATTCTGTGATTTAATATCAGGACTTATTAAGGAATTCTCGCTAATAAGATAAATACTACATCTCAAGGGTATTTATTTTTTACAGTTATTTTATCATCTTTAATTGTACTCTCTTGAAATCTTCTAATGATTTTACTTTTTTGTGTAGAGACTTCATAATCTATGCGGTTTCTGGATTCAATATGAATATGGATCGGCTCGTACATGCTTTATCTGACACGGTTCTTAGGGCAAAAGTTACTGAAGAGGAAGTTGAAATGGCTGCTAAAAGTATATCTTTTGAACTTGAAGCGTTGGAGCGATCACCCCCGGTTGAACCAGTTATGAATGAATTACTACATATTGCTGCTTACAGAAATAATACACTTGGCCTACCAAGATATTGTCCTAAACAGAATGTGGGCAAAATTGCTCGTGAAGATATCATCAGATTTGTTGCTGCTCAATACAGGTAAGTTACCGTGCACTTTTTATGTGGAGCATTTATGTGACAGGATATACTTGTCATACCTTTAGTTTTGTTCTTAAGAATTGATTTTCTCAGCTTCACGTATTTGGAAAAGTCATGTAAAAAGATTCGGTCCGGTTCTTGTGTAAATTGATGCAATAAATACTTCTAACCATCTATGGTGCTGCTCTATGACTGCTGACATCTTAAAATCCGAAAATGGCATGTAAAGTTAAAAGATTCCTATTGTTTCACCATGACTTAAGTACTTACTATTTGTCAGTTATCAATAAGTTACACAGTTTTTGTTTTGGACGTCCTGAAAGTATAAACTGCTTGCATGTTCCTAAAAGCACATAAATTCCTTTTGGTCATCACCAGTCCTACATAATACTGAAGAAATTGATTAGTTTCAACCACTTAGGCTAGTCTGTAGATTCTACCATCCAGACCAGAGTTGTTTAAATATCCGATGACTGTTTTGCTCATTTGGAGCCAAGCCCATCAGCTGCAGTGTACCCAGACAAATTCAGCTCACAGAGGAGCCAAATTTTTCAGATCACCTGAATCTAGTTTGAGTGGTTTATAACTACTCAAGTTGTTCAGTAGTGTATTTCATCAATTCGTGACACTTTTGTGTCAGAGATCACACATCTTGTGATTTTGACCTAGTAGTTTCTAACGGAGACCTTGTTGGGACCACATTTGGGCAGTTGAAAAACTATTCAGTTGTGAGAAATGTCAACGTAAACCGTGCAGTTTGTAAATTATTTGCAAATTGATCATCCCATCATCAGTTCTCTCAATCTTTCGTTGTCTTGATTATCTCAACATTATCCACCCCCTGTAGTTTCTTCATCATTTTACTCTATGACTGTTACTAACGATTTCCTCCAACGAAATCGTTTCACCCATCTTGAAGTTGTGCTACCGAACACTCGTTTGGGCTTTGGATGTCCGAATAAAAATAAATCAACTGAACTTTTTACTCAGGTTCGTGGATGTATCCCTTTCATTTGGTAAAACATGTAAGACAGACTCAATTATTGGTACCCAACCGACCTTACTTGGTCAATGTAGTCAGTATAGAAAAGGAGAGACCCGATCATTAGTTTCTTTGGGTTATCTAGTGTATGGGGTAAGTCTGAAATGGCTATGTACTAACCCATAAAAGTCTAGAACAATATATTGAGATTTATTTTAAGCTGTGGCGTAAATAGAATTTCGCCCAAAATAATAATGATAGTAGTGACCTTCAGTTGTGACACTTCCGTGGGGGAAATTCTCCGGATCAGTTATAAGTGGTGGTCAACAGCGGCCAGTATTTGCCAATTAATCTACAATGTGTAATCAATATCACTTCACTTTGCAAATGAATCAAATGATCGTTTAACGTTAATACTTTGACCAATTGAAAATAAAGATAATCACTCAGAATAAAGGTCATAAATATGAAAAGGGTGAGAAGGGAGAAGTGAAGATGAATTACAAAAAAAAAACAGATAAAGTGTCAAAATAGTTTGTCAATGGGTTCAGAGCAAGAGCCTAATACAAAAGCAGACCTGTGAGGCTGTTGTTTGACACAAAAAAGTTAGATAGATACAGCAAATTCAACATTATATATAGTTGTAATTCGCAGTGCTGAAAACGCCATTGTTGTCTTGATGTCAGCTGACAGCCTCCCATTTGCTGTCCAACCAAATGAATCTCAAGGCATCGACGAGACCATGATATCTATCGTTGTCTTTTTGTGGTCTCTCTACGCACCCACGGATTATAGTTAAGACGATGCAAAGAACGAGTTTCACCAAAGCTGTCAGTCTTGCTACGAAAGCGTGAAGCACTCTGATACTTCTAGACTGGTTAGTGGATTGAAATTACAGATAGGTAGTCTGAATCGGACAAAAAATAACTTAAGGGTTATTTTCTAAATCCGTTGCAAACAAACCGGTATTGACGATCGTTTATTGTAATTTTTTTGATAGCTGTCACTTGGTATGCCGACCGATAGATGCTTCACTAACATGGAGGTCAACCTTGCTTATCATAGTGATACGATGGGCTACGCAGGCGAGAACGCTTCTTCCCACTATGCCAGAAATGTCAGTTGAATAATCGTGAGACAAAGAGCAGTCATCGCCATAATGTAAGTAGCTACGTTATGACAGCAGTCCAAGAGCGAAGTCGTATCCGCTGGCTGAACGGGGTTGTGACTGCAGCACAGTGTCAATACTGTCTTCCCTATGAAAAGGTGAACTGCAAATATAGTACATTCGCCTCCCATTCTGCGGTATAGCTTTTTTCCTCAAATTATAATGAGCTAACTCGAACCTTCAACTTCCAAAATGGTCGTGTGTGATGTGCCTCAAGTAGATGTTCCATAGGTTTTTTGGTCACATCAGTATTGCTAACCCGTCTTTTTTAGATACCTCAATAAAAAAACAACCCTAACCTTGCTTGGTCTGTGCACATGGAGAGTGTTAACCGCCCCCACAACTATGTCAGCACTCAATTTGCTGCAAATCATTATCGACCTTCCTCATGCTTATCTCCCAATCTTTCTTCACATCTCTCAGTCAACATTCCTACTTCATCTCTAATTTCCTAAAGCCCTACAGCCCTCAAAAACGATCTGAGTTCACGAAAATGCACTCCAATCTACTCATTGAAGCTTTCAATGCTCGTACTCTCCATTAGGTCGGGCAACAAGCTTCGCTGGGGAAGACTAGCATCTGTGTGTGTGTGTGTGTGTGGATGTGTGCTTTGTTTGTGAGACAGGCATACAGCACCGAGGTGCGGTTATTCACCTCACCTCACCTGGTGCATGTGGTGAATATTGGGGATTCACCCTTTGAGTTTCTGGAGATTCTATGGTTACTTCTCCTGCTCTTCCAGGTGTATGTAAGGCATTGTGTTGAGGCAAGAAGTGCACTACTCGACTAGGTCTCAGTTGACAGTCGACTATGTACTATTCGACTGAAGGGCACAGTGAGAACTAAAGGAGGTGATGAAACTCGTTGTTGTCTCTTTGTAATCTCTGCTTATGCACCGACTGACTGGAGTTTGGATGAAGTGATGGATGAGTTCTACCACAAACTGTCTAGCCCCCTAGTGTAGTGAAAGCGAAACCTTCACCTTAGGTTGTTTTTGCAGGTGATTTCAATGGAGAAGTGAATAGGCTAAGTCAGGCGAAAGGGTACATTTGTGTGTGACATTTTTGAGATGCCAGTCGAAGTAAGGGATAACGACGATCACCGGCTATAACTGTGATCAGAAAACCGTATTTTTGTGGTCAGCGCGAAGCTCAGAGATGAAAAGAGACACGGTTTGACTTGACCTTTACCAACCCCAACTTTCCAATGGACAAAAGTAGACGACATTGCTAACAGTTATTGCTTTAAGCAGTCTGGTAGGAGGTTGGCGCTACTTTCGGTGTAAATGTTTTGGCAGCAGTAATGTGTTGGCTTGAGCAAGCCTGTGTCTGTACCTAAGCCCAACCGATAGCTACTACCTTGCCGTGGTGGTCGGGGCTGTATGTCACAGTGATCCGACGAGCCATGCTGTCGAGGTCGTACGACACCCGAAAGGATTGTTGTATGCAGGTTGGACAAAAAGCGCTTGCTATCATAGTGTAGATTCCTACGTTTTGATATGGGTCTGAGAGCGATGTCATACTGATGACTGGACTGGTGGTGACAACAGTAAGGTGTTCCCTTCGGATGACCATGAGTGCCACGGTAATGCTGTCTTACCTGTGTGAAGGCGACAGGGGTTAAAAAAGGTTAATCTTAAAAACAGCCCACTTCTAAAACCCGGCGGTATACCGATGCCTGCGACGGGGATTTATGGTCAGAATCGAAAACGAAAAGCGAAAATCTCAAACTAGCCAGAAGGCTGTGTGTGGCCGAAGTCAGACAGTTGTCCTATAGGCTCTACCGTCACCCACAAACCCTTTTTTTCCAGGTACTACGAAAAAAACTTGCATTGCATGGTGTGGACAGCAGGAAGGTATAACCCGCCCGATCGCTTCCAGTAGTACATAAGGCATAATCAAGCAACCTATCCTCTTCAACTCTGCCTTCCCCCTTACCATCACTTCCTGCTACTAATATTAAGCCTCTTAAACCTTTCGCAACCTCTCACTCTGCAACCATTGCCAAAGATCAAAGCCAGTGAAACCTCATTTCTAGTCACCTAAGACTCCACAATCTATGTAGAAGTAGAAGCTCTCAACGTCCGAACTCTGCCAAATCTAGCAGCAAGCATCACTCACCAGAACTCTGGCACCTGTAGTTATGGATGTGTGTTGTGTCTCTCAGACACGTATACAGACATGACTTGAGTGTGGTTATTAAGTTGACGTCACCTGGCCATTGTATTAAATCTTCGAAATTCACCTTACGGGTATCCGGAGACTAAGTGGCTAGGCTGTCGTTAACTCGCTGGTGTAGGCGTAGCGTTGAGTTGTAGAGTTTGGAGTGCTCTTCTCGACTGGATCCCAGTCAGCAGCCGTTTGTTTTTGCTGTTTGACTGAGTGAGTCTGTGAAAACTAGGAATGATCGTGAGACCAACTGATGTCTATTCGTAATCTCCGCCCTAACACCTACCGAGTGCAGTTCAGATGATGCAAAGCCTGAATACTGTGAGAAGCTGTCAGTTTTGCTAAAGAGAGCAAAATGTAGCCTACAAGCAAACGTTACTGGATCAGCGCTACGTCATCTGAACTGGTTGATGCGAGAAGACCTATTCGGGCTGACTCTGACAACAATGAAGTGCTAAGGTAACACAAATATAAGTTGATCAAGAGTCTTCACAGTTCCTACTTAACTTCGTCATAATCATACTGATGGGAATAACCGTAGGTAAGTTTGACTTCACAGGGATTGATACACTACTTGGAGACCCTCTGGTTGACTTGGAGTGTGCGTCTCGTCCCATGAACAGGATGGAACGCGCATTCTTTTAATGGCCATCTCACAGCCGCATAACTCGACGGGATGGAATGCAATGCAGTATTCTCGTCCTTTAATAGGTAGTCGGATATCTCGCCGACCCCAGAGATGATGCAAGTTAGCATATGCTGAGCGGACCATCTATATGCGACCTTAAATTTTGTCACAAACCAGCCGGTTCGGGCTAATACAACTCCCTAAATAAGTGAAGTGAGAAACACATCCTGAAGATTCTCATGTTGTCACTCAAAATGTCAACAAAACTCTACATCATCTCAGTGTCTTCATCCAGTGGGATTGTGTCATCTGTACACTCGATGTACTAAGGATTCTCCTGTCAAAAGATCAATTCCTCAGAACAAAATGTGTATGTAACGCTAATCATACCTCTCCACTCCAACTCACCGAGGCGTGTTAGGACTAGTGGAGAGTTGTCATCAGAATCGACGACAACTAGTGGTATCCATCAGGGATGCTTGCTGTCACCGTTCCTGTCCAACTTCGTTATGTATGTACTAATGGACATAAACTAAAGTGCCTCTTATTTAACAGGGACTGGCCTACTTCATAGGCAGCGTCTGGTTGCCTTGAAGTACGCAGACGATATTGTTCTGCTTGAACATTTTTTGCTAACCTTTGTTTTCAGAATGTTTCTCCTCTCATACACTTTTGTCTAGTTTGAAAAGTATTTTCTACTCACTTGTTCTTTGTCTAACACTGTGGAGTGTAGCAATTTGAATCGATGCATTTGTTTGTGCAGTGTTGTACGTTGATTTTTCCTCTCTTTTTCACCACGGAAAACTAATTTATCACTCTACATCTGGTCTTCACCGATGCCTCACTTTATGGTAAGGAATAAAGTAGTTGGTCAGGTCGGTCACTTCGCTTTTTGTAGGAAGTTGGATTAGCCCTTATGTGTCATTGATCGACGAAATCTCTGCACGGACACTTTACTCAGTTAATTGTCGCGGAATTATGCGTTTCATGACATCAGTGTTGTGATATTCGAGTGTCTGTTAAAAATCAAGTTTACTGCGCTGCAGTTTTCTTTGTTCTGCTTTGTGCTTCGAGAACAGACAGGAAAACAGTCAATATGGACATGGAACCTTGCATTGTAGAAAAGAAGCTTCTTTTGAATACCATGATTTCATTTTCCTTCCCTGGTTAGTATTTCAGGGAATTTTGAAAATGCTCACTGTCTGACTGACAAGATCATCGTAGAACCTTGCATGCAGACCCATTGGCTCAAGTTGGCACAGTTCACAGTAGTACACAAATGACAGGTGGATAGAAAAAGAGTGATATCAAAGAGGAAAGTTGTGTGAGAGAACAAACAGTTTGCAGATAACGGTTAGTGGATATATTTTAGCTTTAAAAGACATCAATGAGTGAATATATCTGCACCATTGTAACTCATTTTCAGCCATGTCACCAAGAGTCAGTCGTCACCAACTGATTCTTTTCGTCTCACGGATCCCCAAACACGCAGTCTACATCACCCCACATGGATCAGACCAACAGTAAGAGATTTCATCGACTGGTATCACATTATCGTCTGGCCACCGTGAACCGTCTTCCAATCTAATCTAGTATGACACATCAAGGTAGGCGTTGGTGTATTGGCATGCACAGTACATCTCCAAGTTATCTCAGTCGATGAAGGTTCACAACCTCAATGATCAACTTGCTTGTATTGCTTAGTACCTTTCGTCTGACCCCAACACTGCTCACACGCTGATTCCACCAATGGCGAGCAATGCTACGAAGACATCTGTGATCATAAGTGTATAATCGCTTCCTGTCTTCTACTTTCGACTGGCCTGTCTCAGTCGTATAACAGGACAGAACGAACTGTAATGCAGCATACACGTCGTTTGATAAATAGTCGAATTTTTGTTGCCGATCCTACAAAATACACACGTATTAATAAATAAATTAGTTCGTGATGCCATTCATTCGTGATCTTAGCAGAATACAGTAAGAATATCACAGATAAAGACTGGTTATATTGTTGATTAGGAAATTACACTGAGTATTGGTAAAATGCTAAAACTTTATATTGAGGGACAGTTCATGCATGTAGTCTGTGCATTCTAAAGTGGAGGTGGACCCATCTTCAGTTTCTGCTGCTTCTTCGCTCTTCTCCCACGTTTACTACTTTTGTTTTTCATTTCCTCCTTCATAACCCCGGCTAATTAGATGGTAACTGTAATTACTTTTCCCAGGCACACTATACTAAATACTACTTAAGTGAGTTCATATAAGTAACACATAACACAATGTAAACATTGCCACCGTCAGTGTTAACAGTAATTTAGCTTTAAAAAGTGGATCAGTCGCCTAGTGGCTGAAAGTCGATTTTTCAAACCAATCTGCTTTCCTATAGAATCATCAAAGATGAACTGACGAATTTGGCATGATTCTGTGAATTCAGGTTTATGGGACTGTTTCTTTCTTTCTGGTCACTACCCTATGATTTTGCCGTTTTGTATATTTAAAATATTGCCGTGTCATTTCTAGACGATGTAAATATTGAGTACCAATTTCCTATTTTAAGGGTAATATAAATAGTCTCAATAGGTTTCTGTCTGATTTCATTTTACAGACCGGAACGTATGGTGATTGCTGGTGTAGGAATTGAACACGATTCCTTGGTAAAAGCAGCTGAAAAGTATTTTGTTCCAACAGTGCCAAGTGTATGTACTGAGAAGCTAACTTGTGATATACCTCCCCCTGACAATTCAGTTTCTCAGTATACTGGTGGTTATCATAAAGTAAGATTGATTTGTCCTTCCCATTTTTTCACGAATCTTCATCAGTCATTTATTTTAATCTATATTACATTAGTTTATTTAATATAACAGTGGCATGGTATTGTTTTCTAGATGATGTTTTTGAGAGCGATTAATCATATCCAAGTAACCGTACAACTTTCAAATTCCTTTTTTTATCGCCTAATAGCTCCTTATTCTTTAATGTTTAGTGGTTTGCCATTTGTACCCTCATCAAGCGAAGAAGTTAAATGATTTAAAGTTATTGTTTTTGACTGCAGTCACAAGTATGGAAGCAGTCGGTATGCTGTAAAAAAGATTTTAACAAAAATGGATAGGAAAGCCTTGAAAAAACTGACGATGAGTGAGAACCTGGTCATAAGCAAGCCAGATAAATATTGTCAGGTGAACGTAGCTGGAGCTAAACTTTCAATCCATAGAGCAAGAATTCAAACCCTATTTCTCTTATCAAGGTCTTGGCAGTAGGGTAGCATCATTCCTTAGCCCTTTCACAATGAGTGGCTCCATTGCCTGCTGCATGAACGTGGACATGGTTACTGAGTGAACGTCCGTGTTTGTCTGCGGCTTGCAAAAGATCCTAATCACATAGTTACAACTAAACTGCTCATCTGACGTAGTATGATTTCACTGTTGTGACCATTCACTAACCCACTGCACTCGATGTAGAGGTATGATATAAAAGATGGGTGGATAGAAATTTATTCATTTCAATAGTACACATTACGATGAAAAGAGTACTCTGTACAAAAGTACTTATCATGCTTATGATGTAGCTTTTTGGGTTTCTTCTACCCATTAGCAGGTCATTTTAGGTCGTATGGTGAGTACACTTTAATAACCCGTCCGATAGCTTCTACTCTGGTGTGGTGGCTGCGATTGCTTATCATGATGGCTCAGCGAGCTACACTGGCTGCAGCGCTTCTTCCTTGAGGTCTTACCATGCCAAAAATGTCTGTCGGATAGTGGCAAAACGAAAAGTTGTTACGGTTGTAGCAAAAATGGCTACACTATGATGGTAGTCTGAGGGCGACGTCGTACTTCTGACTGGATGAGGATGTGATAGCAATAAGGTGTTTTGCATGGATGATCATCAGTCCTATGCTGATGCTACCTTCCCTATGGAAACGGCGGAGGCTGGAAAAGGTCGGCCTCTGAAACAGCACACTCCTTGCCCTACGGTCTTCAGGTATGCGTTTTTCTCATCTGGCGTTAAAATAACCAAATCCCATTACGTCAATCATCAAAAAACTATGCGTGACAGGTCTCATGTAGATGTCTCTCAGGCTTTGCGATCGCCCAGATCTATTCCTGTCCACTTCTAGGTGGCTTTCAGAAGCAACTTCTATGATGTGCGTAACCGGGGAGTATTAGCTACACATTCAGTAGTATTTGAAGCTCACTTGACTATGGCTAGCTTCCTTGCATTTGCATGCTCGCTTGCCTTCACTTCTTGATTAAGCCAATATTAAGCTTCTTCTAACTACCTGAACCTCTCACTGTGCGACGACTGCCAACAATGCAGGTCAACTAAACACCATTTTTAGTCTCTTAACACCCCACTATGGATTTCACATAGTGGAGCTTTCAACATCCGATTCCTATGTGAAATCGAATAGTAACCATTTCTTGGAGGAACTCTGGAATCTCGAGTCATGGATGCATGCTGTGTTTCTGAGACAGGTATACATAATCCGAGTATAGTTATTCACTTGACTATAGCTGGCAAAGGCAGTGAATCTGCGGAATTCACTTTACCACTGTCCTCAGAGAGATTTAATTGCTAGCTCGTATGGACCAACTGGAGTAGGTATAGCATTAATTCCTGGAGTAGAAAGCGCACTTCTTGAGTGAATACCGGTCAACGGCTGTCTGTGTATTGTCCTACTGAATGAGTCTGTAAGTACTTAGAAGGGTCGTGAGACTAGCCAATGCCTATTCGTAATCTCCGTCTACACGCACCTCACTGACTGCAATTTGGATAGTGAAGACGATGAGTTATCAAAAGCTGTCAATTTCGCTGCGTGGAGTGCAACATTCAGACATAGTCATAATAGCAGGGGACTTGAAGAGCAAGATAGGAAGGCTATGCCAGTCGAAAAGGCATTTTGAATGTATCTATGGGATCCTATGCCAAAAAACCGACAACGGTGACGATGTCTTGAAACTTCGTCTTGAAAGTCACTTGTTTCTGACCAGCACTCACTTCTAGCATAGGGACAGACACTTTTTCACATAGCTTCTGTCAACACCAGGCCTAAGTTGGACACATCATATTGTTATAAGCCATCGTTGGAGAGTGTCGGCAGAGGAATGCTTCTGTTTCTGGAGTGTATATTTGGCCTGTTACGCTTTATTATGAGCATGTGTATGTTTGCTCCTTCTTGGTAGCAGAAAACAGACAGGCAGTAGTAAAACCTGTGTGTGTTCGATTTATAGATGAGAAGGTCATGTTCGAATTTAAGGATAAGATAGTTCAGCATTTATGTAGAAGTGGAAGGTTTACTTCTCCTGAGGAAACGGCGTGGTATTGAGTCTGCTGTTGAAACAACAGTGAAAGTAAGTAGTTGATAACCTTCCTCCAAAGGTTTTCAAACGTCATTGAATTTCCGCAACGTCGTAGGAACTGATTGATGCAAGAAGACTGATTCCTGCAGGTTGTAGGTAGTCACAGTGAAAGGCGGGAAAAGCCCAAACGTAAATTTACTAGGGGCTTTGCAATGACACTGGGTTGTGTTTGGTGGTGAAAGTTGGAGAACACCTGACGAATTTTAGTCTTAGTAAAGATACTGGCGATACGAAGACTATGGTTAGCGGGACCATCACTGAAAAGGATGGGACGCTGATAACCTCCCAGGACAGGCGGCTAGGACTTTGGGCAGGACACTTTGAAGCACAATTTAACTGGCCTACATCAACCCTTCAGTTCCCCCAACACCCAGCCTGAATATGATTGGGATGTAAGTGTCGTCGGTAAGCTATTACTAATAATATAGTCCAGAAATATTGTCCAGGGATTGGAATTAGTCTCATCAGTCTGCTCTACATCACTGGTCGTTGCAGTTTATAACTGAGGGTAAGGATATGGATATCAGTCTAACTAACATCGTATCCAATATCCTAGAAGCTGGTTGGACCTTGATAGCTGCAAACTGAAAAAAATCAACCAGGTTTTTGGACC
Source organism: Heterobilharzia americana (assembly GCA_944470555.2). Classification (NCBI taxonomy): domain Eukaryota; kingdom Metazoa; phylum Platyhelminthes; class Trematoda; order Strigeidida; family Schistosomatidae; genus Heterobilharzia; species Heterobilharzia americana. Next base: position 108,564,962 of record OX104134.1, on the reverse strand, counting down.
TAAACGAGGGTGCATCACTCAGAATTCTACCCTTCCTCAGATCCTGGAACAGAGGCATCGCTACGGGTGGCCTAAACTTGCAATATTTCGACCTGAAGGCGGCATTTGATTCTGTCGAGCGAGAGGTATCGTGGTAGTGTCTGACTGTGAAAAGAGTAATGAGCCAGTATGTAACGCTAATCAAAGCTGTCTGTTACAATTCACGCGGGCGTGTCTGTGCTTATGATGAGCTATTTTATGAATTGTCGACAATCAGTGGTGTCCGCCATGAATGCCCGCAGTCACTATTCCAGCTTAACTTTATTCTGTAAGTGTGGTTGGTATGTTGGCAATCGAGATTGTCATACAAGATCGTAACAAAAAGCAGGATCTTTGGAATGCTTGGAGCAGAAATCTGTCTGTGTTTAACTGGCATGTATTGCGCACCTGTGAAGTGCAAGATGATACTACTAGACTGGTCTGTAGCTGCTCCTAGTTTAAGGGTAGAGAGTGTAGGTGTAAAAGGTATTGACCACTTCACTTAAACAAGGATTTGCATCATCCCTAACAGGCTGATTACTGATGAGATATCAGTTCGGATACACAAACCTCGTTTGACACTCACTAACTTGTATCTTCTCTGTTGTTGACTGGTGAGATTTCGGTTATGTTGTGTTGTCTGAGCTGGGTGATTTTATCTAATAATGTTTTCTAGAACAACAATGAAAGCTTCACGACTAAACCATTCAGCTCAGAGAACATAATCAAGACCATCCACTTGAGCTGTAAATATTATCCTCTTGCGAGATATCCACCTACCTGTTAGAGCATGATGAAATTGCCCTACAGTTCGCGCTATCATCTTATACATTTGGGAGACATGGTCGTTGAAAGATGTCGAGAGATTGCAAGTTTTCGGACACAGTTATCTTTGTGGCATTGCTCATGTGTGGTGGGACACCGTGTGACCAATGTTGAGGTTAGGTGAAGAGCACTAGTCAAAACATGCGAGTCAGTCGATAAAGTTGTAAACTTTCACCGACTGAGTCTACTTAGACACGTGTTGTGCGTACCGAACTACTGTTTCCCTATAGGTGCAGTGTTAACCGAAGTTGGAGTGGGTAGAAAGAAGGAAGGCTCAGGGGGTTGGTGGTTTGGAATCAGCATTTACAAACTTCTCTATGAGAATCCTCCGTATGTATCAACTCTCAGAACACGCTGGATATTTGCTTTCTTTGTTTCAATTTTATGTAAGTACTTCTTGCTATGTGAAGGCAATGGGTAGAAATTCCACTTTGTGGGAACTTGTCATTGAAATACATTAATTCACTCCACAATGCATGAACATTTCATCGATATAAGTGAAAGGACTTCTTCCTAAGTAGTTAGACTTCGCTTTGTTATGATGCAGTTGTGGTTGTTTGGTCAAGGGACAGATGATAGAATGATGGTCGATTGGTCAATCATTAGTGATACGATCTAATTTTGTGCGTGGCTGAATGACTAGCGCTCAGGTTGGCGAACCAGTCGATTAACTGTGATTGCACTTATCATATGACTCTCCCCCAAAATTGAGTAATGATTTATTAGGCTGGTTTACTTATCGTATCATTTATTCAAATAAAATTTATTGCTTATATACGATGTATGTTATTCAAAATAATATGAATGGGAATCATACAACTAAAAATGTAGACTTGGTTAGATGTAAGAACAAAGATCACAACTCAGTCATTGGCTTTTTATCAAGGTACATATGGTCACCTCACTGCCTGCCGTATCACCCTATCGGTTTATTGATGGTAGAGTAACCTGTCAATCCAGATTTATGTATAGCACCTTCTTCAACACGGATGGGAGTTCTTCTCTTTGTGATCTAAGTTTTATGCTTTTGCCTATAGGTCGCGCTAGATGCCCGTTTTTCATCTGTCTGTCTGTAAACAAACCAACTTTTAAGGCAGACATATAGTATTTTGATTTTCTTTTTAAATACATTTACTGTCCTAATTAATCTTCAATTCTTCTCTTATAATCAAGTTAGAGCGTGACTTATCACAGTATCATGCGCCGATGCCTGAATTCGCTCATGCTGCCATTGGTTTTGAATCATGCAGTTATACAGATGGAAAATTTGTTCCAGCTTGCGTGCTCCACTCTCTTCTAGGCGGGGGTGGATCATTTTCGGCCGGTGGACCGGGAAAGGGCATGTACACTCGACTTTATGTGAACATTTTAAATGAGTAAGTTTTGCGATGATCCATCTTACGCCTAAATTCATCTTTTTCTGTTTATATTATTTGGTATTCTTTGCTAACAACCACATGGCGTTTTTGGTTTTTTTTTAAAACTTGCATTATAAGCAATTTTGATTGTTAAAACAAAATATATTCAGTGAAGAATCACTCTTTTCAGCGATATCCCCGATTATTTCTCTGCATGCTGCACTGAGTAGAACGGTGTGCTTTCATGTCTAAAGATGTCACACACTGGACCACATGTATTGTTGACATCGAGTCAGTCTGCTTTTCTTTCATCATAACTGATTGCTGGTTGCAGCTATTGTTGATATTCTGTGGCAGCTTGCATATAAGAGTATCTCACTTCATATTGTTAAGGTAAGGAACTCAATCTATTGTAACAATTCTTTCATTTCATATTTTCTGAAGAAGCTTTTAGTATTCATTGCCCATGATAGGAAGGATGAAGGTGATCTACTGATAAAACGTGAAGGTGAAATAAAATTGTGGTTCGCAGGGGGAGTCGAACAGTCAGCCTCCGGATTTGAACCAGTTAGTTCCTCTTGTGAATTTGGATAATGTAAATAAAAGACAAAGTTTGTCTGGACAGTGTATGGTTTGTGTTTGCGCAATACACTTTAAACAGTCTGATCACACATTTGCTTGTCAAGTCAGTTTACATTAAACCAAAGAGTGGGAGGACAAATAGAACAATTAGGATAAACAGGAGATTAAGATTAATTCAGAAAGATGAGAACAAAAAGGAAGTAATGTAGTTAATTCTAATCTTGATAAGAAAACAAACTTTACCAAGGAAGGTATAGTGTACTCAAACGAATTGTTTTTGTACCCAAAAAGGTAGTTTCAGTATGTGTATGTCTATTGCTTCTGCAAATATCAGTATGTATCTCCCGCTGTTTCTATTATAAAACTGAAAGCCCTTTGAACATTTATTTTGTGACCCATTTCTATGATATGTTTAGCTATAGACAAAGAGGGTCTTTTCCCACCTTCGCTTATCAAAGTTTTACACTCTATCTGTTTTGAAGCCATTTAGATGTGTAATAGGTTATCCTAATAATTGATGTTAGCCTACGTCTCAAATGATTCTATTCAACTCCTGTCTGTATGGTATGGTGATATGGGCACTTTTCTTAGGCACCGTGTATAGAGTTGTCTTTTGTGTGTTACCTGACTTCTACAATGGTTTATAAACTTTAACGGATATCCTTTTTCCATAAGCGTTTTGATCATTAATTTAATATCTTGATCCATCGTATCTGATGTACGGATACGATAGATCCTATTAAACAGGGATTTTGTTAACCTCACTTGTATTGGATAAGAAAAAGATTGTGAAAATTCAGATATTGTCCTGTTCATATAGGCTTTCTGTAGACTGACCGTCTTACTGAACCATTTTCCCGTCGACTCAAGAGTACATCTACGATTGGCAGATGAACACTACTCTTTTTCTCACAAGTCAGCTTGATATGAGTTTGTACGGTGTTAAGTCTTCTTAGTAGACAAACCATATCTTCGTTCTTCTCACAAATTACTACGATGTCGTCGACATATCTCTTGTAAAGAGAAAGCTGTAGCGATGAGATAAATACCAGCTGTGATGGTCGTATGGGATTCCTTATATCTACACCATCAATTTGTCGAAACTGTTCATCTCCAAAGATGAGATGAACTTTGTCGATACATAGCAATAATAGTTCCCTCAGAAAAGTTGAAGCAGTAGGGAAGAGTTTTTTTAGAAGATATGTCTTCACATAGAATGTTGGTGTAGTCTTGGACAACGACATGTTAGTGAATGAAGAGTTTACATCAAAAGAGTGCATAATCTTGTTTATAATATTAATACCACTAAAAAGTCAACAAGTTGGAAGATATCTTTTAAGGAAACTGACATAATTAGAAAGCCTCTTGATTACTGACTTGACACTTGCTCAGGCTACAAGGCCCAACTGATGATTACTGTTATCGTTTTTGCTAAAAGTTGTTCTGAGATACCTTTCACATTGAAAATGTAATGGCCTCACCAATACAATAAAGTTGTGGTGATTGTCTCTATTAACTGAAGTCGTATTTGAAGGCTGAAATCTGTTCTGACCATCGAATTCATCCCCAAACAACTTTGACTACCTCTGTGTGGCAAATGTGTTTGGCTTGTGTTCGAATGATTTACAGATCTACTTCTGTCCCATCTGCTTTTGTTCTGAAAACTAACAGTGGTATCGATTCACCTTCATCTAGACTAATTTTCTGATTGATGTTGAACACTCAACTGTCAACTAAATAAGTCAAACACTGGTACCCAACTCCTTCTACCAAGGTTTGAGTAACAGAGGAGCTGTGGCACATTCGTCCAGGTAGTTGACTTCTAACTGACGGGTCAAGTTCAAAGGCCAATCCAACTCTCAAGATCTAGGCAGTCAGGCAATACCATTAATCCTTACACAGTAGGTCGACGACTCCACTTACTTGGGGTGTTACATCAGCCCGAACGTGCTGATTGTTGACGAAATCTCAGTTCGATACAGAAGGCCCATTTGGTATTCGCTAACTTCCATCATCTATGGTACAAAATGGCGAGATACTCGACTATTTATCAAACGACGTGTATGCTGCATTACAGTTCGTTCTGTCCTGTTATACGACTGAGACAGGCCAGTCGAAAGTAGAAGACAGGAAGCGATTATACACTTATGATCACAGATGTCTTCGTAGCATTGCTCGCCATTGGTGGAATCAGCGTGTGAGCAGTGTTGGGTCAGACGAAAGGTACTAAGCAATACAAGCAAGTTGATTATTGAGGTTGTGAACCTTCATCGACTGAGATAACTTGGAGATGTACTGTGCATGCCAATACACCAACGCCTACCTTGATGTGTCATACTAGATTAGATTGGAAGACGGTTCACGGTGGCCAGACGATAATGTGATACCAGTCGATGAAATCTCTTACTGTTGGTCTGATCCATGTGGGGTGATGTAGACTGCGTGTTTGGGGATCCGTGAGACGAAAAGAATCAGTTGGTGACGACTGACTCTTGGTGACATGGCTGAAAATGAGTTACAATGGTGCAGATATATTCACTCCTTGATATCTTAGTTAAGGCAGGTTATAATCATCTACAGATGTAGACTCGTATTTTCGATTCCATTTTTTATCCTTTTATCGTCATTTTTTTAAATTATCATCGCTGACGGTGTTATTTCACAAATGCGTTTTTCTGTCCCTGATCTTGTAGGCATCATTGGATCAATTCAGCACAGGCTGAAAATCATGCATATGCTGATTCTGGGTTATTTACTATTATTGGTAGTTCGTGTCCACCGTATCTTGATCGTTTAGTTTACACTTTGATTAATGAATTGCGTCGTACCATAACATCGTCAATAACAAGTGAAGAATTGTCAAGAGCTAAACGTCAATTGGAGTCAATGCTTTTAATGAATCTGGAGACTCGTGCAGTTAGTTTTGAAGATATTGCTCGTCAAGTGTTAACGGCGGATATAAGACGTGAACCAGATTATTGGGTTGATCAAATAAGTAAGCCTTAATATATATGACTTCATAAGTAAATATTGTTTTTATTTAGTGGTAGGCTTCTAAATGAATTCAAGACATGTGTGTTCTAATCCTATCTAGGACTTATATTCCAGTTGTCTTGAACATCCAGTAGAAATCTTTTAAAACTTCAGTATTTTAAAATCTCACTTTGCAAAGATATTTACAGGCACCGAGTTTGTCTATGATTATGTTGAAAAACACTACTATTTACTGAAGATTCAACCTAAAAGCTACTTATTTTCAGTCACATGGTTTCAGAAAATTTGAGAACCTACAAAGTTGTAAGGTTGACTTCATAAACTTACTTCCTGAATGGTTCTGCCCAAGGTCACCTAGATGAATCATATATATATATATATATATATATATATATATATATATATATATATATATATATATATATATATATACTCTTTCTTGTGTGCCTATCCGAATGTGTATCGAATCGCATCATACTTTGAAATCCGAATCATTTTAGAAAGAGACCTGGTAATGTAGGGTATAGAGAAAACATAACGATACTGTTTTTCAAAGTCTATTGAATGGGTGGGGGTTTTGCTGTCAGGTGTGAATGAATCCACACCACCACAAACTAACTTCATGTATAATCTGTAATCACTAATACAAGTGTTAAACGTGAGCACTGTGGTGGAAGGTAATTCCATATCAGATTTGTTTATTTGATTTATGACAGTGATACAGTATTATTTACTTGATGACGTTTTGAACATAAATTATTGCTGATAATCATATCCATATCCATAGGCCTCGCAACCACAATCCGAAGCTTTATGTTACGATTTAACCGCCATAATCTTTCCTGCAGAGTATTCTTACTGGCTGCTGTACATAGCGTTGGCTAGTTAGGGATTCAGTGTGTGTATTTTATGTTTCCACTATCCTTCTGTTGATGGTTAGCAGTAGATATAATATGTTACATTTATTTAATTCAAGAAGCATTATTTGAAAGTACGTGTCTGTGATCCTTCGAATGTAGGTTGTAAATAGGAGACATGCAGCAGTTACAGAGTTTTGATCATACGTGTCTTCGTAGTATTACTCGCTTTTGGTGGAATCAGCATGTGAGCAGTGGTGAGGTCAGGGGAAGTATACTAGGCAAGATAAGCGAGTCGATTGATGAGGTTGTGAATCTTCATCGACTGAGATGATTTGGAGATGTATTGCGCATGACGATCCACCACTTACCTTGACGTGCCATGCTAGTGAAAGTTGGATTAAGTTGGAAAAGGGTTCAGAGTGACCAAATTAAGACGTGGTACTAGTCCATGAAGTGTCTTAATGTTGGTCTGAGCCGTGTGAAATGTAGACTACCTGGTCATGATACGTGAGATGAAAGGAATCATCGATTGAGAACTGAGTCTTGGTGATAAGACTGGAAATGGTCACAATGGTGCAGATTGTTTATTATACCACATAACTTTGTCTACTTTGATACCAGTTTTTCTATCTATCTGTTCTTTGTACACTATTGTTAAGTTTGGAAAACTTAACCGGCGCACTTGTGTGCGATGTTTTACGTTGATTCTGTCTGTCTGTTTGTTTGTGTCTTTATAGGTTTTACAATCAGGAACTGCTTATGAGGAGCTCATCACACCAGACCTACGTAAAGTAGTAGTAAAAAAGAATGACAAATCTTATCAAGATTCTAAGAAATATTCGTTTTGTTAACCACCAGTTGTGAGTTTTGTACCTTCTTCAAAGAGCAAGTACTCTGTCCCTCTAGTAGTTGCATAGTTGGAGGTTATAAGAAAGCTTCGTGTTTTCGACCAATGTTTAGTTTGTTATGTAGGGTGTTTTTCCTGTTACCATCACCTTAGTAGCATAGAAGTCAAATGTAGAGTTTAAGGGAGAAAAACGTCTGTTGATAAGGTTGTGAACCTTCATCAATTGGACCAACTGGGACCTTTTTTACGCACGCCTACAAACCGTCTGCCCAGATGTGAAACGCTAGGCTAAATTTAAGCTTGCACAAAGGTGCATTGGTTAGAGTTATCACAATTCGAAGCAGCCTTCAAAAAACATGTTGATAGAGAAACAATAAAATCAAAGTAAACAAAAGTGTATGAGAGGGAAAAGAATTTTTAAAAAATGAAAGTTGCTGAAAATCTCCAAACTTTAGAAGACATCATCGAGTGACTAAATCTCTGCTATTGTGACCGATTTCCGGCTGCCACCAAATTCTTTCAACAATTGATTCTTATCATCTCGAAGACCCACCTCCTCGCACCTCCCTACGCGACTCACACCAACAGTCTGAGGCTTCGTAAACTGGTGCCACGTTTTGGTCTAACCACCCTGAGTCTTCTAACTCAATCCTACTTCAACTAGTGTTGCATGTTGAGCCAAGTGCGGTGGCTGGGAATTCACCTTTGTTCGCATTTTCGTCTCGATAAAAACGTCCGTTTTGCAGGAGGATGAGGTTGGTCACACAGAACAAAAATGGGAATTGTATTCTGCAGTACTGAATAATTTTACTGACTGCTCAATATCATTCATTGCTTTGACGATTTTTAGTTTGGATTTTTAATTTCTCCTATAGCGTGGATATAGCTCATTGGCTTAGCAAATTGATTATCAGGCCTTGTGTTCATCGCTTAAATCATGCTCCAACTACTTCGTGCTGTGCAGTTGACGTAGTATCATGTAGTACACACTGTGTAGCTCATAACATAACGAACATGCCTATTTCAGGTTGAGTTGCATTATTTGCTAATTATTTTTTAGTTCAAGTGTGTTATACTGAAGGATAATCAATTACCTTTTCCTTTTTCGCTTATGTTTGCAAGATAAAGTAACAGAAGATGATCTTCATGAGCTTCTTCATCGTATGGTCTATCAGTCAAAACCAACATTGGTTGGTTTCGGACGAGTGGACAAACTACCAACTCTGGACGATGTAATCTCTGCTTTGAATGAATCTTCCAAAGAAAAATCTACACTTACCAACAAAATCCCAAACTTTTCAAACGGTTTATATAATTGCATTTTCTGCCTAATTTTCATTGAATCTTCCGTCAAAAAATCCTATGTAAATTATTCAATAAATGTTTGATTTCAGTTATTGGACAGTGAAGAGAGAGAAATAGAGGTTTTGGTTTCTCCATGCTCAGTCATACCATGATGTTGTTTTATTTGTAGCTGATGAGATGTTATTGACTGCTTAACATGGATAACTTAAAGTTCATCTAGAATTTTGCGTATTACGGAGTGTTAATGATTACTGTCTGTCTTGATCGTGTAATTTTTCAGAAAGGGATTGTTGCAGTGATTCTTCAATGTAAACGAAATGAACTATACTCAGAAACCACCTGCACTATCCCGCAGTAGTTGGTGTGTGCATGTTGTGTTACGGATGATAGTACTAGCTAAGATGGAGCAGGTTTCGAACCTGCGATCCATTAGTTGAAATTCACCTACCTAGACAAACAACCACAGTTGCACATAGTTGGATATAGTGTGTAACTGCGCGCCGGATTTATTCATGTTGATATGGTATTGTTCAAACATTTAATCAGCGCATCTGATAATTGTATCCAACTTTTTCACCAAACTGTTTATTCATGCCAAAAGTTATATCACTCTACACAGTGTATAATGAGAAAAAGCGAATGTATATTTTCTACAACTGTACGTAGCTTCCCCGAACGCTAGCTGCTGCCTTGACACATTGGTCAGGCTTGCATGTCACAATGACCCAGCTAGCTACGCCGATGGGCCGTTTATTGTTTGACGTCCTAACATATCAGACAGTTCAGTTGGATAGTCAGTCTAAAAGTGGTTATCGTTGTAACATAAATTACAACACTGTGATGGGGTTCAGACGTCAAAATTGTACTTATGGCTAGTCTACTTGTGATGGAGGTTAGGTTTTTCCTGCGGATAGCCACCAGAGGCACACTAATGCAGCCGTTTATATGGGAAGGACGCGGGTGTTAGAAAAGGTTGGCCTCCCGGGATAGCCTGCCGTATGTGGTCTTGTAATACGGTATTAAAGCAATCATATCTCAATATATGAGTCCTAAAAAGCCGTGTGTGACAGGCCATCGAGCAGATGACATATGGGCCATTTAGTCACATGAAACTAATCCCTTTTCCATTCCGAGGCTCTTTGCAGAATAAATTTCCATGGTATGCACAGCGAAAAAGTACCAACTACCCGAACACATTCGTTAGTACGCGAAACACAACCAGAGCGAATAATTTTGTCTTTTCTTTATGTGATTTCTACTTATTTCATTTCGCTATGTATACATATACACTGTCTCTATCCAACTGATGCTGTATGATGTGCTGGAAATTCTCTAGAGTCCTCCCAAAATAGCTTTCAGAGTAAAGCCATTATTATTATAACCATAACTACCTTTCTGACTTCTGCTTCTTCGCTTGACTTCAATTCCTGGTACCAGTATGAGGTTTCTTACAACCTCCTCAGCCTCTCACTGCGACGATTGCTAGCGACTGAACCATCTGAACAATATTGCTAGTCTCCTGCAACCCCACTGAGGATTTTATATTGAAGATTCCGACATTCAAATCTTATGCCAAATCGGATAGTAGGCATTTCTTGGCGGAACTCTGGAATCTCGAGTCACGAATGTATGTTGTGTTTCTTGGACAAGCATATGTGATCCGAGTATGATTAGTCACTTGACCTTATCTACACACCCGATTGCATTCGAGTTAACCACTGAATCTACGGAAACTTGCTGACAGAATCTTGGAAATTCACTTCTTGAATTTTCTCGCGGAGATTCAGCGGCAAGCTCCAATGAGCTCCCTAGCCTTAAGGTATAGCACTAAATTCTCGAGTGGATACGAATCCACAGCTTTCTGTCTCTTATTTTGCTGAATAAATCTATATGAACTGGAAGGAAGCATAGGATTAGCTGATATTTATTCGAAGTCTCCACCTACGCGCTGACCGACTGTAGTCCGGATGATACAGAAGATGAATTTGTCAAAAGCTGTCAATCTTGCTATGTGAAACGCAACGTTCGAATATAGTCATGATGGCATGATGGCCATCATGATGGCTAAACATTTATGTAAATGTGACAGCTTCTCTCCCTTTGAGGGAGCCTAGCGTGGTATTCAGTCTTCTGTTAAAACAGCAGAGAAAACAGTTGGTAACTTCTATCCAATGTCATGCGAAGCCATTGGATTTCCACAACTTCAGGGAGACTGATTGGTGCAAGAACCCTGATTCCAGCTCTCTCTGTCAGCAATCAAGAGCGAAAGCAGTTCACACGTTAATTGACCAAGTCTTTGCACTGATTGTAAGTAGTTGCGTGTTGCGAAAACGAGATAGGAAAAGCATGGGAATTAGATAATACTTGTAAATGACTTGGATTTATTGAGAAAACCTGCTAGAAGATGATAGTGAGGCCACTACGGAGAATGATAGGATGTGGATCATCTTTCAAAACAAGTGACTAGTACGTTGGGTGGAACACTTTGAACAAGAGTTTGACTAACCCACCAACCTTTATTTTCTCTGCATCCAGCGTGAATGAGATACACATATCTGTCCTCCAACTATCGTCGAGGTTGAGAAGGCTGTTCTGAACGTGAAACTATGCTAAGCAACAGGACTACAGTTTGCCACCCAATGTTTTTACGGAAGGAGGTAGTAAATTACTGAGTGGAGTAAGGGAAGTACTAGTTATTATATACAAATTAGAGGTATGTATTTCCTTCATACCGGTCTACGTCACTTGCCATTCCAGTTTTTAGGAAAGGCGAAAAGTCCTTGTAACAAGCATAGGGGGATTAGTTTGACTGACTAGCATTATGTTCAAGATTCCACCAAGTGTGCATGGCTATCCAACGCCTAACGGAGCTCGAAGGAACCGGGCAGTCATACGTTTCTCTTCTGTAGTAGGTGAGGTTATGCTCGAGGAGTGGTCTGAAGCTGTTACGCGAGACAATAGGAATCAGTGGTTTAGGAATCCTTGTGATGTAGTTGAAAATGGGTCACAATAGTGTAAATGTATTCTGTCTTGATGCATCCTAATGCTTGGATTTTTTGAACTTATTTTTTATATTCCATCTCTCATACGCCTTTGTCTAAGTTAATGTGTCTTTTCCTACACACTCTTCCACTTTTTACTTCTGTGAAGTGTGTCATCTTGAACCGATTCACTTATTTGCGAGGTACTACATTGATTTCGTTTATCTGTTTTTGAAGTAAAGGAATCTAGCGTCCCTGAGAATAGTATAGCTGACGTTTTCTGCTTACTTCATAATCTCTGTCTGTTTGTATATCATTACTATGTTCATCGATATATATATATATATATATATATATATATATATATATATATATATATATATATATATATATATATATATATATATATGGATTTAATGAGGAGTGTTACTAAACAGATAGCTTTCTTATAAACTTTTATACATTCCATTGCCTACTGTACTTATCTTTTTTTCAGGCACTGGATTTTTGTTGAGAGTGATGGTTAGTTTGTATCATAGTACTGTGTCATGACGGATAGTTGTATTCGTTCAGCACTTATTGGTTCATTAAAAATCACTGGGAGATTTCCTAGAAGTCATATAACTCATGGTCCTCAGGTAGTTTTATGTATGGCTAAGGATGGGAATCAATGGAGGCGTTACTGTCTTTTCATACTATCATCTATTTCTAAAAACTAATGAAACCCGTTTGACTATACACCTTATTTGATATTTTCTTTGTAAACCCATACTAGGGGGTGTAAATATAATTATCGTCTTGAACCACAATTTTAGCGCTATATCATTATTATCACTGCTAATTGTTAATAAAATTGTGGTCTTTACCCTGGTGTAATTATCAAGCAGTTTTCCTAAGGATAAATACTTTCTTACTACTATTTGAATGGTGTTCACTGTGAATCGGGCCGATTTCCACCGGTGTTAAATTGTTGATTTCTTAAACCGCTATTTCAAATCCTCAATCTTCATTATTTGCTTAATTTTTCTACCTCAGCTGATATCTTAATCTTCTTTGATGGTTTGAATATGCTTTACAAATGTAGTGCCAGCGGTTCCTGAACTGTTCGCTTTCTCTAGGAATAGTTCTAATAAGCATAGACGTGATCAGTGTGTGGATTAACATCTGCTCGTGCCTCACGATTCCTTAGATGTGTTTCGAAGGGTCATGCGATTCAGTGTGTCAAGATGATAGTAGATATAGTTTAGTATCGAAGCCAGTTGCAATCATGCTGTAGTTTTCTTGCTTCTTCATGTCTTACCGAAGAGTAAAACAAATGTAGTGAATGCTTGTAATGTATGCATGAAGGTGCTTCTTTTGTGGTCTGTTTCCATTTTCGCATTCATTCTTCCTCTCATTCCTCCCTTTCTAGGTCACCTTTATGTCTTCATCACGTATTATATTACTTTATCTCGAGTATCTCTTGGTCCCCATTTTGTACCAATTTTTATTCTAAAAGAATAAATATTCTTAATGTGGCAGTCGTGACCACACATCCGTGCTGGATTGGTTGAAGTGGCTATTGCTTTTGATGCTACCATGCCAAAAGATTAATTAGATCACACGTTATGTCACATAATGAGTGCTATACTATAACAATTGCAAGTCCTAAACGAAAGTCGTACTACTGTTTGTACAAGTTCCTTCGTAGTTGCATATCTCCAGGCTGCCTTCCTACTGACTTCTAACATCTAGGTCCGAAATACAGTGCACCATTGGTCACATGCAAAAGTTGATCGATAAATTCAATTAGTGCTAAGAACTAGAAAGTTACTTCAGTTGCTCACTGTTGAACAACTTGTTTATTTGATCCATTCGAACAAGAAATCAGTCCTGACCTGAACAATTTAGTGATAAAATCCTTAACTTGAGCATTGAGTGACGCAAGTTCGAATCATCAAGCGAACACCGGTTTCCTGTGGTTGCAGTAAGGCCTTGCTAATAAGTGCTAACAAGCAGGAACCTAATTTGATCAAGGCTTCCTGGCAACTGAATTTCAACTCTTTCGCGGAATACACGCATGGACTGGGCAATTAACTGTGTTTATTGTGTGGCCGTTAATAATACTTGTTGGCGGGCCAAACTTCAGTAGATGGTTCTAATCAGTGATTCACTGGTCCAAAGTCGACTGCCCAGTTCATTGGAATAAAGTCCTCAGTTTCTCAACCGATAGCTGGTACCTGGAAGCTGTGGTCAGGTTTCCCTATCACAATGACCCAACGGCTACGCCGGCTGGAATGCTTGTACCTTGATGTCCTAATATACCAGATAGATCACTTGGATAGTGGTTATGCAAAAGCAGCAAACTGTTATAATGTAAACTGCTTCGTCATGGTGGGGGTCTGTGGAAGAATTTGTGCTACTGGCTAACTAAGGTGTGATAGCAGCAAGATTTTTCCTGTGGATTACCGTCAGTGATAAACTAATGCTGCCTTCTCTGTGCCAAGAAGGTGGTGGATTCAAAAACGTTATTCATGAAAAGAGCGTACTCTCCTCTACTCTTTGTCATACTAGTGTGGCCGATACCTACTCATAGTTAGATTCGCAATGAACAAGCAACCATGTAAACTTCCTAAAATGTCATGTGTGATAGGCTTCAAACAGAAATTTTGTGAGCTATGCGCCTACACAATACTATTAATAACAGAGTTTTCTTTTCAGCACCTCAAGAAGAAATAACCATCTGCCGTCTGAGTAACCGGGGAGTACCAACCGCCCTCACATTAACGTCAGCTCTCAATTTCCTGCAATCATTATCGACCTTCCTCATGCTTATCTCCCAATCTTTCTTCACATCTCTCAGTCAACATTCCTACTTCATCTCTAATTTCCTAAAGCCCTACAGCCCTCGAAAACGATCTGAGTTCACGAAAATGCACTCCAATCTACTCATTGAAGCTTTCAATGCTCGTACTCTCCATCAGGTCGGGCAACAAGCTTCGCTGGGGAAGACTAGCATCTGTGTGTGTGTGTGTGTGTGTGGATGTGTGTGGATGTGTGCTTTGTTTGTGAGACAGGCATACAGCACCGAGGTGCGGTTATTCACCTCACCTCACCTGGTGCATGTGGTGAATATTGGGGATTCACCCTTTGAGTTTCTGGAGATTCTATGGTTACTTCTCCTGCTCTTCCAGGTGTATGTAAGGCATTGTGTTGAGGCAAGAAGTGCACTACTCGACTAGGTCTCAGTTGACAGTCGACTATGTACTATTCGACTGAAGGGCACAGTGAGAACTAAAGGAGGTGATGAAACTCGTTGTTGTCTCTTTGTAATCTCTGCTTATGCACCGACTGACTGGAGTTTGGATGAAGTGATGGATGAGTTCTACCACAAACTGTCTAGCCCCCTAGTGTAGTGAAAGCGAAACCTTCACCTTAGGTTGTTTTTGCAGGTGATTTCAATGGAGAAGTGAATAGGCTAAGTCAGGCGAAAGGGTACATTTGTGTGTGACATTTTTGAGATGCCAGTCGAAGTAAGGGATAACGACGATCACCGGCTATAACTGTGATCAGAAAACCGTATTTTTGTGGTCAGCGCGAAGCTCAGAGATGAAAAGAGACACGGTTTGACTTGACCTTTACCAACCCCAACTTTCCAATGGACAAAAGTAGACGACATTGCTAACAGTTATTGCTTTAAGCAGTCTGGTAGGAGGTTGGCGCTACTTTCGGTGTAAATGTTTTGGCAGCAGTAATGTGTTGGCTTGAGCAAGCCTGTGTCTGTACCTAAGCCCAACCGATAGCTACTACCTTGCCGTGGTGGTCGGGGCTGTATGTCACAGTGATCCGACGAGCCATGCTGTCGAGGTCGTACGACACCCGAAAGGATTGTTGTATGCAGGTTGGACAAAAAGCGCTTGCTATCATAGTGTAGATTCCTACGTTTTGATATGGGTCTGAGAGCGATGTCATACTGATGACTGGACTGGTGGTGACAACAGTAAGGTGTTCCCTTCGGATGACCATGAGTGCCACGGTAATGCTGTCTTACCTGTGTGAAGGCGACAGGGGTTAAAAAAGGTTAATCTTAAAAACAGCCCACTTCTAAAACCCGGCGGTATACCGATGCCTGCGACGGGGATTTATGGTCAGAATCGAAAACGAAAAGCGAAAATCTCAAACTAGCCAGAAGGCTGTGTGTGGCCGAAGTCAGACAGTTGTCCTATAGGCTCTACCGTCACCCACAAACCCTTTTTTTCCAGGTACTACGAAAAAAACTTGCATTGCATGGTGTGGACAGCAGGAAGGTATAACCCGCCCGATCGCTTCCAGTAGTACATAAGGCATAATCAAGCAACCTATCCTCTTCAACTCTGCCTTCCCCCTTACCATCACTTCCTGCTACTAATATTAAGCCTCTTAAACCTTTCGCAACCTCTCACTCTGCAACCATTGCCAAAGATCAAAGCCAGTGAAACCTCATTTCTAGTCACCTAAGACTCCACAATCTATGTAGAAGTAGAAGCTCTCAACGTCCGAACTCTGCCAAATCTAGCAGCAAGCATCACTCACCAGAACTCTGGCACCTGTAGTTATGGATGTGTGTTGTGTCTCTCAGACACGTATACAGACATGACTTGAGTGTGGTTATTAAGTTGACGTCACCTGGCCATTGTATTAAATCTTCGAAATTCACCTTACGGGTATCCGGAGACTAAGTGGCTAGGCTGTCGTTAACTCGCTGGTGTAGGCGTAGCGTTGAGTTGTAGAGTTTGGAGTGCTCTTCTCGACTGGATCCCAGTCAGCAGCCGTTTGTTTTTGCTGTTTGACTGAGTGAGTCTGTGAAAACTAGGAATGATCGTGAGACCAACTGATGTCTATTCGTAATTTCCGCCCTAACACCTACCGAGTGCAGTTCAGATGATGCAAAGCCTGAATACTGTGAGAAGCTGTCAGTTTTGCTAAAGAGAGCAAAATGTAGCCTACAAGCAAACGTTACTGGATCAGCGCTACGTCATCTGAACTGGTTGATGCGAGAAGACCTATTCGGGCTGACTCTGACAACAATGAAGTGCTAAGGTAACACAAATATAAGTTGATCAAGAGTCTTCACAGTTCCTACTTAACTTCGTCATAATCATACTGATGGGAATAACCGTAGGTAAGTTTGACTTCACAGGGATTGATACACTACTTGGAGACCCTCTGGTTGACTTGGAGTTTGCAGATGTTATTACCCCATTGGGTCTAGATGCTGTAAAGATGTAGGGTCTGCTGAAGGGGTCGACCAGAAATCTGAGTATGCCCAGCATGCGTTTAGCAGCAATCAAGTGCAAGAGGATGGTTGAGGACTAATCTGTTGCAAGTATTCGCAATTTAAGAATGGGGAGTGAAGTGTGGAATAGGTGGACTATTTCACTCGCTCGGGAAGTTGCACCAGTTTAAAGGAGTTGGTCGCTGACGAAATCTCAGCTTGGACACAAGAAGCCGGTTTGACATTTGCTAACTTGTATTGTCTGTGGCACTGACTAGTGAGATATCCGACTATCTATCAAACGACCTGTATACTGCACTACAGTTCGTTCTATCCTGTTATACGACTGAGACAGGCCAGTCGAAAGTAGAAGACAGGAAGCGATTATACACTTATGATCACAGATGTCTTCGTAGCATTGCTCGCCATTGGTGGAATCAGCGTGTGAGCAGTGTTGGGGTCAGACGAAGGGTACTAAGCAATACAAGCAAGTTGATTATTGAGGTTGTGAACCTTCATCGACTGAGATAACTTGGAGATGTACTGTGCATGCCAATACACCAACGCCTACCTTGATGTGTCATACTAGATTAGATTGGAAGACGGTTCACGGTGGCCAGACGATAATGTGATACCAGTCGATGAAATCTCTTACTGTTGGTCTGATCCATGTGGGGTGATGTAGACTGCGTGTTTGGGGATCCGTGAGACGAAAAGAATCAGTTGGTGACGACTGACTCTTGGTGACATGGCTGAAAATGAGTTACAATGGTGCAGATATATTCACTCATTGATGTCTTTTAAAGCTAAAATATATCCACTAACCGTTATCTGCAAACTGTTTGTTCTCTCACACAACTTTCCTCTTTGATATCACTCTTTTTTCTATCCACCTGTCATTTGTGTACTACTGTGAACTGTGGTACTACGTTGACTCTGTCTATATATGCCCAAACCAACGTGTAAAAACTATAGCATCATGACCGTTGCTATTGCGATGGGATGGTAATAATATTAGATCTGCTTTTAGCCAGAAGCCTTACGCTCATAAAAACCTAACAGCATCGCTAATCCAGAGGAAGACTGACTCCGTCTCACATCTGCTATAAAACACGTTAAGAACGGTAGCTGACAGTCAGAATGGTGTGTATCAGAGGCCTCAACTTATTGTGAATT
>OX104134.1:108511464-108546394 GCA_944470555.2 Heterobilharzia americana | reverse complement strand
AGATACACAATCAAATGCCAAAAAACAGTCTCTATAAGAAAAGAGGATTAGGATCTATATTGCTTCTATAGAGAAAACCATCAGATGGTTCGTATTTTCCAGATTATTGACTACCAACTCAATCTTGATGCTGATGCAAACTTCATCGATATATCCATTGAGATGCATACACATGAGCTGTCATTGTCATTTGACACAGTAGTAAACAGAAGTGTGTGCTTACAGAAGTTGTATATACTCACCCACTGACTAACAAGCAGAATTGTTTCGCTTCTATTCAGTACTAAGTAGTTGTTTTCTCGTCCAATATTCACTCACTATCTTCGACCTATCGAACTCTACGTGTATAGTTTTGATTTTCATTTGGCTTGCGAACACTCCCCGTCCATCATATGTGACTATCTGAACATTTATTTCTGCGGGATTGTAGCATACTTCGTTTTTCCTTGATTTAGTTGAATACACATTGCACAACGAAAATTATCTGCGTGGTTTTCTGTTGTGTATTCTTTTCAGTTAGGGATTATTTTTCAGTCATGATAATCTGAACCATTTGACTATAGTACTGGACTGTTGTTAGGGTGTTAGGTTTCTCGCTTGCTGGTTGGCACTACACATGTGTGAGTATCGGCAATTTTAATCAACCTGATGTTGTGTAAGTGACTGCAACCTGTCTCACTCAGATATTTTTACCAAACTATTTAATGACGTTGCAACTGGATTATGTGTACCAGTTGATCTCTAAGTAGTAACGGATGTGGACACCAAATTACATTTCCTCAGTACTGATCGAAATTTTTAATCCGTTTATACACTCGAAAAATGACTTAAAAGCTAGATCCAGCAAAACTGTTGACCAGTTACTCTCAAACATGATCTAGAGACAAGCGAAAGGAATTTACAGTACTAAGATTTTGAAAAGGTAGAAAGGAAAACAGACATTGCAGCAAGTATGCAATACTCACCGAAGTTTTTTACAACATTCATATTCTCCAGCTGAGTTTCTACAACAGCTATATGAATGCAAGAAGGTGTCCTTAGTTGGGCACTGCAGGTCGGCTAAAATTTTGAAAATCCAAAAAACAGTATTATCGTAGTTATTTTGGAAATTGTGTTCATTTAAAGAATTTTCTTTTAAAAAACAAATGACTTTGAATCTAGAATTTTTCTACCATGTTATTAAGTAGGTAGCTACATTGATTGGTCTTTAGAAGATAACCACTATCACACTATTTTTTCTTGCCGCTGCAAGAATTGAATGATCAGTTTGCAAATGATTTCCAAACTGCTCAGTTCATGTTGACATTACTTACTACTGGAAAGTTTGTCGACTGCCAAAATGTAGTGTGAATTGAGATTGCGAAGGGAACTATGCTGTATTCAAGATCCTATGATGTGATCTCTAACACGAAATTTTCAGGAACTGTCGGAACAGACTACTGAACAAAATGCATAGTTAGAAAATACTCACTTTGATATGTAGATTTTGTTAGTCAGGTCAGAGTAATCTAAACAATGGACTCGGATGTGGCTAACGAAATCTTATGATGAGTATGAGTCAGTTCGAACTATTCATATTGTTTAGCAGTATTTTTCACTGAATGGATTTTAATAACCGAAATATTATTCTAGCTTCTACAACGTGAAGTTTGATACCATGGTGTGGTTGTGGAAGTATTCCGTTTTTCGACAGCGTTAAACAATCTGTTATTTCAAATCAACATTTACTCGTTGATGGTTAGGAAAGCAGTCCAAGACATATTTTATCCTTTTCTGGACTCACCAATTGACAACCACACGTATTTCATTGGGATTTATTACTCACATCTTCAATGGGTTAACTTTAAGTAACTGGAAGTTTTAAGTCATAAAAATATTATGTGGATGCTAATATCGATGAATATTTACTGTGTTCTTTCTTGAAGTTACAAGTCATTCTTAAACGTATCCTCCCTAAAACAACTTGAGTGTCTGTGTACAATAATACCTTGATGATAATTAACTAACTTTACAGTCGGCTAGTTATGCGAATCGAATATTTTGGATTACAAAGTAGGATGACTGAATCAATGTGATCTATCAAAGACTATCCCTAAGTCACGGCTTGTTGGATTTGATCAGTATAAAAAGATCAGACTGCTGGCTGATGCACTGCATATATTCCAACTATATTAAGAATCCAAAACATTCTTAAAATGTCATGGAGACAAAATAAGTATGATCCCATTTTCAGATCTGAATATGAATATAAGCTGGCAGTCAATAAGTCCTTACAGATAAATGTAAGGCTTCGGTTCTGTCCACTAAAACGAAGAATAGTCAGTGGTTTCTCTTCTTAAGTTTATTAACGAATTACCGGTTAGATAGAGTCCAACATTTCAGATATGAAATTCTGACAAATATAACTTTTGCGCAAACTACATGTCATAATTTAAAGTGATCGGTGTTTTGCAGCCTAGGCGAGAATATGTCCTAGTCTAGTGTTAAGTGAACCTCGATATTTGGTGACCGGAGTTTCAGCATTGTACATGGTGTCCCTGAAAGTCTAATAACATCTTTAAAATGTTTGTTGAATTTCGGGACTGCTCAGAAATGTTGTCTCACATTAGATATTTTTATATAATATGCCTGCGTTGGAACAACATTATCCACTGGATGATTTCTGTCTATGATGTACGGAATAGGCCTCTTCTGATAAAGTGTCGTGGCTAGCCATTAACTTTTAGATGGACAAAAAAGGTCATCAACAGAAATCAATAAATGCATCATCCTACCATACATAATGAACATATCAGAAATCATGACAAGATTACTGAGACCACTTGGAATTGGTGTGGCTCATAAACCAACAAATTCCCTTCAAAAACTATTACGCAGACCAAGAGATGCAACAACCAAAGACAAACCGAATATCATTTACAAAATCAGCTGCAATAACTGTAGTCAACACTACATTGGACACAGTGTAACCCTCTTCGCCTTCGTCAACATGAACACCAATTGGCTATGAAACGTCACGACATTTCGTCACTCATTTCAATGCACGTGGATAATTATGGAAATGCATTCAATTTCGACAATGTAGAAATTTTGGACAGAGGAAACACAAAGAATACCAGAGAATTCCTAGAAGCTTGGCATTCAGGTCAGTCAGCAATCAACAGATGCATAGACATAGACCCAATCTGTCAACCAATAAGAAAAATGATAAATGAAAGAAAGGTCAGAGGACAAGCAGAGGGATAGCCAACAAGAAAATTTGTACAGTCAATGACAACAATCAAAGGAAACAACCAATCACAGACCACTTCGTCAAGGCAAGCTGCTAAATCACTCACGCAGAGATATGGACAGCTCACTTCATACTGAAGTTAGTACTGATGATGTCGTCTAGAAAGACGATGAAAGCATCACAATTAGACAACCCAGCTCGGAGAACACAGTTTAACCAAGACCATCCACCTGATCTACAAATTATCTCCACTAGTTCTATAGGCTGAGGATAGTGAGTGGATATTGGACAAGAAAACAACTACTTAGTACTGAATAGAAGCGAAACAATTCTGCTTGTTAGTCAGTGGGTGAGTATATACAACTTCTGTAAGCACACACTTCTGTTTACTACTGTGTCAAATGACAATGACAGCTCATGTGTATGCATCTCAATGGATATATCGATGAAGTTTGCATCAGCATCAAGATTGAGTTGGTAGTCAATAATCTGGAAAATACGAACCATCTGATGGTTTTCTCTATAGAAGCAATATAGATCCTAATCCTCTTTTCTTATAGAGACTGTTTTTTGGCATTTGATTGTGTATCTCACATTTGAGTGTTAACTGACGTAAGTAGATCACCGAATTGTAAGTGATCTCAAGAATTCGATCGCATTTTACTAGTGATCGAAATCTGACTTTGTGTTGATAAGTGGCTTGGTGTGTCCACACCAAATTGTTTGATGATGAAAATTCTAAAATAAAAGGTGGACAACGAAAATGAGTGTTACTGGGTTTGGAAAAGCTCTTTGAAACCTTGTTTCAGGATTCCGTCATTAAGTCTGTTTTCGGAAACCCAAGTGATAAGGTCATTTAAGAGTGCATAAACTTGCCAATAGCTATTAAATGTTTTTGGACAAGAAATGAAACTTTTGGACTGGAATTTTCTTTAAAAGTAACATATATTCCTCTTTATGTAACTCAACTGACTGCAGACCATGCTTTACTGCATGTAAAAGTGTCTATCTAACCTACATACTGCATAAATCTGTTCACTCGAATTGCGGAGAAATATAGTTTCAAGAATATTTTTAAATATGTGTTTTTCTGGCCAGTGAACTAAATATTTGAAGCGGCGTAGAACACCTGCAACTCAGGATATTAATAATCTGAAGAAAGAGTATTCTAAGCCAAATACTTCTACTTGTAATCATTTACTAGATTGCGAAAATGTATTTCAAATATATTAGTAAGAATCTATTCCACTTGGTTGATAAAAAATTCTATATTTGTTTTTTCGGCTTAAGTGGCTCTTTTTTATTTATGTCTTGAATACTGAACAGTCATGTTAAGTTTAAATGACTAACTTGTTTGCTTGGATCAATTATCATACTTCATGTTTGCTGAGATTGATCAGTCTTATGGATTGAATTTTATTCATTTACCTCAAATGGCTTAGTTCTTTTAACTGTTAGGAATGTAGTGAGTTGGCTTTTTATTTGTCTGTTATTCAAAAGGGGATCCACTAAAAGTTTTCTTTCCCACCTTGTTCAACTCGGACAACGTTGAAATTGATGATTATACTGGTACATACAACTTCTGGTCTCTTACCCTTGCTTAACCTCTTCATTTAGAAGATAGACAAAGAGAATGAAATATTTTAGATAGTAATGAAGTACGAAGATAAGACGGTGGTTTAGACAGAACTGTCTGCAGAGAGCCATTGTATTGCTACAGTTTACTAGAACTGATATCATCTCACCTTACACCACTAAAGGTAGTCTGAGTTAAATCTTAGGATAATCGAGCTGGTGTCTATCCAGCAAGTCAAAAGTTTGAAATGAGCAAGTGAAATATAAGAGAAGTTTTACTTTTTAGGTCCTCCTAAATTTATTCAGAAATATACATACAATTGCAGAGAAGAAACATTTTTCTCTTCGATGAAATCATTCTCTTAGCTGTACATTCGTGAATGTATGGTAAGAAGGATAGAACATATCAGAGTAATTTTCAGTCAAAGATCAATGTAAATTGTATGACAAAGGAAAGTTATCTAATGGTGAAATAAACAAAATTATTGTAAAATAAAAAAAGTTGCATCATATGAGAATTATCTGGAGTGATCGATACCGTACGATGCCAATAGCAAACAAAAAGATTGTAAACACTGCTTTTGAATGTACATTGACGGTTTGAACCTTTGAACTGCTAATACTTTAGCTATACCCATATATGTCTTAATCTCACTCGTTTCGAGTGACGTGGTAGCATTTTGTGCAAAATTCTAAACGAATTATCAAAAGGAACCAAATGTTTTGAGTTTAATTGGTGTTCTGCTACTAAGCTGAAGACACGTTTCCGTTCTCCCTTTGTCAGCCAAGTTGGATAGTGCTTGAGTGTGCATTGCACAAGCTACTGCATAATACTTCGTTCCACAGGAGAAAGTAAATTGATATATACACACCGATGTGGCTCAATGCTCCAGATTATCCTCTGCGTACTGACAAATGAATTTCTAACAGGAGAATGTGATTCTAAGATTGGCGGTAAAGAACTTTCTGTTCACTGACCCTGATAGTCTCTTTCTAAGTATATCTGCTACATTATCTCCCTTGAATTCAAAGTTCAACAGTAAAATCTCTTTTGGAGCAAAAAACATAAAATAGTGATGTGAGATTTGGTTGCCACGAGAATAAGAAGGAATTCAACACCTCTGTATTGTTGCCATATGTATAAATGACATCAGAAACCTCACGTATGTTTTTTAACAAGGCTGACAATTGGATTAACATTCAAACTCATATACTCACCCAGTGACCAGCTTATCAGCCTAAGGATTATATTGACCCAATTAGACAGAATAATTTAATTTACCAAAAACCTTGCAATGACTGTGATGTCAAGTACCATTGTCAGACAAGCCGAATACAGTTAATCAGTTTAGCAGAACATCAGCACGTATCTAAGCCCAGATTGATAGATCCCATTAAGTAATATAGAGAAGAACTTAATCATAGTTAAACATGCGATAGCACTCAACCACACAGTGGGGTGGGACAGAGTTACAGTCTTGGAAACCATGTAGTTAAGTAGAAATATTGACTGCTAAATCTTTTTCTTTCGAACTGGTACCCGACACATATAACAGAAACGACACATCACCGATTCCCGCTGTGTGGAAAATCTTACCACCGAGTGAATAAAAGACTGAAAATTTGTAGAAGTATGAAATCCAAGAGAGGAATTTGTAAGGTTACCTTGATATGAATATGAGCAGTTAAACAGACATCACCCAGCAAACAACACTATTTTGCTGTGTGCTACACTAAAATAGACTAGTCTAATAGATAATCGTACTCTAGCGTAGTGTCATAATTCCCTAATTATATTAGCCTTTTGAGCTGCATTGGCGTAGAAGAGTTTGGTTCTTGCTGGATATTCATATTAAATTTTTCTGTGAGCTAGGTTCCTTGTTGGCAAATCTTATAACCTCGTTGCTCATACTTATCTTCATTTTAATTGAATTCACCAAGATTTATAAATGGCTGTTTATCTCATCTTAATTGCCTTTTTCCTTTATATCACTCTTTCGCTGTTGACTAGGCGTGCTCATCAGTCCGACTAGTATTCATTGTTCAAACTGTTCACTTATATATTTTATCAAATTATCATTAAAATGGACAAAATATTTTTCTGTTGAGTGTATGTTCACCTAAAAAAATGATAGTTAGGCTGACGAATAGATTGATGTAGAACCTGGCAAAGGCTGAAATGCATTAGTTCAAGTTACTAAACATAACAGTAGCATGAAAAGAAGAAGTAACTAGAAAAGAAAGGTTGATATTAAAGCTGACAAAAGTGTATGGGAGCTGAGAGAATAAATAGAGGAAGGTTAGTAAAATATTCAAGGCTTCGAAGATGAAGAAGGGTGTATAAATCTGTGTTACAATGACTGATTTTCAACCATCTCATCAAGAGTCTATGATTTTTGATTCCTCTCCTCTCCAGGACCTTATTTAGCTTTGCTTTAACTCCCTAGACGATCCGCACCGGAAGACAAAGATTTCATCAACTTATGCCGGGTCTTAGTATGACTACCCTTTGCTTTCTTACAACTTAATTCTGCTTTGGCTAGCATTGTATGTAGAGGTAGGTACTATGTCGGCATGCACAATAAATGTCTAAGACACCTATCCTTGTCAATGCTCATGTGATGATTCCACCACACACGAGTAGTGCTACGTAGACATGTTTGATTGGAACCCATTTGTCATAAAGTGCAATGCAGAAGATTACGCTCATCTTCTGACACGTACTTGTATGTCTCACTGACACCAGCAGTTTTTAAATCTCGCCAATAAAAACAAATTGCCACAATCCGTCTCACTCGGCTGGCCAGGTTAGGAAGATATTTTCGTTAGTTCGACTTACTGAGTAAAAGACTATTTATGTGGGTTAGGACATCATGAGTGAGTTTGTGTATATCTGCTGGTCAAACAGGAATAAAACTTATCACATAATAATGGATCAACTTAAAATCCCTTCAATGCTTTTATTAAAAGGCCCTAACATGTTGATCTCTTTGATATTTTTCCTTATGAATGTCTGATTCCCTGAAGGTAAATTGTGGCATACTCATGTATTCGGTTATGTAATTCACTCGCGAAAACTAATACTATTTAACTTATGGGTCACTGAAATGAATTGTATCATAAGTGACGCTGTCCTTGAAAAGTAATTATCCTCTCAGTGCATAAGGACTGGTTTGGTGATCTAACTTGTCAACAATGATCTGGATCATGATATTGATTTAAAGATCGCATATCGACCTTCAAGCGTTTGAAATAATATATCTCCATCACTATTGTAGCATAAATTATAGTCACTGGTATGTTGAGCAATTCTTGTTAGAAAAACCCTTTCATCTAAATTTATTTTATAAATAAATTAGTAAATGACATCCCTTTGCATATTTTATTGTGATTTATATCAGCTGATCTACTTAATTTCTTTGAGAAACGTAGGTGAGAGCAAAATACTTCATCATGTGTATGAAGTTCCAACAGTTAATCCGTGTCGTGTGTATCTTTTTCGTGTGTGGGTATCTGCTTTGAATATTCAAGGTTATTTCTGTCGAATATTGTTTCGGAATTTATTTTTCAGCCACTGCAAAAGTCATCTAAATTATTGATAGGTAAACATAATTATGCATACCGCATGCTAACAGTCAGTCAAGTTTGAATAACTGAGAAGTAAAAAAAATATGATTTCATAAGTAAATGATGCAAGTTAAAAGTGTTGAAATGACATAAGTTCCTTCAAATATTGAAGATATATCGTCTTGATGACAATTACCAAGTAGGAAATCAATGTTAAAGAGATCCTATAACCAACCAGCTCCTAATATTTCATATCAAGGGACGGTCTTTCATACTACTTTGTCTCCGACTGTTGGTCTGGACTATGTAGGGAAGTGGTTAGTGTGTAGTTAGGGTCCTGGGAACCATAGGAATCAATGTTTGAAGACTGCTGATGTATGGGGTGAACATTTTTCACAATGGTGACGGTTTATTCATTTTTTGCCGTAATTCAAGGCTTGAACATGATTACTTACCCTCATCTTCAAATTCACTATCCTACCTCTCAACTTTGTTTATTTCGACATCACTTGTTCTTTGCATGGTGCCGGGATCTGCAGCAAGTTGAACCAATACACTTCTGTGTGAGGTTCTTTGTTGATTTTATCTGTATGCGTTTATTAATACGGTTGATGGCACATTACAAAACCTGATTGACAGACTTTAATCAATACTTGAGATTTAGTGTGTATATCAGTTGAGATGCAATGACCGATACTCATACACTTTTGTCGCCCGAATTCTGTATTCTAGCCATACCTCTCAAGTCAATGACTTTGAAACTCAAGATTTTTGTCTGAAAATATCGTGATGCCTTTCAAAATGTTTGTTCTTATTTACACCATAAAAAGTAGAAGTCTTCAATAATCAGCTGGCTGCATTACTATTTCTCTGAAAGGAAACAATATACTGTTCATAGAGGGAAGCGGTCCACCTGATTGCTTACTAAGGCTGCGGTTCTCCAAGATGCCATTCTTTTCCCTGTTCTTCTCTTTGTTTCTCTATTACTTACCGTCTTCAGCTGATATCAATTTTATCAAATACGCTGCTGACCTGACAATTTCCATACCTGTCTCCTCTTCAACGATTGTTCCCAACCGAACGATTCCCTATCCACTGCTGGGCGATCGTCCTCTGTCAACGATCTTGTGCTGAATTCTTCATAATTTCAGACTACAAACTTTAGTTTCAGATGTGAACATAACTTATGTAAACTGACTGGGTCCCATGATTCCTGTTTTGTTGATGGTTGCACACTAGAGAATGTTACAAGTGTGATTTATCTTGGCGTGTTTTTCTTCGGACCTTTTCTGGTTCCCCCATATTTCACCAATTCCTGAAATAATTTTTCATTTAACTTTCTACATTAGGAAGTTGAGAGTATCTGGTATAACAGCCTCTTATCTCGTATTTTGTAAACTCCTGCGTCTTGCCTATTTCCTCTGTGGTTACCCTTTATCCATCCCTGGGTTGCTGAAAAAAGACTGCGTCGAACTTTGAAGACTGTTAGTAGAACTGGAGTGGTGTACCTCTGAAACTTTTAGTTAAAACAGTTATGGACAAACATCTTATCAAATAACCAGGATCCTCGTAACTTAAAGGTCTCTGCGCGTCGGTCACCAGCCGAGATCATGAGGAAGTATATAAAATTTATCCATGTACTAATAAATATAAAAATCCTATCATACGTTATTTGATTCGTATCCTGTGCACGGAAGAAAGTGCTGAGAACGAACTAACTAATCAACTTTGTTTTTAAAGCAAACTAATTAAAAAGTACACAGCTTACTGTTATTTATGTGTTATGAATCTAACTGCTGATGCGATTCTTTACCTAGGTCAACTCTGCATTTTCAGGAAAGTTGTAGATGAAGTGAATACTCTTATTTTTTACATGTAATCCATATTTACCTTATTTTACTATGTATACATATACACTATTTCCATCCAACTGATACTAAATGACATGCTGAAAATTTCGTATGGTATTCCCGAAATATCTTTCGGAATAAAGTCACTATTATTATCATTGTTATTAAAGCATTGGTTGACAACGTTTAGGAAATCAATGCACCAATCTATAGATCCAGGTACATTCCCATTCAGAACTGCATATTCAGCCGTTCTAGAAGTGAATTATTCACGTCATGATCAACTTGTAGTCGGCTACTTTACGAACATGATGAACAGAATTCTACTGTTTCCCTATGCAACACAGCATTGTCCACTGATCGACCAGTGTTAAAGCTGCAGTAAATTTTGCTGGAAATATTGTAAGAAAGGGTTTTGTGAGTTATTTACGCGTTATGGTAATAGTTCTAAATAAGTTGCGGTGTGAACGCACAGAATGTGGGTAAATATCATCTTTGTTTCACTAGATGTTATGGATCTTATCCGAAAGCACAGGCTTCAACAAAACAGAAGACAATAACAGGCAAAGTAAAAGACAAGGGGCACATGATTTGAAAAGATGGTATTAATTTTGTTTCAATATACGTAGAAAAAATTGGTTTTGATATTGATGTAATATAGGATATTTGCGAAGCTATTTGAATAAATTTACTTGAATTAGACAAGGAAGTTACACTTACGCATGTGTGGAATTATAGCTGAATATTCTGTTTAACTTTCCCCTAATTTTCAGTGACCAGCTAAAGAAATGTAACCCAAATCCATTCAATATTTCGTGAATAAGTTGTCTGGGAACATACAATAACAGTGGAATACCTTATTCTCTGTGCAATTTTCTAATCTAGTAACTAGAGATTCTTAGATAATGCTGACTGGTAAACTTACGATTGATAGTCTCTCTGATGACGTGTATGACAGACGTTTCGATTAC
Source organism: Heterobilharzia americana (assembly GCA_944470555.2). Classification (NCBI taxonomy): domain Eukaryota; kingdom Metazoa; phylum Platyhelminthes; class Trematoda; order Strigeidida; family Schistosomatidae; genus Heterobilharzia; species Heterobilharzia americana. The sequence goes on along the minus strand of OX104134.1, from coordinate 108,535,199 downwards.
ACTCCATATCGAATAAACCATTCACTTCTGGACAGAAAATATCTCCTTAATTGTCAGTAGGTTAACTAATAATCCTTTAGCTATCCATTGCAGTTATTTCTTTTCTAATATAAATTAATGGAGGCAGAAGAGCAGATGGATGGTTATGTATTTTCGATTTCGGTACTGTTTTGAACCACAAAGACAGTAAATTATTACACTGAGATTGAAATTCAGTTACCACTATTATTTTTGACAGTCCGTTTATAATGATATCAGACTTTCAAGGATCAGAATATTAACTATTTCAAATATGCTCCCAACTTACAGACATTTTTAATCACTAAAGCTAGTAAACTGTTCCACATAATTTCTATGTATAACCCAGCATCAAATAAACTCAATGAATAGTGAATGACTAATTTATGGGAATATTATGTTCAAATGTATAAAAGCAGTGAATGGATATGTAATAAAAAAATAGACTTACGAGTGCACATCACTGGATCTGAGCAATATACATTTGTAAGCAGACTGGTGAATAATACAGTCCAAATGATAAATTTCATAATGGTATTATTTTTTTCGATTTTCTTGAACGAAATCGAGACTTCAGGCTGATATAAAATATTTCATAGGGTTATGGAGAGCCTAAATTACAGTCATTATTCCATTTTAAATAATTTTTTTAGGCAACGATTTAACCAATCAGAGCTGTTGATATACAAGGTTATTTAAGCAGTTTACTTGTTTAGTTGAATTGAAACGTAACTGTTAGCATCACAAAACAAAATAGTAAATCACGAAAAATCAGTAGAAACTTATTTAAGTTTGTATGCATATATTGTTAGATAAGGTTGTTTGTAACAGATATGATCACCAAACGCGTCTTCATGTGTACCAAAAACAGACATTTAGTTTGAAAATTCTGTTATATTTGTTAACTTCACAAGAATTGGAAAGGTATACCAGGGTGGGTAACGCTAACTTAGTGAAATTTTGAAAAGGAGTCATACATGAGTAGATCAATTAAAAATGGAGTCTGTTTAGCATCATATACTTATGTATGTACTGTGCGGGAAAAGTGAAATGGATCTTTAATGATCACAGTGAGTGAAGGATTCTCCTATTTCAGTTTAAAAGACACCACAGTTATTCAAAGGTGAATTAATTCGCCATTTACTTGTTTATCAAACAACAGGAATTCAGTGTAGAAGGAAACAGCTTTCTTTTGCGCATATTTTTTAATCGTTTCCAAGAATTACTGCATATTTGGAGTAAAAATATGATTGTTTGTCAGGCTTCATTTACTTACTTGTTCACAAGCCAACCTGTAGTGATGAAAGTAACTCATCTTAATGTAAGAATGTGAAAAAGTTTTATTTGAAAATGTATGATACATTTCTGTACTGCACTCTGAATAGATGAGAATTCAAACTGTCATCCATAAGCTTAATCAAGAAAAAATGATGGGTTTCGAAGTTATCCTTAGTATATAGACAAATAAAAGGAAACAAATGTAGGTCGAAAGAGAACAGAGTGTTTCTTTTTATCAATGCAACTATCTGAGATAACCATCATCTGGCGGACTTGGATTACTGATGCGGTGTGATGATTAAGAGTGAAATAAAAGTCTACATCGTATCAGGATTCAAAACAACGACCTCTGCGTTACCAGCCCGAGGCTTTACTGAGACAGCTAACACATAACACACATGAGAGACTTAAACTTACGTTCAGCTATGACCTCATCGAGTGTCAGTTTACTCTTCTGATAGTATATATATGCCATATGTACAACGTCCATATCAGTTTCTTCAATGTTGTAGGTATGCATTAATGGTGAGCTCCAAGACCGACAAAATCTAGGTCTGACATAGCTTCCTGCCAACTACGCTCAACTTCGTTACATCACTCAAGGTGGATTGAGACGGTAAGTTTTTCAGCTTGATGAACGCATTACAAAATGGTTAACAAAATTCTATCGACACTAAGATCTAGACAACAGAAAGTGGTTACTGGAAGGTGACTAATCAGCCAATGGATAATACTACCTATTCCTTTGACGTAAATTCTTCATTCATCAAACAGAAAACTCCCAAATTAAGTAATAAAACAAAGATGTAACACTGAAAAAATTTCTTTTCGATACTTTCATGTAATGTAGATGTACAATCATATTTAAAATTATTGAAAACAAATAATAGTCTATCATTTAGCTAAACAGATATGACTTCTTTAATGTTCACAGGCACGATAAGAAGTTTCTAAACACTGAAGAAAACTACTTTTTTCACTGTGGTAAGACTAATGAGCCCACGTAATGTCTCTGAACAGATCACCAGTGATTTAATTGTGTATAGTAGGACGCAGTCTCACTTCTATGGAATTGTGGGAGACACTGTGTAAGTTAATTTGAAAGAACTCTGAGAAGCCAGATATCTGGAGATGACAAGGTTTTCAAAAATAGAACCGTTGATATTCATCTCTCTCCTCTGCACAGTCATGTTAGAGAAGGTTACAAAATTTGCTAACGGCGTTGGAAGAGTATACGCCCTTTGTATGTCACTGCATAGGAACAAGTAAACTGATAGATACACACTGAGTGGATCAAAAGCGTTATTCTATCTTTTAACGTATTATTGGATTGGTTTCTTACTGAAAAATGTGATTTTCATGCTAGCTGCGTAGAACGTCTTCCTCAACTATCAAAAAAGCCGAAATTTCGTCTGTAAATTCTGAATTCATGTCGAGTTTTTTTGAGGGAGTCGGTTACTTTTTATTTGTGGCTGCCATTTGTCTCAAATGATTTTAAATAAGATTGTACAACTTCAGTAAATAAAATCACCGAAAAGAAATTTTTCTTTGCTGTTACGTCTTTATTTTAATTCTTCATTCACTAACGACAGTGAATGAAAGTGATTAGTGTTCTTTGTGATTACATATCCGCCTATAAGCTATTCTTTTCATTTTCGTCTATGTATATAAAATAGCTGATGATTATTGTGCACTGACAAGCTAATCGCATATTTGAAAATAAACACTTTGGAAGTGGTTGTTAAAACCACTTGCTAGCAAGTTTTCGTCTTGTCTGTAAATATGATGTTAATGGAAAAAGAAAGCAGTTAAGCAGAAGGATGTGTGTAAGGTTGGTGATGATAGCCCATCCATCCAGTGTGATAATCTGCAAAAGTAAAGAAGAGTTAAAGACGTACTGGGCACAAAGAATGTACTACCGTTGAATAATAAGAGATAATCGATAAAAATTATTAACGGGCAGTGAAAATTCAAGACAACCTGAAAATAGAAACTGAAAACTGAGTCAGTAAGGTTTCAGTTAGTCATTGAATGATCTGTTATGAGATTGTGACTTTTGGACAGTTACCGTCCGACTTATATATATATATATATATATATATATATATATTGCTTGTAAAAGATTCGATTAGTGATCTTATCAAAAAGTTAATGATAGAAGTGTTGATGATGTCATAGTAGTGCGTGGAAAACTTGAGGATATGACTGGCTTTCTCGAAAGGATAAATACTTTGGAGTCATATCAATTTAGCATATGAAGAAGAAAACAACAAACATCTGTCGTTTCTTGATGGGCTTATGAATCGTAGGATGGGTAACTTGATAGAGTAGCTGAAAACGTAACTGAAGAAGCCCTCAATACTTACGTTTCCAAAGTAATTCAATAAGAACTACGGCTTATTAAAATGTCTATTTTGAAGGATTCAAATTATACGTAAAGTAGTTGCAATGCGTATGAACATCAAGGTAAATTATTGAAAAGAATGGTAAAAAAAGAATTTCTGTCAAATTTCGAAGACCAGTTAGTTAATGTCCAAACTTAAATATGAAATAGCCTGAAGGAGAAATAATTAGGGTAATTTTAAGAATAACGCTGAAGTTTGTTATCCTCAAAATATATAACGCACTTGGGCTTATTGCTTTACCTAGAGGAAAAAGAAATAAATATTTCAGTGTAACCCTCAATATGATGGAAATACTTATATCACACCGTCCCTGCCTGCCCTTACGTGCCCTACCAGGAGAAATTGGATTAGGTTGGAGAAGGGCTAAGGGTAAACAAACCAATAACTAGGTGGTATCATTTCATCAAGCCTCTCAATGTTGATGTTTACCCTGTAGGAAGGCGTAGATTTTTTGGCGTCCTCTTGATCATATAAATTAATGGTTGCAGATTCCTAGTGAAATGACTGGATATCGGCCACAATGGTGTTCGTGTACCCACTCTTCGACGTCTTTTAAACATTAAATGTTTTAATTAACCTTGATTTCCGAATTTTTCCTCCCCCCATACATTTTCGTCTATACTGAAATTACTCTTTTTCTACCCACTCATCCTCTGCATGCTACTGTCGAGTATATGGCAACTTGGATAAGTGTACTTGTGTGTGAGGCTCTACGTTAGTTTTGTCTATCTATCTATTTGTTTATCTGACATCACATTCCAATGCTTTCATTCAATGGCATTTATGGAGACATATACATCACAAAGAACAGTTGTATTATGTAGTTGAGTAAGGTTAAAAGTATATCCGAATGGCTTTAAATGCAGTGGAACTACCCAGGCTTAACTTGAGAATGCTTGAAAAGTGAGCAATGACGAAGTTTGTGATCACAGTGATAATAAATGACCACTGTTTGGTGTCAAATTCTGGAGAACACATTCATCAAATTTTTGCTTTTTAAAATCGACAGCAGATTCAAACAATTTAATAAGGTTAGATAAAATACTTTGAACGTAAATGTATTTCAATAGCTCTACGCACTATCCATAAATATTACATTATCATATTGCTGTAGATACAGAGAAAGTTATTAAAACGCTCAGAAAATGGAAAAAATTTTCCAACCCAGCTAAATTATGTTAATGATACTGTGTTCATTTCATGGAGATGGCTGTGTAGGGCATTCCACAGGTATCACCACTGTGCACTTGAATATGCAATAATGATTACAGTAGAAATTAATTGGAGAAAGGCTGATGTCATTTAGGCACAGAAGCTAACCAATGAATAGTTAGTTGTGAAATTAGTAGCTGTAGTGTACGACTAACAAACCAGCACTGAATTACTTTTCACTTGACTAGTTAGTAAGATATTGTTTAAATCATGGATAGTTTTTGAAATAGGTTGAGATCAGCTGGAGAACCACTGAAACCCAGTAAACATAAAACAAATGACCCTCTCCTCCAGACTGCTTTCATTGATAACTAATTTCAAGAGGAAACTTCTGAAGTTTCAACGATGATTATTGGCCTGTCGAATGAAAGAAATCATATGTGCAGACGGATAACCATCAAAAGGATTAGAATGATGATCAAATTATTTTTTGGATTTACTGGATTTCAAAAATGTATTCCGTTAGATTCCAGCCTAAGAACTGTGTGCCAACACGTTTACTGCAAAGCCTGAAAGTCACAGGCTTCATTCCGTATTAAGTTGTGCCAACTGTTGAAGAACTGTAAACTTGAACTAAGTAACTTTTCAGTTGCCCGCATTTACCAACGGTTTTTTTCTCTTCTTCAAACTCATATAATGCTTAGGTGTCTTTTACTTAAAAACACTAATCTATACCAAATGTTTATACAATACTGGTGTGCTGTACAGCTCATAAAAATTTTTGTTTTATCTTCATTCATGTGATCTTTTAAGTGTGATTCATTTATTGATTTCAAAATATTTACAGAAATCTTATTTATTGTCTATTACAAGTTTTCTTTAAATAGAAATCACGCGTGAAAGTTTCGTTATACCCATCAGCGTACAGTACTAAGTAAAACAAAAAAGAGAAAACATCCCTCATGTCAAGTTGAACTATCAGTCGTCATTATATCCTTATGGTTTTCATATCAGATACACTGAAATTCTTTGAAATAGAAGTTTTCAGCGTTCAACTGTTCTAGCTAAGAAATTCATCTGACCAACTAACTCTCAGTTTCAACGATTCAGTGAATATTGTGTTCAACTGATATGAGGAAGATGAATGCAAGATTTGATATTGTTCATACTTCATACTTTCATACAAATCAGGTTTTTTCACACCGATCGAAACTGAGCTGAAGGAAATGAAAAAGGTAACAGATTGTTGATAAATGTAATTATCTGAGATTATTATCTTTGGTTAACTGATGTCATGACAATGGTGTGTTCTCTGAGCTACGGGTGGTTCGATTAATAGGCTGTCATTGTCAACTTAGGCAATATCATGAGAAAAATCTGAAAGCATGAATGGACAGTGAGAATTTCTCTACAGATGCCTTAGTAGTTTATCCTAATGACCTAAGATTTGACTGGTTATTTCTAAAATTATTTTGACTGATTTTGAACATGTATTTTCATTGGCTGTCCTGTTGTCTTAAACTCTGACTGCTGCTACGTTTTATATAGGTTGATAGACTAAATCGATGTATAGGTGGTTATGTTGAGTGTCAAGCTTGCCAAAACCCTTGACACTCTCTGTATTATCCCTATATTTACACTTTCCATGTTCAATTTTTGTCTGTAATTATCTACATGCGTTGAAATCAACGTGGATAGTTCGTAACACTCAAGCCCAGGATAGTTTTTAGGTGGATAATTCTGTCTTATGTAAAAAGATTTCCAGAAAATCTGTAAAAGTTGTTAATCAGCAAATCAACATTAACTCAACGAAGGAAAAATGCAAAAACCGCCAACACATACTTCAAAACAACAGGACGGTCAATCAAAGTATGTCTGTCGACGATGATTATACACACCTAGTTATATATAAGGTCATCAGGAAAAGTTACTAAGCAAGCCATTTGTGCAGAACTTTTCATGGCTCACTTGCTTCAGCTATTTTTGCTGTCGATACCTTGCTGAATGACAATAAAACCTTTATAACTGAACAACCCAACTCCGAGAAGACGACACCGACCCGTCTAACATCACGAGTAACAAATTTTCTCCTGGATAATAAATCACATGCGTGCCCAATAAATGCTACTGTGACCTTGATTTTCTTCGGATTATGATATAGCCGTATGAAAAAAATCATATTGGTTTTAATAAACTAATATTTATAACAACGGTGGTAAGTTCTTTATACAGTTAACAATAAGAAAATTGAATAGCTGAGTAAAATTTGGAAACCTAGCATGAAACATAATTTATTTCATCTTCATTTAATACATGAATTTTGTTGGACTTCACTCACTGGCTTACTCTTTAGGCCTATATCCTTCCAAAGAAAGTTGTTTGTCGCAATAAGATTCCAACGTTGGATGCTACATTTCAATCATCAGGGATATCTTCACACAAATACCTTACTTACTAGAACTCATGAGTAAGCCGTATCTACGTCACTGAGAAATTTTTTCCCCTTTGGGGTATTCAATAATGAATTACTCAGTCATAAAGTATTAGACTCCCCACTATATCATTTGGGATCACGACAGGTCATTGTAAGATTGGATGCTGTTATGGGTATATTATTAGATGACAGACGATGTAGCTTTAAATTCTTATACGTTAATCAACGCGTGTCGATCTAGCACAGAAATGATATGTTGGCACTTCGTTTATTGATACCGGTGCACACAGCTTATGTAAGGCTGGTCAAAAACTTGAAGTCTTTTCATGGCCTCCACCGGTAACTACTGTATTTCTTAGTCATATAAGTGAAGTGGTCAACGCGCTCAACCTTCTCACTCCTTATTTTACGAAGAATATTTTTCATCCTATTATTTTCCTTTTACTTATAACAAACGAAATGACACACTATTTCTGCTCATACTTCGCTGTATCCAGTGTGTTGCGATCCCGAGCTTTCAATTTGTTTAGATACATTCTTTTTTAAGCATGATAAAGTGACAGAAGTTTTTTTTAATACTTAACATTTTGTATCATCTCACTGGTGAATAAAGATAAATCCTTCCTGACTTTATCACCAAGTTTATCACTTTGAATTTTCTTGTTATGAACCAGAAACATTCTATCACAAGTGTTAAAATAAATAGCGTTATCTAGTATGTTATATGAAGCACTCGATTTGTTCAAACCATAAGATTGATATGAGTATTTTTCAAAACATATAGGCAATCTAAAAGGAATTAGAAAGGTTATGCGGCCTCTGCTTATAATAGCCTTGTAGGTGATGTGTGTAAATGTATGGAAAGGTAAATGGCAGACTAAGTGAGACCATTTCTAAATCTGAAAGCCAAAATCAGTGGATGAAGGCTTTAACTGATATGGATCACAATCGATCTCAGCTTTCCAGGTGCATTCAAACATTACTTTCATTCTAATTTTCATGCAACATTTCTTTATTTGTTTTCCCCACTTTTTATTGTCTTCTAATAACTTGCTATGAATTTTGATTACCGCATTATTTTTACGATGGTGCGTCTCTTAGAATTTTGACCACTAGAACTCGGTTAGCAATATAGGACTAGACAACATGGAGTCACCAGCTCTCCACTGGCCAAATATTTTATGTATTCTGGTTTTACGTGAGGTGCCCAAATAGCTCAGTCAAAGAGTCTTTGATTTCAGCACTGACAGATATGGATCTGGACCTAAAAATACATCAATTCCCTTGAGGTTACAGGTACACATTGTTGATAAGTGCTGACAAACACCAAACCTGGGTCTAGTACGGTTGCTTGATGATTGCTTTCAATCACTTGATATCAAGTGAACCGTCATTCTGAGTCTTCCAGCTTGGTGACCATATTACAAAGTGGTCAACAGAATTCCATCATCACCTAAGACTTGGAAGGATGAAACTACTTTGCTTTCCAGTGACTGACTCACGAATTTTTCAGATTCCTCTTTTTTATCTTGCTGCTTTGAATCTTGGTGTGCTAATGTGATATATGGCTACCTGGATAGTGTTTTATCAACAGCAGATAACATGTTGCTAGCGCCTAATTGAATGCGAAGTAATTTATCAGAAATAAAGCACTCAAACGTTTATCATCAGGAGTTCAAATGACAGTTTACGGGTATCATATTACTTTTAATTGGTTAATAAAAGGCTAAATGTTTCAACATTATCTTAGTTGACAGCGAATAATGCTTAGAACGCTCAAGGAATACCTACTTCTACATGAGATGTTGCTTGAATTCATCCTAATTTTTATGGATGAAGGAAATGTTTGGTTGAAATTAACAATGAAACTGACATGCCGAATTGATAAACACTGCTCACATTCTCTTAAGACAGAAAATGTAAACTACCTCAATGGAGTATTCTTGATATTAGGAATTAGTTGGTTCATATTATTGGTGAAAAGTCTTAAGCTCTATCTCTATCAATCTATCTAACCCTCAGTATTAACTGCCTGCCTTATCTCGTGTCATTTTTGTTTATTTCTCCACACCGATATTTGTTTCTTGATTATGTCTCTGCACTGTTGAGGACTGTCGCAACTTTAACCGATATAAGTTTTACTGTAACTGCTTTATTCTCAAATGAATAGTTTCTTACTCGCCAAATCGTTTTAAACTCAGCCGTTTCGGATGTCAGACTGTTCACTTCAGTCCTTGGCGTTAAAGACCAATGACTGTTGTAATTTAGCGTTATTGCTTGTTATTCCTCTGCTAGCCACTGCCCATCATTACTATACATAGTTAAAAGACAGGCAATATCGAGGCATCCGCGTAGGAGCCCATATGCCAAGATAGACTGATCAATTCGGTCCAATCAACGACAGTGTAATACAAGCAATAACACTAAACCTATACCCGTCGCACAAGAAGTGGCTATCGTGGCTCTGTGGTGTAGTGTATAACGCTCTAGCGTTTGAAGCGATCCCTCCCGAGTCCGAGTCCCAGTGGGAACAACATCACTCACTGGGAGGCAGGTACATCCAGCTGACGAGTCCCAAATAGGATGAAGTGCGCATCCTGGATTCCACTGCTAGCCACTACCCATCATTACTAGACCATTGTAATAATGATGGTATCCTTTTAGAAAGTAAATGAAATGAACCTTGAGTTCAAAGCAGACAATGTGGCAGATATCATCATCATGATCAACATGGGACCATGCATTACTACGTAGCGGTCCAGGTTGCCACACCTCATATAAGCACACCAAGTAACAAAGAAATAAAATAAAGATGAAGAAGGAAAAAAATATAAGTTAAAGGAAGCGGAAGTAGAAAGCAGTAAAATACAGGAAAGGAAGATGAAATGATGCGATTAAAGATAGCGATCAAGATGAGGATAGTGTGTGTATGCACCTGCACCACTGGGATCGGTTCTGAGCCATATTACCTAGAGTCTGCAATCACTGGTTTCTCTTGTCCGCGGACTCCAATAGATTAGTCTGCATCACCCTACATAACTGTGACGAACAGTCAAAGACTTCATGTAGTGATTTCATGTTTTAGTCTGGCGCCTAGAGCCTTCTTCCTGCCAGAATATACTACGGCCAACATTTTGTGATTAGGCAGGTGGTGGCTAGGCATACTTAAGGTGATGTACTTACCTAGAGCCCTTTGCAGCGACACACTTCCATAAGACTTCTAGATCGAAGTAGTCAAATGCCACCTTTAGGTTAAGAAATACAGCTAGTGCTGCCAATGTTCTGGGACTTGGCACAGTGTGAATATTTGGTCGATGCATTCATGGCCACGTCTGAAGTCTACCTGATTTTCTGCGGCCGGCCGTTCCTTAGATACCATGTTCGTCAGACTGATTCCTCCGAGGTTACCACAAGAGGACTTCTCACCTTTCTTGAAAACTGGATAATCAGTGATTGAGACCGATCATAGGGGATTAATACTCAATTCCCGTAAACTAGTTAATACTTACGTCAACTTGACTAAACTCCCTGTATCACAGTCCTTATATACCTCAGGGGCTAGTCCTTCTGCTTTCTCGGAGTCTGCGTGTTTTGAAAGGCCTATCTCAATGTTTCAATCAGGATTCGACTGGATAGAGAGAAAAGAAATAGTAGCTGAATGCCAGCTGAACTGCTTCTCAAAGTGTTCTATTCATAATTCCAGTCGTTTCACCTGCGAGTGAATCTCGGACCCATCCTTCTACGCTATAATATCACAAACCGTTAACCTTCTAAGTCTAAATAATTATCTCCTGTTACCTATCACCACTGCCCTTTCCATCTCTTTAGTCTTCTGTAGCCACCCATCGTGGTCATTGTGCAGACTTTTTCAGTCCGCATTTGACTTACGTTCGCTCTTCATTGTACTAAGAGCCTGCAGGGATGCGTTTGCGTGCATTCATTAATTCAGAAGAAGCTGCTGATATTCACTGGTTCTTTTTAACCACTCTTCGACAGTCGGCTAGGATCTTTAATGTTGCTTTTACAACAAAGTGGAGATGGCATCAAGCTTCTTCTTGAAAAGTGATAGTATCCTGTCTCGATAAGTGCTCAGCCAGTTTCCGACTGAGAGTGGCCTTACTGCTCATACTGTCGAGTTGCACTCGTAACGGTCTAGTTGCTCAAGTTTTTCTATATTCATTGAAACGCAGACACATAGGCTCTCATCATTTTTTCGGCAATCCCCAACTGCATATCACGATTACTCCGATGTGCATGTATGTCCACACCTACATATATTTTGATAAACACAAGAGAATATGATACAATCGTCTCAGTGTTGCTTTTGCTTGTGTTGTAGCCTAGACCGTATCGTCTCATTACTTTGTATAGATCGAAAGTTAACTGACTTCAGGTTGGTTTTGCGCCATGAATTGATATAATTTAAAGAAACACAGGAAATCTGTCATCAATGGACAGCTTTTTCGTCCTAGAAAAAGACTCCTCAGCAGTGAGGACTCATCGCTGCGTCAGAGATAGAACCCAGGATCTTCACGCTCTGTGGCTGGCAAGCTACCATTGAGTAAGTGAGTCAGAATTCGGCCATCCATATTTCCTACCTCTATCAGTCCGGAATGGTAACATGCCGGCTGCGGAACGTGAAGGTCCTTGGTTCGACCTCTGACGGGGTCACTGGTGCACACTGCTGAGGATTCCCATGGTAGGACGTAATAGCTGTTCAGTGCTCTCAGGTTTTCAATATTCCTCCAACCTATGTCAGTCCATGATGAATTCCAAACTAAAACTAACTAATTAATCTCCACAAACCTCCAGATAGAAATGTCTTTGTTTTAATATTATACATTGTCAATGTACAAAACATTAAATGACGCATTTCAGAGAAACTGTCAATTTACTACATATATTTCCTTCCCTAGACAAATTTTAAGGAACCCAGGGAGAGCAGATATACAGAATACGCTAATATCATCATTTTACTTCGCGTATATTCACCAGTTACAAACAAACTGAAATTATAGCAAAATTATTTGGATATTTAAATGGACATTTTAAGTGGGTTGAACAAGCGATACATGTGTTCGAAATTTGGTGATAATATTCACACACAAAGTTATTCGGAAATATAATTCGACAGCAGTTTAAAAAACTCTCATTTTCATCTCTGCTCATTCTGCCCCACATTTTTGTTTATAAATCTAGAACTATAGATCTAGTTATGTGTAAATTATCATTGATTTCAACTAAAATGTGTAATTCCTTTTTCGTCTTGTCTCTTTGAATCACTCTATCAATAAGTGTTATGACTGAATTTTGAAAATTTATTCTCTTTTTCAATCCACTTAAAGTATGTTATGTATTTAAGAATTCAAGGTAATTTTATGCAAATTTATCAATTTAAACAAATCATAAAATTATGTAGTGCTTACAAATAACAGATAAACTCAAATGATGCGAAAAAGACTGATAAATTCTATCGAAAAATCATAAATGAGTGTGAATTTCTTGGAAAAATACTTACTTGTACGCTTGAACTTAAATTTTCGTGCAATAACTGAATAGGATGATGGTAGACTAGAGAATTTTGAGGAGGCTACAATAGTAGTATCGCTGGACTTAGCAGTTTAGCTATCAGGCTTATTGGTGCAAGGATTGGAATTTCAGGCAATCAGATTGCGGTTCAAACTCTGGCTCACCTACTTCGAATCCGGTGACAGAATAGTATCTTACTGTTAATAGAAGGCACTAATTCCATGAATATTTCGTCTTAAGTAAACTTTGCTCATTTCGGCTTTAGACTATATTTTTTCTATTGGTTTTTCATTATGGATCAGTATCATTTAAATAATTTGCGTAAAGAAAGGCGAACATTAGACAACAGTTATGTCCTCACCAACAGTGTCATTTCTATAGTGTTCAAGTTTTATGGTTGGTAATAAATTGCTTCTGAACTAAAATAACTCATTTTCGTATCATTTTGATATCAGTCAAAGAATCAGTGAAAAATCTACAAGCAGTGGCCAGCTGTTTTACATTAATTCAAGACTTATCGGCAGTGTTCATCTGCAACTCTATTACAGATCAAACCGTAACCTGGTAAGTCTCACGGGGAGTAAGCTACTATTTAGGTTTTGTGTCGAAATTTAATAGTCTAGTACTTTCTATTTGTTATAAATATATTTGTAATAAATATTTTCAGACAATAATGTGGATTAAATAACATCATGGATATAGTTATTACTTTCTACTTCTATCAATCCATGATGGAAACTACTTTGAAACCAATAAATACCCACTAATTACCAACTGAATGACATAACTTGTTTTTAACCTACGAAAATCAGACAGAAGATACAGAAAAAATCAACGTACAACGTTACACAGAAGTGCTTCGGTTCAAGCTGCCACACTTCCAAGCAGAATGCAAACAATAAGTGGACAGAAAGAGACCAATATCAAAGTAGACAAAAGTGTATGTGAGGAGAATTAATTTAAAAATTAAAGTTATTGAGAAAAATTTAAGCTTTAGAAGACATTAAAGAGCAAATAAACTAAGAGTAATCAGTTACTGCTATTGATCTTCTTCGGGAACCTAGTCAGGAAGAATACATCTCACAACACGGCTCAGATTACATATCAAAGACTTCATGCACTAGTATCGCCTATTAATCTGACCACACCGAACCTTCTTCCAACCCAATCGAACTTCTCTTAGGATTACACGTTATGATAAGCGGTGGCTAGGATTACGCAACTTATGTCCAAGCTACTTTAGTCACTGAAGCTTCACAACCTCATTGACCAACTGGCCTATCTTGTGTAGTATCCTTCGCCTGACCTCAGTATTACTCATACGGTATTTTCACAACACATGAGCAGTGCTACGAAGACACCTGTGGCCATAAACATATAATCTTCTCATACCTTCTTCTTTTAATAGCCATGCCTCACACCTGCGTAACAGAACAGACTGTAGTGCAGTATGCTCATTCTTTAGTTGGTAGTTGAATATCTCACCAGTCATCGTTGGAGATGGCGCAGTTTGACAAGTCAAAAATGAGCCTTCTGTATCTGAGTTGAAATTTCTTCAGCCACTAGGTCATTCGACCTGACGCAACTGTCCCTTAGTAAGTAAACTGTAGTCAATGCATCCTATCATTTCACCAGGAGCAGCTACAACCCCATCATGAAGCTTCATAGTGCACTCTAAAAATGCGAAACGCATGCCAAACTTACTGTAATTTGTTTACCAGATGTTTAGAAAACCCTGGATTTTGTGAGAGCCTCTTGGCTTAACAGGACATTGTTGTGTGCATACTGCAGGGGGATGAGGCACCGTGCATCGAGTATGTCAACCCCTGTGAGGTCTGAGGTACGGATGTAGGTTGGTGTGGATTAGTATGAGTATGTGTGTGAGGTGGTTAAGGAGAAAGGGGGACGACGAGTAGGCCTCCGTGATGGACATGACGGATGGTGGTCCATTGAGAGAAGAACTCTCTTGAAGCAGTTTGCTTATTACACGTCTGTTTGTGTGATTCCGAGTAGAGAGCCAGCCTTGATTCGGATAATATAGTTGGTCGGTATCGGTGTTACAGTGATGATGATACACTGTGAGACACACTGTTGGCGGAGAGAGTTGAATGCTGCCTTCAGTTGAGTTTATTTCAGATGATGTGATGTTATGAAATATGGGAATTGTCGTCCACCGGTAAGTATACTTGTGTTGTCACACGTGTGGAGGGTTGAAGATGATGGTGATGTATGGACCGTGGAGCCAGTAGGTCTGAAGGTGAGTGGTTTTGTAGAGTTCGATGTTGCCGATCCTCACTGTTTGTTGAATAACTATACATCTAAACATCTTGAACACAATTCTGTTGGTCAGTGAAACCCATTTGCCTATGCTTTTGACAACAATACTTATCTCCATTCCAGTGAACTGTAATGGCCAGTGATATGGACCAGTCAGATAAAAATATATACAAGTGATTCGGATATGCTAGTTAGTCTCTCCTTTGCTCTACCTATAGGTAGATCATTCACTGCTTTCTTGCCTAAAACCTGTGGTGGTGAAAAGTGAGGTGCTACTGCTTTGCACCTTTTCGTGATCGAGGCGCCCTCATGGTAGCAGGTCTGAAAGAAGACGTTTTTTTGAGTTTTTTTCTCGAGCTAAAGTTTGGCATTGGATAACTATGAACCCAAGGATCTTCAGTAAGTCAGTATTTGAAAGATCTAATAAGTCTCATTAAGAAAAAGGGGTTTATGATGATATTTCCAGTCTGATGTTAACCTGATTTTTATCTTGTACATTTCTGTTGTTTTGTGTTTAAGTGCAGATGTTTCATCAGCATCAACTTTGAAAACCAATCAACTAAGTATTATTCTCATCTGTGGATTATCAACATCTGTTGTTCCTGATTGTTTCGGATTAAAAATCGTATCCATAAGCAGTATCGTCAAAGCTATGTATTAGTTAAGAGTTATTTATCAAGCGTTTTGTTGTATCGGATACTCTATCATGAACTAAAATTTTAAACATGTTGAAATGAGTTACTATCAGATGAATCCATATTTCGCCGAGACATTTGAAGAGGAAAGGTTTACCATTGAACATATTAAGAAACAGTGAACAACTGCTCTGATAACAGTTAATTAACCAAACTGATACAATTTAAAACAAGCAACCAGAGTACAGAAAGTAGGATATGGTTAGTTCAGTAAATTTGGGCGAGATTCCTTAACAAAATACCCCTAAACATGGATACATATATAGTGATGTGATATGGAGGGAGAGATGCGCAAAAATATTTCAAACTAGGATAAAGAACAAACAGAAGTGATATAACGATTTTAAAACAGTGTCAATTCGATGTGTCAAAAGATAAGAAAGACTGTGAAAACTGTATG
Organism: Heterobilharzia americana; assembly: GCA_944470555.2. Lineage (NCBI taxonomy): Eukaryota > Metazoa > Platyhelminthes > Trematoda > Strigeidida > Schistosomatidae > Heterobilharzia > Heterobilharzia americana. The sequence continues at coordinate 108,519,011 of OX104134.1, read as the reverse complement.
CGGGATAGAGAGTTGAGCTGCGTCATCTTTGGTAGCTGCTAACTGAACTAGACATTGAAACTACTTAAAACCCTGTTCACTGAATGAAACAACTAAGTAAGGAACCCATGAATAAGACAAGAAAAACAGCATTTAATTAGTAACAACGATACTTGACTACAGATGGCAAAAGTAAATTAATTGCCAAAATCCCAGTGCATTAAAAATGTTAAGAAGGTTAATTCAGAGTATCTACCATTTTCTTCTGCACAAAGAAGGTTAGTTTGTAGATTTGGACCTCACAGGCTTCTACGACCAAAAGCAGTCTCTTACTTCAACGTTAAATGACTACTATAAATGGCTTGATGGAGTCAATGTCATGCCTGTAGTTTATGAGATATTTAGTTATACATCTGCTTGGAATCTACACTTTGGAACCATTTAATCATTTTGCTTCAAGTATCTGACCACAAAAGTATAAATTAAAGGTTGAAAGGAATTTTGAAATTCATTTTGACTAAATTATCACATCTCTAGTTTGATTTTCTAAGCACGATTGCACAATGAATAGGTTCAAAAATCGATTCTAAAATTTAGTACTATAAAACTTCTAATCACGTTTTTGTGAACAAGAAACGCCCAGTAAATAACACATCAAATATATCTCTTGGGCTGTATAACTGTCCAACACGTAGAATGTGGTTATTTAACACAAATACATAGAGTACAAAAACCATGTACACCTACGGGTGTTTTTTCACATAGCGCAATTAGTTATTAGTTATTCTACACATTCTTTCTTTATATGATCAATGAATTGAAGCACTTTACTCATATATAAAAAAGTGGATTGTTTGAAAAATATATTTTCGGGTTTATGACTACTTTTTTTTTGCACACACCTCCTCAATTTAATAACTATATTTTCTGAAAATTTATGAGATCTGTTTTGTTCTTCATATGCTTGATTTTCTTCTCGATTAGTAAAAATTGCGTACGAATTACACTCAAGTAATTAATCAATAACTCAGATTTTCTACTTAACTTATTAGATTACTGTCACCGCATCACAGGAGCTGTGGCTCATTGGTTTTGGCATTTAACTTTCAATCAGTGTATCACGTATTAGAACCCCACTCTGTGTACCGAGGTTTGGTCAGCCAGGTACTATCATCAAAACTCACACAATAGATGTAGCTCATTACACAATGCACGAACGTGCACAGGGTTGCTGAGAAAAGTGATTTTATTTTAGTTCTTGTGTAAGGCACACGCAGTTACATTTAGCATATTTTACACAATGGAGGATATGAACTCTTTTTGGTCCTGTGATGAAGAGAGGGAGTCCAAGGTTGGTAAAATAAAGTAGAAATTTTATCTGGCCAGTAAGTTTTCTACATAAGCATCTGTTCAGTACAAAGTTTCACACTGCAACTGGCTACCATGCTTTAAAGTTTATTTAGCATCTAGATGCATCACTAAACATGTTTTTTGCTGAAAAATTCAAAGACGGAACTAGGCATTCCTACTAGATAACTGTATGACTGAAAACTGCCCGGCCAGAGAAACACCACATATGGAATCGCTATCACATTACCAATACTTTGAAGGTTCTCCATCAATCACTTTTGGATGGAGTAAAGCATATTTTCGGTACACAAAGGCACTATGTAAATGCAATGAATGCAAAAGTAGACTCTCTAAGTTCCATAAACTCAATGACAAGATATCACTGCATCATTAAAGACTTTTATGTCTGAATAATAGAATTATAATCCCTTCAACACTGGAATTTTTCATACTAAAAGATCTTCATTCTGCACAGTGAAATTATGGTCACGCTAAATTAAAATAGTGGCCAGAAGTTAGTATGGTATTACTAGAAGGTCTACAAATCGTCATATGGAAAGTCATTATGAAAATCCATTGCAGCTTTCCTTTACAGATTAAATTCCTGCTAGTCAACATTACTTTAATTACCAAATAAAGAGTCCATTTCAAAATAAATTAGACCGCTGAAATCACAGAGGTAAGAATTTTGTCATCATAAGAATTATATGAAGTATAAAATGCCAGCAGATAGAGCCACAAAGTAGCAAAACAATTAAAAAAATACAGTAACTGAAACAGTTAGTCCCTACAAGGCATTAAAACATTGTCTACCTGTTATTTTTTGCACTAATCTCTAAGAATGTATAAGAATGTAAGAATGTATACTTCACTTATTTATGTTGATCATATTAAATTTCAACCTCGCCTAGGTAACCAGTCCACTAGTTACTAGCCAGTCCAAACCCCGGATAAAGAGGGAAGGTTGAGTATACCGCTAGCAACCCTACCCCAGAAAACCAATCCAATCGCTAAAGAAACTTCAAAGCACAAGTAAAATATAAAAACAAACTTATTCCTCATTGGAATCGGGGAGACAAAATGACGCCGGTTAGTGAAAGCCTTTGGGAAGCCAACTCGCCAATGTGTCTTCTCTTCTCTCGTTGAAAGCAAAAGTAAACATGGGGACATGGAATGTCCGAAACATGTTTGAAACTGACTGGCAAGGCTACCCGGATTGCCAAAGAGATGAGAGGGTATAAAATAGAAGTGCTATGAACCTGTGAGAGCAGATGGAATGGAAGTGGACTCTCCGAACTCTTAACTGGAGAGTCAATAATCTAACCCAGACGACAACCACGAGCACACTGAGTTATGAAGTGGCGATCATCATGTCCCCAAGAGTATCGAAGGCTCTCTCTCATACAGTGGGAACCATTATCCTGCAGGATCATGACAGCAAAATTCAACTCATAACCAGACACTACTACGCTACGCTGCACACCTACAAGTAATGCAGATCAAGAGAAAAAGGAGGAATTCCACAGACAATTGAAATCATTACTAGACAATATCCCACTTCAAATGGAGACATAAAAATCCTAATGGGTGGCATGAATGACAAACTGGGAGAGGACAACATAGGAAGAGAACCAATCATAGGTCGAGAAGCACTCACTTAAATGTACGAGAATGGAAAACTGTTTGCAGATTTTTGCGCATTTAATGACTTGGTGATTGAAGACGATGTGTACAAACACAAGGATATTCACAAACCGACATGGACTTCACCAGGACACACTAGAAATCATATTGACGTCATCTCAATCTCAAAAAAGTGGAGACGCAGCCTACTGGATCAGCCAACAAGATCAACAAGGGGAGCAGATGTAGGTTCATACCACTCACTGTCCAGTGCAAGGAACCTACCTTCAAAATCAAGTTGAGAGCCTTTACAGAAGTTGGTGGTGAACAACAGTTCAAGTTCAACTCCCACAACAGAAACTGAAGGACAAAATTATAAAGGACATCTTCATGTCAGCCACCAGGAAAAACTGGGAGGTATTAAGCAACATCCCTGAGGAAACCTGTGTGGATGAACACTGGAACTCTCTGAAAGAGATATGGAAAGAAACCTAAATAACTGTATTAGGAATTAAGAAGAAGCAAGGCAAGGAATAGTATAGATCTCGACGGACATATGGAAGCTGATAGAGCAGGGAGAGGAAGATGGTGAAGCAGAAGACAAACCAGTGCAAGGATGAACAATGAATAGATGAACTGAACACAACCTATAAAACACTAGACAACGATGTAAAGAGGAGTGAACGGAAAGGCAAATGACACTTCTACGACACACTTGCAAGTGAAACACAACACGCTGCAGGTAGATGAGGCAGAGACGAGAAAACACTATATCAAATAACCAGGTTACCATCTGGGAGGGAAGAGACCAACACAGATGAGACCAATGAAAGATAGTGAAGGAAACCTAGTTAGCAAAAAGGGGAAATGAAGGAAACAATGGGCAGGCCACTTCAAAAAACTCTTGAATCGACCACCACCTGCAACTCGTTCAGAAATACCACCAGCAATGACAGAATTACCAGTAAACACAAGCCCTCCGACAAAAGCGGAAGTGAAGTGCTGAACGCCATAAAGCTACTGAAATGCGGGAAAGCAGTGGGACCAGATGGGATTCCTCCAGAAGCACTGAAAACAGACGCAGAGACAACAGCGGACATGCTCACACCACTATTGCAGAAGGTTTGAAAGGAAGGAAGGAAATGTACCTGCCAACTGGAAGAAGAACTAACTTGTCAAATTCCCAAAGAAGAGAGACCTAAGTCTTTGTAATAACTGACGTGGAATCATGCAGCTGTCCACCTCACGTAAAATGTTAAGCCGCATCATCCTGGAGAGACTAAAAATCGTCTCTATTCAAAATTACGACCGGAACAGTCTGGTCATATGTGTTAGCTACACAGTTAGCTATCCAGCTGCCCACATAAGGCTATTTACTTAGCAAGCATGCATAGTGCTATTTCTCATTTGAAATAGGCTAACTGTTAACTAGATAGTTTTTATGATTAATAAATGACGCTACATTTGATGATTATCATTTCATATACTTTTATATTCACTCTATCGTTCTGGATCCCTTCAGAGAGTTGGTCTAGTTGTCTTGAGGAATGCGGTGATGGAATTTAAAAGCGAAGATTTACACGTGTTCAGAATGATCATTATAACGCAACTAGCTTGTTAGATAAATAGCAGTGTGCAGATTTACCTAATCCAGTTATGCAGGATATAGAAGTCAATCAGGGCATGCATTTCGTCCTATTAATGACTCACCAGCTGGATGTACCTGCACCCCAGTGACAGGTGGTATTCCTATTGAAACTCAAACCCAAAACCAGTCGCTTGAGACCTCAGAGTGCTATCCACTAGGCTGCTGAATCACAACAGCCATCTGTGTGACGGGCATCAGTTGACATTTGCTGACGCTGGCGTTTGAAGCAACAGGCACATGAATCGAGTTTCAGCAGGAACATCAATCAATGGGATGCAGTTACATCCAGCTGACGAGTCCAAAATAGAACGAAACCCTCATCCTAAATTCCACTGCTAGTCACCACCAAGCAAATCGCAATACAGAAAATGACCATTGAGGGTTGCGTGATTGCTTGAATGTGATTAACTGAAACAAATTATGTTTAAAAGACCATCCAATAAATAATGCCGCATCACAGTACGTTATATGGAATAACATTTTACCTCTCTACCTGGGCAGCATCGTTTCAACTGCAGGCAGTGGCACACATGAGAATGTCAAATTTAGGATCGGAAAAGCAAGAGAGGATTTCATGAACCTGAAATCAGTGTAGAGATCTACTGCACTCAGCACAAAGAACAAGATCCGGATTTTCAACACTAATTCAATCAAGTCAGTGCTCTTATGTAATAGCTGAGAGACTTGGCGCGTTACGAAAAGCACTTCCAACAAACTACAGACATACATAAACAGCTGCCGCCTACGATCACTCGATACTGAAGATAGAGATCAGATGGCTACAATAATAAGAATAAGCAACATGGAACTCTGGCTGGCTGTCAACGAACCAAACAAGAACCCATCACGCAGCAAATATGCAGAAAAAAGTGGAGATGGATGCGGCGTACACTGAGAAAACCATTCGGAGACATCATGTACCAAGCCCTAGGGTGGAATCCACAGGGGGAAAGGACGGGTTGGGCGTCCCCGCTGAGGGTTACGTGGAGGAGATCGTGTGAAGAAGAAATGAAAGCTTCTGGGAAGTCATACAGTCAGGTTGAAAAGACTGCAGAGAACAAAGTGCAATGGAGACGTGCTACTGAATCCTTATGTCCCACTAGGAACCCAAGGAACAAATAATAGCAATATTAAATTTCATTGTGTTAAGAAAATGAGATAGAATATTACCATTTAAATTGTTTTACAAATGAAACCGTTATGTTAGGAGCATTGTCAGGTGATTTATTTCAAAAAGCCTTCTATCTAACAGTGGTTTTGTACAGTTTTCGTAATATAGAATTATACAGAATGAAAACTGGAATTCCTAAGTCGAGTTGACTGCATCCAGAGTTCTCTGTCTCTCCCTCATACACACACACGTCCGCAACAACTTTAATAGTAAGTATGATATTTAGGCAATTTAGCATTACTAAGCAGTCTCAAACAGGTTATTTAAGCCTAGTCAACTAACAATTAGCACTTATATTTACAGTAGCATAGCTACGGTAGTAATATAATTATGTCAATCAGTCATAGCAACACACAACTGGGGTAACCAATAGGAATGTCTCGATACGCCTACTGGTCGCCCATGTCAAATCATCACGAGACCGTCATAAATAAGAGCATCTTTTCTCAGATATCATACCTGTAATGTTTTCACAGTAAAACTGCGAGTTAGTGGTTAGGCTAAAACTGTATAGTACGAACAAATATCGTAGATATAATCCTCATTTTACGAGTTGGTCCCAATGATTATTAGATGTGGCAATGCCTAGACATCAGTATTGAGCACTAGTCAAAGTCTCTCGATCAGTTTTGCAAAATGGTCGCTAAGCTTAATGACGTGACGCAACGGTGTGCTGCACTGTACTTCGAATCTAGATGCCGAGAGTCGAAATGTATTAAGCCATGAACCTGGCCCCCCAGCTTGTTGACACTCATCACTAAGCCGTACATGCAGCCATGAGGAAACTGGTGTCAATACGCTGGTTCAAACCTGAGCAACTCAATATCAGAGCCTTTACTTCAAAGTTATTCACTTTATGACTGCCCCTTCTGAGACCTTTTGTACATGCTCAACCTCTATAACGCATCAGTTATGATGTGAATAGTTGTAGCAAAGTCTCTGAACTCAGCATTGAGTGATGCAGGTTCGAAATAAATTCCCTCATAGTGGAAGACACTTCTTGCTGATGAGTACTAAAAATCACGAGACCGAAGTCAAGGACTTCCTGCTGTTTGACTCCCAGCATCTAACGCTGAATTCTTATGCATACGCCTTATCCATGAATTCGGATGGATGAAGGAGTCAAACACTCAAACAAATTCGCTAAATCATATTGTTTGGACAGTTTCATAACAAGTACACAAACGTACATTATTACCAAGATTACAACTTTATTCCCATGCTAACAAGTACTGGAATATTCACTAGGATAAGAATGATCCATTCAATGGTCAAACATATCCGCATACTTTGTACTAACTTCACTTGGCACACAGACAGAACTCCAATATTTCTCACGTGATAAGTATAGATGGATGATCGATCCTTGTTAAGTCTATAGGATGGAATATTTTGCCATAGCAAACGGACTTAGTATTAAATTTACCTTACACATCAATAAAAGTTCTTTAAAGCAAGCTGGGTAATGTGGAATAGGAAATAACTGAACATGAAAAACTGAGTGTAATCTACAATTCACAATTGTGACGATTTTAACAATCAGAAAATTGAGCAATCTATATCATCTGTTGTTCAACACATATATGATAGTAAAGTGAGAGTGGAAGCGTCAAATAATGTGAAATCAGTCGTCCCACCATCACATCAATCAATATAGCCCCACATTGTGAAGAAATAATTTCAAATTCTTGAACACATTACTTACAGTAATGACGGAGAGACCCTAGAGCCACACAGTTAATTGAATTACGATCATGTACTACTGGTGGAGTTTAC
>OX104134.1:108480441-108511416 GCA_944470555.2 Heterobilharzia americana | reverse complement strand
GTGCGATTAATGAGGAAGGCTTGATCCATTCTAAGAATGGATGGTCAATTTCCAGAGGTTTTAACTTATCTATCTACAGTAAGCTACCAACCATGTCTAACGATTCTGAGATGTCTAGATAAAGTACAAGGACTAACTGGTGTCGGTCATACCTGGTTGGACCAGTAAGCGAATCTCATGTAATTTCAGATAGGCTAAAATCACTAAATATGACCTTGGGATCATATGGAAGAGTGGATACAAGTTCAAGAGCTGGAATCAGCGGAGTTCATGGCTACTAAATGTATCAGGTGCTTTGTAAACATGTCCTACCAGCGCTGTAACATTCCTGTAGTATAGTAATGATGATAGTAATAATCAAACCCGTAAACTGTCTCGTATTCATGTAACACATGTTGTGTGAAATATATTATTATTATCTCTTCATCTAATATGTTTGCGTGACACCAAGACTCAGTAATAAATATTAAAGGAGGTTTAAATATGAGTGCGACTCCTCTTAACACCGAGAGTTTGCTAAGGATAGACCTTACGTTTATGAGAACGATGTATGAGTAAGAGGAGTAATAATTTGTGAAGCTTTCTAATTAGCTAAACAGACCAAAAGGTATTTCATCATCGCTTGGTTGGGCATGGTCCGACGTCGTTGCGTTACAAAACGTCTCTACACCTTGCCCACTTGTGGTTGTAGGGTCACTAGGACTCCTTGATAGGAGGATGATTCAATATACCTGTTGTATATTCGTATCCGTTGATGCCGCTCGAGTTGTTGGCGCCTGGGGTTTGTGTGTACCGTTGATTGTATCTTTTCTGTTCCTCTGGGGACACTGGGATTAGCGGTTCAGAGTTGGAGAATTCAACGCCCCACATCAGTTTGTTCAAAGCTGCAGCCCATGGGGAGGCAATGGATGAAAAGTCGTCGTGCTTCTGCCCTCCAATAGGCTTCTGTTTGGAGTCGTATTCCCTACCAGTAGCTGCCCTCTGCTACAAGACACACTGGACGTATCTAGCATTGTACTTGATTGGGGGCTGCTTCCTAGTAAACTAATGCCATTCAGTCGATAGAAATTTTTCCTCATATCGTGCCTTGCTGGCGTTCTATTATAGGCGCTTTGATATAAGTTGTTCTCATTGGCATATGGCTGGGTTGGGTTGTTGAGACGTCTGTTTGCATTCTCGTTACTAGTGGCGCTTAGTTCAGTATGTTGAACCTTGATGGTAGAGCTACGGTCCGTAAGTGATTTGGCATGCGCGCTTCTGTCGGCTTCAGAAGGGATATAAGAGTCAATTCGGATCATTTTGTACCTTCTGTGTAAGTCTTTGAATGTCGGGTTCCATGGGGCATTGGTTTATTTGTTACTTACTGAGAGGTCGATATCCTAAATGTCAGACTGGTGTGGGCTGTGGACATCAAACTTCTGTCAGACCTCAGTGAGAGTTCCATGACCTTTAGTGTAGTGTCAGGTTTTATTTTGGGGCTTCCCATGGATATGTTTGGATCTACAGCTCTAGGTGGTTGGATCAAGTCATACATTTCGTAGTCGTCAATCTCCACGTTAACTGATGTGGTGTTCTTTGTATTTGGCCTGATAGATTACAGGGGATGAATCTTAGGCTTGGATACGTTGGCAGAGATACCCACTGTTCTAGTATGTTGCACCACAGTTGAGGCTTTTTGACTGTCTGATCTATGAGCAAAGTTATATTCCTGCCTTTCAACCACTGTTTTATCAAGAACTATCTTTATAGCCCCACGGACAGTGTTTTGCAATAAGAGAGATTTTGCTTCGATGAATGTTTCTCTTTCCATCCGTTTTAAACTGAAAGTGTATACGTCAGCAATAGTTCTGCCGGCCCCTTTCTAGTCGAAAATATTTTGCATGGACATCATGCATTTTTGCAGTTCTAGGCAGGATTGCTGGTACCGCCTTCAACTTTGTCGTGTCAGGGATGTTATCGACTATTGCTTTCAGTTGCAGTTAAAGTCTCTTACTTCAGTGGCGATAAGGTTTACCAGGTGATCTACCTTGGTTAGTGTTTTGATGTCACTTTCACTAATGGGTTCATAACGCGTCAAGATGCTCAGTGGCAAGAGGTTGCTAATTTGAGCTATAACTTCACCCAACCGAGGTACGCTTCGGACGCCCTTATCACTTCTTCGTGCAGTGCACTGTTCTTTTTGCAACCCTTCAGTCCGCGTACTTCTGCCCTTAGTTCCTGCAAAGAGGACTTTAGGCCTTCGATTTCTGGGAGATGTGACAATACCACACTTGGTGACTGAAGTCTAAATAATCTTACCACAGGCATGGCGCTTCCATCAAGCTTTCCACCCGCTACAACACTTGGTGTTGCGATCTGATCAAATTTTGGACCTGCGGGGCTGTTTCGATCAACGTCAACGCCGACTGACTTGGCTAACCCATTGGCCTTCCTTTTGCGTATAACTGAAGTGTAGGCAGATTCATTTATGTAGTCGCTCGGGGAACTTGCTTCTGGAGTTGGCAACGCCTGGGTGTTGTTGCTGTTCTGATCCACAGATAATCGTCTCCGTGCTTTTGTAAGTTATTCACCCATATCTGGTTGCATACCTGGTATATGGCCAGTTATTTGAAAACTGAGATGGCCTTATGACAAATTTGATTGGAAAGTCATGGTATGGTTATGAAATCAAGTTAGAATGTGACACATCTTCAAACGTACTGCATGTATATCTTACTCCTTAGTCGAGTTGCTTTCAGAATTACTGAATGGACTTCCGTTCTTAAAAGGATACTGGAGGAGACTTCCTGAAGACCGCATCCACGCTACGCTAGCCTTGTTTTTGGGTACACTACCTGACAAGAGTACTGGACTAAACGAAAGTTATCAAATTTAAGACACTGGCCAACCCATGTAGGTTTTTTGTTCAGAGATTTTTTACAGATCCACCCAGCCATCAACTAATTAGCTTGTCTAAGAAAGAAAAGTGATCATCCTCCTCCTCCAAACGTGCCAAGGATAGGCTGCTCTGTACTTCACCGAATTGGTCTGGAAATTAGGCAGAAACCGTCAGTATATCTTCGATAAACATGGGCTTTTTCAATAATGTTTCGCACATGCGACATAAATAAGTCTCCTAAAGGGGAACCTAAGTGGCTTTCCATAGAGACACCATCGGTCTGAAAAAACTTTCACCTTTGAATGTAAATATGGCAGCTTTTTCAAATGATGCAGAGAAACAGTGATTGAAAAGCTCTTTATTGTAACATGACCCCATAGAGGATGGACCACCATAGATATGGTGAAACCAGTGCATAGAAATTTTGTGTCAAGTGTACGCATCATTTACTTCAATGTTGACTTCACCAAGGCATTTGTTCACTTCAAATGTGTTTTAATGAAATACTTGCTACGCCGTTAAGCCCGGATTGACAGAGATCACGTGACTGGTTTTCGTTTCCTACACCGCGCAGCATGTGAACGATGGTGTCGATAACATCCAAATAAGCTTCTCTAGGCCTGTCTTTGCAATTCGCTAAGTGAAACAACCATAGAATCATGGAATACTCGGTGTTAAGCCTCGGTGGAGTAGGCTCACGACGGACTACATTTTTCAACGTATTCCGACGAATTTTTTCGCTACCTTGCAGGCTCATTATCATGTGAACATATTTACGTATCAAGGGCAACAATCACACTTTTCCAACAGCCCATAAAAGTAGTCTAGTTGGATTTTAATTATTTCAAGTTAGTATTCCTCACAGACCGATGTCATTTTGGGACGCAAGTATGAATAAAAACGTTTTCGTTATCTGTCACTTCACACTTCTGACAAAACTTCCCTGCCAAATCCGAACCGGTAGCCTGAAAACTCACTTCAAATGCTACGACACATACCGGCAGAAAGTTAAAAGTTAGTGCCATCTCTTAAATGTGGATGTAGTTACTGATTAAGTGTGGGAATTCAGTCCAACGTACATGCAAATTCGAAAATCATTGCTCCCTCGTTAACGTTTTTTCCCGACTTTCACTGTTCATACCTGTTTCCTAGTGTATCATCATCCAAAATGCAAATAGTCGTCCCGTCATTCTATCAATAAAGTGTTTTTAGGACTCCATGTTGCCAACTCTCACGCTAATTGAGTAACACAACTGTGAGGTGGTCCTCCTAGAAACATGTTCACTACTCTGCTGTCATATTCTATCGCTGACATCCCTCTACTCGTCCGATGCGGATCACTTGTTTCGGGGCATAAAGAGCAACTGTTTGGTTAGAATGGAAACTGTACTTTTATCGGAGCATCTTGCCCAGTTTATCTCTTTTCAGCTTTCCAAACAGTCCATCGGACTTTCCTACTACCTTCTGCTTGAATACCTGGGACTATTTCAAATTTTTGTTGACGGAAAGTTGACCATTATTTTAAGGATGGGGTTGTGTTATGTATACGTCACATTATGTGCCCTTTCTAGCATGCCCCACTTCGGATAAAGGTTGCCATAGATTTGCTTTTCTCTCATTCGTTTTCGCAGAAGATGTAGATGTAGTTGAACCTCATAAAAGTTGTTCCTTAGCCATGCGGCTGATGAGGCTTACAATCAAAACAAGGCACATCGATCCCATGGATAAAAACTAGAACTTCGAATTAGTTATACAAGCAAACCGCATGAAGACATGCAAAACAAAAGACCAAGAATTTTGGGCACACAGCAAGAATAAAACAACTGGGTAGCGACAGTATTTAAGTCTATAATCCTACAATTATTCTAAGCGTATTATCAAACACAGTGTTATATCTGTATCAAGACTGCAGCACCCCCGAGTAAGCGCGCAGAGAGTAAAATTTTTATACCTTTGGATGCAGGACCAATTGGAATCCCTTGCAAGTATCAGATGCAACCTCTTTTTCAAAAATAGAACGCCTGAGACAGAGTGACGTGCAAAGAGAAGCACTGATGGCTGCCGAGGTGGAATAATTCCAAAAATTGTTAGATAGAGGCGTCGTCATGCGCGGTTTGCCTCTGACCTATAGAGGTGGTTAATAAGCCCACAAACCCCCCGTAAAATAAGATAATGTGCTGCCTTTTTCCAGGTACGGTATTTTGTGAACAATCATTGAAATAAATGCATGTATTCTCTATCTCTTTGTACGTACATATCAAGCGTGGCTCTCAGGGGAATACGAAAGATAAAAAACAAATAACTAAATATATTTATTCTCAAGTTATGAAGTTAACACGAGGGAAGCCAGTTTACAGGCCTCATCAAATTGACAACTGCAGAGAAACATAAAAGGTTTCAGCGGTATTGAATGATACAGAGGAAGGACATTAAACTCAATCATGATACTTTAGGATTTGTCCTGCTGCGAACTTGACAGGTGCAAAGACCAATCACTAATTATTCGAACTTGTTATATACCCACGAATACGAGACCAAAGAAGAACACGATAGAGTAGTCGCATGGAATAGTATTTTTGGATGGTTATGCCAAAATACCAATGCGTTCCAACTAACTGGCTAGAGAGTCGAATACGAGCAATGCAACGTAACACGACAGCGTGCCAAATGGCCAGGATGCTTGACCGGGTGCCTTCAACTTAGCGAGTCCAGTTAAACTACCAAGGTCGGCATCAATGTCGAAGGTCGTCAACCCTAGGCTATTGATTTTGGGGAAGTGTGTGACGCTACAATACCAAACGTCTAAATGCCATGAAAGTAGCAGGAAAATATCACTTCACAGTACATACACATCGTTCTGAGTTTAAGCCGTTTCCGCTCACAATTCTTTCTTCACACCAAACGGCGCAATGTTTGGTGTTTGCGTTGTGAGTAGTCGATGTCCAAAAGTAACTTACTTCAACGATTTCAGGAATAAATAAGTATCCATACAGTCTCATTCAATCCAGATGAATGTCCAAGTTCAGGCGTTTCTCACTGTTCAAGTGTTACCTTTTCCAGCAATTCAGATTGATAGTACTGAAAACACTTGTTGTGGTGCAAGTAATTGAAAACTGGAAGCATCGTCGTTCAACAGTGGTGAATATTACACATGTGTAAAACTTCATAGACTTCACATTAAAGTATGCAACATTGTCAAAGAGATACATTGGCTGTTAATTGACTTCTATTAGATGGATTAATGCAGCGCAAATTCAATCTTTTTGACACTTTTGACAATGAACTCCACTGTAGTACATTAACTAGCAGTAATTGGTTTAGAATTACTGGGGTGATGGCAAGACGCTTGAAATTTGCTAGTGATTCGCTTAACGATTCATTAATCTTCAGGCGATCGTTGTTTAGCTTTGCAGTATATAGTAGATATGCTATATCTGCTGACAGCTTCAGACGTTTGCTCAAAAGAGATGTCAGCTCATGTATTCTAGAGCCACTTTTGAGAGTGGCGATCTCTTCGTTTACTGCGTGTTTCACACTAAGTGTTTTAATACTTTCTTAAGTCTCACGAATTAAGTGCAGTGACGTGAAGTCTTTCGACGAGTGTACTGTGGTGTTAATTTCCTAAGTTTATTGCGGAATATTTTAGGGACAAATGGGTCTGGCTCGTTATAAACCCTGTTTTCACAGGAGCAACCGTATGTAGACACAGGTCCATATTTCTGTAGAAAAGTGAGTGTGTCTGTTAACGAGGCTGCAGTAAAGTAGTCATCCCATGGAGAGCACCTGGGGAGCTCTGTGAGTACCCCCCATCATGTATTCTTGCAGCTTCGATGCCGAGTATAATTTGGAGATCGTTTGTTTTTCTCATTGGGAGGAAGAATCGGCCAGAAACAGAATACTATCTTATAATCACTTATAATCGCTACTAACGTGTGTGATGACAGGGTGATGTCACAGCAGAAGACTAGGTCCAGTATACCATCTGCATGCGTGGGTTGCTCGATGTATTTCCTGCAGCCATAGATATCTGTGACAGCAAGTATTTCACCAAAGCGCTGTGGGCCGCGACCGGCCTCCTAGTTAACTTCAGGTAAGTTAAAGTCACCTGCAGCAGTTCGAAGTCAACAGTGAGGGATCTAGCGTGGGCAAATGATCTTGCCATCAGTTCATCATTTTCTTTTGTTGACATGACGCTCTATACACACCGGCTATAGGGCTTTTGTAGTTGGCACCGTTTATAACGATCCAAAGTGAGTCCGGCAGATCACTGAAGATGTCACCTTCAATCTTATTTAAGGTAGCAAGGCTACACACGTAGATGAAACAGCCTCCACCACGCTCGGGGTCATGATTAGTGCGATACAGAGTATAACCATCTATACACGGGTCTAGGATTGAGTCAGTACGCCATGATTCAGCAACTAGTAATGTAGTTGATTTGGTCAGTAAAACCATTATTCTTGGCTACTGTGGCTTGCAAAGTAACTTACTATGTCTCTCAAGTCCCGGTGACCAGAAGAATTTCTGGCATTCAGTTCGCTAAACGATGCACTGCCTATGTCTCGGACGTGACAAAACTCAACAGCGGGGTGTGCCGGTGTAACTGGTGAGTTTCTGCCGCTCACAAGTATGTGATTGCTTAGTTTTTCACGGCACTTGTGGGTTGTTAACGTGCACCTCTTCTTTACTTTTGGCGTAAAGTATGGCTTACGACCGGTGTAAGTCAAGGAAACTGGTCCCAGTCCTGTTACCAGGGGGTCAAACGAGCCTAAACACCATGGTCGTACACACTGTGCGAGACCCGAAAACAATTTTGGTTGGGTTTATGAGTGGGGAAGTTTCTGGCAGAGGGCATACATCTGTTCCCAAAGTGTTGGCCAGGATTATTATGATGCACAGCCGAACAGTGGTTAGATATTTGTGGTACGTATGACATTTGAGCGTTCGGTACGCTACTCGGCACCACGTTATGACCCCTGTGATTAAAGGGATGTGGTTCGAAGGAGTGTCTCGTGTGATGCATCTCGAGTTGTCGTGGCACTCATTTCTGAAAGAAGGGTTTGACGGAAAACTCGCTTTTTGGGTTTGTGTATTGCTAGTGTCTTAGCTATGAAGTATTCCTCTCCGTCATTAGAAAGCACGTGTCTGAAATGGTCTTTCTTCAGAAACGTTTTAGTTTAAGATGGTGAGGTTTCGCCCGAACTTCTGAGTTTTCTGTCACCCCGCAGTCTTCTGTTTACGGTGACCTTAGGAGTACCAGCGGTTTTCTCTTTACCAGCAACTGAAGGGTCAGGTTCACTTGTAGCTAGATTTGATCGAGAGCGTTGTACCGAGGAACAGGTACATTCGACAGAATTACTGACCATATCAGCACTTTCTGATGGTCTGTTCGTGCACACAGCGGCCTCTGCGTTTAAAGGTGATGAACCGGTCAGACTACTTCTTTTTTGCTTTCTGCGTTGGCACGCGGTTTTGTCTTGTGCAGTAGCAATATCTTTTGAGCCGCTACGCAACCTCATGTGGTCTTGTAGTTCAATAAATCTTTTGGCATCAAATGAAGCAGTGAACTCGAAAATCATGGCGTAACTAGACTGTGCTGACTTTTTGAGGAGGCGCTTACAGTCACCGTGTATTCCTGCCGTACAGCATGAGTTTAATACCCTTGTCTTAACTACATCCAAAGGTGGGGTATCAGGCATGTTATAAACGATAGCCTGTTGGGACGACGATAGTCTCTTCATCACCTATGTTGCCGGGTGGTCTACCAAGTTTTCTGCTTTCACTACACGGTCTTCAACTAAATTTTCATGCTTCCGTAGAAGATATGCTAATGGATGGAAATCCACAACTGTTCTCCAGATCTCTCCAGTCATGGCCTCAGTGTTATCGATTTCTTTCCTGTGGTCGTTAATACTGCTACTCATGACTAATGTGTCTTCAGTTTGACAAAATGCGTGGGGCATACCAGTTCATCGGGAATGAGGTATACGGAGCAATAATGCTTGTCACACAAAAGAGCACTGGAATGTTCAGTCTTTGCTTTTTCTCACTAGAGCCGTCGAGTTTAGAACGTTTGGCCTTAGATCTTTCAACTCAAAAAGACGTTAAAATAAAAACTTAGTGCTGAAACAGAAAAAATAGCAAACGCCCAGTATACCGAAACGTCGGCAATTCGGTATGTGACGAGAATAGCGGAGCCATTAGCCAAATATATGGGACAGGTTGAAACATCACTACAAAAATATGGTAGTAAGTAGTCAGACACAACAGGAAATCTGCAAATTGATATGATCAAGAACAACGTGAACAAGAAGCGTATAGATTCAACTTCACCGAGTCTTATGGAATGCCTCTCTGAGAGCTAAACTCAATTCAGAAAGATGGGTCAGAAATATCCGAAGGGAGTGCCGCCCTTTGGACTTGTCGCTCATTGAAACCCTGTGAGGCGCCCTTGGAGAATCAGCACTAGTTATGCTCCCCGATGTGGCATTAAGCGTCGTGTAGGCACCTAGTTGGTGGGAGTTTCGCAATGTCTTCCTTGGTCGACCGCATTGTTCTATAAGGACTTGACGCGATCCGTTGGAGGGGCTGTGCATTCTAGCACCCTTGAAGTACTCACCAAAGATGTTTTAAGCTCTATGTGACTGTACATCATTAGTGATCCACCTGCTCTTGCTAGAGGATTTCAGAAATAACTACTGGGAAATCCTTTAACGAAACACGTCTCTCATTTTACTTCCTGATGGAAATACGTTGTCCGCCCAGCTGGAAGGAAATGATCACCCGCCCACTTCTTCTGACATCTCCACATTTAGGTCACCTGCGCATGGTGAAACAATGGTAAGAAATCACAAAAAACTGACTATGCAAAGGTCAAACTAAATTTCAAATATCTCATCTGGCTTCATTTCCATAATTTTTATGACCGGGATTCCAAAACGAAGGCCCTGAGCTGCACCATCAGTTGTCGTCCACAACTCTCAAGCCACAACTGTTTCCGGTGGGACCAGGCAAGGGCACACATTTATGCGATATCTCTGCTAGTCAACCACCCAGGTGGTTCCAAAGAGATGTCAACGCAGCGTCTTGAGTACGTTGCACAAAACGTTCCACCCAGCCGTACGACCCACCACCAGGCTTATTGCACTACGTTTCTGCTGGCCTGGAGTGAACAAAGGCGTTAAGGAGTGGGTTCAGTCGTGCTCAGCTTGCCAGAAGTGTAAGGTCATGTGACACACGTTAAACCCTTTTGGTTCTTCTCCAGCCCCACACATGCGTCTTGACCACGTCCGTGCAGCTAATGTAGGACCTCCACCAGAATCTAGTGGATTTGCTTAACTTTTCGCCCACGTGGATCGTTTTGCGCGCTGGCCAGAAGCAGTACATATTAGGGATATCACTGCTGAAACTGCCGCCGGTGTTTTTGTCGAAAGATGGATAGCGAACTTTGGATATTCATCTTACGAAGCAACTGACCGTGGGCACCGATTCTAGTGTGGGCTACCCCACACTTTAACTGCACTTTCAGGTTGTGCTCGGTTCCGAATGATAGCCTGCCATCCACAAGCAAATGGAATGGTAAAACGCTTCTATCGACAGCTGCAATCATACCTCAGTGGATCGAGGCTCTGTCTCTAGTCCAAATAGTTGTTCGTATTGCGTTGAAAGCTGGTGCTGGATGCGCCACTGCAGAACCCGCTTATGGGACTACTCTTCGCTTACCAGGTGAGTTTGCCTCCCCCTCAACTTTCAGACACTTTTTCGGCAGGATATCTTACGTGACTAGGCTTACAAAAGCAAAGCGTTTGGTTAGGCTTACTCCTGTTAGATCTAAGACGGCTGATGTCTTCGTTCACCTCATTTTACAAAGCACGTCGCACGTGCTCACTCGCCACGAGGTCGTCCGTCTACCACTTGAACGATGGAACATTAAAAGTGACCAAGCGACATGAGGAATTCTATACAACCGAGCGAAACGGACGTGAAGATACCGTTAGTATCTGCCGTTTGAAAGCAGCTTATTCCGAAGGCAACCTCATCGTGAACGACGTTTCAGCTCGCACAATTTTTTACTCACTGGGAATGCGAAAATCCTCCTTCATTTTACCTTTTTATGTCAGTTTTTTACTACCACGTAATGAAACTTTTTCGAAAAATGTGGAAGTAAGCATAAACTTTATTTTCGGTATATTTATCTACAAATGTTTCCCATATTTCCTAAACATTTCGTGGTATTAGAGACCTTAATCTATGTTCCAGGTGCAATGAGCACTTAAGGGAACGTCAAAGGACACTGAGGACCGCGATCCACGTACAATTCGATTTATTGTATTTTATTTCTCATTCCCCATGGTACCCTAGGATAAGTTCAGACGGTCAGGAGCCATTTCTCACAGCGATCCCATGGGAAGAGTTTTACCAGCGGGGAAGCCGCAGGGTCTTTACTTCCGGCTGGTGTCATCTTAGGGTCCTCATGAACCCACTAAGGGGGAGTGATCTGTAGCGCCACACACTTCTCCAGAATCGATCGTCTAGGGTTCGACGAGATTCAACATTGATGCCAACCCTTATAGTTTAACTTGACTCGTTAGGCTGAAGGCACCAAACCAAGCATTCTAGCCATTCGACACGCTGTCGTGTTACGTTGTACTGTTCGTAAGCGACCCTTTTGCCATTTAGTTGGAGTGGTTCGGTATATTGGCAGGACCTCGCAAGTGTAGTATTCCATTCGACTAGGTTCTTATATTCTCTCTTGGCCTCATATTCTTAAGTATGTGGCAAGTTGGAATAATTAGTGATTAGTCTCTGTGTCCATCAAGTTCGCACCAGGACAATTCGTAAGCTACCATCTTTGTTGTTAACTTCATGACTGAAGAATCTATCACAGCCCTTTCCCTTGATGCTCTAATAACATCTTAGACCCAGTTAGAGACTTGCTGTCAAAGGTGATATTGAGGATATCATATGAGGAAGAAAAGAAAGTTTGTGGGTAGCCGTGGAGCCAGGTCAAAAACAGAGTGAAATTGCTACGTGCTACTGAACCCCTGTATTCCGCTAGGAACTCAAGGGACGAATAATGATAATAAAAGAGACTTGTTGTACCTATGGACCGTAATCATGGCGCTGCTGAGTGGTAGGGCTATAAGTACAGAGCCTATTAACAAATAATTGTTTATCTCTGTCAGTTTTCAGGAATGAAGATTGTGGGCCAATTACCAACTTAGTACTTTGGCGATCCAATCTCTCTCCAAAAACATTAACAGCGAGGACACTGCGTTGTCTGGTGGAAAAGTTCAACGAGTTGCCATCCCGTGCTAGGAACATGTTTCCAGGCGTAGACAATTTGTCCGCAGTTTATGACATCGTAGATGGTGTCTTCTGAGATGAGGAGTTCTAAATGAGAGAAATGAACCAGATGGATTAAAAAAGTAGATATTCTTCAAAAATACGGTTAGAAGATTAAAGAAAATTGGTCGATCTGGTCTTTCTTGTCAGTTTTTTCTGGATCGGGTAAAGACCTACAACTATTCCATACAGAGAACTTATTTCATCAACGCAGATGTAAGACAGAAGGAAAAATTACTCACTGTTTCTGCACCGAAAACTTTGAATTGAACCATCAATTCAGAAAAATTAGCTTGTTTCATGATATTTGTTGCCTAACTTTAGACTGCAATACGGACTAGAGTTGAATAAATACTATCGGTCTTCAAAGCAATTCTGTAGGTCCTCTGCTAACCCAGTGTAATAACTACGATCAAAAATGACACAGAAAGAGTCATATCCACTCAGAGAAGAAAAAAGAACTGTCATACCTACGAAGAAAATCAAATCAAAATATTTCGGGCATTGGGAACTTTAGACAATTTGAATGTTTGGCTAATGTGCACGATATAAAGTTTGCGCTACCTTTGAGCACGTTATTTCAATGCTTTCAGCAAAGGATTTTTATCGCTCACTTTGTGGGCAGGTAAAATAGTTTTCATTGTTTTCCCACTAAGCAGTTTCAAAGGAATTATAATTAAGCACATGCTTTACCTTTTAAAGTTTCGTATCGGATAGTTGTTTACAACTAAATGTTAATAAGTCCGATACGCAACTATAATTGTATTCCTGGCTAAAGATTGATTTCTTTTTGAAAGGACGGGTTGCTGATATTCATTTTCATACCTCTGATCTACAATAACACGGCAAACCATGACTATATTTGTGTGCTCATAGGCAAAACAATTCTGTTGATACCATTGTCGGTTATATTTACCTGTCTTTGATAAGTAGATGGAGGAGTAAGGAGCATGGTAAAAATTAAACAAGAGGAAGGAATGGCACTATCACAGTCGAGAAACCTTGTAGAAAGTGACCAGAATTCGCATCAACTGGTAGATTAGGATGTGTTCAAGATACAAAAGTATATACTGCCTGTGAATCTATACCATTGCCTTCGGTTCTTATCTATGAAACTGCCGTTTCTGTAACTCCAAGCAATAAGTCCACACCTTGTTTTCAAATGAAAACCGAACCTTCACAGAGACAACTGCGTGAATAGCAGAAGTCGATTGACCCAATACTTTCACCATCATTAGTTGAACTGGAACCGAATGTCAAAGAGTTTTGAGATATGCTTTGCCTTCTGAGCACAGGCTGCCATGCTTCTTAGTACTGCGTATTGCATGCAGAAAGGTGGTAGTAGGAATACAGGTCACATTTCGCATCTGCTTTAGTTGATGAGGGTTCATATCCTCGACCCAAATAATATTCATCGCATCTCACTTAGCAGCTTAATTATTTCACTCTGTGCCGGTGGAAAAATTTTTGTGCTGCTAATTTGTCCAGCTATCCTAACTAACTAGGCGTCTGGTCAAAGAGTTTAAACCATAGACGTTTCTAAGTCGACAAAGAACAACCTACATTTATGCATCTACATAGGCATTCTGTCAACTACCAGTTCCAAACCTTTGATGATTCTTTCTTCGCCATTACCTTACTTCAAATTAGCTGTGAAATGGCAAGTTGTGAAGTACATTTTACTGACTCGCATTCGACATATGCAGATTTGTGGATACCTGTACTAAACAGGAGAGTATCGTTTGTAAGTTGTTAGGGGTATGAATCTGCTAATGGAGACTTCTTGACATCGAGTATGCGAACAGTGTCGTTTTACTGTGCCATGACATACAAGTCACTTAAGTCACACTCAACCAATCAGTGATCACTGCCCATAAGTTCCTTATTTTCTTTCTGCCATTGAACTGCAAAGTGCTTCAGCAAGATTGGTGAAAGCCTGCATCTACATTTACTCTTGGTCAACTGTCCGAAGTTGTTTAAAAGTTTGTATCTGGGTAGTTGTGTGACTGCTGGTTCGGGTGTGACTAATAAAACTTCCAACCATATATCTTGTTTAGTCTTTACTTTTTTTAGTATTTTATGACGTTACTTTCTATTCGTATACCCTCCTTACGACTCCCACTTTGTATTCATGAGAAGTATGAGAACTTTCACCAGTACATCTTAATATAAATTTGTTTGTATCTCGACACTGTTCTCGAAATGGAAATTGGAGTTTCGTATTTAACAAAACCAGGTTGTGACTTACCAGTTTGAGTTGTTATTCATCGTAGACTGACATCAGTTAGAGGAACAAAGGAATCCTGCGAGCAGTGGACAGCTGTTTCGTTTAGGCATTTGACTTACGACCAATGAGGAACTGGTATGAACCCAGTTCCATCTGTGAAAGTTTGGACAGTCTGGTATTGCCGCACTGGCTGGGGTTTACAAGCTGTTTCAGTAGCCAAATGTTGTTTGTATCCTATTGTTGTTCTTTTGAAATAACCGAATATGTAGTATTTATTGTCGTGATCATGAGTTCATTTGTCCAGAGTAAGGTATCCACTGTTATATAATCAGGGATCAGGATGTCGTAACAAGGGAAGTTAAGATGGTTGACTCACATAGAGGCACTGATGAATCATCTCACACGCGACTACAATCAAAATATGAGAAAGAGAAGTTTCAAAATTCGAACAACCTGCTTTAAAAGAAAGAGACACTCATGAAGTCTCTACTTACTGAACAACCGACAAATGCCTGGTTCATCACGTTAGATTGCAGAAAGTATATCTTCCTGTAGTTTGCCCAGTGATACATTGGACTGAAGTAGTTAACTCACTATTTTCTCACAAATAAGAAGTCATTGGTACACTATTCTGGGTTGTGGGCAGTTCCCTGTTGCAGGATTGACAATTATTGGTCCACTGCTTTGTATTGTCGTATAGTAAGATAAGCTGGGATATATGTACAATGAGATTAAAATAAAGCAATTATATACTACTTATAGTATGCTAGTTTATAGGGAGCCGGTAAGTTGTTATAGTTGAGTGTTGAACTGTATACCTGAGTCGTTGTAAGCGTTATTTTTGGGAAGTAACCCTATGTAACAGTATGCTTATAGAAGTACACTTAGTTTTGTTGTTGGATGAACACGTTTCACGTCCATCCATCCAAATCAACCTAGCACCAGGCATTACTGCGTAACGGTCCAAGTTGCCACACCTCATATCAGTACATCAAGTAAAAAGACAGTGAACTGAAAGATGAAGATAAGAAAATTCAGTCAAAAAATATATAAAGTACGAAAAGAGAGAAAGGAAGAATGAGAAAATGGTGAGATTCGGTATAATGTTAAGATGAGGATAATGTGTGTATACATTTGCACCACCGACATCGGTTCTCAGCCATATCACCTAGAGTCTCCAACCACTGGTTCCTCTTGTCCCGCCGATCCCAGCCGGCTAGTCTACATCAACTCACATGGCTTAAACCAACAGTTAGAGACTTCATACATTGGTGCCATGTTTCAGTCTGGTCACCTCAGGCCTTTTTCCAGCCTGGACCTACCTTGGCCAACATTGTGTGACGAGGCAGTCGGCGACTAAGCGTACGTAATACGCGTCCCAACCATTTCAGTAGATGAAGGTTCATAACCTCGTCAACCGACTCACCTCTTCTCCCTAAAATTCTGAACCTGACTTCTGCACTACCCATATGAAGACACCACAGAATACAGCTTAGATTACGAAGGAAACGGTAGTCAAACGCTTGAAGCCTTCTCATGTCTTCCACCTTCAATGGTCATGTTTCAGAGCCATACAGTAGAACAGAGCGGACTGCTATGCAGTACACGCGACCCTTAATAGATAATCGGACATGATGGTGGCACCCCAGGTGACGTAAGTTGGCGAAAGTCAGTCGAGCATTTTGTATTCGTCCAGAGATTTCATCGACCAGTGAGTTAGCCACCAGGGCTTACCCCACTTCCCAGGTAAGTGAAGTGGTAGACACACTCAATCACTGCACTCTGTATTGTTAGCCGCAATGGGGCACTGTTGAAGACCAATCCTGGAGCAACAATTTGCATTTAGGTGGTGAGAACCATATTCCAAATATTCTCAAATTCCCACTCAGTGTTCAGAAGACTCTGCATCTCGTCAGCGTCTTCACCTAACACGACTATGTCATCTGCATATTCCAGGTCTAACGAACATTCTCCTGTGATTAGGTCAACCTCTGTGTAATCAGGTGACGAGGAGACCTCCATTAGAGTATTTATGATAAAATTGAATAAGAATGGAGACAGTGGGCAGTCTTGACGGACACCACTCGATGAGCACAGCTCCCTGGACATCTCATCATAGGCTCTAACACGCCAACGAGTGGTCGAGTAGAGAGCCTTCAATAAGGTGATGTACTTACTCGGGACACCTTTCAGTGGGAGACATTGCCATAAGACTTCTCAATCAACGTAGTCGAATGCCGCCGCCTTCAGGTCGGAAATATAGCCAATGTCGGGTGTCGGTAAGCGTGTCTGTGTTCCAAAACCTTGCGCAGTGTGAATATGTGGTCGAAATAAATCTAAAGCCTGCTTGGTTTTCTCGGGCTTGCTGTTCCCGAGCTCCACTCAGGCGTCGGAGAATTATAGAACTTAGGATCTTAGACACTATGTTTGTCAGGCTGATTCCTCTGTGGTTATCACAAGAGGACTTCTCGCCTTTCTTGAAGACTGGGATGATGAGTGACTTAGACCAGTCGGAGGGGATCGTATTTGATTCCCATATACTGGCTAACACTTCCGTTAGCCTGACTAAGAGAACTCTACCACCATTCTTGTATACCTCAGCAGGTAGTCCGTCTGGTCCTGCTGCCCTTCCCGTTTCAGGCTACCTACCGCTTTCTCAACTTCTTCTAGTGTTGGGGGACCTGTCTCTATGTCCCATTCAGGGTCCGACTGGATAGCGGGCAGCGCAATGGTGGCTGGAGGCCAGTTAAACTGTTCCTCAAAGTGTTCTGCCCATCGTCCCAGTCGCCTTCCCTGCGAGTGAATCGCAGATCCGTCCTTCTCCGCTATAACCTCACTAACTGTTGTTGACCATTTCCCCCAGTCTCCTTAATAAGTCTAAATAACTGTCTACTGTTACCGATCGCCGCTGCCTTTTCCATCTCTTTAGCCTTTGCTGCCCACCACTGTTCACGATCGTTGCGCAGACTTTTCGTCAGTTTATTTTTAAGTTGCGCTCGCTCTTCATTGTACTCAGAGCCTGCAGGGATGCATTCACGTGCATCCATTAGTTTGGAAGAAGCTGCTGATATCCACTGGCTCTTTTTAGCCATTATCTTGGAGTCGGCTACAGTCTCCAGTGCTGCTTTTACAGTAGACTGAAGATGGCACCAAGCTTCTTCTGGATGAGTGACAGTCTTTTGTTCCGATAACTGCCTAGCCAACTTCTCACTGAACACGGCTTTGGTGTTTTCGTTGTCCAGCAGAACTCGTAGTGGTTTTGTTGCCAAATTTTTTCTACGTCCATTGAGACGCAGGCATATACGTGCTCGGACCAACGCATGATCGCTGTCCAAACACGTACTCCAGAAGGAGCGGCAGTCTTCCACCGATCCTCTCCAGCGATGACTAATAGCAATGTGGTCTATCTGTGTCCATCGCTGAGTCGAGCTCGGTGGACGCCAGGTCAGACAGTGCCTTTCTTTATGTCTGAAATTTGTGCTGGCTAAAAATAGGCGGTTATCTGAGCATAGTTGTAATAGGCGATCACCGTTATCTGTACGTTCAGCTGGGATTCCGAAAGTGCCACCTAAGTGCCTTTCTGCCTCACTCAGTCTACCCACCTGTGCGTTGAGGTCACCTGCAACAACCACTACGTCCGAACGTTTGGCTTTCGAGAGGAGGTTAGACAGTTTATGGTAGAACTCGTCCTTCACTTCATCCGAACTGCAGTCAGTGGGTGCGTAAGCAGAGATTACAAAGAGACAACGGCGAGTCTCACTATTCCTTTTAGTTCTCACTGTGCCGTTCAGCCTCATAGCGCAGAGGCGACTATCAACTGGGATCCAGTCTAGTAGTGAGTTTTCTGCCCTGGTGCTTAATGCTATACCTACACCTGCAAGACCACGAGAGCTAGCTATCGAATCTCCAGAAACTCGAAGGGTGAATTTTGTGGATTCACCAGATTGGTCAGGAGAGGTCAGGTGAATAACCACACTTGGGTCCTGTATGCGTGTCTCACAAACACAGCACACATCCATGCCCGAGTTGCTAGAGTCTTTGCCAACGAAGCCTGTTGGCCAATTTGACGGAGGGTGCGGACATTGAAGGCTCCAATATGTAATTTGGAGCGTGGTTTAAGGAGACCAGTGATGCTGTTCTGTGGACTCAGATCGTTGTCGAAGGCTGCAGAGGTAGGAGAAATTGAAGATGATGCAGTATCATTAATTAAGAGAC
This sequence comes from Heterobilharzia americana, assembly GCA_944470555.2. Taxonomy (NCBI): domain Eukaryota; kingdom Metazoa; phylum Platyhelminthes; class Trematoda; order Strigeidida; family Schistosomatidae; genus Heterobilharzia; species Heterobilharzia americana. The sequence goes on along the minus strand of OX104134.1, from coordinate 108,492,751 downwards.
GTGAAGGAAGATTAGAAGGTAATGATGGAGGAGGAGGATAGCAGTCAGAAGAAACTTGGGTGCTGACAGAGTTGTGAGGGCGGTTGACACTTCCCGGCTGCCCACACCGTGGAAGGCTATTTCTTCTTAAGGTACCTGAAAGAGATTTGTGTGACCGCAGAGCCCATCGGACATCTGCTTGAGGCCTGTCACACCCAGCCTTTTGAGTATGGTTGTTTTGGGGCCGGATGGTCGAAAGGAAACGACAAGTGAACCAACACCGCCGGCCCGGCAGACCGTGGGGCAAGGTGGAGTGTGTTATTTTTGGGGCCGACCTTTTCTAACCCCCCTTCCACTGAGAAGGCAGCATCAGCATGGCACTGGCGATCTTCCAAGGGAAACACCTTACTGCTGTCACACCCCATCCAGCTAGGAGTAGTACGACTTCGCCCTCAGACCCCCATCATAGTGTAGCAATTTACACTATAACGGTAACTGCTTTTCGTCTAACCACTATCCAAGAGACCTTTCTGGTATGGTAGGACCTCGAGGGAACAAGTGTTCCACCAGCATAGCTCGTTGGGTCATTGTGATATGCAAGCCTGACCACTACTTCAAGGTAGCAGCTATCGGTCGGGCATGTTTCACGTAGTTTTAAAACTGTCGGCTATTCGTTATAAACTATTAAAAACATGCACAACTGCTTGAAGGAGAAGAGAAGTAGAAAAAAAATAAGTATGGATGTAGGAAGGAAGTGGTTATCTTTAAGCTTTGTTGTTCTGTTTTCTACCTTTTATGTGATTTCTATTCACCACAGGGCGAACTGGAAAATACAAGTGAAGGTATTTCATCGATAGACAAATTGGATACATTATATGCCAATAATGACCCAGATGTGATATCATTTACAAGTTCGAAGCAGGCAATACCCGCACCATCAGGAAGCAATACTGCTAAGGACAGAAGACGTGTTGTGTTTGGGAGTATCGATGATAATGATAGCTCTTGCGGAAAGCTTCTCGAAATGTTTGACAACGAAAAGAGTGCGATGCTTGTAAACAGTTCTAATAGTGTATCTTTGGATTCTGAGTTGAAGGTTGAGGAATTATTCGCGAATGAAATGTCTAGAAACCAACAAGTGACAAATGAAAACAATGACCAGTATTCCAAAATTGATCTTTTCAGTACTTCATCGGAGTATGTGCGGATGTCTGCCGGTAATTTGTTGACTCCTTTGGAACGTGGTGAATTATTGATAAGGCAAATGTTGAGGCCCACCGAGTTGGAAAAGTTTTTTAGGTTTGTTTGATTATTTCATTTCGTTTAGTATTGTGCTTTAGAGTTGAGTTGTTCTTACTAGGGCCGTATTCATGACTCCGAGGTTTATTGTCTGGTATATTCAGTGGTTATTGTTGATTTTTGGGTACCGATTGGTTTCAAGGTGGTATTCATCATAGACTGACACCTAGAAAACTATTGAAAGCCTGAAAGCACTGGACATCTGTTTCGCCTTACTGTGAGACTCCTCAGCAGTGATTGTTGTGGGAATATTGTAATTGACTAGTATTGAAATATTATTTAGGCATATCACTTAACAGAGGAGTCTAAGAATCAATACAGGGCACCAGGCAATGGCATACTTCTACAAATTACTAAACTTAGTCATCATTGGAACGAGATAAAATGTGTGTCTGTGTCATATTGCAGGAGGAAGAGATGGATTTAGAATGCTAAATCATCTGGTTAAACTGAGCTACATACGGTTTTTATTATCATGGTACTATGGCTTAGTGGTTAGTTGATGACTTGGTTTTTAGCTAGTGGTCACTTATCAGATGCCCATTCTGAGGTGTGGACCGAGTAGACATAAGCACTAAACCTTACGCAATAGGTATAGTTCGCAACCGAGTACATGGAGTAGCACATGGTTTCTGAGATAATGCTAGCGTTTCACGTAACTGAAGATTCAGTTGCATAGCATCATTGTACTTTGATATTCTTCTGTGCTTGCCTGTTTTGTTCTAACTAGGTAGGTAGGTAAACGAATTTCACGTTGTCAAGAAATTCTGTGCATTGGATAGAATGATCACTTTGCAAATGATTTACAGATTGCACAGTTTTACTTTAACATTTCTAACAGTTGAGAAAAACGTATACCGGACGACGTAGATTGCACAGTTTTTAAGTAATTTTCAAAATAATCACTCTATTAGAGATATCGATTCCCTCAAGTCTGCTAGTTAGATTCAGTTAGTTTGAAAGATTCAGTGTGTGTAAGCCTAGTGTGTCCAGGTAGCTTACTGATGAGCTCAACTGAAAACCAGTGAAACAGCTGTCCAGTGTTTAGAATACTCCTATCTAGCTAATAAATTCTTCAGATTAGCGTAAGTATTTTCTAAATGCTCACGTTCATTGGTCTATGTGCTGTCGGATCAAACCTTGTTTGTGCAGTTTGATAGGAAACATATTGGAGCTGTGGCCCATTGGTTTTAGGACTTTCAATCTATGTATCATGAGTTTGAACACCGCTCCATCACCGAGATCTGGGTAGTATCACCAGACCTCACACAATGTGTAGCTCATTGTCTATTGTGGGAATGTGCACAAGACTGCTAAATGCGTTATAAAAAGAACTGGATGTTGATGTGGAACTTTAACGGACTATTTCTTGTTGCTTCTCTTTTACCCTGTTTTGAATAATCAGTGCTTTACCCATTTATTGCATCATTTTGTTGTTGGTTAGTATTGTATCCCTACACCAGACAAATCAAAACAACAACGAGTCAACAGTGAGTGAGTTACCTTATCTGCACTACCTCTTTCTATCATTCGCAAGTATTCTAATTAAGTAGCTTACCCTTTTTTAGACCTTGTACATTTTCTTCGTACTTTGTCAAGTAGGTCATCATTCATACTGGATGGTGTGAAAACCTGAGTCTGAGGTCTGTGATTTGAATCCTGTTGTGACCCAGGTTTTCATTTCACTCTTGATTACCAAGCAGTTTCAATGATAACGCCACTATCTTAGTTGGTCTCGGATAGTCAGCCGATGTCACGTTAGTAGCAGTAGGATCATATTCGCATAAAGCATCTTAGGGCAATAGTAGTAGATTGGATCAATTGAAGTTAAGATCAAGATCAACAGCATAACAGTTGTTAACAGTTATCATAGTAATAGTTATGTTTATGGCTTGCTTGTTTTACCAGTTCCTAAGTTTTATTTACTCTATGTTGATTCTGTTAATCAGTGATACGTACCAGAAAACTCCATTGTATGTGGAACATCCTGAGTCAGAACGTAGTAATTGGATGAGTTTATCTTCATTGCAAAAACTGTCAGTCGAGGTAGGTTTTCTCGTCGGAACGGTTTTGTTTTTCAATTTGTCTTTATGCAGATAATACAAGATTGTTCAGCTACATTTCGCTAGGCGATTTCACTGACCACGTTTAGACATTTGTACTAGGTTAAGTCAAATAATACATATAGACGAATATTATTTGGTTCATGACTTGGTCCATGAATATGGATGCATTGGTAGTCTATCCACCCTTCATTAACAAAATACTTACCAGTATGTAGAGAGAGAGAGAAGCATGTAGTCATGCTTAAGAAAAATATCGTTTATTCGGTTGACATGTTAGGCTAAAGGTATCCCTTGCTTGAATGAATGGTGTAGCAGTTAACTCAGAAGCTCGATGGTAGGTCACCTAATGTACTTAAGACAATATGAACATATCCACAGCCTGCATAATCGTAAGCTAACGGAGAACTCCAATTATTCTTCGTTTTGCGAAATTAGGGCCCATTAATGTAACCCAACCTGGTGAATATGCTGGACTATGAGCGACACTCATTGTGCAAGGGTTCGTGTCACCGCACCGTTGCCCCAGGTTGAAGTAACTAGAGCAGGTTTCAAACTTTTATTTTCCTAGTAAAATCTGGGTTTTAAGCAAATTAATCGCCTCTTTGTTGACTAAGCGATAAACACCTAGTCACTGTTCAGGAAGTTACAGTGCTTAGTTTGGTAGCATGTTAGTAACCGTATTCAGGTGATATTTTTATTATCTCCGTTCATTTCTTCCTACTTAATGTTGCATCTCTTTGTTGTCTCATATGCGTTTTGCGACTACATTATTTCCCGTGGTTAATAAATTTCTATAAACTTTACAACTACTTGTAGATGAATAAAACCTGACCACTGATTGATTATACAGATATTCTTCATTTCGCTTTACTTGTTTCATCCCATTTCCTTTTCTAATTGTGACAACGACGAGCCATGTATGTTGTATGAGAGTTAGTGGTACTACTCGCTTACCTAAACATCAGTAGATGGAGCGGGGTTCGAACCCCCTTTTATCCAAGTGGGGAAGGGCACCTTTCTAAACTAATGAGTTATAGTGACAGCATTTCTATTGTCAGTCATCGTCCTCATGACCGAACACCATGTAAACTGAAGGAAATCGGTTTCATAGCGTAAAAAAGAATGAACAGTCAGCTATACGCTTGTGTGTGAACTCCGTTGTGCTTATTATAGTTTGTGAAACTGAATATAACCAATAGGACTTTTGGAGTAACAGTTATTTCTTCTATAATTTCCTTCTTGTTTTTCGCTTACGGCCTTCTTCGTTTACTTAACCGTATTTCCGTTACCGTCGTTTCTGTTATTATCATTGTACACCTGAGTTTCATATCATGCTTGGGCCTACATTGTTACCGAACGTCCTAATTGACTACTAACTAACTGCTCTGTTCAGGATGACAACCTAATCTATATCTTCAAGCTATTGAATTTGAACACCCACTCAGTGATTTTGAATTATCACCTGACCAGTTGAAATTATTTGTTTCTGTGTGGTAACACCTTATTGAAAGTCTGAGTTTGCTCTTCATGTGTTTGTATGTTTTCTGATATTCCATCATGCTATCTGCAATCAGGTATGTAAAGTATTTAGCTGACGAGTTTTACTGATGTCTGTGAATTCCTGTGTTTTCAAGTTCGTTGCTTGTTTTGAAAGTAATATGACTATTATAGCATCAGTTATATAGTATTCAACAACAGGTATACCACCAATATTGTTGATCATCCAAGTATTTTCACGGACTAAATTTGTACGTTAGACGTAGTGAGTTGGTGGAGAGAACTAGGCCCAATAATTCATGTGTGTTAAAGGACTGGATTATTCCAAACCATCAAACAATCTTATCCGATCCACTCTGTAGCATAGGTGACGTTTTTATTTTTCATATGAGATTTACCGGTAAGATGTTACTTTCGATTTGTGAACTCCTGATGAATATTATCATGTTTTTTGTTCTGTCTACCTGTAACCTCAGGTGTGCCTGATTGGTCTAAGGACTCAACTTTCAACCAATGGGTGCTGTGTTCAAGCCCCGCTCTGCATACTTTGAGTTGAAACATCGGGTAATATCAAAAGTTCTCACACATTAAATGTAGCTCATAACCTCGTACAGAAACGTGGGTGGAGATGTAGAAAAGCGGCTTTAACTAACAATCAATAACGCTGCTTGGTTATTAGCCGGTAGAAGAGTAGTGACGAATAATGTTTACAATTTCATTCAGATCGTGAATCAGTTTTGTTTGGACAATGGATTATTTAGACGGAATAATCTATGCTCATCTAGTGGAAGCACTACTTTTCGTCTTGAGGAAGTATTCACCATACAGTGATATTTCCGACCAGAGAAGATTTTGAGCTGAATGAAGACAAATTTCTGATCTGAGGCTATCAGTGAAAATTAGCTCCTGTCGATTCAATGAAACTTCATTTTCGAGGCATTTTTCTTCTAAAACAATTATAACCTATAATTTTCTCGACTTAGTCGCAGACGTGCACCTAGACTAAATCGTCTGGCTTTCAAAAATCCTGGATATTAGCATTTGATCAATAAGTGGCTCTTGAAACTGTGGACAGTCATATGCATGATTAAATGCACAGGAATTGGCTTAACTTTTCCGTAGGAATATGAGAATATAATTTCATCACTGCGGTAGAAAATAATTCCACCCTAGTTCTTTTTATATATTTATCACACAATGAACCAGTAGTATGTGCATTTTGAGCAGAATTTTGCTGCTCATAATCATATCAAGGTAGTCATATAATTTCTCGGTTTTGTCTAATTGTTCTATTGTTTCTTATTCTTTGATTTAATTGACAGTAAGAATTTCCATATGCATGCGTAATTAGTGTTGCGTCATTTCTATTACACATGTTTTAAGTCCCGATTCGATAGACAAAGCTTTAGTTGTCAACTTCTCGCTCCACCAACCCGAGTTGTTTTAAATTTGTCATTGTGTATACCATTCTACTGTATGGTTGTGTGTGATAGCACGCATGGATGTGGTTGAGTTCTTCACTTGATTTCTTATCTTATCAGGGTCTACTATCTCCTATGTCTAGCTGGGTTTCTACGTTTTGCAACCAAAATTATCCCCTATCGACTAGTTTAACCTATGCATTTGATTTTAAAGTTATTACATGAAAAGGGTAAACCGAATTGTTATGTTCAATGGGCGTGATAGCATACTTTAGCCTATTAAGTTTATCAATAAATGAGTTTGTAGGTTTAAATGCCACTCTAATCTCAACTTTATTAGGAATCCTACGTAGGGCTTCTGATGTCCCTTCTTTGTATGGTTGGACTATGAATATTTTAATGTCCATCTTTTCTTTGCGAACACTTTGTGTTTGTAATTGTATTATTCACACTACTTTTACCACTCATTATGTTTCTGGATAAACTCACAAAGGTGATTGTTGAATGGCAATACATCCTTCATATGTTTCATTTCTTGAAATAGATTTTCTGCCTCACTAGTTAGTCTTTGTGTTCTGTTACATGGACATTTAGACACAAGGCTCCTTTAACTGATATTAGATGAGATAACCTAATGTCTAAGTATCGACTAGTGTGAAGGCTTTTTATAGACAGTAGTATTTAGACCTCTGCCTTGCCTTTGTTTGATTCTGCAATCCAACGTAGCTTCCTCTTCATCACCTCAGCTTACTTGTGAATTGGGTTGCATCAAATGCTGAGTTTATGTGTTTAAGAAATGTGTCAATGTATTGTGACTTCAACATCGTGAAAGTGTCACCCACATATCTCCACTATTCTTTGAGAGCGGGGTTCATTATTCCTAGGGCAATGTGTCCCCAGCTGTTGATATATATGTCTGTTACACTCGGGGATAGTCGTGATCTCATGGCTACTCTTTCAGTCTGTTAGTATATTTTATTCTGAAACTTGAAGAGAGTAAAAGTTGGGCATACCTGTACCTCTAGAATAGTTTGTTTCAGAGGTACCACCTTGATTGTTATCGTGAGTTGCTGATAAGCATTGATTTCATTCTTAACTGCCTCAAAAACCATATTAGTCGTCGTACTAGAGTATAGGCTAGTTACATCAAAGCTAACTATATTATAATCGTCTTGTTATTGTATATCCTCTAATCTTTGCAATGAAATCAACGCTTCAAGAAATTAAGCATATTATATAAAGGATACATTATCACTCATTAACTACTGTGAGTTCATCCAGAAACACGTAAGGAGGAGAGATATCAAAGTGCCTACGTAGGATTTCTAACAAGGTGGAGATTAAAATGGTATTTAAACCATTACACGATAGATGTACCGCATTGCCTGGTACATGCGATTGTTGAAAGAGTTTCTTTCGTTCGCTATCATTTTTGACAAGTAATGGAGACAGAAAGAAAGTATAACGATACTCAGTATAATGAAAACTGAATTGGGAAATAAGATTAGAATAAATGAGGAACAGATTCATACTATTAAATCTAGTTATTATGCCAGTTCAAACTTATCAGGGAGTCATAAAGCCCTAAACGTGAAAAGTGTCTGGGGTCTTTGTGCTCAAAGGTTTGGTTTCATCGTTTTATCTAGTTTTGTGATTTGTAGATGATAAATTATTACTGTTTGCGATATAATTTTTTGTTTTTCATTTTTCGAGCTGGTGTGTTTATTCTATGTTCGATATGTAGCAATAAGGATTGTATTTATGTTGTAATATGATATGGTTTTCACAAGCCATACAGAAAGATGCTTTCTTTCTGCTTGATCTGAGAAAATCCTGCAGTGCATCCTCCGATAAAGGATTGACTTTATCAATCGACCTTGAAATGGATATGTAAAAATCCAATCTTCTGAGGACTGAAGTAAGATAAACCTGTATGTAAACACTCATCTTAGTGCAGTAACAGGGAACCATTGGAAAGAAACCACTTCTTTCTAAAGAGTGTAATTATGCCAATTTGAAACTGGCAATCGTAGTGTTCTAATAGCACTAGATTTGTTATCTTCAATATACCTGAGAAAGAAGATACTGAATAGTGTCAGCATAAAAATATTGTTAATTAGAATTCGAAACGAAGTTAACCTATAATCATGCTGATTAAACGAATAAGGATCTGTTGACCACATATTTATCCTCCAGTCTACACGGTAAAACCATCAGAGATTCTACTCACATCTATCTTTATTTGACCTTTTAACAGTAACTCGTGCGATATTGGAGTTACTCTGAAAACCACCACTACGTGAATAGATGATTAAGTTCTTTCGTTTTATAAAAAGAAGGCTACCATTTTGGTTAAAATAGAGATAGCTAATCAGCTATTCCATCAGTTGCTAAGGTGGCCTTCAAAGCCAATCCATCCTGATGAGTTTTATTTATTTCGTCTAGAGGTTAGTCTTTTTAGGATATGGTAAAGGAAGTAGTTTAGTTATTTTAGCAGTTACTCAAATCCATTGTGATCTCCTAGTGTATCGAATCAACCAATTATGACGACCCAACAACTAACCAAAATGCTCATTCCAATTAACCTCACAGTGTGATACATCAATGTGCAGATGGCTGCTGAGTTGGCATTGTTTTTGACGTTCTGATGTTGTAATCCTACATACTTGTATGCTTACAAGTTTACATTGTAATATATCGCATCTCTTGGTGTCTATGTTGTACCAAGTTTGTTTTTTAAATTACGCTTTAATAATAAATGAATAAATAAGTGCGCAGTTCAGTGACCACATGCAAGTCTGTGTAAAATACTATGAACTATATGTATGGTTAGTTATACCATCCAGTTACAGTACAAGTCTTCTTAGATGCAGAAATGTGTAGACTCCTGATTCAGTGGTTGGATTTTAAGTACTTGGGTCACGACTAGAGCGAATACATAACAGAGTTGAAATATAACGCAACTGTTCTTTTCTTTTTCAAAAATCTATCTCTTTCCCAAAGGAGTCCCTGGTTTTTGGCCAACATGTGGATTTGATTGAAAGTGAAGGTCTACGCCATCGCATTGTTAATCCACCTGGTAGAGCTTTAGCTGGAATTATATGGGACCATTTTCAAGTAAGTTTTTCTTTGCTGAATGCTAATTTCAATTTGTATGTGCCTTTTTCAAATTTCATTTCGTGTTTTAAATGTGTAGTGCACCATCTTGGCACCAAAATAATGCCAGGCCCAAAATAAATAAATAAACACTTAAAATAGCCAAATAGTCTTCTACGGAGTTTACGTATGATTCTAGTTCTTTAAGTTTATTTCAGAGTATAGGCTTCCTCACGTTAAGATTAGCCGTTTTTGCGTCTTCTTTGTTCTGGTTGGTAGCAACTAGCTCAAAGTCCCTTAGCTAAGCCATTGATAGACAGATAAGTAAACATTCTTCTAATAATAACACCTTTATTTTCGACTAGTAAATAAACTACTTGTCTGAGTACTTTTTACCATATAACGTGTTTTCCAGTTTATCTTTTGCTATCAGTACTTACACGTAGGTAAGGCACTGATTAGTTGGGTACTGGCACACATTAATTTGTGTTAGGCAATAGTAATACATCAATACCGACCTTACGGTTGGTGAGCCTGATTGCCACTTTATTATTGAGTGTCTAGGTTTTTCTTAAATACATATTTATTCATATATTCTAAGACCAGTATCTAGCAGGGTCTTATATGTTTGATTTTTTGTTTCTTACGCCTATGCTGTTATACTTTGCCAATGTTCTCCAATCATATCACCTGGTTTTTTTGTCTTATACCTCTATACACGTTTGTAGCTCAAGACTCCCCGATGCAAATGACCGTCATTATCCAGCATCCTACTTTTTGGACACACCTTCAACCTGGTTCACTCATATGAAAGCCCAACTCGCTCTTAGGCAGATTACTTTATAGGAGACCAAGACAAACTTGGTGATTGTCAGCCTCCTCAAGAATATTATTGACGACGCTGCTGCAAACCTTTATACCGTCTCAAGCATGCTTTCATGCAATATGTAGCTCTGACTGACTAGCGAAAGGTACATGAACCTTTTCATGATGTTGAGCTAGGCGATTGTAAGCCCGCCCAAAGGCTGCTCCAAAGGTGGCAGCTTGTTTCCGACTTCATGATCGACGATGAAAGAAAATTGATTGTCATGCAATCATATTTCTCGATGACGTTCTTGATCTGCCCCGAAACATCGTTGCATTGGATCGTAACCGAGAAACTTTCAATCTGGAATTTGTTGATATGATAGACGCTATGGTGCCGGCGCGAAAAAGTGCACTAAACCGTATACTTTTGACACTAAGCAACTGGGAAACGTGTAAGCCAGCACGTGATGGCGGTTGACGTAGCTGGGGAACCCCTAGCTTGTCGCTTCTTTCGGATAATCGATCTCCATTCAGGAGATCCGAAATCCGTTACCCAGTGTTTCACATACACCACTTGACTAATATTTAGAAAGGTGCGACAGTCTGCAGCAAACTTAAACTGATACGAGGTTATCATCAATTACCCGTACATCTGGATACCGTTAGTTGATAGCATCTCTCCCTGTGCTTGAAGTTAGTGCTGACCTGAAACAAGTTTTGTCGGGACAAAATAGCAACTGATGATCACCGTTGTTTGTAAACCTGTACCGACTGAGGTGGTTTGCACATGTCTTCCGCATACCGAGCCACTAACTACCTCGACGTACAATGTATGATTGACTTGGAAGAAGGAAGGCTCACGGTGGCCACACCAAGATCTGGGTGGCACCAGTCCATCAACTCTCTCTCTGACTCTTGGTCTCAGTCCACTAGACTGCTTGCTTGATGCTTGTCCTCCAGACAATACGAATCAATACCTCCATACCCTTGTTCACATGCCTCAATATATAAATAACACCGGTGCACATGTATTCATTCAATCATCGACAAATTCAACATTCCCAATAACTCACCTTCATCTTGCTAATTCATTTTCTTCGCATCCACCTACTTTCATATCACTCCTTCTCTACTCACTTGTTCTTCACATGCTCTTGCCAGGTGTGTCACAACGTGAACGATGCGCTTCTCTGCGAGGATGTACATTGATTTGTTTGTCTTTTAACTGTGTTCGCTTGCTTCTTTAAGTTCATCTCGCAAATTGGTCATCTGTGCTTTTGACTTTTTCTGAAATCTTGTGCTATTAACTGGTTATACTCACTTTTATTCGTAGCGGATTCACCACAGCATAAATAGTTTTCATTATAACTGCTGTACAGTGCACGGCTTTTTAGTTAACGCTCTCAGTAATTCATTACAATGCATATCATTGTTTGAGGAGCGGTAAAGTAATGTTCAGCATATTTGAAATCGTTTACTTTTAGAACCGTGGTGGGTTGCGTTTCCATAATTTGCAAGCATTCTTCAGACGTATTCGCTTTCGTCTTGGTCTTCTGCAAGAGTATTTCGGTTGTAATTTCAGCATAACAGCCAATCTGTTTCCCTCACAACCATCTGGATTCGTATACAGGGGTATAAATTCGGATGTATTTATTCTACAGCAAGAAGGATCACAAGTTTTGGAAATGTCAAGGTATAGTTTTAAAAACGATTTGTGAATATTCAGTACTCCTTTTTTTTTTAATCTATAACTGTGTTTATAAATGGATTTTTTTTGACCGAATGCGTTACGTTTGGAAATATAGTACAAGTGTTTTTCGGAGCTGTAGCTCATTCTTTTTGGCCAATTTTCTTCCAGTCATTAGTCATGGTTGAAATACAGATCTGTTTACCGAAGTTTAAGCAGCCAGATAGTAAGTATCATTAACCCTTTTACAGTAGATGTGGCTTATTTCCTACTGCACGAATGTGCATAAGGTTGCCTAGTGAGATTCTTTTCGAGTATTTGCTTTCGAACCCTTGCAGTATTTATTACTGCAGTGAACTATGTCAAAGTAAAAGGTTAAAAACTTTATCTCATTCGTCAAACGAAACTTTATTCTACACTGATGTAGTTTTAAGCGAACAAGCAGTATCGTTGACCAT
>OX104134.1:108380669-108480421 GCA_944470555.2 Heterobilharzia americana | reverse complement strand
TTGGACTGTCCTGGTCACTTCATAATGAGTAAGTCGTAGGTCTTGATAATTATCAGGTTTTAGTCCAGTGAACGTTCTTTGTTTCTGCTTGTTGTGGTTAGGCGTTGTGAAGGCGATAACACTGGCTACTCTCCACTGAAGGTAGTTTCAGTCAAGGTCTGTTCCTTAAATAGTGATTTTTCAGTGATGGCCGAGCCGAAATTTAGAGGTGAGTTGCTGTCCCACAGCGAGAGAAAAACAGAAACAAACAGCAGGCAGAAAAATAAACCAGAATTCCAACAAGGAGTGTGTTGTAACGACCAAAATCCAATTATTTTGGTCTGAACGCGGAACTGACTCAGAGGTGCCAGACTACGGCAGGCCCGACGAGTTCTTGCGTTCTGCTGTATAGTTCCTGAACCTCTGCGAGTGACGCATAGTAGAAGGTTGGACCAATAATATCAAAGCACTGCTTTCAGTAAATCAGTGGTATATTCGTAACAAATCTGTGACACTATCAAGGCAACAATAGGTCACATCGAAAGTGAGAAACGCACCGACGGTGCCGTTGGGTAACTATACAGTCCTAAAGTTCTCGCGTATAGATGCGTACTGAGAATCAATAAGTTTATTCCTGACAAAAGGGGATCAAAACTGTGTCTACTAGAATCAAATCAACAAGCAAACTTTTCCAGTGGTCAGTTAAAAGATAAACAGTCAAGTCACAGCGTAACCTTAAGTTGAACCAAAACAATGTGTCGGGCGCAGTAAACAACGTCACACTGTCAACTGTCCAGCACCACACCATAAGAAAGTGAAGCATTCATGATAAGTTCCAATCAAACGAAGACAAATAATGGGCTTAAGGCCAGAGGAGACGGTCAAATGACAAAATATAACTGCATCGACCAGGGTCGACGGTACAATATCCATTAGGAGGGCAAAAATATTCACACAAATGTCGACACTGTCCATTAGGGTGATCAGGAGGGATTTTCAGATCATTTATTCCGTTACGGCGTGTTCCCTATGTTCATGTTTCCTCTTAACTTTTTCCGCTATCGGATACCAAAGAACATATATATTTGCTATCGCGTAGCGTAGAACTTTTATCTTTGGTTACTGTACTGGGTAGGGTAGTACCAGGTGATAACTCATGGAAGTTTCCCAGACGCTTCGTATGAGAGGCCAGTGCACGTTTGGTGGATGTCTCATTATAGATCAAGAGGACTTAGTACACGAAAAGTCATGGAGAATAGTGTCAGTGTATTTGTTAAGCCGGATAAGTTGCCAGATGATAAGAAGCTGACTAGTAACCAACCAAATTCAGAGGTTGGTTTGGAGGCCTCCACTTTAGCAGGAGGCCTGTTCCACAACTGAGAGAATTTGACGATGAAGAAATTCGCACGTAAGCAGGGTTTAAATGGGTTCGTTGAGACGCTGTGGGCGCGGTTGAACAGATCGTGAAGACTGTTATGTTCAAACTGAAGCTCACCGCTGGCTGTTAAAGTGAATTTGTGTAGTAGGTACGGTGTTTGTGTGGAGTGTAGATGCAAGCTAGTCACAGAAAAAGAACGGCATTCAAATAAGTACTTTCACCTCATAAATTTTTTCGACTTTTGTCTATTCTCGTGAGTTACGAAACAAGAGATGTCATGTCTACATACTGATATAAAGACATAGTTGTGTCCCATGCTGAAGATTTTGTTTTCACCTATTTCAGTATCAGGTAAAACGCTGAAACTGGGAAACAACATTAATATGAATCTGGGGACTTAAGGCGTATGAACCTGCATAAATAATTCCAACAGATAAGGCAGAAAGTGATGCGAATCACATCCCAAAATTATTAAACTAACCGGGGCAATTGAGCTGACACCGTTACATCAACTAAAAGACCGCCATCGCCAGTGTAAGAAGGAAAGATTGAGAGTAGGGGTTTATCTACGGGTGAGTTTTTGGGCGGCGTGAAACGACTGGTCGTCTCATCAAGGGGGGAATTTGTAGCTTCAGAATGAGCCTCACCTTCTTGAGTATTTTGCAGCGAACTAAACTGAGTAGCTGCGGAGTTGCTATCTGATACCGAATGATGGCCTCCATGAGAAACAGATGTGGTTGGTGATGGTGTTGCGTCCGGTGCACTGTTATGTTGTGGTAGGGAGTAAAGGTTCAAGAATGCCCTTCCCAAGAAAGGATAGGTCATTTTGAACTGAGGACCTATGCCTAGGAGAACAAAGTTTAACCAAGCAACTATCCTTCAACCGAGAAATTGGTAAGCTTTAAAAGAAGCTGCACTAGTCACTGAAACCCTGAATTCGGCTGAATAATGAAAGAGGTGGCGAGCAATTTTCTACGGGCATTGATATCAAATACAAATAAACGAATGAACTAGAGTAACAGGGAAGAAGGCTTAGGTGTTCCTGTAATTGTGATGAATGCTCAGCAGGAATTAATACTGAGAGCTGCATAACCCCTGACTAATTATCAAACGCTCAGATTTTGCTTCAGTAGTTAGTGGCCCCAACCAGCAAAGTGTAAAGGCTGAGAGAAACAGAAAGGCACTTGGATGATATTTGTGTAGTTTAAGCCAGATGAAACGATAGTGACAATAGCCTGCAGCGACTTCTGAACAAACGCCCATCTCCAACCATCCTGGATTCCAGATGTAAGGAAACACGCTGTCTGACGTAGCAACTATCCACTTCAATTCAACGGTGGATATAGGGAGGTCACATCACTGCCAGTTATAGCTGAAGTGGGTCGTTGAAAGACTGCCACTTCTTCTGGGCAACGTTCTTGGATAGTGACCACCAGTTAGTCCAGTAACGTTTGTATACCGCTTGGAAGAACTTGGAAAGGCCGTCGTTAGAATACTATTCTTAGCACAGTTTGCTGGGGTTGAGTTTAAAGAGGGACTGGTTAAACAGTTTTTAAGACACAGCAATGACACTTGCTCCGAAGAATCTTGACAGAACCTCCAATCAGCCGTAGAAAACGTAGGTGGCCCACAGAGTAGTGTTGGAAACGGTCACTGCATATCAGCAGCCTGATACAGACCAAAAACTGCACATGGTAGAGTTCCAGCTGGCTTTAAACAAAACGGAGGGCACATGCAACTTGGATGTCGACTGAAAGGGGACCTACGTGATGGCCTTTCGAAATGGTGGGTAGCTCTGCCCCATATTCTGTTGTTCGCCCTAATCCCTCTTCCTTTTTTATTGTGGTCTAAGACCCTGATCACATTACTTGCTCCGTTGCTTTCTATGTCGATGTTCTTGTGCCAGGTATGGCAAACCGAATAGCCAGGAGGTGAAGCCACATACCATGTCCATATGACTGTCTAATTACGATGTTTTCTGCACGACAGGAATTCGTCTTGGGAGGCTAAGGGACCATCGGAACTTTTGAAATCTGCGACTAGATAACAGAACACATGGAGCGCTAAGATGTTTGCTAGAACGTTTGTTCTGGCCCAAGACATGAAACTAACTATGTGGTCATTATACACCAATAACCTTCACACAGGAGGAAAATCGCCTAAGCAGCAAAACTTTCTATCGTCACAGCAGACCAGGTTACGGCTAACTCAAATTTTTAATTTTCCCAAGTAGTACCTCAATCTGAGGATAATTATGGTGATAATAACAACAACAATCTCACCTTTCTCTTCCGGTTCTTTGTCTCTATACTCTCTTTATCAACTTTGCTGTAATGCTGAAAACAGCCGTTCGAGCCAACAAATAGGTGTCACGTTCCACTTGGCTAAAAGCGAGGTGAATCTATATAACCGTATTCCTAGAAAGTAAGAATAGCAAACTTTCTGGGGTGAACTAAATTCATTTCATGTGCCCTAAATCTTCCACGAGCGCACTAGATTTAAAACTGTGTGCAGTGTGCTATCAGTGTCCAGCAAAGGTCATCTGATACATCTCAACAGTAAGCAATGAATACGCTCCTCAAACCTAAACATCGATACATATATGTGGGAACGGAGATGAACCATAAGGTCCACGGCCTAAACAACCAGTACAAAGAACAAATTACAGCAAGTCGGACTTTAAAATCGACCAGTAAACAAGAAACAAAATACGACGTGATAATAGTATAGGGGTATGATTACAGCTCAAGGTGGCGGGAACCCGGCAAACGGTGGACACAGCTTGCTGTGCATAATTTTGAGTCCAGTGCATATGTGGAAGATTTAGAGCTCTAGAAATATATTTGATTCATCCTACAATAGTTGTATTCGATTTTATCCTTCATTTATATCCAGCGTGTTTAGTTGTGTTCATTGATTTAAGTAAATGGTAGCAGTTTCAGTTATTGCAATGGCTACAGAAAGAGTCATACAGTGCTGATCAGTTGATTGCTGTCTAATGACAGAGATTTCAGCACATCACTAACCAGTCATTG
Source organism: Heterobilharzia americana (assembly GCA_944470555.2). Lineage (NCBI taxonomy): Eukaryota > Metazoa > Platyhelminthes > Trematoda > Strigeidida > Schistosomatidae > Heterobilharzia > Heterobilharzia americana. The sequence continues at coordinate 108,476,029 of OX104134.1, read as the reverse complement.
AATATGGAACAGACAGAAAATTCTAAGTTGCGGTTGGAAAACTGAAGGCATTTGACTTCACATTTGAGTTTATTCTGTGAACCTTGCTGAACCACACTTGATCAATTCAATGTGTGTGGTTTTTGACAGATCAGCAATAGAAGAACAAGTAAAGAACTGTCTGGTCTCTGACTAATAATACATGGAAGATGAGATCAAAAGTTCCAGTTGAAGCAAACGTCCACTAGTTTGTTAAAACTTGCTGGGTGTCATACTCTGGCCAGCCGTCTGGGAATTCTTTGAGAAAGATACCGTACAAGCACCGAGCTGGACACGTGATACATCTGGTGCAGGTGCTGAGGTAGCAGTCTTGTTCCTGAGAACTCAGACCATTACTCAGAGATTAACTTGAGCAAGGTATTTGCTAAAAGGATTAAGTTAAGCTCGAAAGCATTACGGTTCCAAAAGTCAGCTTTAACGGTTAACGACTCGGCCAGAACTTGAGCGTTTTGGGTGAAAACGCAGTGTAAACCACTTATTACCCTTGCATTTAATTTGGAAACATTTTTCACCTCAAAATTTTTCCAAAAGTCCAATTAATTTGTCTTGCCTTACTGCGTCCAAGATAAAGTCCGGTGGAACAAATTTCCCGCCACATAGCTCATGAAGGTGCGTAAAGTGAGCCACCACAACAATCGGCGTAGCATCGAATTACATACGCCCTCTGTGAGAAATCTGGCACCCACTACACAATGCAAGTTACTTGACATTTAGGTGCCCATTTCTTGGTTCTGGCAAGTAGCTGACTTGACTTCCAACATGATCACTTTGACCTTTCCACTAGCAAAAATCGAATGATACAAGGTGGGGTTAAACAGAAGCTAGGCGAGATAGGTTGATGCTAGGAAATCTAATCGACTGCCACCTGGGCAAAGAGATGACACGTTGAAAAGGAACAGTAATAATGAAAGGAGAAAGTGATAAAAGATTCGGCACATCACAAACGTCTGATTCATACATACCGGCCCCGTTGACTTTTAACCGCGTCATTTAGAATGTCCGTAACTTTTGTTTCACCTTCGTGTGGATATCCAGCATCAAGCTCATGACCCCTCAAATAGTTGCAAGTGGTTGGACCATGAACTACAGATAGTCTCTGCTATTTCTAACTTCAAAGATAAATCCCTAAAAGTTCTCGAAGGAGTCCGAACCACATGACCATTGACGAAACTATGTTCCTAGACATCAGCTTTAGTTAACGGGAAAATGTACCGACACCTGAGCTTTAATAAAATGGTTTCCGCTATAATTCCTACACTAGTTGAAAATGATCAAAATAAAGGTTATCATAGACTACCGCTTTCTCGTTTTCGTATTGGTGGGGACGCCGCGACAGATAACTTAAGTGGAAGCACAATATTTTGATGGCCTAGAGGTAGCTGTACTGTGATTACGTAGTCTTGATAGCTATGTAGAGGTTTTTACTCACCAGTCCATCCTCATACAATGAGCTGATGGTTCAGCTTATCAACCATGGTTGCCGACGCTAAATCTACCACCAATGATCTCGTTCAAAGGCGAAGATGGGTGACTAAAAAGAACCTGAATGGTCTCACAAATGTTTGGACCAATACAGATGAAGCTGATGGTCAGTTGAATGGGTTGCATAAGGCCTTTAGCACAAAGACAGAGAGTTTTCAACTAGCATCCTGTTTTCTTTTCTAAACAAGACACACATGTGTGATTTGAAGTGGTTTGAGGAACAAAAAGAAGGAAATCCTTTTACGTAACACACATATACTACATGACCTAGGCGACTATATCCAACGAAACAGCCCACATGGCCGGATAAAGATATAGGACACGTAGCTAGAAAGTTGGGCAGAACGCTTTCAAGCGCAGTTCACATAGCCCTCAACGACACATCAGTTTCCCAATACCCAACCTGAACCCGATCAACACCCAGCTGTCGGTACTCTAACACTATTTGAGGTCAAGAAAATTGTATCGAAACTGATGCAATGCGAAGCAGCAGGATATGGCAGTTTGCCACCTAAGATTTACACGGATGAAGGTAGGAAATTGGTGACTAGAGTGACGTAGGCACTAGGTAGTGTATGGGGATCAGAGGTGGTACCATCAGACCAATGTAATTCACTGACCATCCCAGTTTATAAGAAGGGGGAGAAATCCTCTTGTGGCAGCCATGCTTTTGACTCATATTTCGTCCAAGACTTTTGGGGGAGTAGTTATCCGATGCCAAAGCGGGGCATGAGAATAGCAAACCTGAGAAAACCAGGTAAGTTTCAGACCGTCATGAAGGTGTGTCGACGAGGTTTTCACCCTTCGCTGGGCTGCGGTACAAAGATGTACTTGCCTTCCGGTGTCCGACACCTGTCATACTTCTTAACTTGAAGGCGACTGTTGACTCATTCGATCATGTGGGCCGCGGCAGTGTCTGACTACGATGGCAATAACGATCAAATACATATCGCTAATTATAGCCATACTCGGACTTAGGCAGCTGTGTCAGGGCTTTTGGGGAATTGTTGCGGGGACTGATGACAACCAGTGGTGATCGCCAGGGACGTCCATTATCGTCGTCACCGTTTAAATTCAGCATAGACGTACTAATGAACATAACCTTAGGTGCGTCTGACGTCAAGGAGATTGACCTACTCCCTGGAGGCCATCTGATTGATTCGAGGGATGCATGTGAACTGTCCTACAGGGTCTCTCAAAACGCGTTGCGTGAAAATCTGTGTATGGCTTGCGTCTTCCTGGCTCCTGCCAAATATAAGGTGATGCTCCGGGACTCGTGCGCTGCAAGTACTCCCAGTTCAGTGATCGGGATTGAAGTTGTAGAATATGCTGACCACTTCACTTACTCAGGGAGTGGCATCAGCAAAAGGAGCTGGCTCACCTGGGGTGCAGAAGGCCCATTTGCCACTCGCCAACTTGAATCACGTGTGATGGTGACTAGTGGGGCACCCGACTATCTATCAAAGGACGGGTATACCGAACCACGGTCCATTCCGTCTTGTTCCGCGGTTGTGAATCACAGAGATCAAGGGTGGAAGACATGAAGCAACCATAGGGTGTCGTTTACATATGCCCCTGAGTCATTACTTGTGTTTGGTAGAATAACTGTGTGGGCAGTCTTGGGGTCAAGAGAGGGGTACTGGGCAAGACAGGTTGTTCGATTGATGAGGCTGTAGGCCTTCATCGACTGAGATGAGTCGGACACGTACCGTTTACGCCGCGCCACTGCCACTTTTATGTGCCATGTGCGATCCCAGGGGAACTTGGATTAGGTTGTAAGTGAGCTCCGGGTGGTCAGGTTGAGAGGTGGCGCCAGTCCATGAAGTCTCCAGCTGTCTGCTTGAGCGAGGCTGGGGACATATAGGTTGCCTGGCCGGAGTCGGTGGGACAAAAGGGGTCAGGGGTTGAGGAATCTTGTTGGCATGGCCGAAAATCGAGCACAATGGCACCGATACACTCATTCTTTGATGTCATCTAAAGCCCGAATATTCGCACCAACCGTTGTCTTCATATGTTGTTTATTCCCTCGCACTACTTTGTTTACTCTGACATGACTCCTTTTCCATCTGCCTGTTCTTTGTAGACCACTGTCAAGGGTGACGGCTTGGGTGAATGCGCATGTGCGCGAGGTTCTACGTTGACTCTGTCCACCTGGTTGACCAACGTATGGACAATAAGACAAAATCAGTGAATAGAAATGATACCACATGCATGCACGTGGATTGTTTGCTTAACCGGTCGACTTCTTGCGGGACGGTTCCAGGTCTTCGGTGGGTTCCGATGCATTAAGTCCATCTAATTTTGTGCAATAGCTGTGGTATACCCAGCAGGTGGCTGGGGGGTTGGCTAGTTTACCTGGAACTGCGGTGTGGACGGTTTCTTCAGATCCCTAGTTGCGAGACAGTCTTTGGGGCCGGTCACAAGAGAGCTTTGGGGATATGGAGGAGACAACTTAAGAAGACAAATGTGTGAGCGAAAGGTAAAGAAAAGCGGGATGAAGGGGCAATCCACTTACACCCAAGCAAGACAACAGGGGTGCAAATATTTTGCAGAACTTGGGTGACTGAAATTAAATCGTGGCAAATGAGAAGGATGGAAAGGTCTCAAACGACGGGAGTAGCAAGAGGATTGGTGTAGAGGTAAAAATGTTGGAATGGTGTGAAAGCAGTTGATTTCCTCAGCCCAGTTCGCATTCCGCCTAGATAAGCGTAAACCATGGGTCGCTGTGTAGCCTCCACTTCAAACCGCCAACAGTTACTATGCGGGCTGCCTCGGCTGGTGACTCATTCCACTGTCCGCAAACCCTAAGGGAGAAGTGGCAAGAACACATGAGTTTTTGACTTTCGAAGATGGATTCTCTCTGGGTTTCCACGAGGATCACCACTGTGTCCACTTGGCAGTATTCTTCCTTTCGGGCAGCTGTGGGATATATAGTAGTTTGTATGCCATTATCAAATCGCCCCACAACCCTCGGTAACTAAGAGAGTACAGGTGTTGGTCTTTTAGTCCGTCCTCGCGTGATTTTTAGTCACACCCTCTCAACACCCTTTGCTTCTCGCCTCTGAACTTTCTCCAGGAGGTTCATTTCTCTCCTCAGGTGAGGCCAGGCGAAGACGCTATAGATTCCTAGGTAGGGTCATAAGTAGGTCTCGTGAAATTTCAAGAGGGTGAGGGTACCTAGTCGTTTAAACACAAAGCATGGAATAGCGTATGCTTCTGAAGCATCTCACAGGTAATCGGAACTGACACTCATTCTCCTCATCACCATTAAACCTAGCCCTTTCTCTGCGATAGAATGAGAAGGATGTGGACCACGGTAGAGTAGGATACTTTCTGTGAATCAGGAGTGCGGAAATACATGAACCGGCATGCATTCAGACGAAATATCAATCCGTTACTTTTCTTCCACTCCTCGGGTGTTTCAAGGTGGTTCAACAGCGCATCCAATTTCAGACGTTGCTGCCTTCTATAACTTGACGTCGTCGGCGTAAAGGCGAACTGGAGAGCTAGTATGCAGCCGGAGGTTGTTCGCAAACATTAGGAACAACGACAGACTCAGAATTGTTCAGTGCGACAGACATTCGCCGGGCGTCTCTGAGGGGCGTCGGAAGTAAGGTAGTCTGTTGAAGACCACCGGGCAAGGAGAAGGTTAGCTCTGGGGGCTCCCGAACGTGCTGGTATTAGTCCTGGAAACCATCTAGGGATGTCTGCGCTTGCGCGCATTTGGTTGATGCGTCAAACGTTACTGGATGCCAATGATCACAAAAGGAACCCAAAGTTTTTGTGGTCAGGAGTGTTGCAAGTGTTTCGACATTGGTTCTCGTGATACATATTCAAAAAATTGACCATCCATTTTGCTTGACTTCATTCACTTTGTTTGTATAGTCATAACAAACCTCTTGCCTTGAGTGGTGTCATCACTATATTTTGTTCTGGTCAGAAAGCTCAGTAGCCGTAAAGCTTGAAGGTTTGTAACCAAATTTTGTTCATATATTTCGCCATAAAGAGCAATTTTCACTGGATTCACTTACACTTTGGATATGCATTCACTGTTTGGCAACCAAGTGTTTTGGACTGTGCTGGTTCCACTCTGGTTTTGGGGAATCTGGAGATTCACCTCTTCTTCAGGCGCTACTCAGTGATTTTGCCGCAACAACAACAATGCCAAGGATTTTTCCCCAGCAAAAGTAGTAACCAAATCTGTTAGAATGATGTCAGCCTGTAAATCCAGCAATAACCACAAATATTCTGATTATTATTACATTGTGTAATGAAAAATCTGGATCGGAGTTCCTACAGATGTTTGTTTATAGGGGTGGTATGTTTGCAATTGCTAGGACTGAACGCCGGTGGTGATTTAAATGTGATGGAGCAGTTCACACTAGACACGACAAATAAGACGAAAAAGGAAGGTTAGTCTGATCTTCATGTGTTGCAGCCGGAGTGGTTCGAGTGCTAGCTTTCTCTACCCTGTTTTGTAGGGAAGTCCTTTACGATGAATAACTAAGCTCTAAATAAGGTTTCGCTGGATGTTACAAACTGGGATCCCAGCGGATGCACTAATATTACCAGTAGTAATTGTGCAGCACTTTATTGTTAGGCCAACCATGATTCTGCGCAATATAAATTTTGTCTGAGGTGTGACTATGCTTTCGTGTAGAAGACCTGTGAGTCTTTTGCCATCGGAAGTAACCGGTTTTACGCACCCTACAAAGGCTAAACTCCTAGATCAAGTGATACCGGGGTCTTTCACAGGGTTAGGTATCTACAGTGTGGTGTCTGCCAGGTTTAGTATCACATCTGGTTAGGATTCACTGAAGTAGTGGATGTCACATTTGTTGGGGTTTAAGGGGAGCTACCACGTTGTGCTCCACGTAAACAATCTCTCACGGTCATCTTGAACTTGGCAGAGACCTTCTGTAAGTGCTGCGCAAAGGGAGCCGCAAGCAGCTTCCAAATCGTCAGCGAAGAGATATCGTTCACATATGGTAGTGGTGGTACCAATCCTGACAGGCTACCCTGGACTTCACTTCGCGTAGGTCCAGTGGAGGAATATCAATTACTAAATTTCACTGCCTGAAAGAGACCCCACAAGAACGTTGTCAGCCATGACGTTGGCGGGTCTTTGAAACAGCATAATTTCAACCTAACGATCTGACCTTTGTGAGGTATCTCGTCAGACCCCTAGTTGAAGCCAAGGAAAATGATATTTGTGGATAAGCCTTGCATCTACCACCGTCCAAAAGTTCAAGAATTCAGGCAATACATCAGCGGCCTTTCAAGAAACCGTTGTCACGTAGGCGACGAGTTCACTCACAACCACCCTCTAATGATAATACATGTTTTCTCACGCGACATAGGTCATATGAAGGCCAACTGGTTTACAGGTGTGGTCGATTTAGTGATATAAATTCGTTGTTTTGACCACGCAAATATATTAGAAATCTTTGTTTAAAGCACATAAGGCGTAAGCTTGGACATAGAACGTTTCTGCTTCGTTGACAACGAATAATATGATAGCCAAACACCAAAATCATTGTTCTGAAGATGATGGCGAGTTCGGTTCAAAATTGGAAATTGTTTAGCCATTGTTTGAACAGTCAAATATATCTTCAGTGATTCATAACGTTCACCTGAGAGCACTCAAAGGGTATGTCGATGTTCTGCATGCCCCACTAGTAGACCTCCTTAAAGGCTTGCTTTCTGAAGGCAGGTTACAGTCTGATTGGAGACGGGCGCCTGTCATCCCAATATACAAGGGTGATTGTCCCCAATTGTAGATCAGTGGCACTTCAAACAGTGATGAATGATTCATTTCGTGATTACTCCCCTCAGAGTTCAATCCCAAACTACCGTCGGCATAAGTCTTTAACCGTAAGACCACGTAACACCAGCTTGTTGACAGCCTGGAATAGCCAAACCCTCTATGTTGAGCGGAAAAAGCCCATTCGTATGGGTTTTCTTGACCTCTCTAAAGCCTTTGAGAAGGCGCGTTGTGATACCCCGCGTAAGAAACTTTAGCTTATGGGCGTACAAGGAAAGTCACCGGTTTGGCTTAGAGACTACCTTCACTCTGGTTTGCGGTCGGTCAGAGCCAGCCCTTCCTTATGTAACTGGCTCTCGATGCTGAGTGGTGCGCCCTGGTATTCAATTCTGGATCCACGGCCGTTTCTTGCTTCTATCAGTGACCTGCCAAATCCCATTTACTACTCAATACTGATGACTTGAAGATATTGGGGGGAGTGCAGGAGCCAGCGGGTGGTTCAGTTTCCCAGATGAACCTTCCAAAATTCAAAATTTGGCCGCAGAAAACCTACTCCTTCCCAGTTTAAGGAATTTTAGAACAATGGTTGCTGAGCGATATAGAGGTAGTTCCGGTTGCTATTCGCCGGGTGAAATAAATATGTCATTTAAACATAGTGCAAGATCTGGAAGTTACCTTGAGCGACACAATTGGAGCTTCAGTAGGTTGTCACATTGCGGCCAGTAAGGCCTGTGTAGGCCCTGGATTTCTTTCCCGAGCTTTAGAGACTCCGATACTGGCCACTTTCAGCACAGTATGTGAAATTCATATCCGACCTCATCTTTTAGAAAATTCTCTTGTGATTTCCCTGTACATGAAGAAGGACACAACCATCCTAGAACGGATTCGGAGGAGACCTACGAAGGTGGTCGGGTCACAGCACAAACCTTGCCTGGATCACTTGCCTGCTGCTAAGCTAAACTCGAAACTATGCAGGAGGATAGGATGCTGTACGACTGTGACATGTTGCATTGCCCATAATCCCTTGTATCCTGATAGATTCCTCTTGCGACTTAATCAGAAACCCCATCTTAGGAGATGTCCGCCAGGAAAGGAGCAGGAGAGAGAGCTTACAAAGATCCATCCCAACTCGCTTGCAGTTAGAATTCGTAAACTATGGAACTTCCTTGCTTCAGAGGTCGTTGCAGACCTCTGATACTTTCAAAAACAGGATGAATGAACACTTAAGGTCTAGCAACGCTAGTGGGCCGTACTCGAGAAGCTGTCCATCGTCTGCAGACCGGTGGGAGTAACACTACCTATAGAGACTAGATCAAACAATAATCGGCTATCTCTGTGCCTTCAGATTTCGCAGAACCGGAAGACAACTGTGACCATTTCAAACCAAATCTTACTCCAATAAGGTAGACGTAAAACTCAAGGAACCATCGTTTACTAATTCTACAGTAGGAAGTTTGAAAGTTGAAGATAAGATAGACCGTATTAGGTATTGATTCGAAGACGAAGACCAACCTCCCGCTCACCCTGCTGTATTGGTTCCAAGGATTTTAGCCCTGTCCTATCCCATTGTGTAGTTTTGTGTAGTGACGCGCATGGTTATCACTGGGCTTGGCCAAAACTGGTAGATCCTAGTGAGGCGGGGAACTTAAAAATAGCGCGGCCATTACTATGCATACGGTTCACACGATTAACACAACCACACAAAAGGATAGGATAGGGCGAAAATCCTGGAAACCAACACGGCAGGGTGGGGTAAGAGATTGAAAAACACACCTTTGTCTATCGAGTCAACGCTTAATACATGCGACAGAAATGATCCGGCGCCTATTCCGGATGTGTAGACAATCTTACTTCCCATGTCACAGTAGGGGGAGGAAATTAGGACAATAAGAAGGATATCTCAGAGTCGTGTAGTTATCTTGGTATGACCAGGGACAACAAATTATGTATGAAACATAATCCAACAAACACTACCGCTAAACTGCGTGATAAATCTGCTAAACCAATAAAAATAGAGTTACATTCTACCACAGTGCACAGGTTTTACTCTTATACTAAAACTCGCTGTTCAGTTTATTTCTATTATGTTGTTTTTGTCATTTTTATGTGTGGACTATATTTTTGTACCATTATCATTTCCGCTTTTGCCTTTATTTTCACTTCACTCAGCTACTCTCTATTGTTTGGACTTCTGGTCTATCTGTAACGTTTTGTATCACCAAATGGTTGTTCCCATAAAGCCGTCAACCATTGCGGCATCTGATACAGCTCTCCTAAGACTGCTCAGGCAGTTTAAGCTTGCCGTCTTCAGCATTCAAAGAAGTCGGACAGCAGGTAGGCTTGGCTAGAATTATGGAAAATGTCACCGGTGATATCTGGCGCATCTCCGAGACCCGCATACAAGATCCCAGTGATATGCTTCGAATGAGTTACCCGTCTTTCGGCTCAAAATTATGTCTCATGTACACTTATCCGGAAGCTCTGTGGCCTCGAAAACCGGTTTTGCCGGTGTCGCACCAAGCACTCGACTGGATCCCCATCAACAGTAGTCCGTGTGATGTCGGGCTAGAAGGTTCATCCCGAGTAAAAACAATAATAACTTATCCCTGAATTTACAAGTGCATATCATTTTCGCAGATACGATTATGACAATTAGTGAGGGAAAATCTCCGGTAATATTTTTTAAAATATTTTTTACCACACACTTTTCACCCCAGGTAGCGGACTTCCCCAGTGTGAAAGAAAGCAGTCTTTACATCACATACTAATAGTGCACTTAAAGTCAAATGCTGAGTTTTTGTTATGCTTTTAGACTACCTGGCAGAAACGAAAGTCATGTTTAATGAGTACATAAAAGCATCATCCGAAAAGAAGGAGAAGTAACTCAGCCACTTCTTTCTCAAAAAAGGTAATGTTGGCCAAATTTCTAAAGTTGGGAGCGAATGGCAGGAAAAACGATATCTCCTTGACATCTCTGTCTATGTTTCGATGGAACGCAGCCCAGACGTGACCGACGATGAACTCTGTCGCCATCCTAGTGGCCTCCTCAAGCAGGTGTGCTCGACATGGTGCTGTGAAACAAGTCGAGCGTCTAGACTCGGGTTAGAGTCGTTTGGATGGCTAATGGGGACCGCTCAAACACCCCATGTTTCCCCCATGTTCAGCTTACAAAATCAGCAGAAGCCCTGGCCATCCACGAACTGACCCTTGTGTGAAAAGAAGTATGTACAGTCTTTGTCTCTACTTTGGCCTTAATTCATTTTAGTCTTGGTGCACTTCATCCCCTTTTTCGTTTTTCACTCCCCTCCCCTCTTTTGTCAGATTAATTTTTGTACTCTTATATCGTTATTATGGCTTTATTTTTATATTTAACTGTTTCCGGTATTGTTTCATTTGATCTCCCTGATATTCGCAACTTTTAACAAAATATTTTCAGTTTACTTGGATCAACTCGTCTCACTCATGTTACCTGATCCTTTGATTGTCTATCAACGTTCTCGCCCGTTTTAATCTATATGCACCTTATAAGCTATTTAAAAATCTTACGCAACCCTTTTTCTTATCACTCGACCATTACGTCATCAGCTGGCAACAATATAATTATCACTGCCACTATTACTGTCTCAATCCCCCGTTATTCAAGTTAAATCTTCCTCGCGGATCACAGCCTTTAGGCATTATATATATATATATATATATATATATATATATATATGTACGAATGTACAGTTTGAGAATCAATTCGTTGAAAACAGTTCTCTTCGCTGAATATTTTGTTTTTGATGTCACAATAGGAGTTGTGAACTTGTCGGTAACTAGGCTCCAAATTGGTTGGGAATCTTCTAAATGTGCATGCCTATATATAACCTTTAAATTTCACGATACGAACACTTTGGATCAAGTCGTCCAATGGCATGGTCTGTGCTTACAGTATGTGAATGGATCGGCATTTTGTTGTTGAGGTCAACTACCTGAATAAGAGCACTTTGAAGGTCTGTGCACAATAAGGGCTGACGTACAGAAGTTGGAAGGTTAGACCAAGGTCTAATGTTGGTTAATGTCCACTGAAAGTTTGTATCCGTGTTCTACTTGTGGCTTGTCAGGAAAATGTGACGGCATATTTCGATGACCGGGATGACAGAGTTAGCGATGTGACACTAACAACCTGTGGTGACTGACAACATAGGGCTTGAAGTCTTATCAGTCTCCTCAAAGAGGTGGCCGTTGCATTCGCTGGCAACGTTTGTCACCACACCTACTTGGCCACTGAATATCCCCAAAACGGTGATGCAATTTGATTGAAAGTACAAAGCACTGTGCACTACTTGACGTCGTGAGCGAACTTTCAGTGATACCGGGAAATATCTCACGAGGATCACGATTGTGGGACTGCTGCCTGTCACGTAAGCGCCCATGCAATAAGAACTCCGGCCAGAAAGCATTTACACCAAAAATACCAGTTTTTAAAGCTTCAAATCAAGTTTGTAGTGCCATCAACTGCACCTCCAAACTGGATTGACTCAAAGGGGATCAAGGAGGGGCATCACTGTAGCTGCTTGTATTTGAGGATTAAAGAAACCTCAGATTAAAAATGTTACGACACATCCATTTCATCTGCCACATTTACCCAGCCGTCCAATTTAATAGCCTCCAAAAATGCATCGCACATGCGGAAAACTTCATACGGAGTTCCGTGTCACCAAATTCGCCTCACAGCGGCCATGCCTACACTTAGAACCTCGATCGGTAGCCCTGTGTTTTAGAAGTGGTGAAGGGCTTCTGTCTTCCGACTCACAAACATTCACAAGTTACTGCAGACACCTTTCGCTCAGAATTGGTACCTCCCGTATCACAGCCTCCTTACATCTCTTGTATGCACCCCTTCAGGAACATCTCCAGCCGAGTTACCGAACCCATAGCAACTTCGACGGGTTGGACCTTAGTGACGTCAGCACACCGGGGATGGCTCGGGCGGAATGCTATGAGCCCTCAAAAAGACCTCAGTTTTAGTGAACTATATATGCAGTCTATAGAACGAAATGGTAGGAGGCCTAGGCCAACAGTAGCACGCAATTAGGTCCTCTGTTTTTCACTCTCTCTCAAAGGCCCGGAACTTGCGGTGATGAAACGAACGAATGGCGAAAATACTGGGTGAATGCAAGAACTTTTATGAGCTGAGCTACTGACTGGTTTGGTCCTCTTCCTTCCCCTGCGACTGGTGAGTTTAGGCATCACCAGAAGGAGATCCGAAAACCACTGTGGAATCATCACATGTTCTAATATTCATCGGGCCATTAGGACGCTAAAATGCTCCAGCAACTCTGGCACAGACGGGCTATCATCACATTTCTTTAAATTTGGTGGCCCCGATATTCCATTATTATTACTTAAAATACCTTCTCTGTTTTTGGAATCTTCCACATACCCTGACGCATGGAAAACATCATTTATTCTCCCCGGATATAAATCTGGTTCAAAAACACCAGCCAGTAACTACAAACCAATAAATATTACGCCTGTAGTTTCTAGAATTATGGAGAAAGTTGTTAAAGAAAGCGTTCTTCAGCACATGCTTAGTGGCAACATCGTCGCATCGAGTCAACATGGGTTCCCAAAATCGAGGTCCTGTATAACTTGCCATCTTGACTCTTTTAATTTCATAATCGCTATACGCGACCGCCTCCAATGTGTTCTTGTACTCTATCCAGACATTTCAAAGGCATTTGTTGCGGTTGATCACCTGCTGTTAATGAGTAAGTTGATGACTATGGGAACTGACTATCCACTATCGGGACGAATTAAGTCTTTCCTCAGTAGTCGCACTTATGTGGTAAAGGTAGACGCACGCACTTCAAAACTCAGGCCAATCACCTTTGGTGTAGCTCAAGGCAGTGCATTAGGTCCCTTTGCTTTATACGTCAGTGACATCTGCAGCTGCTTTACACACGGCAAACCATTATTGTATGCTGATGACCTGAGCGTTGCATATACATTCACCCATGATGATTTACCCCACTTTCAAGCACTAGTACAGAGGGAGCTTGATATATCATCCGCATGGTCTGCTGCTTGTAAACTTCAGCCCAATATAAGCAAACGTGGCTGGATATGTTTTGGTGTTCTATCGGCGGACATTCAACTACATCTTCAGTCTATGAAACTACCTGTTCTCAAAAGTATATGTGACTTTGAACCAAGATATTCAAGGAACCTCATATTTTCTGAACAGGTGGCATCACAAACTTGTAAATCTAGGATCATAATGGGTTGCATAGTTCGTAACTTCCACCTCAAAGAAGTCAGGTTACTGCTCTACAAAACTTGCGCTCGTCCACGGTTGGAATACAGTTCATTTACACTGAGTGGTATCTGCATAAAAGACAAACGAAAATAGAGGGTGTCCAAAGGTATTTTAGGGCGAAATTACTAGGATGCGATTCCGAGCGGGAATACAGCTTCAGATGCAGAACCCTAAGTCTGGAACCACCCTGGATGAGACAACCCAAAATTAACCTGACACTCCTCCTCAACGTGCTACATAAATTCACTTTAAAAGCCTGTGGTGAGCTTCGGTTCGAACGCAACAGTCGTTACGATCTGCGCAACCACGCTTACAGCGTAGCAGTGAAACTGTTTAAACCCTGCTTTCGTGCAAACTTCTTCACCGTCAAATTCTCTCAGTTGTGGAACAGACCTCCTGCTAAAGTGAAAGCCTCCAAATCGACCTCTGAATTTGGTCGGTTAATAGTTAAATTCTCATCATCTGGCAACTTTTCCGGCTTACCGAATGTAACAGCCAAAATCCGATAATCTTGGCCTGAACGAGGGAAATAACCAGGCGATGCCAACTAATGCGGATTTGACCAGTTTCTGCCTTCTATTACATAGCTTCTGAACTCCCTCGAGTGACGCACAGTCAAGGGCTGGACCAAAATATGAAAACACGGTTTGCAGTAGATTCGTAACAAGATCTGTGGTACTATCAAAGCGACAATGATTTATACCAAAATTAGAAAAACACCTCAACAGTGCCGTTGGGTAACTATACAATCCAAACGTTTTCAGGCGCAAATACGTACTGTACTGGTTAAGCAAATACAGTTGTTAAGTACCTGACGGTCAATAAGAATATTCCCGTCAAGAGGGATCAAAACTCTGTCTACCGGAATCAAATCAACAAATAAACGTTTCCGGTAGACAGCCAAAAGACAAACAGTCAAATCGCAGCACAACCGTAAGTTAAACCAAAACGAATTGTCGGGCGCAGTAAAACGTCACGTTGTTGACAGTCCAGTGTCACATAATAGGAAAGTGAAATATTCGTGATTAGTCTCAATCATACAAAGGCAAATACTGATTGCAAAGCCAAAGAAGACAGTCAAACAACAAACAACATTACACCGGCTAGGGTCAGTGGCACATCATCGATAACAAGGGTATCAAATAGGGTGATCGGGAGGGATTTTCAGAACATTTTTCCGTTACACCGAATACACCAACAGTATCCTTCATGATATTTCGTATACCGGGCCCTCTTAACGAGGCATCCAACACACCTACGCCGGCCTTTCATACGAAGAGTCTGGGAGACTTCCGTAAGTTATGACCACAAACTAACGGCACATTCTGCCCTACCCGACATAATAATCGAAAATGGGAGTTCTGCGCTGCATAACAGCATGAAATTTATGTTCATAAGTACTCAATAGAAAAAGCACACACAGTGAAAGCCATGGCAAGGAAAATTAAGTAAGGAGAAACGTGAACATGGGTCGTAGTGACGACAACTATAACGGGGATTAACGCAGTTTGACACCCCTCTATAATTCTCACTGAAAACAAACTGAAAATAACTCTGAATACTGGAGGCCATCACATGGAAGCGTTAACAACTCCTCAGTATTTAGATTCAGAGTTTAGATTTGTAGTTCGAGGACTGAAGGTTATTAGTCGACATTAATCCTTTTTCAATGAGTCTTTGTGTTCCTCCAGTCCTGTTTAGAATCGGACAGTTGACGGCACGAACACCAGTACCACGGAGACTTGGTTTGACCTTTGCTTTTGTATCCTCCTACTGTGCTCTCAGACATTTCAACCTAGTTGCAAGGAAAAGATCGAGTAGTTCAGATTAGTTGTTCCATGAAATCCTGTGCGGCATGGTCAGACCTCCCGTTCGAAGACAAGAGGTTAAGTTTTCAGGTCGTTCTTTGTAAGCTGGCATAATCATCCAAGGAACCCCGCCAAGAGTCACCAAGTGAACTCTTTTCAGGTGGCCATAGCCACCTTTCAGGCAAGGATTTGCTGCTTATGAACCACTTTTCTAATGAGACCTAAGGGTGTGCTGAAGGTGGTGAAAGTAACACTTCTTATTTCTGTGAGAGTTCTACATAATGCATAAAGTGTCTTAAAACACCTGCATTCGACCAACCGACAGTGGGCCATGGTCCTCAAATCGTCGTTAGTCACTACTGAGGGAAGAGGAATCCTACCATTATAGTAGGTGTTGCCATTCGTATGCTCCGTGGGCGTGCCGACGCTTTTTTACCTGCGTTTGATAGGCAACGGTCTGAAGTGTACGTGCATACCTATCATCTCTAATTTACTACCAGATTTTAACATCATCAGCGTGGAGAGGCATTAAAGACTTTGTGATATTCAGCAGTTAAGATATACACAGGAGGAATAGCAGGGGGGCCAGGATTGTACCGTGCGGCACTCCACTCTCTATAGACTTCCAAGGGGGGAGTTGAAAATTATCCTTACTCTTCATCTCTTATCAGCAATGAACTCTAATTCATGCAAGAAGATTATCGGTGACTGAAATTCTGCAGTTTTATGGGCAGCTTAGAGTGAGGTATCTCGTCAAGACACTTACTAAAGTCAATGAAAATGACATCTACGGGTGTTTTACCGACTTAGCTTGACTTTCTCTGATTACGAGAAGTTTCACCGAGAAAGAGAAGCTTCCACGGAAGCCATGTTACAAACGAGACATTATTGCGTTGCCTTCTACGGCTTTCGTGATTTTTTTTAAAGATACTAAGTACATCAGTAAACAGACTTATCGGTATGTAATTTGATGGGTCTTGTCCAGAAACTGCTTCCTGAATGCGTGTGAATGTGTTCTCCTTCCAGCCATATGTAAGTATATCTCCACTGACTGACAGTCTGAATATGGTAATCAATGGGCCAGGTGTGTAGTGCTAGTTGTCTGAGGAGCCTTGGGTGCCATTCATCAGGTGCCATTGGTTTATCCGTATACGGAGTACTAAGTATCCTACCTGTGTCGTCACAGTTCATGTTTACAGGGTCTATTCTTATGAACTTCAATGCATCCAACGTTGAATTTACGTCACTTAGAGGTTTCTGGTTAGAGACTTTAGAAAAATATTTGGCCATAGCTCCCACTTTATCCCCATCGTCTTCAATTATCTGATTAGCTTCCGTCTTTTTCATTGTTGACAGCCCCAAACTGAGACTGCGTATTTATGATTTTATGAACTGGAAAAAGATGCAAAAATTACTGGAAGACATTGTGCATTCCCTCAATGTAATAGTTCTTTGTCTTTTACCTATATAAATTTGTCTCACTCAGTTTTCTCTCCACTACTCCTAACTCTCTAAAGACCAGTCTGAACAACTGTCTGGTAACTGGACATCTGAAGGACCCAGCTGCACCACAGTCCCAGGCAAACCAAGAAACACATAACCTGTTCTGTATCCCAGAGCTATAACAGACTAGTGGCTGGATCTGCTGGATGGGAATCCACCATAGAATTGAGACTGTTCCGCAAAACCGAGAAAAGAGCTAGAAGAAACCAATTAGTGTACACAAACTCGCTAAACGGATATTGGACATTGGATTGGATATGGAACAAGCACGAAGATTTAGCGCCGTCACTGTTTAGTACGTAACTTTTTAATATGGTGAATCTAAATTTGTTGTCACGTTCTCTTCGTAAAATCTCACTGTTCCACCATTCAATAATTTCAACCAGGATTTCGTCATGTCGACACCTGAGTTACACAAGTGGATACACAATTATTGACCACTCGTTTGATGCTGTGGTAGTTGGTGCAGGTGGTGCTGGCCTGCGAGCAGGCTTCGGCCTCGCGAATGAAGGATTCAAAACTGCTATCATCACGAAATTATTCCCGACAAGATCTCACACTGTCGCTGCACAAGGTGGTATAAACGCTGCTCTCGGTAACATGGAACCTGATGATTGGCGTTATCACATGTATGACACGGTTAAAGGTTCCGATTGGTTAGGTGATCAGGATGCTATTCATTATATGTGCGAGGAGGCTCCAAAAGCCGTCATTGAGTTGGAGAACTATGGGGTCCCTTTCAGTCGTCTGGAGAATGGCAAAATATATCAACGAGCCTTTGGCGGACAAAGCATAGACTACGGACGTGGAGGTCAGGCTCATCGATGTTGTGCTGTGGCGGATCGCACTGGACACTCTTTGTTGCATACATTATATGGGCGGTCTCTACGCTATGATGCCAGTTATTTCATAGAGTATTTTGTTTTGGACCTGCTGATGGAGAATAATGAGTGTCGAGGTGTTATTGCAGTTTGCCTTGAAGATGGGACTCTACATCGTTTCCGTGCAAGGAATACAATACTTGCTACAGGGTACGTTCTTAATTTTTATCTCATATGATAGGGGGTATGGTCGTACTTACTTTTCATGTACGTCGGCACATACATGCACGGGGGATGGTACCGCCATGGTTACAAGAGCTGGTTTACCCAATCAAGACATGGAATTCGTCCAGTTTCATCCTACAGGTAGGTGAAAAATACTCTTTTTAACTTAAGAGGGATTTACGGTGCCGGATGTCTTATCACCGAGGGGTGTCGTGGTGAAGGTGGGTACCTCATAAACAACAAAGGAGAGCGATTCATGGAAAGATATGCACCAAATGCTAAAGATCTAGCTTCTCGTGATGTAGTTTCAAGAGCAATGACAATTGAAATCCGGGAAGGACGTGGAGTTGGTCCTTTGAAAGACCACATATTTTTGCAACTTTCTCATCTTCCGGCCGAACAGCTGCACAGTCGACTGCCTGGGATATCAGAAACGGCAAAAATATTTGCGGGTGTCGATGTTACGAGGGACCCTATTCCTGTGTTACCAACGGTACATTATAACATGGGAGGAATTCCAACGAATTACAGAGGACAGGTAAGTAAAGTATTCCGCACTATTTTTTCACTGTAAGCCGCCAGTTCTAATTAGTGTTAGTGTATGACAATTTAAGGTTCAGTTGGTCAATTTAGATCCATTTACTGATTAGTGACTTTTCACTAAGTATAAGTATGAAACTGAACATGTCGGGGAGACGCCAAATCAAAGGGAGCGTGATGTAGCAACGTGGGGGTTTCTCAATAGTCATCATCATCAAAATCAATATAGGACCAGGTGTTATTGCGTAACTAACCAAGTTGCTACATTTCATATCAACGCATCGGATAACAAGGCAATAAAATGGGGGATGAAAAAAGGAAGAAAGATCTGTCAAAAGAAGTAGAAGGGAAGAACGAGAAAATATAGAGATTAAGTATGGCAGTTGTCACTCAGTGACTAGCGACCATCAACTTCAAATCATTTCGCGGATTGAGAGCGAATGGCTAACAGTAACCTAAACTGATTTAATTTCACAAACCTTTTGATTTCCTTGTCGTTTATGTCTAGCATGCACATGAGTCACAATTGTTGCTTGGTTTTATATAGCTTAGGTACAGGCGTACTAGTGATAAAATTCCTATAATTGACCATGGACAGACTATTACATTTTTTATTGCGTACTTAATTGTTGATTAGTTGTAATCACGTTCGAAGTGACAACCGGAACAAAACTTTATACATTTCTTCATAAAGCGGTTGATGTGTGCAACTGCTTCGCATTTCAGTGTCATCTTAAGTAGTGTTAGCAATCAGCACGAACACGCTTCAATACACCTGCAAATGTAGTCCAAATTCACAACTAGACGAGTCCCAAATAGGACGAAATGCGCATCCTGGATTCCACTGCTAGCCACTGCCCATAATTACTAAACATAGTTAAAAGACAGGCAATATCGAGGCATCCGCATAGGAGCCCATATGCCAACAGAGACTGATCAATTCGTTCCAATTAACGACGGTGTAATACAAGCAATAACACTAAACAGTTTCTCTTAGGATTCATTCATGGATGATTCAGACACCTGCTACGTACAGGTTTCCCCACTAGTCTTGGAGCGATAGGTACTGCATGAGTGCAGGTGGTTGAAAACACCATATGCGGTGCTAGATTTGAACCCCGAAAACCTGTACTAGAAGTTGGTTGCTTCCACCACTGCAGCCCTGTTGTACGTAGTCGTAATGAGGAAGCATAGTCCAACTAACAGCAAAAATTTAGTTGCCCAGCATCCTGGATGAAATGTAGATGTGACCCTTCAACTGTCCTCGAAAGCGAAAAGGGTGTTTAAATCTTGAGCAATACAAGGCAGTGGGACTTGTATGTTTACCACCAGATGTTTTTTGAGGAAGGACGTAGGAAATGACTGAGCAGAGTAACAGAGACACTAGGTGTTTATGAATGAGACGGTGTTGCCATCATCTGACAGTTTGCCACCTAAAGTTTACATGGATGGGGGTAGGGAATTGGTGATTGGAGTGACGTAGGTACCAGGGAAGTCGATTGATGAGATTGTGAATTTTCATCGTCTGAGGTGGCTTGGACATGTTGCGCATACTCAGCTACCGCTTACCTCGACGTGCCATGCTAGAGGAAGTTAGATTAGTTTGGAAGGGGGCTCAGGGTGGCAAGATCAAGACGTGGTACCAGTTGATGAAGTCTATGACTCCAGGTCTCTGTCGTGTGGGAAGATGTAGGCTGCCTAGTTGAGGTCCTTGGAACGAAAGGAATCGGTGGTTGAGGTTCCTTGATGACATGGCTCAAAATCACTTAGAATAGCGCAGATGTATTCACTGTTTGATGCTTTCTATGGCTTGATTGTCTTGACTAAGCTTGATTTTTAAATTTCCTCTTCTCTCATCCACCTTTTTCTGTTTCATGTCACGTTTTTTTTACCCACTTGTTCTTTGTATGTTACTTTGAAGCGTAACAACATGGACCGGTGCACTTGTTTGCAAGGTTTTAAATTGGTTTTGTCCATCTATCACTTCATAACTTTGAACTGGACAACCGAATATTATCATCAACTTTCACTTGTGGCTTATAGTGTAGTACATAAAACTTGCCTGAGTCGATTGGTTATGATAGTTATTCCTTAAGTCTCATCCTGTAGTATATGTTCATCTAGCACGGTGGACGTCAATTACTTCACCCTTTCAATTTATTCCCTTTACTAGCATATGTGAATTGATGGGTGCAGTCAGAGGTGATGTTAGATAAGTATCTAAAGATTTTGATCGATACATTGTTAACGGTAACCAGTAGAAGAGCTGATTCAATGCTCCAGTCGTAAACGTTGTATGAACCAACCGTTTGTTAAAATGTTGGAAGTGGCACTTTGATGAAGTTATGTGAACTTCCAGTAGCTTCTCACGTGCCAAATGTAGAATTACTGATTGAATGGAAATGACAAACACTCCGCAGTTTAGTGTAGAGTTTATCACTCAGGATTCAATACACTACAGATCGGCAGATTAAGATAGGCTTCTGATTACGTTGAAGGGTATGTGACATGAAAGCCTTTTATTGCCCCGTAACCATTCATTCTTACTTTGAAAGAAAGGGTGAGTATCTCTGAAACTTGGAAGGGGTGTTTTCCAAAATTTCATTTATTGTTATTTCTTAAGTAGGCCATTCGTTTCCAAAAATAGGAATTCGGATTTATGTCAGTGCACATTGTTTTTTAGGTGTTAACGTATGATCCTATTGCTAAGACGGATAAAACTGTTCCTGGATTATATGCTGCAGGTGAAGCTGCTTGTGCATCGGTTCATGGCGCCAATAGATTGGGTGCGAATTCACTGCTTGACATAGTTGTGTTTGGCCGCGCGTGCGCTTTGGATATCGCTGCAAAACATAAGCCTGGCGATGCAGGTCCCGAATTGAAACCAGATGCTGGAGAGGCTTCCATCGCCAACTACGACAAACTTCGCACTGCCAATGGACAGTACCCAGTAGCTCATGTAAGTTCGTTTCATATTTGCCGTATCCTTAGTGTATGCTCACGTATTGCGGTAATTGTGGTTTATTTAGCCTCATATTTCACATGAATGTTTCTGACACTAAATAACTCCCTTTACATTTCTCCGTACATTAAAAGCCTATCCCTTGGTTTTGTTTCGCTTCTCAACAATAGGCCCAAAGGACCTGAGTTTATTTCACCAATATTTAAGCATATTTCTCCCACTTTTATTTGAAAAAGCTGTTCAGTTTTGTTGAATCTCTACATAGCATCTTAATTTCACTCATGATGAAAATTGTGCGAAAATATTAGGCCTATGTTAACGTCGATGTGTAGGGATGTACTTATTTGGTATAATTACGCAGATTGTGACAACAGTGACTTCGCTGAATGATCTCCTGATGCTTTCACTTGTCCTGCACTGTTTAATAATCAGCCGTAAACATATGCGATACAATTCTATGTTATCTTCATTCTATCAAGCAGGATAGTTTTTCTAACATGACACGCACAAATACGCAATTGTTGCACAACTTACTTCAAGGTATGACCTCCGCTTCTCTCAGTGTTATCCGTTAACCTGACTGACTTTCAACTCAATGTACAGGTTCTTTTCATCTCGATTGACAGCTACTATTTGGTTGTGCTAGCCGCATTCTATGTGAAATGAACTATAATTACTGGAATGACTGTTGTTTCAGGTGCTAGTATGTTAGGGCCAGTCATCTAAACAATATCAACGTGGAACCTGGCACTGCTGCGTAACGTTACAAATTGCCATTCTTCATATCATAGAAACAATGAAAATGCAATCAAAAGTTGTCCGAAGTCGTTTAAGAAGAGGGGAATGTGAAGCAAATAACCACATTTGATATACCAGTTAGGATGAAAAGAAGTTGTGGATGTATCTGAACAACTGATGTCAATCCTGAGCCATGTCACCTAAAGCCTCCTTCCTACCATCGATTTCGGTTGCCAAGTGAACTCCGATTGGGAAGTCTACATTGTCTTACACGACTAACATCAACAGAGAATTGATGACTGATGCCGCTTTCTAGTCTTGCTATCCGTAACCTTTCTCAGCACAGACCTACTTCGGCTAAGTTTGTTTCAGTTTAGACGGTGACTAAGTGTGTGTGCAACATTTCTCGGCCACTGGATTCAATGAAGCCCCACAATCTCATCGGCTGACTTACCTTTGATTCTTAATATTCTACACCTGGCCTCCACATTACTAACGTGTTGGTTTCATAACACGTGGTCGACTCTACAAAGGTGTCAGCGTTCACGTATCTGAAGCCTCCTTACATCTTTCAGCTTTGATAGTTGCTTCGCAGTCACATAATTTAACAAAGGTCTTGACTTTTTGTTATTGCAGAAAATTTCTTTTTGACCACTCAAATAATTATGTTAGCAAACAGACAAAAAAGGAATCAGTTATCGCTGCTCAAAAATGTTTTCGCTTGGCCACTTATTCTCTGCATAGTCAACTTTAGGCAAACCAACAGACATACAAATCAACGCAAAGCCTTACACAGAAGTGCATCAGTGCAAGTTGCGACGCTTCAGAAATGTATGTTTTAAATTTGTCTACCTTTCGAATAACCAAATGCTTTGCAACAATTTGATCACCGATAGGCAACCGAGGGAATATCAATTAGTGTGTAAACTTTCAAAATACTGAACCACACCTATCTTGGATAATTTGAGTAGCAATTTGAACATTTTTCAGAAGCATTTCTAATCAATGATATGAAAACTGCTCAGGATTAATCTGTGCCTATGCATAGTCTGACAATACTCGTCAGGTGTGCTGACCATTGCATTTACTTAGGAATTCGAATCAGTCCTGATAGTTCACTGACCGACAAAATCTCGGTATGGATATAAGAAACACACGTGACTCTCGCTAATTGATGTCATATACAGTTAGGCTAGAAATGCATCGCTTGGCAGTTCGCTATGCCTTAACAAACGACTATTAAGCATAGTAATTAACAGTGGAAGACATAAAGAGGTTCCGGATACGTGAACGTTGACACTTTTGTAGAGTCGACCACGTGTTATGAAACCAACACGTTAGTAATGTGGAGGCCAGGTGTAGAATATTAAGAATCAAAGGTAAGTCAGCCGATGAGATTGTGGGGCTTCATTGAATCCAGTGGCCGAGAAATGTTGCACACACACTTAGTCACCGTCTAAACTGAAACAAACTTAGCCGAAGTAGGTCTGTGCTGAGAAAGGTTACGGATAGCAAGACTAGAAAGCGGCATCAGTCATCAATTCTCTGTTGATGTTAGTCGTGTAAGACAATGTAGACTTCCCAATCGGAGTTCACTTGGCAACCGAAATCGATGGTAGGAAGGAGGCTTTAGGTGACATGGCTCAGGATTGACATCAGTTGTTCAGATACATCCACAACTTCTTTTCATCCTAACTGGTATATCAAATGTGGTTATTTGCTTCACATTCCCCTCTTCTTAAACGACTTCAGACGACTTTTGATTGGACTTTCGCTATTTGTCTTTTTTATCTTACTTTTTTTCGTGATCCTGTGGTTTGATGTGTGGCAATCTGTATCGTCACTGGATTGAATGTTGCTGCTGAATGATGGATACAAAGAGGAAAAGGAGATTCAAGAAAACTGAATTGTTGTAACTCGACAAAAGTAGAGGATATATATTGGAAATGGTCGAAATATCTAGTATACACATGACATGGTGTACTGTATACAACTACATCACTGTAACGGATGACGTCCCTTACTTTGGTTCTTCTTGGCCAATAATACACACTTTTGACAGGAATATTCTCAGGGAATTACAGTTCTGTACGTAGTTCTAGCCAACCATCGTTAACTGCATAGATCGATGCTGTGTCTTGGTTTGACTATCTGGAACTATTTTTCTCCCACTTCTGTTCGAAACAAATCAGGTGATATTCTAGATGCCATAAGTTGGTTCTGCTGCTAATCTCGAAAGTTTAGACCTATAGTGGACATCAAATTCTATATAATTGATATTGTGTTTCGCAACAGTCATGCTCTGTACATCTTTGGTGACTGTGTAAGATGTTATATTTGCACCTCACTGAAGATGGAGTAGAGTGAAAAGAAACCTTAAGCTGATGTGGTCTATGTAGAGTAGACTTCAGATTTGATGAATTACGAAGTGAATGTAAGGGTTGTCGTCATATTCAAACCACTCCGTACCTGCTATTCATGCTTCACGTGCCATTTTTCAAACAGTCTGTCTAGGAAACAGTCACGTTTGGTTATGTAGCCTTTATAACTATTCGATGTTTGTTCGTCATCATCATTCAGATCAACACAGGACCAGGACCAGGCATTACGACGTAATGGTCCGAGTTGCCACACTTCATATCAGTACATCAAGTAAAAAGGCAGTCAACTGAAAGATGAAGATAAAAAAATTCAGTCAAAAAATATATAAAGTACGAAAAGAGAGAAACGAAGAATGACAAAATGGTGAGATTCGGTCTAATGTTAAGATGAGGGTAATGTATGTATACATCTGCGCCACTGACATCGGTACTCAACCATATCACCCAGAGTCTCCAACCACTGCTTCCTCTTGTCCCGCCGACCCCAACCACCTAGTCTGCTTCGCCCCACATGGCTCAAACCAACACTCAACAACTTCATAGCTTCATGCCATGTTTCAGTTTGGCCACCTCAGGCCTTTTTCCAGCCTGGACCTACTTCGGCCAACATTGTGTGACGAGGCAATAGGCGACTAGGCATACGTAATACGTGTCCCAACCGTCTCAGTCGATCAAGGTTCATAACCTCGTCAACCGAATCACCTCTTCTCCATAAAACTCTACACCTAACTTCTGCACTACTCACGTGATGACACCATGGAATACGGCCTATACTACGAAGGAAACGGTAGTCAAACACTTCAAGCCCTCTCATGCCTTCCACCTTCAATGGACATGTTTCACAGCCATACAGTAAAACAGACTGGAATGATGTGCAGTACATGCGACCCTTAATACACAATCAGATATCACGGCAGCGCCATACATGGCGTAAGTTGACCAAAGTCAGCCGAGCCCTTTGTATCCGTGCAGAGATTTCATCGGCCACTGAGTTAGCCACCAGGGCTGACCCCACTTCCCAGGTAAGTGAAGTGGTAGACACACTCAATCACTACACTCTATTGTTAGCCGCAATGGGGCATTGTTGAAGACCAATCCTGGAGCAACAATTTGCATTTAGGTGGTGAGAACCATATTCCAAACATTCTCAAATTCCCACTCAAAGTGTTCAGAAGACTCTGCATCTCGTCAGCGTCTTCACCTAACACGACTATGTCATCTGCATATTCCAGGTCTAACGAACCTTCTCCTGTGACTAGGTCAACCTCTGTGTAACCTGGTGACGAGAAGGAGACCTCCATAAGAGTATCTATGATAAAATTGAATAAGAATTGAGACAGTGGGCAGTCTTGACGGACACCACTCGATGAGCATAGCTCCTTAGACATCTCATCATAGGCTCTAACACGCCAACGAGTGGTCCATTAGAGAGCCTTCAATAAGGTGATGTACTTACTCGGGACACCTTTCAGTGAGAGATATTACCATAAGACTTCTCAATCAGCGGAGTCGAATGCCACCACCTTCACGTCGAGGAATACAGCTAGTGTCGGGCGTCGGTAAGCGTGCCTGTGTTCCAGAACCTATTGGTGCAATGTGAATATTCGGTGGATACACCCGCGGCCGCGTCTAAAGAATGCCTGCCTGGTTTTCTTGAGCTTGCTGTTCCCGAGCTCCGCTCAGGTGTCGAAGAATTATGGAACCTAGAATCTTAGAAACCATGTTCGTCAGGCTGATTCCTCTGTGGTTATCACAAGAGGACGTCAATTTTAACGAAACAACAAAAATAGTTGTTTCGTTAAAATTGACGTACTCATAACAAACTTACTGAATTGGTTTCCAGACTCAAAAATGGTGACATTGTAGGTAATTAGATCTTTATGCGGTAGGCAGGTTGTGCCATTTTTGAATAATTTTTGGGTGTAGTTAAGAAGACAACTTTCTAAACTCCCAAGCAGTTATTGATGAATGTCTGTAGTTTATTGGAAATCCCTTTCGTGACGCGCCAAGTCTCTGAGCCATACAGAAGCACTGACTTGATTTTGGTGTTGAAAATCCGGATGTTGTTCCACATGCTGAGAGGAGTGCAGAAGATCTCCACACTGGTTTCAGGCTAATGAACACCTGTCTTGCTTTTCCGATTCTGACTTTGACATCCTCGTCTGTCCCGCCTGTAGTTGAAACAGTGCTTCCTAGATAAGTGAAGGAGGTTACTTCCTTTTAGTTTATCCCGTTGACGGTGATTGGAGTTTGTTGTTATTGGTGGTGGTGCGGTATCTTCATCACCTCTGTCTTCTCTATATTCACCTGAAGTCCCGTCTTCGCTGCCTCTTCTATCAACTTGTTAGTTTTTGCCTGCAGATCTTCAAGTTTATGTGACATCAGGCACAAGTCATCGCTGGCGAAATCCAAGTCTTCTAGGTTCTTTTCCGCAGTCCAGCGTATCCCCCTCTTCTCGCTGCCCACCGTTTGCTGCATGATCCAGTCCAGTTCACCACAATCAGGAATATCATGGGGGATAGTAGGCAACCTTGTTTCACCCCTGTCTTCACTTCACTTCAAAAGCATCACTGAGCTTCCCATTGTGAATTACTTGGCATGTAGCATCTTCATATAGTTGTTGAATGAGGCTGATAAAGGTTTGCGGTACTCCGTAGTAGTGAAGCAGTTTCCAAATTACTTGTCGGTCGACGCTGTCAAAGGCCTTCTCAAAGTCGATAAAGTTGAGGTAGAGAGTTGACTGCCATTCTATACTCCCTTCTGTGATGATGCGAAGTGTAGCAATTTGGTCTGCACATGATTTGTACTTCCTGAAGCCTGCCTGTTCCGGTCGTAGTTTTGAATCCAGTGCATCCTTAAGCCTCTCCAGGATGATGCAGCTTAATATTTTGCTTGCATAGGGTGGACAGGAGAGTGATTCCGCGCCAATTCTTGCAAACACTGAGGTCTCCCTTCTTCGGGAGTTTGACAAGGTAACCCTTCTTCCAGTCAATGGACAGGTACCTTCTCTTCCTTCCACACCTTCTGCAATAGTGGTGTGAGCATGTCCACTGTTATCTCTGCTTCTGTTTTCAGTGCTTCTAGCGGGATCCGATCTGGTCCTGCTGCTTTCCCACATTTCAGTAGCTTTATGGCGTTCAGGACTTCCATTTTTGTTGGAGGATTTATGTTCACTTGTAGTTCAGTGGCGGGGTTGCTGCTGGTATTTCTGGACGAAGTGCAGGTGGTGGTGGTCGATTCAAGAGCTTCTTGAAGTGGTCGGCCCATCGTTTCCTCTGTTTTTCTTCTTTTGTAATTAAATTTCCGTCATCATCTTTTATTGGTTTTATCTGTGTTGATCTCTTCCCAGATAGCAACCTGGTTATTTGATACAATGTTGTCAGGTCTCTCCTACCTGCAGCCTGTTCTGCTTCACTTGCCAGTGTTTCGTAGAAGTGTCTTTTGTCTTTCCGTGCACTCTTCTTCACTTCTTTGTTCAGTGTTTTATACATTGTGCTCAGTTCCTGTTGTCGTTGATCATCCTTGCACTGGTTTATCTTCTGCTTCACCATCCTCCTCTCCCTGCTCTATCAACTTCCATGTATCCATTGAGATCCATTCCTTGTCTTCTTTCTTCTTCCTTCCTAATACGGCTGTGCAGGTTTCTTTCCACATAGCTTTCAAAGACTTCCAGTGTTCTTCCACACAGGTTTCTTCAGGGATGTTGCTCGATGTCTCCCATTTTGTCTTGATGGCTGCCTTGAAGATCTCCTTTGTAGTTTCGTCCTTCAGTTTCCGAGTGTTGTACTTGAATTGAGGTCTATCACCAGCTTCCTTGAAGGCTTTTAACTTGATTTGGAAGGTTCCTTGCACTAGACAGTGAGTGGTCTAAACCTACATCTCCTCCTCTTCTTGACCTTGTGTCAAGTAGACTGCGTCTCCATTTTCTTGAGATTGAGATAAAGTCGATTTGATTTTTAGTGTGTCCTGGTGTCTGGTGAAATCCATGTTGCTTTGTGGATATCCTTGTGCTTGAACACACTGCCTCCAATCCGCAAATCGTTGAATGCGCAGAATTCTGCAAACAATTCTCCATTCTCGTTCATCACCTCACCGAGCGCTTCTCGACCCATGGTTAGTTCTCTTCCTGTGTTGTCCCCTCCCAGTTTGGCATTCATGTCACCCATTAGAATTTTGACATCGCCAACTGAGTTGTGGTCTTGTCCAGTGTTGATTGCAGTTGTCTGTAGAATTCCTCCTTTTTCTCTTGCTCTGCATTATTTGTAGGTGCATAACGTTGCATTGTATGATTGTGACCTTCCTTCCTTTTGAGTTGAACCTTGCTGTCATGATCCTGATTGCGGAGGAGATTGGTTCCCACTGCATGAGAGTCTTCGATGCTGTTGGAGACATTATGATAGCCACTCCCTCAGTATGCTCGTGGTTGTTGTCTGGGTGACAATGTCGGAGTAGATTATTGATTCTCCAGTCGACAGTTTGGAGAGTCCATTCCCATTCCATCTGCTTTCGCAAATCCCAAGCACTTCGATGTGATACCTTCTCATCTCGTTTGCAATCTGGGCTGCCTTGCTTGGTTCAAACATGGTGCGGACATTCCATGTCCCCACGTTTACTTTCGCTTTCATAGAGAGATGTGAAGACACATCGGCCAATTGGCTTCCCGAAGGCTTTCACCAACTGGCGTCATTTCGCCTCTCGGATTCCAGCGGGGAATAAGTTTGTTTCATTTTTTATATTTTGTTTGTGCTTTGAAGTTTGTTTAGCGGTTAGATTTGTTTTCCGGGTAGGGTTGCTAGCCCTATGCCCAACCTTCCCTCTTTACCCGAGCTTAGGACCGGCTAGTAACTAGTAAACTAGTTAACCAGGCGAGGTTTTTAAACAACATACTTTCTTCAAAACGTTTGTTCAGAAGCAAGAACATATAATCTGTTCCAACTTTGTGTTTGTGGAGTAGTTTATGCATCCGATGGGGCACACATTTCAGGTGTTTTGTGAGAGGTAAGAAAGTAAACGCTTCAAACAAAACGGCTAACCTAAGTGTCAAATAAAAAAAACAATCAGGTAATCTTTTCTCATACCTAGTTTACCTTTAAAAATTATAACCAAGTAGGTTGCGGGCAAGATGTAAAATCGAACTGTTCTCGAACGCTTCAAGTCTATCTTATGACTTATTTCAGTGATACTCAGCTGTGTGAATAAAATCATCTTATCCACCATCAGCGTGCAAATGCACTGTTTGCCCTTTATTTCGAAGTAGAAAGATGGAACAGTTATGAAAAATTTCTTTTCGACGATGCCACTTTCAAAAGATGTACTTATGTCCAAGCAAAAATTACTTAAAATCAGTCCGGCAGTTGTAGTTTATTCTGGAGAAGATGTTACGCAATGGAAAGTACAATATATATAAATCAACGGGGATAGTGAATATTATTAAAACTGAAGGGAAGGTATTGAGTAGAAAACACGGTGATCCATTGAATTTTGTCTTTTCACTTATGTTTTAAGGAACTAATTTGCTAAGTTTAAAAAGTATCCTCCATTCATGCGTGATTAAAAGAAAATAATTCTCGGTTGCTTGGACCAACATAGGTAGAAACATGTCTTTAATGGCTCAGATCTTTATGCTTCGAAGACCATCCATACTAAGAAGACTAAGAATTCGTACGAAGACATCGATAGTCTTTTACACCGACCTGTTTCTAACCGAAAGTAATCGAGATATTCATTAATTTTTAGTCAATTTGCTGCTCACGCTATCTCTGGCGCTGCCTAGATATCTTAGTATCTACTAAAGCACAGCAAGTATATTGTTCTACAGTCCTCTCTATCCTCTGGTACTACTGCAAGACAAGGCTGTTGGAAATAGGTGTGAAGTGACCACAGGTTTCTTTGTAATAATGCACGCGTGTAGTGGAATCACTGTGTGAGTAATGTTGGGGCTAGGCAGGGAAGGGATACCAAACGACGAGGTTGTCAGTCTTCAACTATTGAGATCGCTAAGACCCGTGTTGCTAAAGTAGGTTTAGCCTGGAAAAAGGATAGGAAAGCAGACTAAATCATGGCATTCATCCTCGAAATCTTCGACTCAGTGTGTGATTTCTTTGAGGAAATGTAGACTTCCCGGTTATATGTATAGTTTTTCCCTTGGGTTTCTAGCAGAACATAGGGCTTCAGTAGCACGCCTCCATTTCACTCTCTTCTCTGCAGTCTTTTGAGCCTCGCTACACGACTGCCCACAAGCCTTCATTTCTTCCTCACACCATCTCCTCCATGTCACCCTCAGACGCCCAACTCGTCGCTTCCCATCTGGGTTCCACTCGAGCGACTGGCCTGGAGCGTGATGTCCCCAGTCGGCCTTCTTAGTGTATGTCCAATCCATCTCCACTTTTTTCTGCATATTTGTTGGGTAATAGGTTCTTGGTTTGTTCATTACCCAGCCAGAGTTCCTTGAAGCTTATTCTTATTATTCTGGCCATCTGATCCTCAGTATTGAGTGAGCGTAGACGGCATCTGTTGATGAATGTCTGTAGTTTGTTGGAAATGCTTTTGGTGATGCGCCAAGTTTCTGAACCATCACGTAGAAGCATTGACTTGACTGAATTAGTGTTGAGAATCCGGATGTTGTTCACGCTTTATGCTGAGTTGAGTGGAATAAATCTCCACACTGATTTCAGATTAGTGAAAGCCTGTCTTGGTTTTCCGATCTTAGTTTTGACGTCCTCGTCTGTGCCGCCTGTAGTTGGAACGATGCTGCGCAGGTAAGTGCAAGAGACTACTTCCTTTAAGTTTCTCCCATTGATGGTGATTGGAGCTTGTTGTTGTTGATGGTGGCGTTGGTTGGTTATCATCACCACCTCCGTCTTCTCTACGTTCGCTTGAAATCTCGTCTTCGTTGCTTCTTCTGTCAACTCGTTAGTTTTCGCTTGTAGATCTTCAAGTTTGTGCGACAAGACATTAGACATAAATCATCATCGGTGAAATCCAAATCTTCTAGGCTCTTTCATCAGTCCAGCCAGTGTATGCCCATCTTCTTGCTCTTCACGGTTTGCTGCATGATCCAGTCGACCACAGTCGGGAAGATCATGGGTGATAGTAGGCAGCCTTGTCTTACTCCTTTCTTCACTTCAAAGGCGTCACTGAGCTTTCCATTGTGGGTCACTTGGCATATGGCGTCTTCACATAGTTGTTGAATGAGGTTGATAAATATTTGTGGCACTTCATAGTGCTGGAGCAACAGCTAAATTACTTCTCGTTCGACGCTGTCGAAGGTCTTTTCAAAGTCGATGAAGTTGAGGTAGAGAGTTGACTGCCATTCTATACTCTGTTCTATGATGATGGGTAGCTTAGTGTAGCGTGGCAATTTGATCCGCACATGATTTGTTCTTCCCGAAGCCTGCCAGTCAACCTGTTGCAGAGAACATCCTTTAGTCTCTCCAGGATGATGCGGCATAATATTTTGATTGGGGTGAACAGCAGCATGATTCCGCGTCAGTTCTTGCAAAGGCTTAGGTCTCCCTTCTTTGGAAGTTTGACAGGGTAGGCCTTCTTCCAATCAGTTGGCCGGTACCTTTCCTTCCTTGCAAACCTTCTGCAATAATGGCGCGAGTGTGTCCACTGTTGTCTCCGCATCTGTTTTCAGTGCTTCTGGAGGAATTCCATCTGGTCGTGCTGCTCTCCCGAATTTCAGCAGTTTTATGGCATTCCGGACTTCCGCTTTCATCGGAGGGCTTGTGTTTACTGGTAATTCTGCCATTGCTGGTGGTATTTCTGGATGAGTTGCAGGTGTTGGTCGATTCAAGAGGTTTTTGAAGTGGTCAGCCCATCGTTTCCTTTGTTTCTCCTCTTTGGTAACTAGCTTTCCTTCACTATCTCTCATTGGTTTAATGTGTGTTGATCTCTTCCCAGACAGCAAGTAACCTGGTTATTTGATATAGTGTTGTCAGGTATCTGTCTCTCCTACCAGCAGCCTGTTCCGCTCTACTTGTCAATGTGTCGTAGAAGTGTCTTTTATCTTGCGTGCACTCTTCTTCACTTCTTTGTCCAGTGTAGTGTATTATGGGTTGGTTCATCTTCTGCTTCACCATCTTCCTCTCGCTGCTCTATCAACTTCCATGTGTTCGTCGAGATCCATTTCTTGTCTTGCCTCTTTTTCTTCCTTCCTAATACGTTTATGCAGGTTTCTTTCCACATCTCTTTCAAAGAGTTCCAGTGTTCTTGCACGCAGGTTTCCTCAAGGACGTTGCTTAGTGTCTCGCATTTTCTCCTGACGACTGACTGACTGACGTGAAGATGTCCTTTGTAGTTTTGTGCTTGAGTTCAGTTTGTGTTCTGGGTGTTCAACTTGAACTGTTGTCGATCATCACCAACTTCTTTGAAGTCTTTCAACTTGATTTGGAAGGTAGGTAGGTTCCTTGCAGTAGATAGTGAAGTGAGTGGTGTGAACCTACATCTGCTCCCCTTGTTGATCCAGTAGGCTGCGTCTCCACTTTCTTCACATTGAGATGAAGTCGATCTAGTTTTTAGTGTGTCCTGGTGTCTGATGAAGTGCATGTCGCTTTGTGAATGTCCTTGTGTTTGTACACACTGCCTCGCTTCGAATCACGAAATGGTTGAGTGCGCAGAAGTCTGCAAACAGTTCTCGATTCTCATTGATCATTTCACCGAGTGCTTCTCGACCCATGATGAGTTTTCTTCTTGTGTTGTCCGCTCCCAGTTTGACATTCATGTCACCCCACATATTAGAATGAATTTTGATGTCGCCATCTGTGGTGGAGTCTTGTGTAGTACTGATTGGAGTTGTGTGTAGAATTCCTCTTTCTTCTGTCCATCTGCATTATTTGTAGGTGAGTAGCGTGGCATTGAATGATTGTGACTATGCTTCCTTTTGAGTTGAATCTTGCTGTCTGTCATGATGCTGATCCTGCAGGAGGAGATTGTTTCCCACTGTATGAGAGAGAGAGCCTTGGATGCTGTTGATGACATTATGATAGCCACTTGAGAACTCAGTGTGCTCGTGGTAGTCGTCTGGGTTAGATTATCGGAGTAGATTATTGACTGTGGAGTTAAGAGTTTGGAGAGTCCATTTCCATTCCACCTGGTTTCGCAAATTCTAGCATTTCTTTTCTATACCTTCTAATCTCTTTTGCGATCTGGGCAGCCTTTCCAGTCAGCTTCAAACATTGTGCGGGTATTCCATGTCCCCATGTTTACTTTTGCTTTCATCGAGAGAGAGAGAGAAAGAGAGAAGACACATTGGGCAATTGGCTTCCCTAAGGCCTTCACCAACGGGCATCATTTCGTCTCCCTGATTTCAGCAAGGAATAAATTTTTTATGTTTCATAATTTCTTTGTGCTTTTAAGTTTGTTTAGCGATTGTATTGGTTTTGCGGGGTAGGGTTGCTATCCGTATGCCCAACCCTCCTTCTTTATCTGGGCTTAGGACCGGGTAGTAACTAGTGAACTAGTTAACCAGGCGAGGTTTTTAAACAACATACTTTCTTCAAAACTTTTGTTCAGAAGCAAGAACATATATATATATATATATATATATATATATATAAATTTGTTTGAAAGAGTCTCTTCGCTGAACATCTTGTTCTTGATATCCGTAAGAGACTGGATGTGTTGTTACTACATAACACTAATCCAGCCTTACTAACCCCTGTGCTCTATTACCCACTTAATCAGTAGTTCACTGAACATGTAGGTACTGATACCGAAAAATAAATCAAAAAGTGAGTTATTTGGGAATATGCTCAAAAGAGCATTGCATTTCTACCGGTCTTGAGACTGGTTTGTTTTTTATTTTCTTCATCTTTCATCTTGGTGCATTCTCGCTTAGTGTGCTGATATGGAGGGCTGACAGCGTAAAGCGTTACGTGGTGATGCCAGATTCTATATTGATTTTGTGTGTTTGGATACATGTTGTGCATGTCGAAGTACCAGCTACTTCTGTGTGAGATGTTAGTTGGTGTAGAATCGGGTTAGATGATTAAGGATAACCAGAGAAAGATATGGCACCAGTCACTGAAGCTATTGTTGGTTGGAACTGTGTGGGCAGGTGTACACTGCCTATCTGGATCCTACTAACGATAGCAATCAGTGTTTAGAGATTTGTTGAAATGGATCAAAATCAATCACATTTGCACAGATATGTATACACTTTTTTGACATTTTCAATAATCTTCATTTATTCATTCTGTCTACTGTAGTACCTTAATATCACTTTCTTACCCATTTCTTCTCTGCATAGTGCTATGATGTATGATAACTTGAACTTTTGTACTTCTATGCCATGTTCTGCGTTAACTTGTTTGTTTGTCCACTATCCCAGTGCTGGCCATTAAAGTGTTGATCACAATGTAAAAGATGTGATGCAGGTAAACACACTTTTTACTATCCTATTACATATATAATGTAAATATAACTTAGAGTAAACTAATGTTATCTCGAATGTTCAAAACTGTGTAGGTTCGACTAGAGATGCAACGTACGATGCAAGAGTATGCGGCTGTATTCCGTGATGGTTCAACTCTTCAAACAGGTTGTAAGAAAATGTATGAACTTTACACCTCTCGGATGAATGATTTAAAAGTTAGTGATCGAAGTAAAATCTGGAACAGTGATTTGATGGAGGCTTTGGAATTGCAAAATTTAATGCTCAATGCCTTACAAGTGAGTCTATGTTCATAAAGTAATGTTATATTCCCATCCGTAGTTCATTTGTTTTTTTTTTCAAGTTAATTTAGTACATGTGTAATTGGTTTTTGATGTTGGATAGTGAGGAGTCATTTCGTCAGTTGTGATGAACAGCATCCGCGAGGAGTTTGCTGTGCACCACCAACCATATTTCAATGTGTGAACACTTGCTTTGGTAGTATTTTTCAACGTGTTGAGATTTAAAATAGAATATATTGCAACACATCCACAGGTAAAAGTCAACTAAGAGCAGACATTGAAAGCTATAAGCTATGTTCCACTGACTTACAAAAACAGTCAAAAACTCTTATGATCAGTCAGTAATGTTTCCTTACTCAGAATTACTGAGGTTATCCAGTATCAAAACAGAACCTGGTGGTGCTACCAAACGCTCCGAGTAGGGACTTATTGATACACTGAGGTTGTAGACCGAACTGTGATTTAGATAGTTGGGTTTTCACTGAAGGGTGACCTACTGGAACACCGCTCCACCTACTGAGGTTTGGGCAATCGGGTAGCAACATTCGCCCTCACGCGGTTGGTTTGATTCACTACATACTGCATGACGCACAACGTTGCTGACAGCGTTTTCATTTTTGTTTCGTTCGTATGGCGGTTGAAGATGAAGACAATGTATGGATGCGTCTACGCCGTTGACATCAATTCTGAGCCATACTGCCTAATTTGTTTAATCACTGATTGCAGTCGTCACAGAGACCGCAGCCGAGGAGTCTACATCCGCATACTTGACCCAGACCCCAGAGTGAGGTGGTGGTCTTGTGCTCACTTCCTTCATGTTGTTCTCTGTATTGAACAGATCACAATTCGTTATCTGAACATTTTAGTCTTCAAAAGAAGTTATGATGGAATATCGAAAGTGAGTTATAGCAGGTTATGTCATTCTCACCACAGAGTAAGAATCTCGCAAACACTGGCTTTGACTTCAAGTGCTGAAGGCAGATGTGATGGACTCAGTGACGGTAATTTTATGGGAGACTAATGACTTTGAGTTTTATATTCCGGATGTCAAGGTAAAGATTTTTCTCGTTGTATAAGAGCAGGATAACTGTTGATTGTGAACAGCTTATTTTATCTACTAGGAAAAAGTGACTAAGTGTGCTGTGTAGTACCAGTCAGATGGGGGCATAGGTATTTGACTGTTGAACATAAACAAGTGATCTTCTGATAATCAACATACAACGTCCTTGGAGAGTATCGGTGACCACCAAATTTCAAGTATGGGACAGACATGCTGAAGCATTTACATCCAGATTTCAGACATCTAGAAAATGCACTTCTACCTATACTCACAAGACCATTGTGTATCTTCTGATAGTATGGTGAATAACTTTTTATAAATGTATCCAAACAAGAAGTACGGATGTTCAGTTTTTAAAAGATATAGAGATGAAATGAATAACCGATACAGTATAAGAAGATGAAAAAAAACATGTAGTCTAAACAAAGTTTCACCTAGCAGCAGTCACGACTCAAAGTTTGAATACCGTTGTTACGAAGCTCGGACAGGTGTCGATTGTATTCCATGAAAAAAGCAAAAGCATTACTCAATGACAACTAGACACACCCTCCATTGTTACTGTTATTTTTTTAATAGACGTGGAAGAATCATCGTTCTTCGACGTGTACTCCTGTCGTTAAGACGACCAGAAAGGCTTCCCAAGATGAGCCTAATTTTCTTTGTAAATTTGATTTTTGATATGAATCTCGCAGGCAAAAGTGACTACAGTACAATACGGACAGTTTCGCATAAGATAAACCTGCTTTGTTCTTGACGGGATTAATTTTGATGACATATCATCTGTGCCTTTCTGTATTCATTTGAAAACAAATAAGTAATCGAAAATGGTTATAAACTCACTCGAAGTGGGTGAACTGACGAAATAAAGGGAAGAACGATCAAGGATGCAGGTTCTAGGCTAACGTATTTGTAGTGCCCAACACACAAGCCCCGAAAAACACTCGTTCGATTTTTGTTACTCTAAAGTGTCACTTGAACCTCTGAATGCAGCCTGACACTTACAGACAGAC
This sequence comes from Heterobilharzia americana, assembly GCA_944470555.2. Lineage (NCBI taxonomy): Eukaryota > Metazoa > Platyhelminthes > Trematoda > Strigeidida > Schistosomatidae > Heterobilharzia > Heterobilharzia americana. The sequence goes on along the minus strand of OX104134.1, from coordinate 108,438,718 downwards.
TAACCATTCCAAGTGGCTAACAGCATTTGTAGCATTTGTAAGACGACAGTTGTTGGGTTGATTGTGCAACGAAAACTATTCACTGATGGTATTAGGAATCAGGCTGTTATATTTCCGGTCGACGAACAAGGAACACTTTTAAAAACTAACGTACTTCCAGATTCTCCGGATGCATGATCCAATTGTTCCACCTAAAAAATCTGCTCCACAACTCACTCACCTACAGCACAGGGAAAAGAGTAGCTTTGAATTGAAGGAATTTAATTCATCTGTAGAGAATATGGAATAAAGAATAAATGAAAGTAATAAGCAAACAAATATAACCAGTAAGAAACAAGGGTCATTTACAGCGACAAAAGCAAACAGTGCACACCGAGGCGTAAAAGAGTGCTAGAAAGAGGAATTAAAGTTTGATCATATAATTTTTGAAGAAAGTAAACAACAAGCATTTATTCATATGGATTGGACATATTTGACAACCACTTCTTGCTAACCATTCCAAAGGTTTGAGGTTTCAAGCAAACTATGTTTTCAGAGTTGAAGTTGCACAGTTGAAGTCCCAAGAGATCTCACAATTTAAAATGAATCTCAAACATTATATAATTTCCCAGACAGTTAGTGATCCAATGTAGTGGCTGACTGTGGACAAACATATCAGTTAGATAGCTGAACAGTTATTTGCTAACGTTGTAGGTTGTGACTGCTTCACATTCCCTGTGATCGATTATGCTCTTGTCGTTGGCAATCTTGACTTATAACTTTATTCAACTAGGATTCAGTGGTAAGCTAACAGTTTAACAGCGCTTATATAGCTGTTTTTATTTCGGTACTTTTAGGTACATGGTGTGTTGTAAACGCAGATTTGTACAGTTAAGTAACACTGTTATCCAAAGCCTGTCACAAGAATTGTGTAGATGTGATTTGACTTTGTTATTCTGGTAGCCCATTCGCGAATATATCTTCGAGATGATTTCTACCAGCTTCCCTAAGTTTTATTTATTGGTTCAATATGTACACATAGAGCCTTTAACATTATTGTTATTGTTATTGAATGTAGTTTTAAGACTAGTTTGTGTTGCTATCTCTGAGTTGTGATAAATTTATACTAGGTTCTGCTTGTTGTTTTTGCTATTGGATTTAGACCATTGTAAGTGCTGAAGCTCGTAAAGAATCTCGTGGTGCTCATGCACGTGAAGATTTTTCCAGTCGAGTAGATGAATTTGACTATTCCAAACCTATTGAAGGACAAAAGCCCAAACCATTTGAAGAACATTGGCGGAAACATACATTAGCTTATCAGGATGCGAAAAGTGGTGCTGTGAAATTGGAGTACCGTCCGGTAATTGATGCCACTTTAGATTCTGACAGCTGTCCAACTGTCCCACCGAAACTGCGTTCATACTAGGTTAGTTTCCCTAACCTTTACGTTGCAAAAATATCATATGTATTCATTTTTTGTTAACAAAAATACTATTATCAGCATATTTTCCGTTGCTTGATCGATAGCTGCAACTTGGGAGTAGTAGCGGGGCTTACATATCACAATGACCCCACGAACTACACTGACTGGGTCCCTTGTTCTCTCGAGGTCCTACGATACCGGAAATGTCATTTGGATAGTGGTGAAATCAAAGGTGATTTCCGTTATGATATACACTGCTACACTATGAAGGCAGTCTGATGGTGGATTCGTACTGCTAGCTGGATAGGGTGTGACAGAAGTAAGTTGTTTTCCCTGGATGACCAGCAGTACCATGCTGATACTACCTTTCTGGTGAGAACGGAAGGTTAGGCACTTTTGGCCTTGAAAATAGTACACTCTTCCTGTCTTGTGTCGATCGTGTGTGTTCTTAGGTGGATTTGAAGAAAACAAACCGAAATTCTAAAGTTCTGAAATGGCCTTATTTAATCGGTCTCACTTTGACTCTGTGGTCACGCAGTAACCCCTTTTTTTCAGGTAAATCAGGAAGAACTGGCTTTCCATGATGCAGACAGCTGACATGTGTCAACTGCCCTAACAACTCTGTCAGCACTAAAGTTCATTCAGATTATTATCAACCTTCAACGTCGTTACTTTCTAATCTTCTCCATGTCTGTTGGCCAAAATTCTTGATTCTTAATTTCTTCCAGGTCTGCATTTTTTAATAGAGACTGGAGTTCACGAGGCAGAATCTTGGTCTCATGGAACCGCGTTGCAGACCACATTGGGCTCTTAGTGTCCTCACCCTCCGTCAAATCGATCAGCAAGCTTCGTTATGCAAAATGTGGGCTTCTTGGGTCATGGATGTATGTTGTGTTTGCGAAATATGTGTACAGGACTCAAGTGCAACTACCGACTTACCGTCAATCGATCAGTCTAATGAAAATGCAAAATTCATTCTTCGAGGTTCTGAATATTCGATGGCGAGTTCCTAATGTCTTGCAGGTTGTTGAACTAGATTCCAGTTAACAGGGGCCTGTTAATCTGACTATCATAATTGACAGTGGTAAGGTGAACAGTGAAACTCGCTGCCTACACACTCGTTGTCATTGTTTACCTCAGAAAAGGTAACCATTAAAGATTGCCATTTATAACTGAGTTTAACAATATATTTACTGAGTCCTGCTTGCTTATCGTGTAGTCCATGAATCTTCACGTGGTCATAAAGTTAGCTGTATCCAGAGGGTGACAGTCTAGTTATGTTTATTGACTCATCTCAAGTTTTCCACATATTGTGTCTAACTATTCTCGTTTCGTTTCAATTTTCTCTTTCAGAATTGGCTACATTTAAGATCAAACTGACTAACTGACTGATTAAAGCTTGCTAATATCCAGTTCAACTTTTTTCTGTGAATTATGTATCGGTGTTTGATTTTTGTATTCTTTGAGTATCTGTATGTGTTTGTATGCAGCTATATCAAACTGAACTGTTCTAAGCTGTTAATACAGACCACATCTTTCTTTGAATGCCCCTGTTGACAAGTGATAATTTTGTCTTTGTTATACTTTTACAGCTTATATTATTGTTTAAACACAATTTTCCCAAAGATCTGTAACACTTCATTACTTTTATCATTTCCCTTCCCTTTTCTCTCTCTCACACTGTATCCATTCATATTTTATTTGTTAGTCAAGTATTTAATTATTTGATGACACTTGATAAAACTAGTTCCATTATTCAGATGATTTTTTCAGTCTATCTAGTAACATTTTATTGACTTGTTTTTGTGATTATTATCTTTTTGGCGGGTGAATCAGTAGGATATGGGTAGATAAAATGAAATATCATCCTATTGTATAACTGGGATTGTTGATGATAACCTATTACTTATCAGCAAGTTCTACTTCTTGCTCTTTGGTTGGAGTCTTTAGATCTACCTTCCACTAGGATTGTTCAAGTTAGTGTCTGAACTATGGCGCTTGTTAGTGGTTACTGAATTGAACTTTCAGTTGTTAAGTCATTGTTTCAGACATTATTCCACCTGTGACAGCTTGCGCATTAGGTTATGGGCTACAGCCTATGGAGTATGAATTTGTTTAGGGTGTTTGAGTTAGATTACTAAGGCAAACATGGATTAGTATCGATAAGTGAATTTTCAAATCATATGACATGCTGATATTCTTTCACGGCAGCAAAATCACTCTGTCAAGATTTTTTAAATGTCATTTTCAAATTACCCAGTAATTTGAGTTGTTGAAGGCACCTTTTCCAACGATTTCGAAACTGCCTCATAATTTTTTTCATTTTCTATACTGTTGATAGCAGATCAAAATTGATGCAAGGCTGAATTGGTTCTCTATATGATAATTGAACATGTTTGAATGCTGAAGTTTTCTTCGCTTGAGTAGGCTTAAGCCTTGGGCATACACTACCAGGACCCTATACATCTGTATGTTTATGGAAAAATACCAACCATCATCCACTTCATAACTGGTAAGGTACCCATATACTTTTCATCTTCATGTTATATTCACCTGGTTCAATGCCAGGATTGTGAGCGTATAATGAATAAATGTGGCAGCAGCATAGAATGTTTAGTTTTATTCTGTGGTGAAATGTAAGACGAAATAAACATAGAACCTAGCATAAAGTAGTGTCGGTACAGGTTGCCGCACTTCACAGCAGCATACAAAAGGTGTAGGGGAGAAAAAGAAATTCAAGGTTAGCGAAAACGTTGAAGCTTTAGAAGACGTTAAAAAGTGGATATATCTGCACGAATGTGACAGATTTTCAGTCATTTCACCATTGATTCCTATCGTCTTGGGGACAACCAGGCAGTCTGCATCTCTCCACACGGCTCAGAGCAAGAGTCAAAGGCTTCATGGACTCGTGTCACTTCTTGGTTTGATCACCCTAAGCCTTCTGATTCAATCTAACCTCCAATAACATGTCGAGGTAGGCGGTGGCTTGGCTTGCTCAGCACATATCTAAGCCATCTCGATTCACGTACGTTCACAACCTCATCGAATGATATGTTTACCTTGCCTAGTATCTTTTGCCGAACTTCAACCTTGCTACACCATAGTTCTAAAGTCGTGAGGAATGCTACAAAGACGTGTGTTTGAAAATCTGTGGTCTTTTCACATTCACTTTCAACGGTTATATCTCGCAGCTGTGAGATAGGATAGAATGGGATGCAGCGCAGCATACTCGTCTTTTAACAGGTATTCGGATATCTCGCCAGAAATTGTGCAAATTGACAAATGCCAAATGAATCTTCTGTATCTAGCTGCCTATCCTGAGAAGTCACCAGGTCCCCATCCTTCTTGGCGATGGTACCACTGAGAGTCAACTTCCAACCAGTATCTTTAACACGCCTAAAAGTTGTTGAACCTTACTTAATGCTACCGCCTTCATTGGTTTTGCCATTCTTCACTCCTCGTAATCATTGGGAAGTCAATCTACATTTCTACAGCGGGCCGAATGCCACATCATATTCCTTTAGGGTTAGAATCGCTGTCACATTCAGATAAGTGCTCACCTATGATGGAAAAGATTTGTAGCTCAGGGTGATGGTGGTTTGGTTTTTTCTGAGCTTTGATATTTTATCATTGACGTTTCATCACCAGACTTGTTGACGTCTTCAGGACTAACTTCAGTACGATGCCTTTTCGTTTATCTCGGCTTCCCTACTTGAGCGTTAAAGTCACTTACTATCATGATTATTTTTGGACGTTTTGCTTTATGTAAACAAATTGACAGCTTTTGATTGAATTCATCCCTTGTATCATACAAAGTGTAGTCAGTGGGTGTGTACTCGGAGGTTGTGAATAGGCATCGCATCGACAAGCCTTACAACACTTAGGTTTTGTAGATTTATTCAGTTGGACAACACGTAGATGACTGTTCACTGGTATCCAATCGAGATGTGCACTTTGTGCTCCACAACCTAATGTTATGCCTACACCAGCGAGACCACGGCAACCACCCATTGAATCTCCCTTCGGACACTCAAAGTGGATTTTGTGGGTTCACCGCCTTGGCCAGCTGAGGTCAGTCAAGTGGATGATCACTTTTCGGTCATACCCACGTGTCCCAAGTACACAGCATACATCTATGGCTTGAGATTTCAGAGTTCTGGTGAGCGATGCTTGTTGTCCGATTTGGCATACGGTTCGGACGTTGAGAGCTCAAATAAGAAATCGACAGTGGGTCTTAGGAATCTACGAAACATGTTTCGCTTGCCTAACAACGGTTGTGGGGTATTTAATAAACACATTTTGAAACGTACGCACACTGCTTCGCATCGCTATCAAGTGATAGTCGACGGTAGATGTTACGTTATAAGTCAAGTTTTGATACTTAACGCAATGTCTTTTTATGGTAAGCTACGAATCATTTGATATTCGCGGAATTTAACATTATGCGGTTGTTCATGTCAAAGCGACTAGACTAAGGGTTAAACCGACGGATTGGAATTCGCCTGTCTACAATAGTCAGTTATAACACGGAAGCAATAGGTGTTCTGTTCTGATCTCAGTATAAAAATCAGTTCATCAAGATGCCATCGTGCTCAAGTGACACGTTCTAGGTGGAACGAAAAACTCGTGTTGATATAAACACTTACCTGCTAAGCAATAAATTCAATGTCAAAATGATGGTGGTGATTGGTGAGATATAAGTATCATCATTAATGTTTCACAAACAAATTTATTTAAATGTATCGCCTCAGGATAGAGTTTCCCATTGCATTCATGATGCGAGTTCGCATATACCTAGTGGATCTTCTACATCCAGACAGATTTTGTCAGTCCGTTCGGGCTGACACAACTCACGCAAGAAGCCTACACTTGCAACCATTTCACTCCCAGTACTTAAAATTCGAGTAGCTGCTGCACACCAATCCTGAAGCGTCATTTTACATTTCACAGGTTCAAAATGCGTTCCAGCGAAACGTACTCAGATTTCTGCTCATCAGGTTCAGAAAATCCTTTAATTTGCCTGCGTTTCAACAAATGGGTAACGTCTGCGTACACCAAATCAATCAGATGACCCGCATGGGGTATATGGATCCCTCTAAAATAAGGAGTATCTACGGCTATATCCACGTCCTATGCATGCAGAAAATTTAGTCGACCATGGACTGAAAGCCACCACATCTGACATCACTGCCCAGGTAAGGTTAGCATTTCATTTAATATCATCCAGGCTAACTTATTTCCACCGTAACTAAAGGCATTGGGCGACAAGGCAGTCGGTGATTAGGCATACGAAACACATGTGCCAGCTACATGACACACAACTCACCCCACAAAAGTAGGTCTGGTAGAACACATGAAGCCTTATAAGTCGTGTTTTTCACTTGAAATAGCCATACCTGACAGGCGTGTAATAGAAAAGGGCAGCAAAGTGCAGCGCGAAAAAACCCCACCCTTAATGGGCAATCGAATGAGTCGGTATCGCGAACAATGGCACAGGTCGGCGAAAGGCAAGTACACCTGTCCTATGCGTGCAGAGATTTGATCTGTCGCTGACCTACACCAACCACAGGTCACCCGACTTCCCAGACCAGGTGGCATCAGCTGAATCATCAGGTGGTCCAAACTGTGTACTTTTTACTGTCTGTTGCCAAATATTTCACCCATGTCCGTCGTCGGTTGGGTACCCATTTGCCTGTAGCCGTTTTCGAACGCTTGTTAAATATTGCATTTGTACTTATCGCAGAATTTGTTGGCACATCTCTGCACGATGTTAACATCACTTACTGCTCTTCCAAGTTAATGCCGTCTTGTCGAGTGTGGTCTTGTTTAGTCTGGTATTTTTAAGTTTGGTCTATTCTCGTCTTCTGTAATCGAGCCGAGTGTAGACTTGTCCACTACAGTTTAATCTGTTCTTTTCTAGGTCTTTGAAGTAGTCTTCTGTAAGAGTGTTAATCCCAGTGATGAAGTCAGAAGCGCATCGTGAGAGAGAGACTTCCAAACGCATGTTAAAGACATGATAGGGAAGAATGTAGATAGTGGGAATGGTTGATAGATACAGCAAGACACGCACAACTCTCCTGTTAGCTCAGCATAGACTATAGAACACAGTTTTTGAGTACACAGTATTTAGAGTGTGGAGGATGATGTAAAGGCTCTTTTGTTGTAGGACTTCCTTTGAGAAACCTATCTGTAGGTCGTATTGCTAGATCGTTTTATTAGGTTTTCTGTTCCACACTGTACTTTGCCATAGAATTCCTGTGAAGCTTTGGCCTTTGGATACTATTGTTGGCACTTTTGTCTTTGCAAGAGGTATTCTAGTTTTTGTAGAAGACTGACAGATTTCTTATTTGTGTCCAGGCAGAATGTGTCTTAACTGGTCCCATATACTGGTTACCACTTTAGTTGACCGCACTATTAATCCATAGCCACCGTCATTGGACACTGGTACACCTGGTTTTGTTGCCTATATCACTTTCGACTGTTAAGAGTGGTAGAAGCCCTCGGTATTACATCCAGGTGTGGGGATAGTAGCTGAAGGTTAGTTAGACTGTTCTTTGTAATGGTTGACTCACTGCACCAGTCGCATCTCTTGTGAGGGATTCAGGGTCGTTCTTGTCAGCTATACTCTCACTAACTATTGACTTTTACACCCCAGTTTCCTTGATAAGTCTAAATAACTCTACTGTTACCGTTGCTTTTTCCCTGTCTTGCGCTTTCGATGCCCACCATTGTTCGCAGTCATTGAGTAGACTTCTGTCACATCATTTTTGAGTTGCAATAGCTTCTAACTGTACTGGGAGCCTGCAGGAATGCGTACACGTACATACATTAATTTGGAAGCTGCTGAGGTCCAGTGGCTCTTTTCAACCACTCTCTGAGGGTCAACTACATTTTTCACTTCTGTTTTTATAGCAGGCTAGAGATGACGCCAAGCTTCTAGATGAGTGATTCTGTTGTCGAGCTTCATTCGTAACAACCTTTTTGCCATAGTTTTCCTAAGTCCACTGAGATCCAGACATATAAGCGCTGGAACCAACGTATGGTCTCTGCCCAAACACATGCTCCAAAAAGAGCGCCAGTCTTTCAACGATCCTCTTCAGCGATGATATTGTGGTCTGTCTATATCCACCACTGAATTGAGGTTAGTGAACGCCACGTCAGAGATTGTCTCTCTTCATATCTGAAGCTCGTACTGTCCAGAAGTAGATGGTTGTCTTAGTGCAGTTGTAGTAGGCGATCACCGTAGTCTTTTCCTTCTGCCAGGATTCTGTAAGTGCCCTTCTAACCGACTCAACCTCCCCACTTTTTTATTGAAAAAACCTGCAACGACAACCTCTTCTTAACTCTTGGTTTTCAGTAGGAGGCTGGACAGTTTCCGGTAGAACTCATCCTTCACTTCTGAACTCTAGTCAGCGGGTGTGTATGGAGGGATTACAAAGAGACAATGACAAGTTTCATCATTCCTTTGATTCGTCACTGTGTCATTGAGTCAAACAGCGCGCAGCTGACTATCATCTGGTTTCCAGTCCAGTCGTGAACTTTCTGCCTTAGCACTTAATGTCATACATACACTTGAAAGATCGCGAGATCTAGCCATCAAATCTCTGAAAACTTGAGGGGTGGCTTTTGAGGATTCCATACATTGACCAGATGAGATTAATTGAATAACCGCGCTGGGGGTCTTGTGTAGCACCCCATACATGGCGGGAGATGCTAGAGTTTTGCTCGGCCAAACTTGTTGACCGATTTGATGGAGGATGCAGACATTGAAAGCTCCAATACGTAATTTGTAGCACGGTTTCAAGAGACCAGGGATTCTGTTTAGTGAAGAAAGATCCTTGTCAAGAGTCACAGAGCTGGAAAAAAGCAGTGATTAAGTAGGAATAGTGGTCGACGGATACAAAGAAGGGTTATGTGTAAAAGCACGGAAGGTTGATAATGATCTGAGGAAACTTGAATGCTGGCAGAGTTATGAGAACGGTTGACATTTACCGTCTGCACACACCATAGAAGGCTGGTTCTTCTTAAGGTATGTGAAACAAAAGTTGGGTTATTAATAGGGGTGTGACTTTACAGTATGTGGGATGTCAGTTTGAGTCCAGTCATCAGTAATCAGTCTGTTCGGGCCGATGCAAATTCCCAAATAAGTGAAGTGGTTGACACATTCCACCATTTCATTCCCTACCAATAAATTAGTAATACTTGTAGCAGACTAGTTCTGGAGCATCATCTCATATTTGAAAGGTATGCCAAACATAGTCAGATTTCTGTTCAATGCAACCAGATGATCCCGCATTTTGTCGGCGTCTTCACTCAGGGATACAATATTGTCTGCATACTCCAAGTCAACCAGATGACCTCCAGGGAGTGGGTCTATCCCTATGAAGTCAGACGTGCCTCACTAAGGTTATGTCCATTAGAATATCTGTAACAAAAATAAAAAGGAACAATGACAGCGAACATTCCTGCCGGACACCACTAGTTGTCGCCAATTCCCATGACAACTCCCCATAAGCCTTTCCCATACCCAGCTGCATGACTTCGAGTAGAGAGCTTTGATTAGCGTTATGTACTTCCTCGGTACTCCCTTCATAGTCAGACACGGCCAAAAAAACTCACGCTCGACTGAGTCTAATGTCGCTTTCAGGTCAAGAAATATGCTAGGTGTTGGACAATGCCGGGAGATATGCCTGTGTTCCAGAGCCTGTCGCAGGGTGAAAATATGACTGATACATCATCGTCCAGGTCTGTCTGAAGCTTGTCTGTTTTTCTCGAGTTTCCTGTTGTCGAGCTCCAGTTGGGCTCCGGATAACTATGGACCAACGGGTCTTGGATACACTATGAGTCAAACAAATTCACCTGTAGTTTTCACAGGGAGACTTCTGTCCTTTATTAAAGGCTATGATGATCTGAGAAGTACGCTTGTCTGACGGCACTACCTCTGATTTCCATACACTACTTAGTGCCTGTCACTTTAATCACAAATTTCCTACCTCCATCCTTGGAAAGTTTAGGTTGAAAATTGTCAGGTCCCGCGGCTTTGCATCTTCTCAGGTTCGATACAGCCTCCTCAACTTTAAGGAGAGTTGGAGAACCAACATCTACGTCCCATTCAGGTTGTTCTGCTCAACTTCCTAGCCATCTGCCCCGGGAGGTTATCAATATCCCCCTTTTCGGTGATGGTTTCACTTATCAAAGTCTTCTTGCCGGTATCCTTAATGAGCCTAAGTAGTTGTTGGATGTTACTCGACGCTGATGCCTTCTTAATCTCTCATGCTCTCGTCACCCACCACTGCTCACGATCGACGCGAAGACTCTTGGTCAGTTTATGTTTGAGTTGCTCTTGCTCTTCAGGTAGTCACAGCCGGCTGAAATTTGTCTTCTTGCATCAATCAGTTTTGATGGCGTCGCGGAAAACCAGTGGGGTTTTCTAACTTTCGAGTGTATGCTACCAACTGTCTCTACCGCTGTTTTTACAACACTCCTAATACCACACAAGGTTTCCTCAGTATGAGCAACCAGTGAAGCGCAGATATACACGAACCCGTGCTAACGAATGACCGCAGTCCAAACAGGTACTTCAGAAAGAGTGGCAATCCTCCGTCGATGGCTGGCTTATAGCAATGTGGTCTATCTGTGTCCATCGTTGGTTAGATGTTGACGGACGGCATGTTACAGTGTCTCTCTTTATGCTTGATGATGTTAGTTCTGGACAGAAACAAGTGGCTGTCAAGACAAAATTGCAACAGACGATCACCATTGTCGGTTCGTTGACATGGTATACCGTAGATACCTCCAACATGCTTTTCCCATTGGGTCAGATTCTCTATACGACCGTTAAATTTACCTGCCAATTATGACTACATCTGAACGTTCTGCTTTCTGTGGCAAAATCGAAGGCTTTTCATCGGATTCATCTTTTGCATCATCCGAACTGTAGTCGGTGGGTGCGCAGGCGGAGGTTACGAATAGGCATTGCCTAGTCTCACGATCCTTCCTAACCCTTACAGATCTACTCAGTCTAATAGCTCAGAGACGACTGTTTGCTGGAAAACTAGTCGAGGAGACCACTTTCTGCTCTGCTAGGAGACAAGGAATGAGGTTTCGATCGTTGGCAATGGTTGGGCAAGGTGTAAGAGTCTTGATGTGAAGGCAAAAGAGAAGACGGAGTAGAGGAGGGTTGGTTATTTTTGATTGGGTCTTGTGTACTGCTGGGAGCGTGTGGGTGGTCGATATACTTCTCGGCTGCCCACACTGTGGAAGATTAGTTTTTCTTGAGGTACCTGAAAAACAAGAGATAGTGTTTGACTGCAGACGCCGTGGGACATCTGCGTTAGGGCGGTCACATAGCCTTTTGACAGTTTTGGTTTTTTTGCTTTTTATCCGACAATAAATCCCTGTTTCAAGCATAGACATACCGCCAGGGAATGGGGTATTCTTTTCTGAGTTCGATCTTTTCTAACCTACCCTTCCATTTGGGAAGACAGGATCAGCGTGGCACTGCTGTTCATCCAAGGAAAACACCTTACTGCTGTCACGCTCCATCCAGCTAGCAGTAGTACGATTTTGCACTCACCCCCATCATAGTGTAGTAATTTACACTACAACGGTAACTGCTTTTCATCTTACCACTAACTATAGATCTTTTGGCATGGTAGAACCTCGAGGGAACAAGTGTTTTACCAGCATAGCTCTTTGGGTCACTTGACATACAAGTCCGACCATCACGTCAAGACAGCAGCTATCGGTCGGATGTAAGCGCCTTATCCACCGACGTGTCTTTAACCAAAACCATTGATATTCTTGGTGATTATATTCTTTGAATATTCCTTCATTTCTCATCCTCCCAAAATATTTGAAAGAGCTACTATGCAACGCTAAGGTTCACTTCATTTCTGAAGGTGATTCTCGAGAAGTTGATGAAGTCACCATGAGTAGTCCTTTAGCATCATTGTTAGTTAATGTCTGTGTCACATGCGGAACGTTTGACCTTAGGATTGAATCAATAAAATCCCTCTGATGATATGTATATCTAACAAACATGAGGATGTGAAAAGTCTTTTAGATAGACTTAACACCATACAAAGCCACCTTAGTTTATCGTGTGAAGCGGAAAACGATAATCAGTTTCCTTTTCTTGACGTATTATTAACTAGAAGGGAAGATGTGTGAAAAGATCAGTGTATAGAAAACGTGGAATGGACAGTTTCTCAACTTTCACAGTTCCTGTCCAATACAGTAAAAATGAGGTTTAGTAAAATGCTTATTCAAAAGGACCTAACGTGTCTACACAACACAAACACTGGAAGAAATCAAATTTTTAACAGAGACACTCATGTCAAACGCAGATCCTTTGAAGTTCATCAATCGTTATAAAAACGCCTCAGTATTGTCTCGAAGACAGACAGCGTATAATGGGAATCGAACAGTATGGTCTTGAGACGAAGGCTTTATTCAGTTATTAATAAGATATACTATGCAGCTAAACTCAATATTATGGAGAAAATGAAATCTGTACTTCAAAATAAACCCCATTGCTACAGAGATGATTGCCTCACACCCCAATACCCATACCAATTTACATGTGTGTACGGTGAGACATAAATTGGGAGGAGTAATCGAAATACGAAGACGAGGGTGGTGGAGGATATTTCTAAATGATTAGAAAAAAATCACATTGAATAGTCCGAAAAATACAGAAGGCAGACAGTTTTCGTCCTCTACTAATAAATACATTATCAAAACAGGTCACAGGATTAACCCCAAAATAGACATTAGAGCATTGTATAGGGGCCGTCAAGACAGTGTACTTAGATTTATCGAAGCCTTAGCCATGAGAAAGTTCAAACCCCTTTGATATGAATATGAGCAGTAAATTCTGTTTGGAACGTCACCAGGTAAATTATACTGTGTCACTGTGAGATACACCAAATAAACAATTAAGTTTGGAATTTGTCCTTAAACCCGCTTTTGGCAATCTTTATCTCATTTTAATGCCAAGGAAGGTGTGAAAATGTATCTTTCCTCCTTATTATTCCTGTATTTTCCATCATCATCATCATTATCAACATAGGACCAGGCATTACTGCGTAACGGTCCGAGTTGCCACACCTCATATCAGCACATCAAGTAAAAGGTAGTGAGGTGAAGGATGAAGATAAGTGAATGCAGTCAAAAGAAATATAAAGTACGAGAAGAAAGGAAAGAGGAGTGACAAAATAGTGAGATTCGGTATAGCCTCGTTAATTTTCTCTGCCTTACGCCACCCTATTTTCATCTTTCGTATAAAATGCCTTGACAAGTCAATATGTGACCACGTTGTTTGAATATATCACATTTCTCAGATAACACCATCAAAGGGATTGTTTCAAAAAATATTTTTAATAAACCAGAACTAAATAAGGTAGAGAAATAAGTGTAGAACAGTTTCTTATTATTTAACAGTCTTATGCAAATCGATGACATCCCTAAAAAGCTACTTAGAATTTAGTGAGTTTGATGGATGGAGAATTCTTGTTTCATCGCATAAAAAGCTGTTCAGTGATTTCCACAAACAACAAAATTGATGTCAACCTGTAGTTGAAGAAATCCTAGAACTATGAAATCCACCCATTCATTTAATTTTAGTAGAAATAAGACGGCTGAAAGTGCCGACTACTCCGTTGACACTAATTAGTCAATAACTCACCAAATAAGCTTCATGTGGATTTATGGTATTTTCAAGAGTCACATTATTAGTGTTAAAACTCTACTTGAGTGAATTCAAAGACCACACTACCAACGACTTAAATAACCAATTACTTTTCTTTATTTCGGGTAGCAAAGTAGATTTTCATAAAGTAAAGCAGTCTGACTGACCAGTTCAATTGTTGCTAAGGTGGTCTTTATAGTCATGCCTTCACTTCGACAATAGCATACTAATAGCTCGTTTTATTATTGGTCAAGTGACTTAGACATATGATCAGATTTGTTCGTTGGTTAACCAGGCTAGACTGCTAACCACCCCTTATCAGTGACTTTAAAGGCCACCCAAACAACTGAAATAATCAATCAGGTTGCGGTGTTTCGCTTAGTCAGGTATTTTTTTTTAAAAAAAATTTGTTATTTCAGTCGTTACTATAATAGCCTTTACAATCACTCTCCCTTATTGATCTTGGATTTTTCTGAAAAAAATAATGCCGTAAATCAGGCAAACTCTCCGGCATACCACTGGTCTCGTGACTTTAGAGACCATCCTAGCAAAGGCTGCATTGACCAGTTAGGTTTCTACTGGATATACAGTTTTCCTTAAAATATAGAACTTTAATTAGCTACTTCAGTAGTTGCTAGGGTTGCTTTTATAGTCGCTGCATCGGTTTTCTGAGGCTCATCTGCATCACTTCCACTGAGTGACTTCAAATTATTGCTGTCCCCCTACGTTTCACAAGAGTAAAAACGTAAACATATTCACTCATTTATTTCCTTTTTATGATGATATGTACACACGGATAATAGCGACGCATACAAAAAATAATAATTCGACATCAATCAAAAATATTGGAAGAAATTTTAAAAAAATTAAGTGATAGAATTATTATTATTTATCACAAATAATAAAGCATAATTGTTATCCTTCACTGTTTTTTTCCCATAGGAATCGAAGACAAATTAAAAAAATAATCAATACGTTTTTTTGAAAAGGAGATGATCAACATACAGTCATCATCAATCAAAATAACTGATCATTGAAAGGTTTGACAAAGAGCAAGAAAAAAAGCAACTAAGGAACAGGAAATGCAATTTATACAAAGAATAAACAGACTATTGTGATAATCACAAGCACCTTTGATCAAAACAAAGCAAAAAGTGGATATGTGGATGTCACCAAGATATGTTTGTAGAGGACTAGTGAGACGCAAGCACGCACACACATACGTGTATTATGCTAGCTAGTAAAGATATACCTTCTTCTCTTCAAAGGAAGGAATTAGTCTACTAATGGAACAACAACGCATTTAGAGACCGAAATGATGACCGACAGTGGTGTTTCGGCTTTTTCAACGATCAACTCATCATCACCTTTGATTTTGGAATAGACGTTCATTTCGAAGAGAAATAGTCTAAAATATGGAGTGTTGTAACCCGCTTTATCCAGTAAAACAAAGTTTTATTACTAAGTAGATTACTGAATTAGGGTGATTCTTTCCACTGCTCTACATTAAAAAGAGTTGTACAAAAATCCGAAAAACTAGGGCAACTTTAATTTTTTTTCAAAAAAGTAAAAAGTTTTGTCTTCTGTACAGAAGAGATTTTGGAAAGCACTTTACGATAGTAATAATCAATAATAACAATAATAATCACTAAGCGGATAAAATGGGAGTAGGAAACGGTGGGAAAGGTAAAGGAACAAAAATAATATTTTTAAGAAGCAAATAGATGTACACACAACTCACTATGTTACATCACTAGTGCTTACGAAAAGTAAAACGTGAATTTTTTGTTCGTGATTGTGATTTCTTCGCTTCAACTTGCGGTGGAGAATTACAGCTGTGATCCAAGGTGGTAGGAGTGCTGATATTAGTGGTAGTAGTAGTAGTAATTGTAGCAGTAATAGTAGTAGAAGCAGCAGTATTATTATTACTGCCTCCAGTAGTGCCGTTTCCGCCACCACTACTGTTCATCGTACTAGTATTCGAGCTATTGAATGAGGTCAGTTTACTCCAGCGTGTTGATACACTAGAGCGAACACTGTTGTTTGTATCCTTAACCGATGAATTAAATGCACTGCAGTTAAATTAAGTATACAAAAAGGAAAAATTGAGGAGAACAAAAAGAAGCAGAACTTCAAAAAAACTACCAGTCTACCAAACAATGGATTATCACTATTCGTTGATATACTTGTAACTCCCTGTTGTTATGCTGGATTGAATTGATCAGCTCTGTCGGCATATGGGTTCCTCGATATTGCCTGAATATTTATTTGTCGTTAGTTGCGAAGAGCAGTGGAATGCAGGATGTGCGTTTCGTGCTGTTTGAGACTCGTCAGCTGGATGTACCTGCATCTCAGTGAGTGATTTTATTCCCATTGGATTCCACTGCTAGCCATAACTAGGTAAATTATAATAAATAAATATTCAGGCAATGTCAGGGCATCCGTATAGCAGCCAATCTGCCAACAGAGATCGAGCAATTCAGCCCGGTATAGCAACGGGAAATTACAAGTATCAATAGCCTGTTGGAGTCCACGGGACAAGAGAAACCAGTGGTTGGAGACTCCAGGTGATATACCTGAGAACCGATGTCAGTGGCGCAGATGTATACACACATTATCATCTTAACGACGCTACACTGAATCTCACCATTTTCTCATTCTTCCTTTCTCTCTTTTAGTACTTTATATTTCCTTTGACTGAATTTTCTTTTCTTCATCTTCCACTTCACTATCTCTTACTTGATGTACTGATATGAGCTGTGACCTCCCGGACCGTTACGCAGTAACAACTGGTCCTATGCTGATTTGGATGGGTGGATGGACAAGTATCAACAACAATTGATATCCGTTGCACAAGAGGTGACTATCGTGCCCGAGAGACCTAGTGGATAACGCTTTGACCTTTGAAGCGATAGGTATTGGGTTTGAGTCTCAGTGGGAACATCATTCACTGAGGTACAGGTACGTCCAGCTGACGTGCGTCCTGGATTCCATTGCTAGCCACCACCCATCATTTATATAAAAATTGAAATGACAGGCGACATCGAGGTATCAACACAGGAGCCCATGTGCCAACAGAGACCAACTAATTCGGTCCAATTAACCACGGGTGGTACAAGCAACATCATATAAACTATACCCGTCGCACAATAGGTGGCTACAGTGACTTGGTGGCCTAGTGGATACCGCTCTAGTATTTGAAGCCATTGGTCCGTGGATTCAGTGAAGGAGTCACATACTATGACGAAATAGCTGTCCAGTCCTCCTGGTTCTGAATGGTTCTCTAACTGACATCAGTCCAATTTAAATAGAGCAACAACAGCTTTAGCAGAATAGCATGAATCCATTTTATTTCATGGGTCTTCATTAGCTGCCTACAACCTTAAACAATTCTGACACTAATTTATACAAAATGTCTGCGTTCTCGAATCCGTGTGGTAGAAGTAAAGATATCATGGATATGAAGTAATTGAAAACGTACGAATTGAGTGAATAAACATGTAGAACTAAGTTTGCCAATATATAGAGGAATTAGGTGGATATTCTAGAGCGGAAGTTGGATAAGAAAGGTTACAGTCCGTGTCTACAATAACGAAATAAAGAATAGCAAACCTGATGTTACGTGACAGTTGAAAATGACTACCGGTGGTGGTATGAATAAACAAGGGAATAAAACTAGTAATATAAGAAAATAAATATTTATCAATGTAATGAGATACAATGTAGAAGGGATGGGAGATTAAAATGTCGGATATGTGGTAGGAAAGTTCATAGAGAACGTGTTGATCGTATGTGGATCACAGTATACAAAGTGGAAGCACATATTTCTTCTGAACACATAGATCAGGGTTTCGTGTGCTGATGCCTATGGCTTCCAGCTATGCGTAGTCGTGCTCCTTTGAGGAGATGGCAAGGAATACATCATATCGCACGGAAGGCATGATGTAACTTGGTTTGATGTCCACTATGTGAACGGATTACACTATTGATGCACTTGTTCAATCCTTTCCCTAACCAAACTGGTACATGTTCACGAGCGCATTCTACGTAACTAGCTCCAGAGTAGTAGTTGAACTCGTAAATACACATTGAAGTGGCCATCGTTAGTAGCCTATCCTCGCTTCAATGAGTCAGTAATAATGGTTTCACTGCAGTAAGTGTTTTTTTCAGACAGATCTACTCAATCAGTAGGTTAAGATATCAGGGCTTCTGAAATTGAAGTGAACGCTAACAAATTTGTCAACTAGAGGGAATAAATGGAGAATTGATACCACTTGGAAGCACTATCCCACTGTGTGATACATCTACCAAATTAACTAAAAATGGAATATATACACTGATTGCTCAAAATAAATATGCGGACATTGATCTAACTTGAATACAAATACTAACCGTTAACTCAACACTGATACCCCAGCCGCATGAAGTGAGAGGCAATAAAATGACCGGGAGTGAAACAAGTCTTACCTACATCAATGAGATGGATAAATCAACCAGATAAAATTGACCACGATTACTCATTTAAAAGCATATGAAATTCGATTCTTTATGAAATAACACTCAGAATAACAGAAAATAATGTTAGATGTAAAGAGAGAGAAACAAAGAGAAGAAAAACCAGAGCGTAGAAATCAGTAAAATTACCATGATATTCAGCGGTAAAATGGAGCAAAGAAATAAAAGATGTAAATTTTGATCAACTGTTGTATTTATTGATATACAAGATGATGATTGTGCCAGTGAAATGAATACGTGGGTCACGGAGGGATTCGAATCAATCAACTGCCGAAATGGCCAATCAGTTTTCTATATTTCGACTGGGAAGGTAGCTATTTTTAAAATGAAGAAACATGATGGGTTATCTCAGTAGTTGAAAGAGTGGCCTTAAAAAATCATTCATATCCTCGTCTTCTGCTCACACCAGAAGACAACTCATTATTATTTTATTATTAGTCCCTTGGGTTCCTAGTGGAACATAGGGCTTCAGTAGCACGTCTCCAGTGACCTCTGTTCTCGAAGATCTTTTGAACCTGCTTTTACGACAGCCCACAACCTCTCATTTTCTCCTCGCACGACCTCCTCCATGTCACCCTCGGACGTCCAACTCGTCGCTTCCCATCGGGATTCCACTCGAGCAACTGGCCTGACCCGTGATGTCTTCAGTCGGCCTTCTCAGTGCATGGCCAATCCATCTCCACTTCCTCCTGCATATTTGTTGGGTGATAGGTTCTTGGTTGGTTCGTTCCCAGAGTTCCTTGTTGCTTATTTTTTCTGGCCATCTGATCTTCAGTAGCGAGCGTAAGCAGTTATTGATGAATGTCTGTAGTTTATTGGAAATCCCTTTCGTGACGCGCCAAGTCTCTGAACCATACAGAAGCACTGACTTGATTTTGGTGTTGAAAATCCGGATGTTGTTCTACATGCTGAGAGGAGTGCAAAAGATCTCCACACTGGTTTCAGGCTAATGAACGCCTGTCTTGCTTTTTCCGATTCTGACTTTGACATCCTCGTCTGTCCCGCCTGTAGTTGAAACAGTGCTTCCTAGTTAGGTGAAGGAGGTTACTTCCTTCAAGTTTCTCCCATTGATGGTGACTGGAGTTTGTTGTTGTTGTTGATGGTGGTGGTGCGGTATCTTCATCACCTCTGTCTTCTCTATATTCACCTGAAGTCCCGTCTTCGCTGCCTCTTCTATCAACTTGTTAGTTTTTGCCTGCAGATCTTCAAGTTTATGTGACATCAGGCACAAGTCATCGCTGGCGAAATCCAAGTCTTCTAGGTTCTTTTCCGCAGTCCAGCGTATCCCCCTCTTCTCGCTGCCCACCGTTTGCTGCATGATCCAGTCCAGTTCACCACAATCAGGAATATCATGGGGGATAGTAGGCAACTTTGTTTCACTCCTGTCTTCACTTCAAAATCATCACTGAGCTTCCCATTGTGAATTACTTGGCTGGCATGTGGCATCTTCATATAGTTGTTGAATGAGGCTGATAAAGGTTTGCGGTACTCCGTAGTAGTGAAGCAGTTTCCAAATTACTTGTCGGTCGACGCTGTCAAAGGCCTTCTCAAAGTCGATAAAGTTGAGGTAGAGAGTTGACTGCCATTCTATACTCCCTTCTGTGATGATGCGAAGTGTAGCAATTTGGTCTGCACATGATTTGTACTTCCTGAAGCCTGCCTGTTCCGGTCGTAGTTTTGAATCCAGCGCATCCTTTAGCCTCTCCAGGATGATGCGGCTTAATATTTTACTTGGGGTGGACAGGAGAGTGATTCCGAGCCAGTTCTTGCAAACACTGAGGTCTCCTTTTTTCGGCAGTTTAAAGATAACTCATAGGCATAAGAAAAGCATAGACAAGTGAAGTTACTTTCAGAGAATGAGTCCTATCCAAAATCAGAATCACATGACATTGTTAAAAGTATATTTGCGGTCATTACGTCAATCAAAGTTACACTAGCTTATTCACCGGTATAAGATTCACAAATTAGCCTTTACATAATTACTACCATATCAAGCCATTTTAAAATAACGAATATTTGGTGGACATAAATCATACATTCTGTGAAAAAATAAATTAAATACTACTAGGTTTACAGATTAGTAGTATAGGTAATAGTAAACAACCCACCATATTGGACGTCCTTGGTCATTTAAGCGAAGACTAGAATATAAATCAGTTAGGAATTGTTCTACTTCACGAACACGACGATTATCTCCACACTCAATCAAATCTAAGCGTATACGGTCTAAACCTGGTACTAACCACTGAAGAATACTTTGCTCATTTTGTACAGCTTACATAATAGAAGTAGATTATTTGGCCGACATATCATATCATGTTATAACAATAAACTGAATTAAGGTTGGTAGCAAATAAGGAATAACTGGTAAAGCTGTATCAAATAAAATTATGAATTGCTATTATTATACCGCTACGATTGGAGCTGCAGTTCAGTGGCTTAGGGAGATGATTATCAATAAGAGGGTTAAGCGTTCGAGACCCGCTCCATCTGTCAAGGTTTGAGCAGCCAGGTCGTATCACTTATCCTCACACAATAGGTGTGACTCATTGCCAACTGCTCGAATGTGCACAAAGTTGATAAGTGTGTTTGCGTTTCGCATCGCAACAGACTTCTGTTGACTTAAACATTAATCGAATATTTCAGGAACATTAAGATATACACCCAGATCCTTCACTCTTATTGAATTTGTGATAGACGTGCATATGAAGGTCTCTCTCTCTGCGCTTTTGACTTCATCACCAGGAATAGGCTTGTCAAAAGACTGACTACCTGACAAAATTAACGTAAAACCTGCCACACAAGTACTTCGGTTTACGCTCCCACACTTCACAGTAGTATACAAAGAACAGGTGGATAGAAAAAGAGTGATATCAAAGAAGATAAAGTAGTGTGAGAGAATAAACAATCTGAAGATAGCGGTCAGTACGAATATTCAAGCTTTAGAAGATATCAAGGAGTGAATACATCTGCACTATTGTGACCGGTTTTCAGTCATATCACCAAGCTTCCTCAACCGTTAATTCCTATCGTCAAGAAGACCCTAACCGGACAGTCTACATCTCCACATCCGGCTCACACCAACAGTCAGGGACTTAATCGTCTGTTGCCACGTTTTGGTATGGCCACCCTGAACCCTCTTCAAACCTAATCCAGCTTCCCTAACATTGCACGTCGGGGTAGACGGTGCCATGTATGCTCAGTACATATCCAAAACACTTCAGTCGACTAAGGTTGACAACCTCATCAGTGGACTTGCCTAGCACCCTTCGCATGATCCCAGCATTGCTCACAAGGTGATTCCACCAAACGCAAGAAATGCAATGAAGACACCTGGGATCAAAACTGTGTAACCGCCTCATGTCTCCTACTTTTAACACCAATGCCTCACAGCTTTAAAACAGGACAGAACGGACTGCAGAGCAGTGTACTCGTTTCTTTGATAGATGGTCGGGTATCTTGCGATTCGGCCTCATAGTTGATGCAGATTGGCAAATGTTGGACGGGTGTTCTGTACCCGAGGTGATATTTCGTCAGAAACCAGTCTGTTCGGGCTGATGCGAATTCTCAAGTAAGTGAATTGGCTGACAAATTCCACTACTTAAGATAGCTGGCTCAGTGTTTCTCTTTATGCTTGATGATGTTAGTTCTGGACAGAAACAAGTGGCTGTCAAGACAAAATTGCAACAGACGATCACCATTGTCGGTTCGTTGACATGGTATTCCGTAGATACCTCCAACATGCTTTTCCCATTGGGTCAGATTCTTTATACGACCGTTAAATTTACCTGCCAATTATGACTACATCTGAACGTTCTGCTTTCTGTGGCAAAATCGAAGGCTTTTCATCGGATTCATCTTTTGCATCATCCGAACTGTAGTCGGTGGGTGCGCAGGCGGAGGTTACGAATAGGGATTGCCTAGTCTCTCGGTCGTTTTTAGTTCTTACAGATCCATTCATTTGAACAGTACACGGACGGCTGTTAACTGGTATCCAGTCGAGAAGTGCACTTTCTGCTCTACAGCCCAATAATATCCCTACACCAGCGAGTCGACGAGAGCTATTCACTGGGTCTCCGGATACCCGTAAGGTGAATTTTGAAGATTCGGTACCATGGCCAGGTGAGGTCAGTGAAATGAATAACCACACTTCGGTCATGTATACGTGTCTCAGAGACAATACACATCTGTGGTTGAAGATGAGTGATGCTTGCCGTTCTGTTTGGTATAGAGTTAGGACGTTGAAAGCTCCACGATATCGACGGTGAGGTGTTAGGAGACTGGGAATAAGGTTCCAATGGTTTTGATCGTTGGCAATGGTTGGTCAAGGTGTAAGTACCTTGATGTTAGTATAAGGAGGTGCAGGCAAAATGGAAGACAGAGTAGAGGAGGGCTGGTTATGTTTGATTGGGTCTTGTGTACTATTGAAGGCATGCGGGCGGTCGAAACTTCCAGGTCGCCCACACCGCGGAAGACTTTTAAGATATCTGAGAGAGAAAAAGATTCGTGTGACCTCAAAGCCCATGGGACATCTGCTTGATGTCTGTCACACAACTCTTTGGTTGTTTTGAGGATTGATTTTCTGAACTCCTTATAGAGACGACCCATGCCCCCGGCACTGGAACACCGTAAGGGGTAGGGAAGACTGTGCTATTTTGGAGGCCGAGCTTTACTAAACCACTCTTCCCACTGGGGAAGTAGCATCAACGTGGGACTGCTGGTCATCCAGAGGAAACACCTTACTGCTGTCACATCCTATTCAGCCAGCAGTACAACTTCGCCCTTAGACTCACAGCATACCGCATCAGTTTACACTATAATGTCTAACTACTATCCAGAAAACCTTTCAACGATAGTAGGACCTTGAGGGAACATGCGTTCCAGACAGTGCAGCTCGTTTGGTCATTGTGATAGGCAAGCCCGACTACCAAGTCGAGATAGCGACTATCGGCGAGGCTTACCACAGGAGACTTTCGTAGACCTAGATTGGACTAAACTAGGCAGATGACAGAGTCACAGTAGTGTGTGAATCGAAGATGCTGATAAGGTGCAGAGTCTTATGGATAGCTTGTGTGACAGGCGATTTGGGAATGTTTGGCATGCATTTCCCACTAGCCACACGCAAATTGTCGCTCCTCCACCGGTGTTCACTGATGCCTTGTTTAGCAACAGGCAACGGAGAGGTTGAGAGGGTAGGGACACATGATTATTCATCTAACCACACCTGACCTAGGTAGTCGAATCAGCTTTGGTTGGTGTGGGTCCGAGGCCGATCGAATCTTTTCACACAGAACAGACATACTTGGCTTGGGCAGACCTACGCCAGGCTTCGCGACGCCGGCATATCAGACTGACTGATTGGCCACTAAGCGTCATTTTTTTCGCGACGTAGTTCACTGCTTTCTCCTATACTACATGCCTATCAGGCACGGCCTCCACCTGTAGACGAAGGAAAAGAGAGAAAAGGTTTCGGGTTTTCGACCAGCTTTCATTTCGCATGTCATGGTGACACGACGTCAGTAACGCAAAAGTTAGTTGTAGAGTTTTAGACTTGGAGTAGATTATTGATTGAAAATGTTATGTGCTGTGCAACAGATCAACACATTATATTGTATACATTATGATGTCATTTTTTGCCTGAGAGAAGATAAATGAAGGGGAAGAGAAGATTTTCATAGGAGGATGTAACCATGATATTCAAACACTATGAAGTCGCAGGTTATTGATAACACTTATGGAGGATAGATTTAAGACAGTAGCTGCTCAGTCACAAAAAAGTGAACAGAAGCAATAAACCAGGAAAATAAATTCTACTTCGATTGTAAATATGTCTATAAAAATGCATCAAAAAAAGGATACAGTACGCAGCTGTTGAGAACACAGTGAACAAATGATTAGCCAATTCCATGCGTAGATCTAACCTTGGCAAGGCGTTATTCATTTCCGCCAAGTTGAATAACCACGGTAAGATATCTGGCGAATACATTAAGAATAAAAAAGATATTTTAAAATGCTATTTTATGTAACCAGACCAGTCAAGTGAATATGAGGAATGGTTTTATTAACTGAGATTAAAAAATACGTTTTTTCGCTTACTGGATGCGTCTTGTTATTTTCCGTTGCCTACTTTAAAGGTCTGGACGGATAAATCCGTTGGCCCTTGTATCTATGCCTCGATGTTGCTTTGAGATTTTATTTCGAAATTATAGATATAAATAAGTAGAAAAGATATGTAAACTGTTGCAGAGAAGGTAACTCTCATAATTCACAAGTCTATTTTTCAATGCTCTACAGTGTTTAGAGAAATATTTGAGAAGCCAGTCACACATAGTAAAAGGCATCATCACCATCACTAGTATGCAGGTACGTCCAACTGATGAATACCGGATAAGATGAAACATGCATCAATGATTTCATGACTTCTTCATTTCCTGTACTACCCAGAAATCATTAGGGGATCTGAAAATTTCTGGTTGATTTTTTAACCAGTTTACACGATAGCTTAGTATGAGATTAGTAATATTTTGAAATCACAATAAACTGAATGATTGTTAAGTGGTACACGTGAAGAAAAGTTCAACGAAATAGCTGAAATCATTTACTGAGTAATGATAAAAGTCCTAAGCCTTACAATCTGAAATTCATTTGCAAAGCAATCTCTTATTCCGTATGTTATTTCACACTGTTCTTGCCCTTTATACTTCTATCCAATATTGTTTTCTTTTGCTGGAATCTTCTTCAGTCGATCGTTACCCCTTTCGACGTTGCCATCTTTACTAATTATTCGCATCCTTATGAGTAGCTCTCAGTGCATCCCGCCTCTCCTTTAAAAGGTTATTTCTATCACGGTGATGATCGCCTTCTTCCGTACAGTTTCCAATTCGCCTCTTTTCATACTTGTTGAGGTCCTAGTTTTGCATAAAACATTGTTATAGATCTGAATATTTTTAACTTGGCGTTCTCGTACCATTTTTACGGTATGACTAGTAGTTTATTTTCTGCCCCATTGTAGTGTAAATCGCAATTGGTTAGTCTTTACTCATACAATCCCAATGTCTCAAATCGCGGACTAGGTCACATTTCACGTGTACATATTCACGTGTTTCGGGATTGATTGATTACTATATTCTCGAGTAATAACTTTCCCATCATCCGGCTTCGGTCTTCTCTCTATTCATCCTGGGTTTTTAGTTAGTGGCTCTTGCGTACTAAGCTAAGCGTACGTATTATATCCATTCGGAATATATAACAGTTGGCGACGAAGACATAACAGTTGGTGACGGAAGATATAACAATACTAGTATCCGTTTTTGAAGATGGCTGATGTTCAAAAATTTTTTATAGTCTCTAGTGTTCGTAACTAACCGGGTCGCGTCTCCTAGTGACTACTTACAACCTTTCCCTTTTGCGGATTACATTTTATGATCCTGGTTCATCTTCTGTGGCGCATTGTAATGCCCTCCATTTCACGTGAGTTCCAGCCTAGAGAAATTCCCATTTCATCCTTTAGTTTCCATTGGAATTTTCTGGAAACTGCTTTTGCCTTTCTTTTTACATTCTGGACAGCTTGTCTTCGTTCCGTTCTCCATTTTGTAAGATTCCATCATCTAGGTTAGAGGTAGCCAAATGAAAGTGTATCATCAGTTCATCAAGTTTCTGACTGTTAGTCTGAGCCGTGTACGGAAATATAAATTTCTACGTAAGAATCAACGTGACAACCGAAGTCGGTGATTGGGGAACCTAGGCAATATACCACAGAACTGATCCCAATGGTGCAGACGCGTGCGCATATTCTCTTCACCTTTTTTGCTATACCCGATTTCATCATTACTTCTTGTTCCCTTTCCACGGATTCCCACCACTTTTGTCCGCTTCTTTTTCATATATCTGTTTCTTTCATCATGATGGTTTATAGCTTGATTTGGTGATATAAGGTGTGGTAACTTGTGCAGTTATGCAGTAGCGCCAGCTCCCATGTTGATATTGGCTAAGTGACACTGACGGCCAGTGTTCTGAAATGTCGACATCTGTTTGGTTAGTTCCTGTTTTAAAATGAACTCAGCTTTTTACGGGAGCATAAAATTCCAAATGATTATAGTTACATTTTAAAAATGAATCTTCATAACCAAAAAGCCGTGATCTAGAGTTTTCAAAAGACCATGCTTAACTATACATCCTTAATGCATGTAATCTACTAAAGTAGATGTTCATTTAAACAGATTCTTGTCTATTCGATATTTCTAGTGACTTGATTCGAGATAGATTTCCTGATGAGAAGCAGTGAACTGTTGGAGTGAGGATTGATGCACCATTGATGATGATGGATGATGGTTACGGTATATCGCGAAATAACAGAAGTAGCTCATTGGGTTTGGAACAACTTTCAAATGGCAACCTTCTCTCCATGAGAGCTGAAAGTTCTCGGTTCGATCCTATGAAGAATAGTAGGTGCGAACTGCTGAAGAATCTTAAAGTGGGACGCAATGGTTGTTCTCTGCTTTCAGGTCTCCTCCATCTGCTATCAACTCTGATGAGACTCGTAACTATGTAACTTTGAACGAAAAACAATTGAAATATTGTTAGTCAGCCATGCGATTTCAAATAATATTGTCTACAGTATTAAGAGGTTGGATGCAATAAGAAAGCTATGGTTGATCTACATTCTGTGTCGGTACACAAACAGCAAATCTAAGGAATAATTCGACCACAAATTTTTCCCATACTTTTCAACACTCGCAACAAATTCTCCTTGTATCCCTGAAATTATTTTCTTCTCACTACTCAATAGTAAACACGTTAATCTATTTAACCATTCAAAATACGATAGCTTGGATACTAAGCAACGGAAGAAAATTGTGTAGTGAACTTAGACAAATGATTTACGGGTATTTTATGTGACAGAAATTCCTTCAGAATTATTGAAGTGAAATTGAAATGCATCCAGAAACTGGATACTTCAGCCTAGTTTGTACATCGTCAATCTGTAAGGCCTAAAGGTTGTCTCATTAGTTCGTAGACTGTGTAAATTTGAATTTTATCACATCTTTTTATACCTATTAAACTAATACTACTTTAGATAATGTGATCAATAATCAATATATAATATTACTTACTATTTTGTTGAAAGGTTTCATCACATGTCGGTAGAAGACGATTTGTCAAATCTAACAGGTTATTAACTAATGTAATCCAAAAGCGGCGCTGTGAGATTATTAATCGATCCATAGTATAATCTATTCCTGCATTTTGTCCATTTGAATCAACCTCGTTTGAGTTTTTTCGACCAACGACTAAATCATATTGTTGACTGAGTAAGTCGAATGCCTTTTTACAACACATGTGAAGAAAGACGATAGAAAGAAGTGTCGACAGTTAAAACGAAACTTGGAGGTTGGAAAACTACTTGTTTACAGTTATTATAATTATTACTTATTGGAAATAAAGTTTCATGATCTCAGCCTAACCACACACCTGAAAACCTGACCACCTACGAACTAGGGATGTTAGGCGGAGTTACCTGTGTTCAACAGAGACACCATCTTAGTAATTCTGTGCCTAGACCATATGTTGGATATTGTCATTCAATAAATGAAGTTGTCTTGAATTACTGATTTCGCTAGACTGAACATGCCCCACGCATACCCTACTGATGGGCTCTGTGTCATTTATTCTTCTTCATCTGGACTACATGTTGGGAGAATCCAAAAGGTGAATTAATCATGATATGGCACCGTGAGATGAATGATAGTTTAATGGAGTAGACATCTGCTGATGTATCTCATCTAGAGGAATGGAGGATTTTAGAGGTCACACTACTCACTGCGCAAACAATTTATTAGAATGGAAACAGGTGACAATCGTGGTGCATTTTCTGTCTCCTGTTTTTTCTTTTCAAAGTAAGGCAAAAGTATTATAGCTTATTGAATGAATACTCCTATGACAATTCACATTTTCTGGCAATTATATCATTTTTTACCCTTCATATATCTACAAAACTTTGTTAAGTCATGCAGGATATTTGTTCCCTTTCGATAGAAAGTGGACAAAACATAAGTCGAAATTTTAAACCATTATACACCATAGTAGAAGTTTTTCAGATTTAGTTTCTTATCGATTCCTCTCCTGACTATATATGAGCTGTAACTAATTGGTTTAGGCAGTTTATATTCAAACAGTGGGTCACGAGTTCAAAACTAGCCCCAACTACCCAGCTTCGAACAGCCAAGTAGTATCATAAGCCCCCTACACAGTAGGTGTGTCTCAATCCCAACCGCACAGATGTGCACAAGGTTACGTTTCGATATATATATATATATATATATATATATATATATATATATATATATATATATATATATATATATAAATGCAATTCACACTAGCACATTACATACGGCGGAGGCTGTTTTCTAATTTTGACAATGGGGATTTTTGACATACCTGTCAAGCTGATCACATATTCACTTGTCGAGTCAATTTATATATGAAAATGAATGATCAAATATAATGAATATGAAAGGTTGTGACACTAGTCTTCGTAATATAATCAGATAAGTATTACCAAGGTAATTAAGTGAAACAACAAATTTGTACTGGGTGATGACTGAAGGTGAGATGAGAATCTTGACCGCAGTTGGATTCGAACCGGTGACCACCGGGTCACCTGCCTGGTGCTCTATCAGCTGAGCTGACCTTGGTGACTGAAGTGGAATAAAATTCTGGTCAGTAGTCGGACCTCGTAGGTCAGTTGACAGAGCACCGGACCGGTAACCCCATGACCGCTAGTTCGAGTCCTGCCGCGGTCCAGATTTTCATCTCACCTTCAGTCATCATCCAGTACAAATATGTCCCGAAATATCCTAACAAAGACAATCACTCATGTTTGTCATGTAAATGACTCGAACCACAGATAGACATTTTACGTATCTGCTATAGCCGTAGTCCTACAGGGACACAGGAACCAACAATAGCAATAATAATAACACTTTTCATCTTCTTGATTTACAGCTAGATATATGGAGATATTAGAGGGAAAACCAGGCAAAGAATCTACTCAGGCGTTTCACTTAAGTTCGTTCAAACGTGGAATTCACATGTGAACATGAAAGGCTTGATGGAATAATTTTTTCGTATTTGAGTATTAAAAGAAATCAAGATGATCTAATCCCACATACAGTTTATCTTAAGCCTATAGGTCAGTATTTAACATTTATGAGATCTTGTTCCATCGATTATAAAGGTAATCTGGTCACGACTTTGTGTTTAAGGGCAACCAGATCATGTTCTAAATAAATATCCAAAAAAATTTGTTGAATAAGGAATATCCAATAAATTTCATTGAAAACTACTTAAAATCTAAAAATGAAAAATTTTGATAACGTTGTTATAAGACAAAGATTATCTGAAAAATGTATGATGTATTTGCGCAATATATTTCGAATGCTCTGATCACATACATTCACTCGTCGAATCAATTTATATATGAAAATGAATGATCAAATATAATGAATATGAAAAGGTTGTGACACTAGTCTTCGTAATATATTCAGATAAGTATTACCTAAGTAAATTAAGTGAAACAACAAATTGTTTTTGTACACACAGCGGGGCTTAAGTCTACGGATGTCTAACACTTCAGCAAATTTCAGTGCTGTTTTCGTGCTAACCTTGTGATCTATTTTGATGAAATGTTTCGCTATAGATAAGATGGACGTCTGTCACCTGTGTGTATCACAGTTTGTGTATTAAACTGTTTTTACAGCCATTAAGGCACATGTTCACCCACCCTAGCCTGGATAGCACGATTACTGCTCTCCATATACGTGCCCATACATCCATGTGAATCGGTTAACACAGGAAAGTGTTACATGATCATTTATGCGAAGTTGAGGTTTGTGGGAAAGTAGGTGTTTTGTTGCTTCAGCAATGATAATCGAAGCTGTTTAGTATGCTTTAATAATAACAGATTTTAATCTCTGTTTCAATATCACACTATTCGTTTCCCCTCTGTATAGTACTTTAAATAACATTTCCTTCTTCGCCAGATGTTTTCTACAACGGTTCATAAACTGTAGTG
The DNA here is from genome assembly GCA_944470555.2 of Heterobilharzia americana. Taxonomy (NCBI): domain Eukaryota; kingdom Metazoa; phylum Platyhelminthes; class Trematoda; order Strigeidida; family Schistosomatidae; genus Heterobilharzia; species Heterobilharzia americana. The sequence continues at coordinate 108,408,034 of OX104134.1, read as the reverse complement.
GATATCCATTTTCCATAAGTGTGCCTGTCAGAAATTTTCTCTCAACATCCATTGTATCAGATGTACGTTAAATAAGCATCTTATATATTTTATCGGACAAAAGCTGTGGAAACTATTACGCACTATGGCTTAATTTCACTATCACTATTCTTATGTAACTTCGTTAAAGATGTCCTGAGGTATATATATATATATATATATATATATATATATATATATATAGGTCATCAGTCGTATACTCGGGTGGATTCATCCGGCAGACCACTCTCGGCTGGTTGGCAAAATATGGAGATCAATGTGAATAGTATCCAACTACTATGGCATTCAGTAGTATATACGTCGAAGTTACTTCAGATAGTCTGATCGATAGAAAGAAATATATTATAATAACAGAAAATGTGCATGAACTCTTTACCATAATACGATAATTCGTGAATTCACTCTGTAAACTTTTATTTGATGCATCTGTTTTCGAAACTAAATGAGTATTATCCATAGCAACAGCAACAGTATTAGTTGAAGAAGGAGCAGAAATATTTTCCATTCTACAACTTCCAGTTGAATCAATAGTACTAGTGTTCGTAGTGGCAGGAAAAGCAGCGGCAGCGGTGGCGGCAGCAGACGCACAAGATAATGGCGTTGAATTTAAAATTGGTACACATACAAGCATAAGAAAACTGTACAATGGACCAAGCGAACAGCACAACACACTCCAATCTGCTTGATCCGGTGTTATCCGTTTTCGTTGACCAGTAAGATCATCTCTAGTTACTTGACTGATGTACGGCCATATTAATTCTAGTAAATTTGACTGGTAAACATCATTGTGCAGTGTTGCAGATGTTGTTGTCATGGTATTATAGTTAATATGCATCCCTGAGATAAAACGAATAATTTCAATTAATGCATGCAAGAGATTAGCTACAGCTCGACGAACTGAACTATCAGCACAACTTAGACAAGGTCGTATTGCTGGCAGTAGGATATCTTGAATTGTTGTCTCCAATTAGTTGTAAGACTATTTTAGTCAAAGGAAGACAGAAAAAAGTAAATAATAAACAATGAATTCAATGTATCCAAAGCCTAGGTTATGCTCTATACAGTTAAAAAGTTAAAATGTAACAGTTAGACAACCTTAGCTTTTTTATTTTTGCAGACATACAAAGTAAGTTAAGATTAGAGAATTTGAAGAAACTGATAGAAGTAGAAAACATAGATCACTGGATTCCAACCCAGTGGCCCAACGGCAACATACTGACCACGTGACCTGCATGTCATGGTTTCGATCCCTGGCAACGTCAGCCTTCCAAGTGCTCTCAGGTTTCCTATGTTACTCCAAATAATATCGGTCAGTGATGAATACAAGAATAAGGCTTGAAAGAAAATTTGGCATTCAGTGAATGATATTCCTTATTTTCGTATTTATATATCTCAATGTAACCTCGTCTAGTTCACTAGTTAATAATCGGTCCTAGGCCCGAGCAAAGAGAGCAGGTTAGGCATACGGCTAGCAACCCTACCCCGCAAAACCAATACAATCGCTAAACAAACTTCCTCCTCCTCCTCCACGGAACCGGAGAGACGAAATGATGTCAGTTGGTGAAAATCTTCGGGAAGCCAATTGCCCGATGTGCCTTCTATCTCTCGATGAAAGCAAAAGTAAACATGGGGACATGGAATACCCGCACAATGTTTGAAGCTGACTGGAAAGGCTGCCCAGATCGCAAAAGAGATTAGAAGGTATAGAAAAGAAATGCTAGGAATTTGCGAAACCAGGTGGAATGGAAATGGACTCTCCAAACTCTTAACTCCACAGTCAATAATCTACTCCGATAATCTAACCCAGACGACTACCACGAGCACACTGAGTTCTCAAGTGGCTATCATAATGTCATCAACAGCATCCAAGGCTCTCTCTCTCATACAGTGGGAAACAATCTCCTCCTGCAGGATCAGCATCATGACAGACAGCAAGATTCAACTCAAAAGGAAGCATAGTCACAATCATTCAATGCCACGCTACTCACCTACAAATAATGCAGATGGACAGAAGAAAGAGGAATTCTACACACAACTCCAATCAGTACTACACAAGACTCCACCACAGATGGCGACATCAAAATTCATTCTAATATGTGGGGTGACATGAATGTCAAACTGGGAGCGGACAACACAAGAAGAAAACTCATCATGGGTCGAGAAGCACTCGGTGAAATGATCAATGAGAATCGAGAACTGTTTGCAGACTTCTGCGCACTCAACCATTTCGTGATTCGAAGCGAGGCAGTGTGTACAAACACAAGGACATTCACAAAGCGACATGCACTTCATCAGACACCAGGACACACTAAAAACTAGATCGACTTCATCTCAATGTGAAGAAAGTGGAGACGCAGCCTACTGGATCAACAAGGGGAGCAGATGTAGGTTCACACCACTCACTTCACTATCTACTGCAAGGAACCTACCTACCTTCCAAATCAAGTTGAAAGACTTCAAAGAAGTTGGTGATGATCGACAACAGTTCAAGTTGAACACCCAGAACACAAACTGAACTCAAGCACAAAACTACAAAGGACATCTTCACGTCAGTCAGTCAGTCGTCAGGAGAAAATGCGAGACACTAAGCAACGTCCTTGAGGAAACCTGCGTGCAAGAACACTGGAACTCTTTGAAAGAGATGTGGAAAGAAACCTGCATAAACGTATTAGGAAGGAAGAAAAAGAGGCAAGACAAGAAATGGATCTCGACGAACACATGGAAGTTGATAGAGCAGCGAGAGGAAGATGGTGAAGCAGAAGATGAACCAACCCATAATACACTACACTGGACAAAGAAGTGAAGAAGAGTGCACGCAAAGACAAAAGACACTTCTACGACACATTGACAAGTGAAGCAGAACAGGCTGCTGGTAGGAGAGACAGATACCTGATAACACTATATCAAATAACCAGGTTACTTGCTGTCTGGGAAGAGATCAACACACATTAAACCAATGAGAGATAGTGAAGGAAAGCTAGTTACCAAAGAGGAGAAACAAAGGAAACGATGGGCTGACCACTTCAAAAACCTCTTGAATCGACCAACACCTGCAACTCATCCAGAAATACCACCAGCAATGGCAGAATTACCAGTAAACACAAGCCCTCCGATGAAAGCGGAAGTCCGGAATGCCATAAAACTGCTGAAATTCGGGAGAGCAGCACGACCAGATGGAATTCCTCCAGAAGCACTGAAAACAGATGCGGAGACAACAGTGGACACACTCGCGCCATTATTGCAGAAGGTTTGCAAGGAAGGAAAGGTACCGGCCAACTGATTGGAAGAAGGCCTACCCTGTCAAACTTCCAAAGAAGGGAGACCTAAGCCTTTGCAAGAACTGACGCGGAATCATGCTGCTGTTCACCCCAATCAAAATATTATGCCGCATCATCCTGGAGAGACTAAAGGATGTTCTCTGCAACAGGTTGACTGGCAGGCTTCGGGAAGAACAAATCATGTGCGGATCAAATTGCCACGCTACACTAAGCTACCCATCATCATAGAACAGAGTATAGAATGGCAGTCAACTCTCTACCTCAACTTCATCGACTTTGAAAAGACCTTCGACAGCGTCGAACGAGAAGTAATTTAGCTGTTGCTCCAGCACTATGAAGTGCCACAAATATTTATCAACCTCATTCAACAACTATGTGAAGACGCCATATGCCAAGTGACCCACAATGGAAAGCTCAGTGACGCCTTTGAAGTGAAGAAAGGAGTAAGACAAGGCTGCCTACTATCACCCATGATCTTCCCGACTGTGGTCGACTGGATCATGCAGCAAACCGTGAAGAGCAAGAAGATGGGCATACACTGGCTGGACTGATGAAAGAGCCTAGAAGATTTGGATTTCACCGATGATGATTTATGTCTAATGTCTTGTCGCACAAACTTGAAGATCTACAAGCGAAAACTAACGAGTTGACAGAAGAAGCAACGAAGACGAGATTTCAAGCGAACGTAGAGAAGACGGAGGTGGTGATGATAACCAACCAACGCCACCATCAACAACAACAAGCTCCAATCACCATCAATGGGAGAAACTTAAAGGAAGTAGTCTCTTGCACTTACCTGCGCAGCATCGTTCCAACTACAGGCGGCACAGACGAGGACGTCAAAACTAAGATCGGAAAACCAAGACAGGCTTTCACTAATCTGAAATCAGTGTGGAGATTTATTCCACTCAACTCAGCATAAAGCGTGAACAACATCCGGATTCTCAACACTAATTCAGTCAAGTCAATGCTTCTACGTGATGGTTCAGAAACTTGGCGCATCACCAAAAGCATTTCCAACAAACTACAGACATTCATCAACAGATGCCGTCTACGCTCACTCAATACTGAGGATCAGATGGCCAGAATAATAAGAATAAGCTTCAAGGAACTCTGGCTGGGTAATGAACAAACCAAGAACCTATTACCCAACAAATACGCAGAAAAACGTGGAGATGGATTCAATTGGACATACACTGAGAAGGTCGACTGGGGACATCACGCGCCAGGCCAGTCGCTCGAGTGGAACCCAGATGGGAAGCGACGAGTTGGGCGTCTGAGGGTGATATGGAGGAGATGGTGTGAGGAAGAAATGAAGGCTTGTGGGCAGTCGTGTAGCGAGGTTCAAAAGACTGCAGAGAAGAGAGTGAAATGGAGACGTGTTACTGAAGCTCTATGTTCCACTAAGAACCCAAGAGACCAATAATAATAATATCTGAGTGTGTTCACTGAGAAAATCAATATTTCTGATAGGATATTGAAATTAATTTCTGAAGCGAATTCCTGAAGATGTAACAACTAATATCGCTAAGCGATTCATAAGAGGGCGTAGCAATACCACATTATAAACGCATTTGAATCTAAATATTGCAATATTTTTAATCTAGAGTGCCACATTTCACTTAAATGGAAACATACTGGATACCAGAAGTCGTAATAGATAGACAAATGGTCAAAGGTAGGCCGTTACGTTTTGCAGACGCAACAGTAATTTGTCGAGTCATTCAACTGTTTTTCTATGGCTTAATTTACAAGTCGGTTTAGCTTTCTTTTTTCGATTACAAAAAAAAAAGAATACCATTCATGGTAAACTGAAGACCTCGTATAACTATGGGAATCGTTTAAAATAGATCATGAGCATAAGCACTGTGGAAATGATGTTCAAATAATGCCAATGGTTTGAAAACTCTCACCAGTTCAATTCAATATCATTCCTGAATGCTAGAGTAGAATATGGATTAGTCTATTTAATATAATAGCACAGAGTGGTACTGTATTATACACTGGACGAAGTTTTCAGCACAATGTTTGCTCATAACTTTGCGTCTTAGCAAGAAAATTTGTTACCTTCACGACAATAGTAACACTGTAAAACGACAAAAGCTTACAATTGACTGTTAGAGATCCATCAACAAGAAATTCTGCTCTACTCAGGTTTCATGCTTGTTGGAACTTATCAGCAAGGTATGTCGGCAATGCTTAGGGAAGGCATGTTGCCTTAGAAATTCGAACCTGCGGTGGTTGTGGTGGTGAGGAGAGGGGGGGGTCAAGTAAACAGGTCCGACCAGCCAACTGAAATTGTTCGAATTAACAGATCAGAGGAAATTAGCTAAATATAAAACGATAGACCCAAGCGAGATAAGTTACTCAAAGAATAACCAACCCTTAAAGACCAATTATCTAGGCGAAAAGCAATATTAACTACCGAACCTTTCTTTAGCAAGCCAACATCTACGATATGCGATAGGGATGACGAAATACGCATTTGCTCTTAATACGCCCCCGTTGTTTCTTGCGTTTCTCTGGGTAGAATCTTTACTCATTGCTAGTAATTCCTTATGATTTTTGCCCCCTCTCAATATATACTACTTATATCCAACGTGATCAGCAACGCCCACTTACACTATTACCATTAAAACCATGGAATAAGAGACGACAGAACGATAAAAATCACATTGTGTGGGATCAGCTTGATATGATTATGAGCAATAAATTCTTATCAGAGTAAAAATTGGGCACTGTGGTCGAGTGTAATACCATTTTAGTCTGTTTATTAGAAATATCATACAGTGAAACAGTAGCATTTAATGGAAAACGTTTTGGACACAATTTATTGTTCATATTCATATCAGGTAACTCCACAACTTCGAGACAGTCTTTATATATTCCTAATTTTCTCTCCTTCTCTGTGATGACAAGGGTAGTAGAATTTTCCATATATCTGGGACAGGTGCAGCATCATTTCGATTGCATGTGTTTGGTGTTGATTCGATAAACAAAGATTCGGTTATCAATCTCTCCCTCCCTCCACCCAACTAAGTTAGTTTTCAACACTGTCACCCTATCCCACCCTAATGTGTGATTGTGTGTCATCGCATGCAGAGCTATAGAAGAGCTTTTTCTAGATTTCTTATCTTATTAGGAACTACTAATATTGATTTAGCTAAGTTTTTGTGCTCTGTTATTCTAATCGACCCTGATCGACTGCTTTGACCTATATACTTGACCTCGCAATCATTGCAAGGGATCTGGTAAACCAGATTGTTTTGCTCAATTACACCGATAGGATCTTTTAACCTACAAAGCTTATTTCGAAGCGAGTTTGCTGGTTTGAATGCCACTTCAATCCCAGACTAATCGAGAATTCTTCCTAGTGCTTCTGAGGTGCCGTCCTTGTATGGTAACACAGCAGTTGTGAAGTTACCTGATATGAATCTGAACAATAAATTGTTTCCAAAACGTTATCCATTAAATGCTGCTGTTTCACTGTGTGATATTTCTAATAAATAGACTAAGATGGAATAGCAACAAATTCTGCTCGAAATATCATTCAGTTAATAATATTGTTTCACTGGTTGTTATACCAAACCAACTTATTTCATGAGAAATATCATTTTTCTGCTATTTTTGTCAATATCCCCTTCAAAGTTGCAGACGTATTCTGTTCACGAGTGACAACAAGGAGACCTATGTGTAGAATTTATTGACGACTGACTATTGGTGCAGTGTAGTATCCTGTCACAGCTAAAAAATTCGGTCAACGGAATTCAGTAAACGGTTAGGACCTATCAATAACATCAGTCATCGTCCAGTAAGTTATTCACATAATGCCTGACAGCTTTACCACAACCTTCCACCTGCTACGTTGTTACTTGTAAATCCCAGTTGCTGAATAAACCGAATTGATTGGTCCCTATTGACATATGGGCTCCAGCACGGATGCCTCGATATCGCCTGTAGTTTCAGTTTGATAGTAATGATGGATAGTGACCACTAACGGAACCTAGGATGTGCATTTAGTCAGCTGGAAGTACTTGCCTCCCAATGAGTGATGTTGTCCACAATCAACCTCGAGCACAGGACCAATCACTATGAAAGCCAGAACGTTATCCACTAGGCCACTGAGTCATGATGACCACTTCTAATGCAACAGGTAATAGCTTTTGTGTTCCTCTTTCTACACCTGAAAAACACAAGAACAACGTGGGCTGTGAGTTTTTACTACTTATGAGTCTAGAAGGCGAGGGAAACTGCTGTCCAGTGCCAGCCTTCTCCCAAGATATCAATAGTTCCCCAAATCATGTCAACCCGTTATGGAAACTACCCTGAAATCAATGAATCCGCATAAACCATAAATAATAGTGATAATAATGATAATATGAATTGTCAAGCTTACCAAAGACACCAGATAGTCAATTTTATGCAGTGAAGTGGAAAGCCTTCACGTGCATGTAAAAATATAGCACTTGTTAACAACATTCTCACTTGACCTAAATCTGATTTCTAAAGAGTAAACAAGAAAAAAAGTAACAAAGGTAATGAAGTTATTCTCCTTTTCCAATGAGAACAAATAAGATTTTCATTTCAGACTAACTATTTTCTTCGTTTAGAAAAAACGCAGGGCTATGAAAGTCAGTAATGAAATTGCCGGTTATATCGAGATACACAGGAACATTTTATCTCCAGAAATTGTGACGAATATTTGAAGTTCGCAGCGAGTTGTTCTTTGAAGTAGGGCTTTAGTTGGCGAACGTTTCAATATCATGTTAGACATCGCCATTAGTGCATCAGAGCTCCACAAAAAAGTTCGAATGCTTCAGACGTTTGGGGTAAACAATAAAGTATACATGTGGAAAATTGTCTCTCCATAAAAAAATGTAGTTTCACCTTTACCAATAAAATTTAAGTATAGCTATAGAGTTTGTTGTGTTAATGGCTGAAACTATGTATTCACCTATTCGTCTCATTAGCCTCTTAGTAGTACCGCAGTATAAACTTAGCAGTTTACTTCATAGAGTTATCTAGCCTCCGTTCAATGCGTACTTTTCGCCAGTAATTTGGCAAACATTGTGATTGTGAGGACAGTTGTGTTTTAAAAAAATATAAGCTAGAGCGCTTCTCGATAAATCTTTTTGGATATCAAACTCTTAACTGAAATGTTTCTTAAAGTTTTCATTTTACAGCTAACGCTGTTACCAGAATAAGCTTTTCTTGTTTGGTAAAAGAGGTTCAATCTAATTCCGTTTGTTCGGGATGGTGACAGCACTCTTGAAACACAGCTACTGTTTCGTCAATCTCAGCTTGGATACAGAAGGCGCAATTATCATTTGCTAACGGGGAGATATCTTGTTACCTACAAAAGGACGAGTTAACTGTGTTGTAGTTCACTCTAACCTATTATGCGGCTGCAAGACATAACTGTTAAGAGTAGGAGGTATGAAGAGGTCACAGGTTTTTGACCACTCATGTCAACGTTAGACATGGAATATTAAGCAAGGAAACAGGTAGGTCGATAACGCTGTGAACATTCAGAGACTGAGACAGATTGTTCACGTATCGGATCATGCCAAGGCATCTTCTACCTGAACGTGGAATGTTAGCTGAAATAAGATTGCGTTAGAAAAAGGTTAAGGGAGGCCAAACACAGAAATGGCACCAATCCATGAAGTATCTGACTGTTGGTTTGAGGCGTGCAGAGATGTATAGACTAGTAGGCTAATGTTCTCAAAATAATAGGAATCAATGGTTGAAGATTCTTGGAGACATGGTTGAAAATCAATCACAATAGGACAGCTGTGTACACTCTCGGTTTGAAGCAGTTTTACTAATATCCATCAACTTACGCTCTCTCCTCTCAAGCACATTTACCTACCTTACCATCACGTTTTCCGTACCTTTCTTCCTTTTATTTTGTTTTAAAGTATGGAAACTTGGATTGACACACTACTGTGGTCTACTCTACATTGGTTTGTAGAACTGTCTGCCCACCCATCGTATATTTACGCATCTAGGCATTTTAAAATATTCATCAACCACTTTTGATAGAAAATGATTAAACACATTCCACAACCATTTTATTCACAACTATATGGTAAAATTATATGAGTCGAACGATTGGAGTACCTCACCATCCAATTCAGCTACATACAATAAGAACGATATCCAGATATCATTCGTACAGTCATATCTGTCTCACCTTAAGTGACCAAATATTAAACTTGACTAGAAGAAGTTAACAGAAATTTGAAACACAGCTTTTTGCATTGCATTTCAACCCAGTTTCAAATTCGATCATCCTTTTGCAAAGAATAAAGATCAGTTCATCGAACGACAGCCATCTCAGACATGTCTCCACAATAATCAAATTGACTGAACAACTAGTTAATTATTGTACTGAATACTTTAATAGCCCCCTGACAGATGGTACAGCAGATATAATGTAAGCTTCCGTATACGAAATGAACGGTTCGACTGAATGGTAAGTTTTTCAACAGATAAAGAATTTCAAATGATGAAAATTGCAAAGTATAAAAGACTTTAAATATTTTCTAAGAGATCCCAATAGAGGCTGACTGACGTACATAACTCCATATTAGTAGATTTTCGAAAAGCACTCATAAAGACATAGGAAAATGAAAACAAGGGGTTCAGTGAAGAGGGTCTTGACAGAGAATCCATTCACTTAGCAGTACATTCGTATTTACATACGATTTTTTGTCGTTGGTGAGAACGTACAATTTGTTTCCTGTACGAAGTATGATTTTCATTCTAATCCATCCATTCAAATCAACACACGACCGGGAATTGCTGCGTAACGGTTTGGGTTGCCACACTTCATATCAGTACATCAAGTAAAAAGGCAGTCAACTGAAAGATGAAGATAAAAAAATTCAGTCAGAAAATATATAAAGTACGAAAAGAGAGAAATAAAGAATGGGAAAGTGGTGAGATTCGGTATAGCGTCGTTAACATGAGGATAGTGTGTGTATACATCTGCGCCACTCACATCGGTACTCAACCATATCACCCAGAGTCTCCAACCACTGCTTCCTCTTGTCCCGCCGACCCCAACCACCTAGTCTGCTTCGCCCCACATGGCTCAAACCAACACTCAACAACTTCATAGCTTCATGCCATGTTTCAGTTTGGCCACCTCAGGCCTTTTTCCAGCCTGGACCTACTTCGGCCAACATTGTGTGACGAGGCAATAGGCGACTAGGCATACGTAATACGTGTCCCAACCGTCTCAGTCGATCAAGGTTCATAACCTCGTCAACCGAATCACCTCTTCTCCATAAAACTCTACACCTGACTTCTGCACTACTCACGTGATGACACCATGGAATACGGCCTATACTACGAAGGAAACGGTAGTCAAACACTTCAAGCCCTCTCATGCCTTCCACCTTCAATGGACATGTTTCACAGCCATACAGTAAAACAGACTGGAATGATGTGCAGTACATGCGACCCTTAATACACAATCAGATATCACGGCAGCGCCATACATGGCGTAAGTTGACCAAAGTCAGCCAAGCCCTTTGTATCCGTGCAGAGATTTCATCGACCACTGAGTTAGCCACCAGGGCTGACCCCACTTCCCAGGTAAGTGAAGTGGTAGACACACTCAATCACTACACTCTCTATTGTTAGCCGCAATGGGGCATTGTTGAAGACCAATCCTGGAGCAACAATTTGCATTTAGGTGGTGAGAACCATATTCCAAACATTCTCAAATTCCCACTCAAAGTGTTCAGAAGACTCTGCATCTCGTCAGCGTCTTCACCTAACACGACTATGTCATCTGCATATTCCAGGTCTAACGAACCTTCTCCTGTGATTAGGTCAACCTCTGTGTAACCTGGTGACGAGAAGGAGACCTCCATAAGAACATGTATGATAAAATTGAATAAGAATTGAGACAGTGGACAGTCTTGACGGACACCACTCGATGAGCATAGCTCCCTAGACATCTCATCATAGGCTCTAACACGCCAACGAGTGGTCCATTAGAGAGCCTTCAATAAGGTGATGTACTTACTCGGGACACCTTTCAGTGAGAGATATTGCCATAAGACTTCTCAATCAACGGATTCGAATGCCACCACCTTCAGGTCGAGAAATATAGCTAGTGTCGGGCGTCGGTAAGCGTGCCTGTGTTCCAGAACCTATTGGTGCAATGTGAATATTCGGTGGATACACCCGCGGCCGCGTCTAAAGAATGCCTGCCTGGTTTTCTTGAGCTTGCTGTTCCCGAGCTCCACTCAGGCGTCGAAAAATGATAGAGCCTAGGATCTTGGACACTATGTTGGTCAGGCTGATTCCTCTGTGGTTATCACAAGAGGACTTCTCGCCTTTCTTGAGGACTGGAATAATCAGTGATTTAGACCAATCAGAGGGGATCGTATTTGATCCCCATATACTGGTCAACACTTCCATTAACCTGACTAAGAGCAACTTACCACCGTCCTTATATACCTCGGAAGTTAGTCCGCCTGGTTCTGCTGCCCTTCCTCTTTACAGGTTACCTACAGCTTTCTCGACTTTTCCTAGTGTTCGGGGTCTATCTAAATGTTCCATTCAGGATTCGACTGGATAGCGGGCAACCCATTGGTGGCTGGAGGTCAATTAAACTGTTCTTCGAAGTGTTTTGCCCATCGTTCCAGTTATCTCCCCTGCGAGTGAATCGCAGATCCATCCTTCTCCGCTATGGTCTCACTAACCGTTGTTGACCTTCCCCCCAGTTTGCTTGATAAGTCTAAATAACCGTCTACTGTTACCAATCGCCGCTGCCTTTTCCAACTCGTAAACCTTCGCTGCCCACCACTGTTAGCGATCGTTGCGTAGACGTTTTATCAATCTCCTTTTAAGTTGCGCTCGCTCTTCATTGTACTCAGAGCCTGCATGAATGTGTTTACGTGCGTCCACTAGTTCGGAAGAAGCTGCTGATATGCACTGGATATTTTTAGCCACTATTTCGTAGCCGGCTACGGTCTTTAGTGCTGCTTTTACAGCAGACTGGAGATGGCACCAAGCTACTTCTGGATGAGTGATAGTTTTCTGTTCCGATAACTGTCTGTCTAGCAAACTTCTCACTGAACACAGCTTTGATGTTTCCATTGTCCAGCAGCACTTGTAGTGGTTTCGTTGCTAACTTCTTCTCACTTCCATTGAGACCCAGGCATATATGCGCTCAGACCAACGCGTGGTCGCTATCCAAACACCTACTCCAGAAGGAGAGGCAGTCTCCCACTGATCCTCTCCAGCGATAACTAACAGCAATGTGGTCTATCTGAGACCATCGCTGAGTTGAGCTCGGCGGACGCCACGTCAGGCAGTGACTTTCTTTATGTCTGAAATTTGTGCCAGCTAAAAACAGGCAGTTATCTGAGCACAGCTGTAGTGGGCGATCACCGTTATCTGTTCGTTCAGCCGGGACTCCAAAAGTAACACCTAAGTGCCTTTCTGCCTCACTCAGTCTACTCACATGCGATGCCCGTTCAAGTCACCTGCAACAACCACCACATCCGAATGTTTGGCTTTCGGGAGGAGGCTAGACAGTTTACGGTAGAACTCGTCCTTCACTTCATCCAAACTACACTCAGTGGGTGCGTATGCACAGATTACAAAGAGACAACGGTGAGTTTCACCATTCCTTTTGGTTCTCACTGTGCCGTTCAGCCTCACAGTGCAGAGACGACTATCAACTGGGATCCAGTCTAGTAGTGAACTTTTTGCCCTAATGCTTAGTGCCATGCCTACACCTGCAAGACCACGAGAGCTAGCTATCGAATCTCCAGTAACTCGAAGGCTCAATTTCGCGGATTCACCATAGTGACGGAGAGAGGTCAGGTGAATAATCGCACTTGAGTCCTCTACGTGTGTGTGTATCTCACAAACACACCACACATCCATACCCCGAGTTGCTAGAGTCTTTGCCAATGAGTCCTGTTGACCAATTTGAGGGAGGGTGAGGACCTTGAAGGCTCCAATATGTAATTTGGAGCGTGGTTTAAGGAAACCAAGGATGCTGTTCTGTGGACTCAAATAGTTATCGAAGGCTACAGAGCTAGGAGAAATTGAAGATAATGCAGTATCGTTAATTGAAACACGCGAAGGAAGATTAGAAGATAATGATGGAGGAGATGGATAGCAGTCTGAGGAAACTTGAGTGCTGAGAGATTTGTGAGGGCGGTTCACACTTCACAGTTGCCCACACCGTGGAAGGCTGTTTCTTCTCAAGGTACCTGAAAGAGATTTGTGTGACTGCAGAGCCCATCGGACACCTGCTTGAGGCCTGTCACACTCAGCCTTTTGTATATGATTAGTTTGAACTTTAGTTGTTCTGGGGCCGGATGGTCGGAAAGAAATGACAAATGAACCAACACTGTAGGCCCGGCAGACAGTGAGATATAATGGAGTGTGTTATTTTTGGGGCCGACCTTTTCTAACACTCCCCCCTTCCACTGAGAAGGCAGCATCAGCATGGTACTGCTGGTCTTCCAAGGGAAACATTTTACTGCTGTCATACTCCATCCAGCTAGCAGCAGTATGACTTTGCCCTCCGACCTGTATCATAGTGTAGTAATTTACACCACGACGGTAACTGCTTTTTGTCTAACCACTATCTAACAGACCTTTCTGGTATGGTAGGACCTCGAGGGAACAAGTGTTCCACTAGCATAGCTCGTTGGGTCATTGTGACATGCAAGCTCCACTACCACGTTAAGGTAGCAGCTATCCGTCTCTCCACCTAGTTTATCTTGCGTCGTATTCCATTGTCCAGTTTCTCTTTGCGCTTTTTTTTCTCTTCTCTTCTGAGTGTCAACCTGACGAGAAAATCTCAAAAAACCATCCTACTTTTATTATACTATCAACTACTTCCCGTTTCATAAGCACAATGGTTACAACTCATTCGTTAATGCTTTGTCATGTTCCTCAAACTGCTGTTCAAACTTAGTTAACTCCTATGACATCCTGATCAGTAGTCACTAGTCTCAGCAATCCCGCACTTTTATGTCATGACAAATATCCAATTAACAGGTATCGAAATGCAGAGTTCCCTAGTGTGATGGTCATATTGGAAAATGATCGACAGAATTCGATCAGCACTCAGGACTGGACAATGTGAAGTTGATTACCCTCCAGTGACGAATTAATGCACCTGATCTAGTCCTAGAGGAGGTCAATCGCAGCCCGAATACCTCAGTGGTGACGTCTATGACTGCAACAATAAGTGAAGCGGGTTCAAATCTCACGCGGAACTTCAGTTCCGTAGATGTTGCAGATACGTCTTGCTGAAAAGTGCCAAAAAGCACGATACCTAGGTCCAGGGATTCCTGCAGATTACCTCCATCTAACTAACACAATTTAACTTTACCTGTTACTAAACCTTTTGATTACTTTTCAAAATTCATAAACATTTTGATTATTTTAGGAGGAAAATTGTATTTGCATTTACATGTATGTAGCACCTTGTTGTTATGCCTAACAAACTGCTCTCACATATGGAACAAATTTTACATTTTCACCAACAACAAAAAATCGTATGTAAGTACGATTGAATAACTAAGTGAGTGAATTCGCTGGCAAGACTCTCTTCACTAAATCCCTTGTTTTCATTAGTTGATATGTCTTATTTTCACCACCAGTCCTAATATTGTATCTGTCTAACTTTTCACATTTCTAATTAACTCGTTAAATTTCAACCTACATATTGCTTGCTATACCTTTTATATTGACTGAAAATCGCTCCTTCTTAGCAATCTGATACTTTAATAACTGAGCTAGGAGATCCAGTCGTAAACTAAATATAAATATTAACAGTAATTACATTATGAAAGGTCAAAGGATCGATCGTATCAACAACTATCAACAAAAGAAGTTTAGAAAGGTCAATTAAAGTGCAACAATAATATTGTTATGCATTCACTACACACACTAGGTCTTAGAGTGGATTGAATACTGATCAACAATAGATTTGATTTCAGCAACTTCCAACTAACTAGATATAAGTTCATACTGATCAATTCATCTTAACAATTACTTAAATTACTATTTGTTGAAATACTTGTAATTCTCCGTTGTTATACTGGGTCGAACTGTTTGACCTCTGTTGGGAAATGGGCTCCTACGCGGATTCCTCAATTTTGACTGAATACTTATTATGATAATTTAGTTGTGGCTAATGGATAACGCTTTGGCGTTTGAAGCTATAGGTACGAGATTTGAGTCTCAGTAGGAACAACATCACTCACTGATTTGGAGGTACATCTAACTGACGACTCCAAAATAGGACGAAACGGGCATCCTGGATTCTTCTGCTAGCCACAACCAAGTAATTATTTTTTCGTACCTGTAATCCTCTGCTGTTATGGTGGATCAAATTGACCGACCTCCGTTGGCAAATGTGCTCTTATGCGGATGCTTCAATATTGCTTGAATGTTTATTGTTATAATCGATATGGTTGTGGCTAGCAGCGGGATTCAGGACGTGCATTTCGTCCTATTTCGGACTCACTTGTCAGCTGGACGTTCCTGTCCTTCAATGAGTAATGTTGCTCCCACTAAAACGCGAACCCAGGACCAACCGCTTCAAGTGCTATCCACTAGGCCATGTAGTCACGATAGCTACTCTGCGTGCAATGTAAAAATAAAAAATAAATATTCAACCTGAAAATGACAAAGAAAGAATCACGAATCCCCCTTTTTAACCAATCTCGTACCACAGATCCTGCAGGTGGAGAGAGATCAGTTAATCATCTTCAATTCAACAATGGTACTCTACATACATTCTGATGACTAGATAACTGATGCAACTACTGTCTTATTGTGATGTACGCATATATGGCTAGGACATGTGTCACTCATGCCAAGTCACCATGCATCCCGACGCACAATAGTAGCCAAAACTAAAAGTTGGTCTCAAATCATGAAGTCTCTGACTGTTGGTCTGAGTCGTGTAAAGATATGTAGACTTGCTAGTTGGGATTGGGATAACTGAAATCAGAGGTTGGAGATTATAGGTGATATGGAACAAAATTAATCTCAATGGCGTAGATTTGTTTACATGTTATCTTTGTCTTAACCATCATATAACATTTTGTTATTGCTTTACTACCTCTTCTTAACTTCCTATAAATTTTCACTGGATTTTCTTATAGTATTGCTCTATCTCTCATCTTGATGTCCTAATCTCTTAAAATGGTGATGTAAGGTGTGACAATTTGGACACCTACCTAGTATTCACACGTTCCATCTTGATATTAAGTGACCGATTGAACTACACGTAGAACGATATTTGAACTAGGCCCCAAATGGCTAAGAGATGGATACGAAGAACAGCACTATCAGTCGTCATATACATACACATTCATACGAAAAAGCCAAAGAAACAAAAATATTAAAATAAAAACGGAGACAGGAAATCAAAGTCAACCAATTCATACCGATTGTGTAGAAGTAAGTAAACAACAATATCCAGCCAAAAGTCCAGTTTGCATAGAAATATTATCATATTCATAATCTGATGAGGGTAAACAAACAAAAAAGCAAAGTAAATAGAAAAGCATAAACAATTATCTCTGAATTAAATTATATATACGACCAATCCTATAGGTCAAAAATACATATAAATCATAATTATCGAATGTATGTAAGGACTAAGTTTGGATTGTGATCAGTAACTGTTGTGAATTAGATGTAAAGTGACAGAACTTCATATGAATGTACAAGCAGAAGGAATAAAGAAAAGTGGTGAAGCATAACTTCATCATTATTATGTTTAGTTAGTACACAGATAGGCATATGCACAAAATCAACGTACAAAAGTGCATCCGCTCAAGTTGACACACTTCACAGCAGCATTTGAAGAACAAGTGGTTAGAAAAATACTGATATTAGAGTAGACAAAGGTGAATGGGGAGGAATTCAAAAATCAGAGTCTACGAAAATGCCCAAGCTTTAGAAGACATCGAAGAGTGAATACATCTGCACCACTCCCCACCGGTCTTCATTTACGCTACCAAGGACGTCTAATTACTGATATCTATCAATTCGAGGACCCCCTAACAGCAGTTTACAACTTTCTTTCGATATGGCTTAGACCGGTAGTCAGAGACTTCATGAGCTGGTGCCACTTCTTGGTTTGATCTCTATCAGCCGTCGTTCAATTTCGGCTTGCATGGAATTTCAAGGTGGCTCGTTATGAACAACACATACGCAAGAAACCTTATTCGATGAGGGTTAGCAACTTAATTGACTGACTTATCTAGTACCCTTCGCTTAACTTAAACTATATATATATATATATATATATATATATATATATATATATATATATATATATATATATATATATATATATATATATATATATATATAATTCCCATTCTCCTGTTGAGAACTAGGTAGACAAATATGCCAGAATATAGGTTTACATTGACTAGTTACCGAAGAGTAACCGATTTCATATTGTCTAGTTCGAAGTGCTGACCGAATCCTACAAGCCATTTTGTGGTGTGGCTACAAAGCTAAGAGAGCCAGTACCACAGTGCAAGTGCACTGGATGAGGAGGGTAAGAATCTTTCAGAAGAAAACAGTTCCTTTGTGGTTGCATATACTTCTAGCTGAGAAGTGCAAACAAGCACGAAACCTAGGTTCTGGGGTTATCTTACTGATTGCCTCTAACTGCCTGGCATCAAAGAATATACGCCTAAAAGACCCAATAATGACCACAGAATTCCAAAAACACCTCTTAATTTAACATTAAGTATCTGTCTGCCTAATCAAACAAGCATAGAGGTGAAACGTCATTCACAAAGGTCCTGCGGAGAAATATTTGTTTAGGCATTGAATTATCACATAGTTTGAGTACAGTGAAATGGAAGTAGTTGGAATAATTCTGAAGTTGCATGATTTCTACCTTATTCTTTTCTTATTCTTCGAAATGCAGTTCCAATATCTATGTTTTTCATAGAGAAATTTATTATTTTGACATACTATCTTCAAAATTCCGACAAATGTCACTAAAGTATTTAAAATGACTTGTACCTAAGAATCCTACTAACATTTATTTGGTGTTTGACTATCGAGGTTCCGTCATCAGACTAGGACACCTGATAGTTGCTTACTACTTACAACACAAAGAAATGAAGAGTTACAAGAGTTATCAACTATTGTATTCATAATGGCATAGCTGAACTTAAGTGCAGGTAATTGTCCAGTCGATTTTCCTACCTTCTATAACCTTTTCACAAATTTACTTAGCATTCTTCAAAAATCTTTATGCTACTAAGCCTTATCTGCTGTCTCAAGCTGAAATACATACAAGTTAATCTTCATCATGAGTCAGTACCTACTTCAAGCGGCCTAATGTGAAGTGATTCCAAAACCCTTGAGTGCAGCCAATACACCACTTGAAAGCAGGTAAACTTGTGCAACGAAAATACTACCGGTATTTTATATACGGTCAAAGCATATTAGATAAATTCACTTTAGAGAATATTGACAAAACTCGACTCTAAAATTCAAGAAAAACTCACTTCCATGTTCTGTTTGTTTCATCAACTTGAGCTTGAAATGTGGTGCTACCAAGTGTGATATACTTTCTGATCCAAAAGCTTTGCCAAGTGAAACAAGAAATCGACATAATGAGAAGCATACTTTAAAATTATTTGATTGTAATGACTCCATACACGGATAGGCAAAGTATTCATCATATTGACGCTAAAGAAGGTAGGAAATTGAAGATTATGCCGTTTGGATGTATGAGGTAATGAGAGGGGGAGAAACCAACGAATAATAAGTATCAATCAAAGTACACCAAGATGGTGAGCCAGTCTCATTACTCGGTGACTTAATTACAAACTTCGTCAAAATAATCAGGTTAATGCATAGGACCAGAAAAAATGATAATGACTGCTCTCCAAAGACCAGTTGATGTGCTGAATCCCTTCCTATGGGAGGTCAGATATTGGTTGGATAATTCAGTGCCCATGTCTCTCTTCTGCATACAACTCAAACCAAACGCCGCTTTTTCAACGCTACTATTCATCATTATACCTTGGATGTTTGTCACTTCGTATTCGGTTTTTGTACAAAAAGGTGTATTTGTGTACTTTAAAAGCAGAAAGTTTGTAGTCAGATTTTCTTGTCAGTAACCAACAGTGGTCGTTAAGATAACTGTAGGTAAAAATATGTCGTATCATAAAAACTGATTCCTTCATAGATTCTGGATTATTAGAATCCCTAAGATCATTCGAGTCAAATATCCCAAAGGTGCACAAAGAAAGCACACCTCTACGTACTATTCTCGATGTGACAGGATCACCTTATCATCGTATTGTCCGATGGTTAGTCAAAATCTTATGACCCATAAGAAGGCAAGTTTCTTTTCATACACTTCATGGTACTGTTGATTTTGTCAATAATAATAATACTAACAATAATGACGATAATCACTTTATCCCGATAGCTATTGGGCCGTTGCTGACGAACTTATTTATGCCGGAGTAATAAAACGCAATTAAGCAGAATGATCAACCGATTCGAACTTCATAAGCGATACGTAGATGATACCTTCATCATCTCCAAAGATAGGAATACGCTAGAAGATATCCTATGTCAAGTTAACAACTGTCACCCTTCAATTCAATTCACATTAGAGAAGGAAATTCATTCTAAGATATCCTTTTTAGATGAACAGCTAAAAAGACGACAATTTATCACTCACTCACCACAGAAAACTCAGGTGGAACGGACAACTGTAGACACCAAACGAAATCTGATTCTCTCTATGTGCTATGGAATTCACACTAGCTGAAGACCTGAAACTTTGCAAGATGCACTTAATTTCCTTAAAAATGTTCTGATTCATAATCATGATTCGTATAATTTCATTGTTAAATCTATGAAACTGAAAGCAGACAATTATTCTACTTCCATGGTTCCCAAGAAGTCTTCATTCGTGAATTTACAGTTCAACGGAGACGTAACGGTAGATATATATTCAGAAACCGTTAAACATACTTACTGAGAAAAACTTTCTGTGCTGTTAAACTCAGACTAACTTTCTCTACTTACCCAATGCTTCGATTATGCGTAAAGGTTAAGTTGGCCTTTTGACTACCCTGATGTGCGTTTATCGGTTCACCTGCTCCTGTGGAGTAAGGTATATTACCCGTGTTCAGCGTTTGCTTTCCAAACGCATCTTTGAACACATACCAGCATGGTTCCACAAAGAAGAAAGAAGAGCACCTCACAGCTCTATTTTAGAACATTTGATAGATAATAACCACCCAGAGATTGCAGAAAAAAAATTTAGCGTCATCCAGAGAGTTTGTGCAAACTTCGAAAGAGGTCTACGCCTGAAACTTCTTCAAACTGCAAAAGCTATGGAAATTAATATTTTGAAGCCCGAACTCTGCATTCAAAAGAAGAACATCTTACTCTCAAAGTCTTTTCTTTTACACGCCAAATCGCAGTAGTATATTATGCTTTCTCTCATATTACATTCTTCTAACCCCTATGATTCTGATTTCTTATTACATTCACCAGGCCCTTTAACCATATCGCATCATTTAACTGAATATTGCTTTGATCTTGATAAGTCTTCTTCTCATTATCACTTTAAACACTACGTAATTCCTTTTCCGATCTCCTGAGTTATAATGAAAACTGGATTTCCTTATAAAATCCTTAAAAAAACCCCACTTCTATTACTGCCATATGAATATAACATTTTTTTATTCAACTGTGTAGTTTGAGAACGACATCAATGAAAAGAGTGATTCCTCACTTAATATATTCCGTTGTATACAAAATCAACTGGTGATAATGTTACGTGAAAAACATGATTATTTTACTTAGAATATAAAGAGAAGGCAAGCGTAAACCGAAAGACAGGCCTAACATCATTGTGAATAACTTCGGGAACGAACCTGAAAGAAAAAAACATTTTTGATCGACAACCTTATGACACATAGCAGTCGCTTGAAGCATCATCGAAAACTTAAAAGCATGAAACTCCACTAGTTTTTCCCCAGTTATAAAAACCGATAATCTAAAAGAAAAATTCAGAACTGTGAAGTTTTGAGTGCTCTCAAACTTCGAATAAATAATTAATTATCAAACGACCACCTGAGAACAAACAATGTCATCTTGTCTACCTCTAAGCGCTGATGGAATTTTATAAATCAAGTTCCTATTTCAATCATCAAGTAAGGCAGCTATCTATAGCAGTATACTTACATTGATTTAATCTGGGATTATAGTCAATTGACAACAAGCAATGCACTAGACAATATGGTATTAATTACTGCCCACTAAATGATCAATGCATCTAACCCAATCCTACAGGAGGCTATTGAATGCCTGAATAGCTCGGTGGTAACGTCTTTAACTCCTACACTTGCTGACGCACATAAGTCTTTCTAGACAATTGCCTGCACGTGTAAAATGCCGATCCAGGGTTTTCTGGTGATTGCCTCAAACCAACACTCACTTCAAGTAGGGAGAAATAGTTGCCACAAAAGTCATCAGTTTCAGTAAATCTTCAACCGATTTCAACTTAGAATAAGAGTCACATCGAAAGTAAGCAATCTACTAAATCCAGAAAGTTGACTATTAATCCACTGCTCAACACTTGGCTTACTTGAAGATGGAGTGTTTGAAAGCTGTAACCAGGAGACCACTAGTTTCAATCCTATCTAAAAGAAAGTTATCTGAAAACTGCAATAATAAGTCTGTAAACTGAGGCCATATCAGATAGTTTAATCGATATAAGTACATATTTATAATATATTTCGAGACTTATGATTTGATTTGTTTGGTGGAGAGTAGCATTGGAATTCAGGGCATGCGTGCATTATGATGCGATTTACATCATAGTGAAACTTGGTGCAATATCAAGACATCCGTTGAAATAGGTCACAAACCAACGCAAACCGATTAATTCGGTTCAGTATAATAAACAGGAAACTACGAACATCTGTAAATAAAAAATGACATCTTTTTTAGAAGAGATGAATCCTGTTATTCAGTAGCCTAGTGGATACTGTTCTAGTGTTTGAATACGACATGAAGTCCAAAGTCCGAGTCTCGGCAGGAATACCATAAATCACGAGGACGCACATAAATCAAGCTGATGAGTCTCAAATGGGATGGGGATGCACATCCTGGCCATCATCACCAGGAAAATTACGTCATAATAGAACATGAGGTTATATCCGTCCAAAGAACACATTACTCCAAACAGAAACCGATCAATTCGGTCAAGTTTGATAAACAAGAGGAAATAAGTAAAAAAATAAACCTCCAAGCTTACTTTAATTGCGTCATCAAAGGAACAATTTGCATAATCCAAATCGAGAAACGCTTTCATTGTAGAACAACGTTCACCATGACAATAAGGTAATTGTTCTAATAAGGTGATTACCTTAGTTAGTAAATGTCTATCAAACCATTGTTTTGCTGTCCATTTATCCACTTGACATAAGTGCTCCCAGTAAAAAGATTGTTCTATGCTCATAGTTGAATGTGGTGTAGCAACGGTAGGAGTGATTGCTGTTGTTGTTATTGTTCTCTTTTCCAATTGACACATGCATTTCATCATTTCTTCTAACAGATTAAAAACTATCTTGTCCAAGAAGTATTGAAGCATCAATTGACTTAATTACAGGCGATGATTTCATCAATTCAGGTTCTGTGATAGTCAATAGAATAAACACAGAATAAAGAATGCAACTGTCAAATATTGACAGTTCAAGATGGATGGGTAGAAAATTTAGTGTTACCTGTGGTTGATAGCTGGACTTTTCAATGACAAAAAACACGTTAGTCATCATACTGAATGTGGTTTGACTGGAAGTGAAAGCTACTAAATGTTTCTTATGAGAAAATGGACAACTTTCACTTGTTGATATAGCCGAAAGGAAGTTTTTAATTTAAATGCCTATGAAATACTTGTTCAGGTTATGTCTTAATCACAAAAAAGGCGAAAGACGACGATTATTAGGTTAGACTAGTTACAGTAGAGTGTGTAAAACAAGTTATGACAATCAGATGAGATTCCCCGTAATAACTTTTGATTGTTAATCGTTTCAGGTTTTAAGAAAGAGCAGCTACCTTACTGTACATAGTATCTAAGATTGCATAAGTCATAACAAATACGTGAATATGTAACTATAGTTCGAGAACAAACAATCTGGTAGAAATTGGCCGGTTTTAAACTAATGAGTGAATTTGTTAAATGAGTTGACCAGAGTCAAACATATGATAACAGAAGACATGTAATGCTGTATCAGATCTCTGATGCTCAAGAAACATTCTCCACATGTGGTGAAGTAGCCACATCAGCAACACAGAGACTTGCTACAAAGTGTCAAATGGAGGCGAAAAATCCGCTAAGATTGCAAACTTTCATCGACTAAGGAGGTCAGGTCGTGCGCTGTGTATGGATAGTCACAGCCTAACTGACTGCTAATGTTAACAACGCAGAGAAGTGTAGGTCACTTGGTTAGTCGGTGAATGAAGAGTTTTATAAGCACTTATGATACTTGGTGCCAGGTCTTATATTTTTCTCAACCGATAAGTCCTATTTTCTTCAATATTCATTTAGAACATTCATTCAGAACATATTTTTATTTGACTATTTGATAACAAAAGTATTTTTTTTTAGGTAAGAGAATGGAAAAATTCAGAAATGATAAGAAGTTACGACTCGATGTTTATCTACTCACGAGATGTCACACAATGAAATTGTATTTCCTAGCACATTTCCCTATATATGCTTATTATCTGCAGTTATAATGTGTTATTGAATTAAAGTACTTTATTAAGATTAATGTATCCTGACGCACAGCTTTTATCTTGACGTGGTAGACGGTTTCATCTAAAGTAAAATACTACACAAGAAGGTCTAACCATGCCAAAAAGGTCTACTGAATAGTGATGAGACCAAAAAACAGATAATCGTCCAAAGGCAAAGACGCACTGCTGACTGGACAGGGTAGTAAGGCGTTCCCCATGAATAACCAGCATTTCATCCTAACGTTACCTCTCTTAATCAGAAGAATAGGTTAAAAAGTCAGCCCTATAAGCAGCAGAATCCTTGATCTTCAGTCTTCAGGTGATGATGGTATGGGCTTTCAGAACCATGAGTTAATGCAATCAGACTTTTATTTCAAACTAGTAAGGAGGTCTTGAAATACTGGAGAATATTTGTAGCTCAGGTGGATGATCTTGGTTGTATTGTGTTCTCTGAGCTGGGTTGTTTAATCGTGAAGCTTTCATCGTCTTTCTGGATGACATCATCAGCACTAACTTTAGTATGAAGTAAGCTGACAGCTCTTCATGATATTGACAGCTCACTTCATACTGAAGTTAGTGCCGATGATGTCATCCAGAAAGACGATGAAAGCTTCACGATTAAACAACCCAGCTCGGAGAACACAATACAACCAAGTAAGGAGGTCTATTTTTTCGCAAAATTAATGCAGTTTCTCTTTCAGGTGCCTGAAGAAGTAACTTTCCCTACTGCAAGCAGCCAAGAAGTGTCAACCACTTTCACACCTCTAGATACACTCAACGCTACTTTATGACTTAAACTTGGTTTCGACACCAGAATTTCCCAGATATATATAACTAGATACTGAATCACTTCTAACATATGTGCTGGGTAATAATATAATCAAAACAACAACTAAGTGAATGAATGTTCCACCACTTGCTCCAAAATGCTCTAGGATGTTCTATTACCTGCAGAGGAAAAAAGTAGAAAAGCGTATACCTAGGAAAAAACCGAAATCTAATTGAAATACACTCAGCAGCCATGTGCACATTCATGCAGAAAATAATGAGCCATACCTAAATTGTGAGGGCCAGTGATACTACCAAGCTTCCCAAATCTCGATTTATGGAGCAGAGCTCTAACCTGTGACCCATTGGCTGAAAATCATCTCCCTGAACCAATGAGCAACAGCTCCATATGTCTCAGAAAACTAGTTCTCAAAGTATTTCAGAATTACTACAATACAGTTATGGAAAGTAAATTGAATTGGACAGATCATCCAGTAATACAGTTTCCCTGTATGAAGTTAGTGCTGATGAAGTCGCCCAGGCTAGTGACGCAGCTTCCAAGAACAAATCCCAAAGTTAAGGAGAACGCTAAACAATCATCGTCATCTTGAGTTGAAGTCCCTCAAAAAAAGTTTCTTTAAAAGTCAAATTACCATGAAATTACTGAATAAAAAGCTGTTTCATTGGTCAAGTTAGTTGGTGTTGAAACAAGAAGTCAAGGACTCAAACCCTGCTCCACACAGGTAGTTGTCAGCCTGCATACAATAATTGTAGTACACTGCAAGCAGTTAGGACAGTTTCGGGTAGATTTCTTTATTTCGAAGTATTCACAATGAATTGAAATTAGTTAGGGAATCACACAAAGCCGATGAGCAAGATTCTAGGTTCTTAATAACAAATGGTCACCTAAATCGGGTATGATGATAGTTACTCACGGGTGACATTGGATAATGATTGAGCTATTCTACAAATTGGGAGGATCTAAAAACCTGAACCACTGCATTCCGATATAGCAGTTGAAAAGTGGTGGATTGCACATGAACTCTGGTTGCTTAGGGATGCTTGATTTTTAATGGTTCTCTAGTCGGTGCTCATTTTAAAGCAGAATGTTATGAATGAAGACTTGCTGATGTAGTAAATATGAATATCAAGGGGAGGGGGAAATAAGATGAAAGATAAATTACCAACCTTTAACGATAAAATTCCCTTGTAAAAGATGCTCGAATTCGGCAACAGAATTATGATAAGCATGAATTAAATTCTGCATAGCTGTCCATAAACTTTCATTCGATTCTGTCTTTTTGATTAGTGATAATAATAACCAAGCGTGAAGAAATGGTGTTAAATAGCATAATACATTTAGATATAGAAGAATCATATCCGGCGCAACTTCTTCTTTAGTACTTTGAAATGCCTAAAAAAACAATTTCAAAAATGACGCATGAAAGTATGGAATTTATGAAGACTATTTACACAATATTCGACAAAAATTATGCAGTTGATGCCACCTAAACATGATCTTTTTAGGAATAGATTTACTTGAATTTGGTCCGTACCTTTGAAAAATTTTACCGCAGATGGTAGATCTATATAGAACAAGAAAATGAGTGCGACTTTCTAGTGTGGATCTCGCCTACACCTCTCCTCTGATGACGAGTAGGTAAGATTCTGAAAAATAACTGTTTTGTTGAACAACACAAAACTGCTGTTGCAGTGAGCAGTGAAATGGTATTCAAAACTGAAATGAAAAAAGAGTCCTAGTAGTACAGCAAGAATAGATCATTAGGATGACAAAGTATTTGAAAGTGAAGATACTAATAAGATGCAAAGTTTTCTGACCACCTTAAGTGGGATTTTGAAAACGGTAGAGATACGTTTCTCACCATTCAAACGCAAATTGTTGCATCGGGAGCGGCATGGATTGGCGCCTCATCTAACAACAGGAAGTGTGTTGACCACCTGATGTGTCAGCTGACCTAACCTGGGAAGTCGGATCAACTGTGGTGGGTATGGGTTAGTGATCGATCAAATTCTTGTACTCATGGAAAAGGCGCACTTAGCTTCCGCCAACCTATGCCATTTTTTATCACGCAGGCGTGTCTGATTCACTACTTATTAAGGACCAAGTGTGTTGTGTTGAAGTTTCCCGCCCTCTTCTACTATATGCCTGTGAAGAATAGCCGCTGAAGGCAGGGAACATAAGATGGTTTCAGATGTTTGACTACGATTAACTTCGTATCGTAGGCCACGTTGCGAGGAACCATTACTTAGCAGCTTCCACGTCAGGTGTATATTTCTACGCAGAAGAGTTGAAGAAGTCAGGTGATGAGGTTGTGAACCTTCATCTACATGTATGCCAAGTCAGCGTCTATCCTATTGTGTAATATTAACTGAAGTGGGTTTAAGCTGCAGAATGTATAGAGGCGACGAGACTACAAAATGGCATAGTCTATCAAGTATCTGATTGTTGGT
>OX104134.1:108261118-108380169 GCA_944470555.2 Heterobilharzia americana | reverse complement strand
GCAGTGCACTATCTTTCTTTCACTAATTTGTTGAACTTTTTACTTTGAGTGTTACTGGATTTCGTGGAAGCACTTCCCAACTGATAGCTATCACCTTGACATGGTTGTCAGGCTTGCCTATCACGACCACTCAACGAAATATGCTTGTAGAACACTTGTTCTCTCCATGTCCTAAAATACCAGAAAAATCAATTCAATAATGGCAAGACTAAAGGCACTTGTTGTCTCCGTGTAAAATGCCACACTGTGATGGGGTTCCGAAAGCGAATTCATAGTGATAGCTGGAGGGGGTGCGACAGCACTAAGATGTTCCCCGTAAATTACCAGTAGACTATGGGGATGCTACCCTCCCTATGAAAGCTAGAAAAGGTTGACCCTAAAAGTAACACACTCGGTTCTACCCTGCGGCCTACCGGAGCCAGTAATATGGGTTCATATTCAGAACCAACAAAAACTGTCAAACTTCTAAAAAGGACGCGTGTGACCAGCTTTCGGCGTTACTGTGCGTCATTTTTACTGCACTTCAATGTGTCTCCAACCAACATATTTTACCGCCTTTCCTATCACGTTAGCAGGATCCCATTCTTGGACAGTGGTTAGACGAAAAGCAGTTACCGTCGTGGTGTAAATTACTACACTATGATACAGGTCGGAGGGCAAAGTCATACTGCTGCTAGCTGGATGGAGTATGACAGCAGTAAAATGTTTCCCTTGGAAGACCAGCAGTACCATGCTGATGCTGCCTTCTCAGTGGAAGGGGGGAGTGTTAGAAAAGGTCGGCCCCAAAAATAACACACTCCATTATATCTCACTGTCTGCCGGGCCTACAGTGTTGGTTCATTTGTCATTTCTTTCCGACCATCCGGCCCCAGAACAACTAAAGTTCAAACTAATCATATACAAAAGGCTGAGTGTGACAGGCCTCAAGCAGGTGTCCGATGGGCTCTGCAGTCACACAAATCTCTTTCAGGTACCTTGAGAAGAAACAGCCTTCCACGGTGTGGGCAACTGTGAAGTGTGAACCGCCCTCACAAATCTCTCAGCACTCAAGTTTCCTCAGACTGCTATCCATCTCCTCCATCATTATCTTCTAATCTTCCTTCGCGTGTTTCAATTAACGATACTGCATTATCTTCAATTTCTCCTAGCTCTGTAGCCTTCGATAACTATTTGAGTCCACAGAACAGCATCCTTGGTTTCCTTAAACCACGCTCCAAATTACATATTGGAGCCTTCAAGGTCCTCACCCTCCCTCAAATTGGTCAACAGGACTCATTGGCAAAGACTCTAGCAACTCGGGGTATGGATGTGTGGTGTGTTTGTGAGATACACACACACGTAGAGGACTCAAGTGCGATTATTCACCTGACCTCTCTCCGTCACTATGGTGAATCCGCGAAATTGAGCCTTCGAGTTACTGGAGATTCGATAGCTAGCTCTCGTGGTCTTGCAGGTGTAGGCATGGCACTAAGCATTAGGGCAAAAAGTTCACTACTAGACTGGATCCCAGTTGATAGTCGTCTCTGCACTGTGAGGCTGAACGGCACAGTGAGAACCAAAAGGAATGGTGAAACTCACCGTTGTCTCTTTGTAATCTGTGCATACGCACCCACTGAGTGTAGTTTGGATGAAGTGAAGGACGAGTTCTACCGTAAACTGTCTAGCCTCCTCCCGAAAGCCAAACATTCGGATGTGGTGGTTGTTGCAGGTGACTTGAACGGGCATCGCATGTGAGTAGACTGAGTGAGGCAGAAAGGCACTTAGGTGTTACTTTTGGAGTCCCGGCTGAACGAACAGATAACGGTGATCGCCCACTACAGCTGTGCTCAGATAACTGCCTGTTTTTAGCTGGCACAAATTTCAGACATAAAGAAAGTCACTGCCTGACGTGGCGTCCGCCGAGCTCAACTCAGCGATGGTCTCAGATAGACCACATTGCTGTTAGTTATCGCTGGAGAGGATCAGTGGGAGACTGCCTCTCCTTCTGGAGTAGGTGTTTGGATAGCGACCACGCGTTGGTCTGAGCGCATATATGCCTGGGTCTCAATGGAAGTGAGAAGAAGTTAGCAACGAAACCACTACAAGTGCTGCTGGACAATGGAAACATCAAAGCTGTGTTCAGTGAGAAGTTTGCTAGACAGACAGTTATCGGAACAGAAAACTATCACTCATCCAGAAGAGCGAGTAAAACTTAAAAGTAGACTGAAAAAAGTCTGCGCAACAACCGACAACAGTGGTGGGCAGCGAAGGCTAAAGAGATGGAAAGGCGGCGGCGATTGGTAACAGTAGACAGTTATTTAGACTTATCAAGCAAACTGGGGAACCTCGCCTGGTTAACTAGTTTACTAGTTACTAGCCGGTCCTAAGCCCGGGTAAAGAGGGAAGGTTGGGCATAGGGCTAGCAACCCTACCCCGTAAAACAAATCTAACCGCTAAACAAACTTCAAAGCACAAACAAAATATAAAAAATGAAAACAAACTTATTCCCCGCTGGAATCGGAGAGGCGAAATGACGCCAGTTGGTGAAAGCCTTCGGGAAGCCAATTGGCCGATGTGCTCTTCTCTCGATGAAAGCGAAAGTAAACGTGGGGACATGGAATGTCCGCACGATGTTTGAACCCAGTAAGGCAGCCCAGATTGCAAAGGAGATGAGAAGGTATCACATCGAAGTGCTTGGGATTTGCGAAAGCAGATGGAATGGGAGTGGACTCTCCAAACTGTCAACTGGAGAGTCAATAATCTACTCCGGTCACCCAGACGCCAACCACGAGCACACTGAGTTGGAGTGGCTATCATGATGTCCTCAAGAGCATCGAAGGCTCTCATGCAGTGGGAACCAATCTCCTCCAGGATCATGACAGCAAGATTCAACTCAAAAGGAAGAAAGGTCACAATCATACAATGTTATGCACCTACAAATAATGCAGAGCAAGAGAAAAAGGAGGATTTCTACAGACAACTCCAATCAACACTGGACAAGACGTCAGTTGGCGATATCAAAATTCTAATGGGCGACATGAATGCCAAACTGGGAGGGGACAACACAGGAAGAGAACTAACCATGGGTCGAGAGGCGCTAGGTGAAATGAATGAGAATGGAGAATTGTTTGCAGAATTCTGCGCATTCAACGATTTGGTGATTGGAGGCAGTGTGTTCAGGCACAAAGATATCCACAAAGCGACATGGATTTCACCAGATGGACACACTAAAAATCAAATCGACTTTATCTCAATCTCAAGAAAATGGAGACGCAGTCTACTTAACACAAGGTCAAGAAGAGGAGCAGATGTAGGTTCACACCACTATCTAGTGCAAGGAACCTTCCAAATCAAGTTAAAAGCCTTCAAGGAAGCTGGTGATAGACCTCAATTCAAGTACAACACTCGGAAACTGAAGGATGAAACTACAAAGGAAATCTTCAAGGCAGTCATCAAGACAAAATGGGAGACATCGAGCAACATCCCTGAAGAAACCTGTGTGGAAGAACACTGGAAGTCTTTGAAAGCTA
The DNA here is from genome assembly GCA_944470555.2 of Heterobilharzia americana. Taxonomy (NCBI): domain Eukaryota; kingdom Metazoa; phylum Platyhelminthes; class Trematoda; order Strigeidida; family Schistosomatidae; genus Heterobilharzia; species Heterobilharzia americana. The sequence goes on along the minus strand of OX104134.1, from coordinate 108,376,660 downwards.
TGTGGAAAGAAACCTGCACAACAGTATTAGGAAGGAAGAAGAAAGAAGATAAGGAATGGATCTCGACGGATACCTGGAAGCTGATAGAGGAGAGGAGGATGGTGAAGCAGAAGATAAACCAGTGCAAGGATGCTCAACGACAAGAGGAACTGAGCACAATGTATAAAACACTGGACAAAGAAGTGAAGAAGAGTGCACGGAAAGACAAAAGACACTTCTACGAAACACTGGCAAGTGAAGCAGAACAGGCTGCAGGTAAGAGAGACCTGACGACATTGTATCAAATAACCAGGTTGCTATCAGGGAAGAGACCAACACAGATGAAACCAATAAAAGATGAAGAAGGAAATTTAATTACAAAAGAAGAGAAACAGAGGAAACGATGGGCCGACCACTTCAAGAAGCTCTTGAATCGACCACCACCTGCACTTCGTCCAGAAATACCACCTGCAGCCGCTGAATTACAAGTGAATATTAATCCCCCAACGAAAATGGAAGTCCTGAACGCCATAAAGCTACTGAAATGTGGGAAAGCAGCAGGACCAGATGGAATACCGCCAGAAGCACTGAGAACAGATGCAGAGACAACAGCGGACATGCTCACACCACTATTGCAGAAGGTGTGGAAGGAAGAGAAGGTACCTGTCCATTGATGGAAGAAGGGTTACCTTGTCAAACTCCCGAAGAAGGGAGACCTCAGTGCTTGCAAGAACTGGCGCGGAATCACTCTCCTGTCCACCCCAAGCAAAATATTAAGCCGCATCATCCTGGAGAGGCTTAAAGACGCACTGGATTCAAAACTGCGACCGGAACAGGCAGGCTTCAGGAAGTACAAATCATGTGCAGACCAAATTGCAACGCTTCGTATCATCATAGAACAGAGCATAGAATGGCAATCAGCTCTCTACCTCAACTTCATCGACTTTGAGAAGGCCTTTGACAGCGTCGACCGAGAAGTAATTTGGAAACTGCTTCAATACTACGGAGTACCGCAAACCTTTATCCGCCTCATTCAACAACTATATGAAGATGCCACATGCCAAGTAATTCACAATGGGAAGCTCAGTGATGCCTTTGAAGTGAAGACAGGAGTGAAACAAGGTTGCCTACTATCCCCCATGATATTCCTTATTGTGGTGGACTGGATCATGCAGCAAACAGTAGGCAGCGAGAAGAGGGGGATACACTGGACGACGGAAAAGAACCTAGAAGACTTGGATTTCGCCGATGACTTATGCCTGATGTCACATAAACTTGAAGATCTGCAGGCAAAAACTAACAAGTTGATAGAAGAGGCAGCGAAGACGGGACTTCAGGTGAATATAGAGAAGACAGAAGTGATGAAGATACCGCACCACCACCATCAACAACAACAACAAACTCCAATCACCGTCAACGGGAGAAACTTGAAGGAAGTAACCTCCTTCACTTATCTAGGAAGCACTGTTTCAACTACAGGCGGGACAGACGAGGACGTCAAAGTCAGAATCGGAAAAGCAAGACAGGCGTTCATTAGCCTGAAACCAGTGTGGAGATCTCCTGCACTCAGCATGCGGAACAAGATACGGATTTTCAACACCAACGTCAAGTCAGTGCTCTTGTATGGCTCAGAGACTTGGCGCGTCACGAAAGGTATTTCCAATAAACTACAGACATTCATCAACAACTGCTTACGCTCGCTGCTGAAGATCAGATGGCCAGAAAAAATAAGCAACAAGGAACTCTGGGAACGAACCAACCAAGAACCTATCACGCAACAAATATGCAGGAGGAAGTGGAGATGGATTGGCCATGCACTGAGAAGGCCGACTGAGGACATCACGCGTCAGGCCCTCGAGTGGAATCCCCATGGGAAGCGACGAGTTGGACGTCCGAGGGTGACATGGAGGAGGTCGTGCGAGGAAGAAATGAAAGCTTCTGGGCTGTCGTGGGACCAGGTTCAAAAGATCTCAGAGAACAGAGGTCACTGGAGGCGTGCTACTGAAGCCCTATGTTCCACTAGGAACCCAAGGGACTAATAATAATAAGCAAACTGGGGGGGGGGGGGGGGAAGGTTGACTGCTTTAGTGAGACTATGGCGGAGAAGGATGGACCTGCGATTCGCTCTCAGGGGACACGACTGGAACGAAGAACAGTTTAATTGACCTCCAGCCACCAATGGGTTGCCCGCTATCCAGTCGAATCCTGAATGGAACATTTAGATAGGCCCCGAACACCAGGAAAAGTCTAGAAAGGGGCAGCAGGACCAGATGGACTAACTTCCGAGGTATATAAGGACGGTGGTAAGTTGCTCTTAGGTTAACGGAAGTGTTAACCAGTATATATGAATCAAATATGGTCTCCTCTGATTGGTTTAAATCACTGATTATCCCAGTCCTCAAGAAAGGCGAGAAGTCCTCTTGTGATAACCACAGAGGAATCAGCCTGACGAACATACTGTCCAAGATCCTACGCTCTATGATTTTTCGACGCCCGAGTGGAGCTCGGGAACAGCAAGCCCAAGAAAACCAGGCAGGCATTCTTAAGACGCGGCCGCGGGTGTATCCACCGAATATTCACATTGCACCAATAGGTTCTGGAACACAGGCACGCTTACCGACGCCCGACACTAGCTGTATTTCTCGACATGAAGGTGGCGGCACTCGACTCCGTTGATTGAGAAGTCTTATGGCAATGTCTCTCACTGAAAGGCGTGCCGAGTAAGTACATCACCTTATTGAAGGCTCTCTAATGGACCACTCGTTGGCGTGTTAGAGCCTATGATGAGATGTCTAGGGAGCTATGCTCATCGAGTGGTGTCCGTCAAGACTGTCCACTGTCTCAATTCTTATTCAATTTTATCATACATGTTCTTATGGAGGTCTCCTTCTCGTCACCAGGTTACACAGAGGTTGACCTAATCACAGGAGAAGGTTCGTTAGACCTGGAATACGCAGATGACATAGTCGTGTTAGGTGAAGACGCTGACGAGATGCAGAGTCTTCTGAACACTTTGAGTGGGAATTTGAGAATGTTTGGAATATGGTTCTCACCACCTAAATGCAAATTGTTGCTCCAGGATTGGTCTTCAACAATGCCCCATTGCGGCTAACAATAGAGAGTGTAGTGATTGAGTGTGTCTACCACTTCACTTACCTGGGAAGTGGGGTCAGCCCTGGTGGCTAACTCAGTGGCCGATGAAATCTCTGCACGGATACAAAGGGCTTGGCTGACTTTGGTCAACTTACGCCATGTATGGCGCTGCCGTGATATCTGATTGTGTATTAAGGGTCGCATGTACTGCACATCATTCCAGTCTGTTTTACTGTATGGCTGTGAAACATGTCCATTGAAGGTGGAAGGCATGAGAGGGCTTGAAGTGTTTGACTACCGTTTCCTTCGTAGTATAGGCCGTATTCCATGGTGTCATCACGTGAGTAGTGCAGAAGTTAGGTGTAGAGTTTTATGGAGAAGAGGTGATTCGGTTGACGAGGTTATGAACCTTGATCGACTGAGACGGTTGGGACACGTATTACGTATGCCTAGTCGCCTATTGCCTCGTCACACAATGTTGGCCGAAGTAGGTTCAGGCTGGAAAAAGGCCTGAGGTGGCCAAACTGAAACATGGCATGAAGCTATGAAGTTGTTGAGTGTTGGTTTGAGCCATGTGGGGTGAAGCAGACTAGGTGGTTGGGGTCGGCGGGACAAGAGGAAGCAGTGGTTGGAGACTCTGGGTGATATGGTTGAGTACCGATGTGAGTGGCGCAGATGTATACACACACTATCCTCATGTTAACGACGCTATACCGAATCTCACCATTTTCCCATTCTTTATTTCTCTCTTTTCGTACTTTATATATTTTCTGACTGAATTTTTTTATCTTCATCTTTCAGTTGACTGCCTTTTTACTTGATGTACTGATATGAAGTGTGGCAACGCGAACCGTTACACAGTAATGCCTGGTCGTGGTCCTGTTTTGATATTGATGATGTGGTTGATTGTGTTTACCATTTTACTTACTTACTTGGAAAGTCGGTACAGCCCTGGAGGGTTTTTTTTTATATACTTTCCCCAACTGTGACACCGTTAAGATATTCAATCGTTTGCTAAGGGTGGAGTGTATTGCGCAGCAGCTTGTTCTATTCCACTATATAGTTTATAGTTATGGCTTTATCTTGTTTCTCTTTATGACTTTCTTCGACTAATGATTATTCCATTCTACTTTGTTTTTCAGGCGTGTCGCATTGAAACGTTATTACTTACTGATAACATCTCGGTTATAAATTATTACGCATAGAAGGAGAACCATATAGAGCATTTCTCACAGTTGTGAAGTTACCTTGACATGGCATTTAATTGTATCCGAGACGGTATCCAGTAAATAACGACATTGTTTCACTGTGTGATTCATCTAACAAACCAAGTAAAATGGAATTACATGCCACCACAATGCCCAAGTTATGCTTTTATATTGATAATTCTCATTGATTCTCATTTTGTTTTCCATGTCGTTGCCTTTTACTAACCGGTGAGTCATGATCCTCTGGAGATATTATAAATGTGCGGACTTAAGCTACACTTCTAACTGTCAATTGAAGAAGAATACAATTTTCCTGAACTTATTTTTATAACACGTGACTTTTCATATGCTTATAAAAGTGGTCGGTCCCCTTCATTTTCCCCGTTTGTGTTGTTATAATCCGCTCCATTTTTATTTTCTCTGCACACTCTCCACGTCTCTCAATTTAATACTTTTCTCACCACTTACTGACTTTCAAATTACTACCTAGTATCTGTTCGTTTCTCACGGCACTTCACTAATAAACTCTGAGGGATTCTGTGGTGATTTCATACTAACCCTTTTGTCCAAAAGTAGATTTCTACGTAAAAATAATCCAAGAATGTTCAGAAAATCGAAACAAGATTCTTATATTATCTAGATATTTATAATCTAACTAATGGGAATTTTCAGGGAATCAAGTAAATTTATTTGTTCAGGGAAACTGTAAATATGGTTAGAGAATTAATATAACTGAAAAAAATCTGTAAAATTTCCTTCTGTGCTCGGTTCAGATATACATAACTGTAGAGAATCAGTGTTTCAGTTGGTCAGCTGTGGCTAGTGCTGTCCAGTGGTAGCATTTTTAGACACGACTGCCCTACTAGAGTCCGATTCTTATAGAGGGCATAAATCTCAGCAAGATTGTAAATTTGCTTTACTGTTAAATAGTAAAAACACGGAACTCAAAGGCAAGTGATTTTGTCAAACTATTCAATGCATGTTCATTTATTAATCGAGTGAGCATAAAGCTACTGAATGTATACTTTAGTATTGTTTCTAGAAAGGAATTTTCTATTTTTTACTTATTTGCTATTATTGTACTACCTCTTGCAGTATTGGTGGAACAGTCGGCGCTGTTTTAACCTGTCCATTAGAGGTTGTTAAAGTTCGTCTTCAATCATCAAAAGGATTTGTACTATCTACTTCTTCGCTCAGTTCGAACCTCTCTTCAGACCCTTGTCGCAGTCTTCATTTTTCACATACTAAATATCTGCTATCTAGTGAAAGACAAAGTCAAACAAATGGTCAGAGATTCGATACAGATCGCAAATCGGTGAATTTTCTGCATAATAATTCTACAAAACCTCCGATATTTGACATTCCCAATGAATCATCAAGTCCTAAACCCTCTGGATTCCGAAGGTCTGTTATTCTTCGTTCATTGATTGATATTTGCCGTTTGGAAGGACCTACAGCCTTATTTAAAGGTCTTCTTCCTACCCTTGTTGGAGTATTGCCATCACGGTTAGTTCAATATATTTTTGTCGAAATTTGACTGTGTTTTGAAAATATCAGCGTACCTTCTTTATAATACTCCTAGTCTTCGTTTAGCATAACATCCTTTGGTTGGTTGGAAGTAACCGGGAGGAAGTCCTGCTTCACCTAGACTTCGCACTTGTTAACACTCGTTAACAGGGCGTTTCTGCAATCTCGGGCGAACTGGCTTTCCCTCTAAGATCCTAGCCGTCTTCATCCAGTGCTTCATTCGGTGACGTTACCATTGAGATATTTGGGTCATAGTCCACCTCCCGTAGGATTGGATTAAATGTATTGTTAACTATAGTGTTTTATAAGTGTCAATCATTGAAGTTTTTTTAGTGTTGTTCATCATGTTTAGTAACCACTGAGTTGAAGAACTGAGTACTGATGGTGTATATTAAAAAGAAATCGAACCTAGTAAACGCGAGCACTGAGCATACCTAATGTCTGAAAGTTAATGATACTAAATGGCTGCTCAAACTCGGTGGGCGGGGCTGGGTTCGAACCCATGGGTTGAAAGTCAAGTGCCTAAACTAATGGTTTATAACTTCACATAGTTAACACGATGACTTGTTATTTTCCTGTTGTTGATTTACTCGATCGAATGAGTCGACTTCTGTGAATACAACGTTTCTCTGTTGAGATGCCTTTAGTTTTTCAAACGAAGGGTACACTCAATATTAGCAACTATTGTACACATTTTTTCCGTAAACATCTAATAAAACAGTATTATAGCAAAAGCAAAGATAGTATTACATTATTTGATAAAAATTCACTGAATGTCTAGTGCTGTTGCTGTTTTTGTGTGAGTCCGACACAACCTAGTTTAGGTACATATGCACTACTGGACTATGAGCCATGATTTGTTTGTGCGTTTGTGTGAGGGTTGATACTACCCAGTTGTCCAGGTTAAATTAAGTGGAATGGTATGTATTCATGGATTGTCTCGAATGTGTGTGTGAGTGACACCTCATTTCCCTATTTAGTGAAATACTTGTACAACCTTTTCCGTTACACCGAAATTTCACCTTCTAATATTGATTCAATAATGTTTCAAAGTGTTAAAAATTCCCATTATGAAAATCGTAACAAGACATATAAGCGAACAATGTTGTCTTCAATTAGATCTCATCAGGCTTCACTTTAATGCACAACTTTCAATATATTAATAAAATATAAACCAATCAAGGTAATTTGTGAGTCAGCGATAACAAGAATATGGATTGTGCACCTTAAAATAGTAAAATTAATGTTAGTGTAAAGGATAATACGAATGTTCATAATGACACGACAGTGTGAACAATTGTTCAGAACGCCTTACAGACGGTAAATAGCAACCCACTTGTATTTACGAGGTAAGATGTAGGATAACAAGTACCTGGGAAATGTTGTATCCATACACTCTATTCGAACAACGCAACTTTCGAAACTAAACAAAATTGTGATGCATTCACTGACAATAACTTCTCCATATTCTTTCTGTACAACATCCGAAAGAAGTACAACAGCACCTCCGGTTGTAATCTGTGCAAACATTAAAATTTTCTTGATAATTTGGTACACAGGCTTACCCTTTTGATCACGTTGCAAATGATATGCATACGATACAGGAGGTGAGTGGGGGAAAACGTGGCATAATGCAGACACACTTTCAGGACAATCATCTGTTATAAAAGCACTCATTCGACAACTCCCAATAACATTCTTAAAAAATCTCAGAAATTCACCAGTCACTTCTGCTGTCTTGTTGTTTATGATAGCAAAATATATGAGGATAGCCATGAAGTTGACGTCGATGGCTACGAATTTGTAGAGAAAAACGTTCTCATTATTAGTCTTATAGGTGCCATCGAAACCCAGAAGATCAAAACGATTGTCAGCAGATTTCAGTTGGTCTGCTGTGACAAAGAAAAAGTATTTCAGATCTCCATCCTCTGTGACAGAGTAGGATGCCTATTCACCTTGACTAATTTTGCGCTCCTGCAATTTTTCATAACTGCCTATAACAAAATGGTTTCACGGGAAAAGTCGCATACCGGTCAAATTACACTGAGCGAAGAGGCGATAGCGCATATTGAACACATCTTGATTATTCAGTCGTTTGTCATGGTATGGATCAACAAAATCACTAACATCAAATGCAACCGTACCGGATATTAGCAATGGTCTTATGCAGTCCAATTCAACTCCCGTCAACTTCCTAGCCAAAGAACTACTGTCATAAAAAGCAGAAAGTTGCAGGGATGATTATGAATTAACAACCACTGAGTTACTGTCCAGAAACCTTCTAAAAACTTGGCGATTACGAACGCCGGACGACAGCATTTCAAGAATATTCAATACAATATGTATCGAAAACAAACAGGACTGGTCTTCTTGTCACTATACCATCTATTGGCCGGTGTCCACTAGCCTTAAAACAAACAAACTTGACGTAGGCTTTTCGGCCGCCTTGCAAATGTGAATCTTGCACAATGTAGTGCGTATATATTTGCTTCTTATGCTCCTTCAAGTTGTCCTTCAAAGATTCTGAAGACGGAAACGCGGCGAGACTAAAGCGCTTCGTAAAGATTGATTCATTTTCGTTTACAACGCTGGACGGTACCGTCTCTCATCATGGAAATAAAGTAACCCTCCCCCCACTTTCCTCTGTTTTATGGTACTTTTAGATCTCGTGCAACCAATCACTTGGGCTGATTCATCGTGTATTTTGGTTGTAAAACAAGTGACAGGTAGTGAGATGGAACGGGTAGAAATTGACACTTACAAAAATTACTGGCCGTGGATCAAATGTATTTCAACAAATGAAGTCAAAGCTTGGAAAAGTACAATGAGGTTGTGTGATACTGGGAGATGAAGGCAGTGAATAAGTAGTTCGAATGTGAATATAGTAGTGGTGTGAAAGGGGTGGAAAAAATTTTAAAATTCATAAGTAGGGTCATTCATTAAGTTTTCCCTGGCCAAGTCAGGGATAAAAGCTGTACAAATTCCTTCGGAATACAGAGTTTCGAATTGTTCATTTGAATTCCTATCGCTTCAGCCATATTGTAAAAGGCGAAGTCGAACTCCATCGGACAGGTTCGGTGGGATGCGGTAAATAACGTTGAACGTTTCCGTCTCATCCACTCTATGACCACTATTAACTCGATGCGACAAGATAGAGCTTCTTGTAAATTTAACCTTTCCTTTTACCAGCCAAGAAGGTAGGCGTTCGGTAACGTGTTAGATAAGTTGCCTAATTGTATGCCCGACATAACTATCTCCATAAGAGAAATTAAACCGGTGAATACACATGGAAGTGGTGGAACTGGGTAACTTATCCTTCGTTTGACACGAAACAAATCGTTGACTAGAAAACGATAGACAGAGGTCAGTTGTGTAAGTTCTTTTAATGCTTCTTGACAGTCTATGGAGTAGGATCTCACTAAATATATCCACTAACTTGTAGTTTTCTTTTATATCGTCTAGGTAGGAACTAAGGAAGTGTGTATATTGATATGCAGATTTGTTTCTTCTGTACACGCTTCTGCAAAGTGATCCATCTCCTCGTCCACTTAATAGAACATCAAGGAAATTAGACTTACTGTCCTGTTCTTCACAAGTGCGGACAAGTGAAGGATGTATGTTGCTAAAATTCTTCAATAGTTCGTTCTTATCCACATGCTAATCACTGATAATAAACGTGTCATGTTTCACGGATAATCATCATTCAAATGTTGTAGTGAGTTATTAGAGCTGTCGTGCATTTATCTAGGCACCCGACTTTTAAGCAATCGGTTCTGGGTTTGAACCCCCTCTTCCCACCTAAATCATCATCATTTGGTCAGCCAGGTAGTATTATTAGCCCCAGTATTAGGGCTAATTGTTTGGGTAGGATCCAGTCTAGGAGTGAAGGGTGAATTTTGCGAATTCACCATATTAGTCGAGAGAGGTTAAGTGAATAACCGTACTTGGTCCTGAATGCGTGTCTCACAAACACAGCACACATCTCTGGCCTGAGGTGTGATGCAGACTAATCAGTTGGAGTCCGCAGGACAAGAGGAACCAGTGGTTGGAGACTCTAGGTGATGTATCATGGCTCAGAACCGATGTCAGTGGCGCGGATGCGTACACACATTATCTTTGTCTTAACCACTATACTTAATCTCATTTTCCGTTCATTTCTTTTGCTACTTTCTACTTTCCTTCTTCACCTTCCATTTTATTGCCTTTTACTTGGTGTGCTGATATGAGATATGGCAACTTGGACCGTTACGCAGTAATACCTGGTCGTATGTTGATCTTGATTATAACGATGATGATGATGAATTGTTTGGCTCATTGTCTGCTGCATTAACGTATACATGTGATCGCTGAGTTGTATTTTATCTCGATTGTACTGAGCTATGAGGAAAAAATGCAGCTGGCTACCACTATCTAGTGTGTATTTCCGTTTAAAAAGACGCCACCAATTTTATAATTTTTTGTTGATATAAATTTGTCTTATTTTTTTGATCTCATGATTACTATTTCAACCAAAAAATGTTTATATCAAAGTAATAATTATTTTTTCTCTCGATCTAACAGAGGAATATACTTTTGTGCATATCATAATGGACAATTATTTTTCGAAAAATACTTCCAGTCTGGATCTTCAGCGGTCTACTTATGTGCAGCTGGAATCGGAAGTAAGTATTCTACATACATGGATGCGATAGCCGATCTCTTTTTTTAAGTTATTCATCTAGACATCATATTGTTTATACTCATTTCATTTCATTTAATGGGAGGCAAATAGTGTTGTCGAATGAACAAACTGCACTCTTAGCATCTTGAACGGCTCACTATTCCTGAACATTATCCATCAGGTTATTACAATAGATTACTGGTAAAGCTAGGAAGACTAATAGGGCCTCTAAGGTTTTTTAGTCTTGTTGTAAACGGAAGATTATAATGGCACTGTAGTTCTATACGATAAGGAATAAAAGGAATTACGTTATTGTTGCAAGTTTTCGATAAAGAAGCCCACTATTCTCCCTACCTCTTCATTCTGTGATGACGATTCAATTCAGCAAAATATCATTCCTGGTTTACCTAAACCCTATCCTGAAGCTTTCAGACTATGCAACCTGTAGCTACCAATAAAAGGCTTCACTGATCATATTGTATCATCTAACTTATATCTAAAATCAAGCCTGTGTTATTTTTTTATTTGATTTGTACAGTGGGGAATAACTGTCTAAGATCCGTTTAATGCGTGCTTGCAGAGTTGGTGGGTAGCACCTGTAGATTTGTAGAAATGCCGCTGGAACTGAGAGCAGGTAGTACAACTGTCAGCTGTATCGTAGTCACATGCATACATTCTCTTACATACTTTCGAGTAAAGAACACTGGGGGATTGTTATACATTAGTACTCATGGTTACTGTCTGTTTTTGTTCCACCGACGGAAAGATTTCTTCTGGTAGCTTTCCAAACAGATAGAAGAATTCAACGTAGTACTTCGTACACAAGTGCATCGGTCCAAGTTGCCACATTTCACAGAAGTATGCATAAAGCAGGTGGATAGAAAAAGAGTGATATTAAAGTTTAAAAAATGTGCGTATGAGGAAAGGGAATTTAAAATAAAGGTTTATCAGAACATTCAAGCCTTAGAAGACATCAAAGAGTGAATCCATTTGCACCACTATGACAAATTTTCATCCATTCCACCAAGAGTTCTATCCAGCTGTGATTAGTTGAATTCACCGACGTCATGGTCCAGTTTCTTTCAACACAACACGCAGGTATATAAACAGACAGACGAGTCAACGTAGAACCTAGCACATAAATGCGTTGTTTCAAGTTGCCATACTTTACAGAAGCATGCAAGGGAAAAGTAAATCGAAAAGGTTGGATTAAAGTAGAGGAAAGTGTATGGGAATAATCATATAAAGGTGAAGGAAAACAATCAAAACTTCGAAGATGACAAAAAATGTATGCGTATTCACTATTGGGACCGATTTTCAGCCACATCACCAAGTGTCTTCAAACATGGATTTTTATTAGCTTGAGGATACCAGCCAGGCAGCCTACACCTCCACACAGGGCTAAGATGAACAGTCCGAGACTTCATAAACTGGTGTCACCTCTAAGTCTGCCCACTCTGAGCTTTCTTTCAACCCAATTCAACTTCGACTAACACTGCAGGTCAAGGTAGGCGGTGGCTGGGCATGCACAACACATGTTCAAGCTACTTTGATGGATGAAGCTTCACAATCTTATCGATCGACTCTCCTTCCTTTCCTGTTACCTTTCACCTAACGTTGACACTATTTACACGGTGATTTCACTATGTATGAAAAGTTACGAAATACCTATGATCAAAGACAGCCTCTCTCTACTACTTTCAGCGACCTTGTCTCAAAGCTGTACAATAGCTGCACAGCGCAGTACACTAATCTTTTCGTAGGTATTCGGATATCTGACTGATGAACAGATGAAAAAAATTGGAAAGCACCAAACTGGCTTTCTGAATCCGGCTGAGATTATGTCAGCAATCAACCCGTTCGACTTGATGCAACTCCTGAATTAAGTGAAGTGACCGGGGCATTCGACTACTTGACTCTCTGTCCTTAAACTGGGAGTGGTTGTAGATCAGTCGTGAGGGATCATCTTTACATTTGAAATATGCGAAACGCATGCCAGCCAAACAAGGTGTTCAGAGGACTCTACAGTTTTACAACATCCTCACTTAAGTATTTAATCTTAGTGAACGGCAAAACTGCCGTATGTATCTTTCAAAAAACCAACTTGTTAAGTCGGGTGTAGTGGTTATGCTCAGCAAGTGTATTCCAGTTATCACTTTTTCTTGGTTAGCATAAACCTTAATCAATAAACATTAATGAAAATTGTTTTCATTTATGACCATCAATGTCACTGGAAGGTATGTGGATTGAAGGGATCGTAGCAAATTAACAACACAAATTTTCAAATAACCTAGTGATTTCTGCACTTTTTCATGGAAATGCCAGGGTGCTTGGGTTATGAAAGCGGAAGCAACTGGAACATAATTATTAATGGCCTACTCAACCCTTGGGATCATAAGATGTTGAAAATCAAGGAGCTTGAGGTACTGTCGGTATCTAGCGACAAATGAGGGTAGTGGTTAAAAAAATTGATTTAATAGATGATTAAAGTGTTAAGCAAAAGAAACCTATTATTCCTTGTTAGAATAGGTGGTTAAGATGATGAAGTCTATACATTGTCAGTATTCCAAATTGCTGCCATTCATTCGCAGAATTCGTCAGTGTACTGTTGACAGTTAGTCTTCTAGTTCTGTATGCAATTATTTATTGTCATTAGTGTCCTTCGTTCTGATTCCATTTTCTTAACCAAAAGTATAGCAGATCAAATTTTAATTCACTTTTCTACTAATTAAACACTGGGACATGAACTGGCTAAGTGTATTGATCCTCTCTTTTTCTTTGTTTTCGAGTTGTGTCTCAACGTGAACCAGTGCACTCTCGTGTCACGCTTTATATCCTGTCTTTGCATCGCTTGTTGATAAATGAGGTGAAAATATATAAGGTGACAGGATTCGAAGCAGTGGCGTGCTTCGGATCCTGCTAATATCTAGATTTTCAATTCGGTTCCAGTCATCGTATGAGAACTAATTTACTCAACTACGGTTATCTTGGATAGTCTCATCACCTTTCTGTCTTCTATTCAGTACTCAATGTTGATTTTTGTATTGACTTTTGATCAGAAATTACCCTGAAATGTTCCATCCTTTTTATTATCTATTCATGAATGTACAGCTAAGAGAATGATTTCTTCTCTGCAATCGTAGGTGTTTACGCAGTCATCTATTCTTTGTCTCTATTAAAATACATACATTACTTCTTAGCTTGATGGTCACGTTGCGAAATGATTGGTAGGATTCGGTTCACACTCGGTATTGGACAACGTGAAATTAGTTGCTCTTCAGCGACTAATCAGTGCGTCTAATCCGTGGAGGTTAGTGGGTGACGCAGGTTCGAATCCAACAGGGGACATCAGTTCCCTCAAGACTGCAGATATGCCTTACTTGGTGAGTGCGAACAAGGGTTTCCTGTCGATCACCTCCCACAAACTAACATTCAGTGCATGTACTTATGATTACCAGCTTTTCACAGCAAATCCATTGACGTGTTTTTCATATTTCTTATTGACACCTTGGAATGCGGCGTATTTGTCTAGGCACATAGCTTCCAACCAGATAATACCACTAGCCTTCACATACACTAGGTGGGATCCATTGACTACTGCATGAACATGCGCTTAGTTGCTGGGCTTATTTCGATTTCCTCTACTCTGAAATATAGTCGTTATGCGTATTTATTAGTTTCATTAGTAGCATATATATTTGGAAAACCTTACAATCTTTTATTTACTACTGTTCTAACGTGACTGTTTTCCAGGCATAACAGCTTCTTCCCTAACCAATCCTATTTGGTTTGTGAAAACAAGACTTCAGCTTGATTCAAGGCAAGTAGAAATTTTATCAATCGGCTTTTGTACATTCTATTTGATGTTGTTGGTAAAAAAGACTACGTTAATATGCTCTTTTTTTGTCACATTTTCGATATTTTAGAATCCAGATGTAATGTAATGCAACTCAACAGTGTGTTGGAAAATTCGTACAATTCTCTCTGCTCATAAACTTGAACAACTCCTACACTTGTTGTCCTTGCGTTGTTCAGCCTTAGCCCGGTTGAAGTTTATTTACCAGTCTGTGTGTGTGTGTGTGTGTGAGAGAGAGAGAGAGTCTGACAGTAACTGGTTGTGTAGAACAAAGTCGAGTGTCCAAACCAGTATAAAGTGTATCTTACTTCAACTAATAATGGCACAAAAAAAGGCTGGAATGTTTTTTAAAACCAATTAAATTAGTTTGCAGGAAACCTTATTTAGCACATTGATAAAAAAAAGCGTGGTCATTATTCAGATTGCGTTGTTTTCTAATCCAGGGTTTCGGTCTGCATATGTACATCACTGCTTCACAAGGATCTGGAGCACTGATTGAAAATGTCTAGTGTGATGTTGAAACGTTTACCACCAGAAACCTTAACTTAGAGGATACCTAGTTCTGAACATCCGTATCTAGCTACAAATATTCTCCACCAAAGTGGCTATTATTAGTACTGGAAGGTAAAAAATCAATGGTGTTATAAACACAAAAAATTGTAAAGGAACACATGAAAGGAAAATAAAAAAGGAATAACGAATATGAATGAAAAAAGTGTGACACGCTTAATTATGTGTTCAACATAGAATCAAAATGGGGTTGTCA
Source organism: Heterobilharzia americana (assembly GCA_944470555.2). NCBI lineage: Eukaryota > Metazoa > Platyhelminthes > Trematoda > Strigeidida > Schistosomatidae > Heterobilharzia > Heterobilharzia americana. The sequence continues at coordinate 108,361,571 of OX104134.1, read as the reverse complement.
CCAAAACGTTTGCCACGAGTATATGAGACCGTGAAATGAAAAGAAACAACGAAAAGCTGTTTGATTAGGGAAGCATTTCTCTAAAATACGTTAGAAACGCTTTCTTTGCTTCTCAAAAATGCAGGTTACCAGGAAACTACAATCTAATCACCACTGCTTTCTGGAAAATGTTTGCGCTATTAATTGCTTTGACACTATTGTCTGACTGGCTAACCGTTTCTTCAGTCAGTTCCAACAACCAGCAGTGACCTGGAGTTTTATGATCAATGTAGAACCTCGTACACGATTACATCAGTTCAAGTTGCCACACTTGACAGCAGGGTACAAAGGAAAAGTGGATAGTGAAAGAGTGATATCAAAGCACACAAAGGTGCAAAGGAAGAAGAAAATGAGTGTACAGATGACGGTTAGTGAAACTGTTCAAGCCTCAGAAGACGTCAAAGAGTGAATAAATCTGTTCCATTCTGACCGATTTTCAGCTATTTAACCAAGAGTCTTCAACTGCTAATTCCAATGGTAGACGGGCTAATCAGAATGTCAAAGATTGAGAACAAAGATAGATACATGAAAGAGATCCATAATTGATTATTTGCTGCTCTCATTCTCTCTGGCTACGGATGTAACTGGGACAGAACAAACTGCAACAGAGTATACTTGCATTTTACAAGGTAGTCACATATCTCGCCGGCGCAACAGATGACGCAAATTCGAAAATGCCAAACTGTCCAACTTAAGGTTTCACCAGTAACGAACCCGTTAGGGCTGATGCAACTCCCCAAGTGAGTGGAGGGTCGACAGATTGCACCACCTCATTCTCTATCCTTAAGCTAGGAGTACATGCAGCAGACCAGTCCTGGAACATTGTCTTTCATTTAACAGGTGCGAAATGCATGCCAAATATACTTCTGATCAAGGCGTTCAGAAGATCCTGAATTTTGTCAGCGTCCTTACCTAGCATGACAGTATCGTCTGCATATTCCAAGTCAACTAGGTGACCTCTAGAGAGCAGATCAATCCCTGTGAAACCAGACGTACGTAAGGTTATGTCTATTATTGCATCTCTAACGAAATTAAACAGGAACTCCGACGGTGGGGATCTCTGGCGGACACCACTAGATAAGATTTCTCCATAAACCCTTACACCACTGCGTGAGGGTGATCAGAGAATATTTGACCTGCGTCATATACCTACTCGGTACTCTTTCCACAGTCAGACACTACCACAACATCTCACTTTCGACCGAGTCAAGTACCGCCATCAGGTCAGCAAATACGGGAAGTGCCAGCCACTGACCGGTAGGTATACTTGTGTTTCAGAACATGCCGTAGGGTAAAGATATGATCGATCACCCTCGTCCAGGTTCATCTGACTGGTTTTCCAAACAGGTGCTGCAAAAAGAGTAGCGAGCCTTTCCAATAATGGGTTTATAGTAATATGATCTATTTGTGTCCGTCTCTGGTTTGATGTGACAGCGTTTCTCTTCATGCTTAAAGTTAGTGCTGGCTAGAAGCAAAGTGATTGTCAGAACAAACTTGTAAGAGACCATCACCTTTGCCGACTCGTTGGCATGGGATTCCGCAGACATCCCGAAGATGCCTTTCCTATTGGCTCAGCTTCCCTACTTGAGCATCAAAGTCGTCTGCCATTGACTACATCTGAACATTTAAGTTTATTCAGCAAAATTGACAACTTTTGATAAAACTTCTGCTTTGTATCATCCAACTGCTATCGGTGGGCGTGTAGACAAAAGTTATGAATAGTCGTCAGTTGGTCTCACGACCCTTTCTAGTTCTGACAGATCCATTTAGTCGGATAGCACACAGATGGCTGTTTACTGGTATCCAGTCGAGGAATGCATTCTTTGGTCGACAACGCAATGCTGTACATGCACCAGTGAGTCCATGAGAGCTAGCCACTGGGTATCCGGATACTCGTAAAGTGAATTTCGAAGATTCATTACAATGGTCATATGAAGTCAAGTGAATAACCACACTCGTGTCCCGTATACGTGTCTCAAAGACACAACATTGATCCATAGCTTCAGATTCCAGAGTTCTGATGCGCAACGCCTGCTGTCTGATTCGCCATAAGGCTAGGGTATTGAGAGCTCCAATACGAAATTGGCAGTGGAGTTCCGGAAGACTATGAATGGGGTTTCGATGGCTCTGATCGTTGGCAGTGGTTGTTAAGTGAGAGGTTGGAAAAGGTGCAAGAGGCTTAGTACACTACTAAAGGCAAATGAGGCGACAGCGTTGGGGAGGATAGGTTATGTTTGATTGAGGCTTGCATACGATTTGATTATTCGAACACCGGACTTAGAAAACCCAAACAGCTGGTATTGGAGGAGTGTCCTATTATGGGGCCAATCTTTTGTAACCCCTCTCCTCATTGGGAAGGTAGCATCAGAAACATACTGCTGGTCATCCACGAGAGACATTTTACTGGTGTCACACCCAGCTAGCAGTGTGACTTTGCTGTCGGACCGTCATTATATCGTAGCGACTGACACTTTGACTGTAACTGCTTTCCGCCTCATCACTATCCAACAAACCTTTCTGGCATCGTAGGACTTTGGTAGAACTAGGGGAACAGCCAGTGTAGCCCGTTTGGTCATTGTAATATACAAGCTCGACCACCACGTCAAGGTGGTGGTGAGTAACACAGCTATCGCATGGGAGCTGGTGGTATTATATGATTGGGGTCTAAACGTCAAACCCGTGACCCACTGATTTGAAGATCATGTGTCTAAGCCAAGGGATCACAGCTGACACTTGTTAATAAGTACACTTTAAAGCGTATACGTGGCAGTCTCATGAGTTTGTTGTTGTGTGGTCGGTCCTTTTTGCACAGATATTTTAAAAATCTGATTTATTTTTAAAAATTATACATTTTGAGCCATATTACTGGGAGTTTCCAACCTGTGGCTCCTGTCACTCCGAAGACGCTGACCAGGTGACCGACACTTCTATGGACGATTCAGATCAACAGTCATAGATCTCTTGAATTAGTGCCACGTAGAGTTGTGGCTCATTAGCTTAGGTAGTCGACTTTCAGCTATTGGGTCTAGGATTCGTCGCAGCCACCGAGGTATATCACTAGCCCTCACAAAATAGGTGTGGCTCATTGGCCGTTGCGCGAACGTGCACGTTCTTGCTGTGTTATTTTCAATTTCGCCACGTAACCGTGGATTCCTTGCAACCTAATCCTATTTCTACCAGTAAGGTGCATCGAAGTGGGGATGGATCCTCGCGCGCAAGAAACGCCTAAGCCATCTGAGTTGATGAAGGTCCACAACCCCTTTGATTAGCTGACGTTTCATATCTGGTGTTCTATGAACAATCTCGACATTGCTCATAGTAATATTTAGACACTAATCATTAAGATAATCTAAATTCTAAATTGCTTAAGCCGCTGACTTTCAGTTGACAATGCATGTTTATTCCGAACAAGGTTATCCATTTCAACGTGATTTCCTGTTAGTCAGACTAAGCTGTCGGATTTCACCCGAAAGTAAGGTACAGTCACATTTCCCCTGTCTAGTCAATTGGGAATTGTATTCCCCTTTTTCTGTTGATCCTATGGAGGTGTAACTCAGTGACTTTCAAACAATAGGTTATCTGTTCGAATCCCGCTGCAGCTAATTCAATCTGAGCGGCCGGTTAGTATCATAACATCCACACAATTAGTGTGGTTTGTAATCCATTACATAAACCTTTACCAGATTACATTCCTGTGGTTTATTTACAAAGAAAGTATGGTATAAAAGGTACTTATCTACTGGCAAGTTTTCATTGGTTAGAAATGTAACTGTAAAACTTTAAATATTTTTGAAACGATGACCATAAATACTGTTCTAATAAAAGTTCTTTCTCATCTATTATTGATATATATAGACCAGGTCATTCCCCTATTACTGTATCACAAATAATCCGCAACACTTGGAATAGAGATGGATTCCGTGGCTTCTATCGTGGTGTAAGTGCATCATATTTTGGTTCCCTGGAGACAGCTTTAAATTTTGTAGTCTATGAAAATTTTAAATCTGAACTACTGTGGAAAGAACATAAACGTAGACAAAATTTGGCGCTTAGTACTCCTACTATTCCTGTTTCAAATTATGATAGTCAGCCACTCAGTAATGAATCTGGACCTCAAAAAGCTTCAGATCTCCGTGGTTCCACTGGTGGAAGTAAATTATCAGCTTCAAAAGATATGATACTATGCATGATTGCTAGTGCCTGTTCTAAAGCAATTGCTATCACCGCTCTTTATCCTCACGGTGAGTATGTTACTGATATCAGTATATCACTTATTTATTTTTTGTCTTCTGTGACAATAATATTCACAGATGTAGTATATGCTAACTAATAGTTAATTAGTTTCATTAACCCTCATACGTTCAGTTGTGGTTTATTATCCGATACACAAACCTTTGCATGATTGCTAAGTTACATTTTTCATTTTATTCATCAACAAGGATCACCTCACAGGATCAAGTCTAGAGCCCTCTTGTCATATATCTAACAACCTACCATTTAGTTACTTGGTTGAAAATCACAAAATGCAAAGTTGAAATGTGATCACCAACTGGATACGCATTCATGCTGTAGGCAATGAGCCATACCTATGATATGAGACCTAGTCGCTGAGACTTCTGTGGGCGGAGTAGATTTCCAGCCTAGGACCCACTAGTTGAAAGTTGAATACCTAGGTCATTGAGCGATAGCTATGCTTCATGATATCTCGCGACCATCACTCAATATCACTAGTAAGCAATTCGTCTACAACTAGTAGTGTGTGGCTAAAAACGATCGCACATCCTTCTTGATTCTCAAGTACGTCATCACTCTGTGGTCCTACCGTTTCTTTTATTTTCAGAAATTCATTTTACATTCTTCAGAATTTTGCTAGTCGATAGCTCAGAAACGACCTTGAGAAACCGAATCGCCTGTTGATCAGTCACAGCATTTGGTACATAATTTGTTTAGCGAAAAGTTATGTTTGTCTCATTTTTAGTGTAAGTCACACCCTAACCGATTAACAGAGGTGATCGGAATGGATTTGATCTTATTTTTACCAAGTTATATCTTTTTACATTTTAGTCACATCATATGATTAAAGGTTGTCATGTGATGTTTATCAGGTCTAGGTCACTAAACACAACTTACATCCTGAGTGGTTGCAAGTTTGCCGAGAATTAACGTGAAGGCCACTCCACCACTTACTTTTAACCTTAGCGTTATCGGGTCAGTACTCAGAAAAACACTTATTCTTTATAGTCAGACAGATGTGGATGTAACCCACCAAAACAGTATATATTTGTATAGTGTTTGAAATCACCCACCGGTACTTATAATATTTGATTCAGTTGTAAATATTTTGGAATGGAAACTGGGTAGACTTCTACGGTTTAAATGGCTTTTGTTCTGCATACATTGATACTGAATGATAATAAGCATAAATCATGTGATCTCACCAGTGTAAACAAATTGACAAACAATAAGTAGTAGACACAACCTGACCTTCATACTGGTTGTGAAAATAAGACCAATTAGGATGCAAGAAATGCCTAGCGACCTAGACCGATATCACATAAACAGGACGTGAAACAAATAATAACCTCGTAAACATAACTGACTAATAAGGAGTGAAAAAAGGATACAAATGTTATTAAGATATGAACGTAAAGTAAGTTACACGGCGAATAGAACTAGCAATGTGTACAATCTAAATTCAGACTTCATTTTAAAGATAAACACCTAAGAAGTTAGTTACCACCGTCTTAACACTTATATTAAAGATGGGTAGAAATGGTGAGAGCAAATAAAGATTTACTTCTTGATAACTCTTTCAATAGATTCTTAGACAAAATTGAATATTCATGTAGGCAGGCATTCAGTAATTGACTTTATATTTCTTATACAATTTTGGGAAAAAGCTAGTTTCTACTCACCCTTTATTAGGTCAACTAGGGTTAAGCATCGTGTGTCTGTTTTCAAAAAGGTTGATGGGAGGTGACAACCAGATTGCAGTATCTTCATGTATTATGTAACAAGTTATGAGTCATACTCGTCGTGTGTGTGTGTGTGTGTGTGTGTGTGTGTGTGTGTGTGTGTGTGTGTGTGTAAGGACTAACCATAGTATCCTGTTGCTCAGGCTAAGGTAGGTAGAGTTAGATTTGAGCTGGAGACCCTTTGGTTGGAAGTCATGTACTTTAGTCAATAGGCCTCTGGAACTTATGCCCGATGTCCTTTCGACCTTCATTTACCCACTGAAATTCTTCTAAACTTTTGAATCATTTCACCAACATAGACGGTTGTTCCATATTAACCCCGTATACTTATTATTATTACTCGTATTATGCATTTTTATTCTCCATCTCTTCCAACCCAATAGAAGTGGTTCGAACTCGACTGCGTGAAGAAAGCGGTCAATATCGTGGATTTTTTCGTACTCTGCTTACAGTTGGCAAAGAAGAAGGCATCAGTGGCCTATATCGTGGTATGGCAACACATTATATTCGTCAGGTACCCAATTCTTGTATTATGATTGGAACTTACGAATTCGTTGTCTTTCTGCTACAGTCTTGGGATTAACCAAAGATACCAGGGCACAGTAGCCGTTGCCTTTATCTTCTACTTAGAGAGGTTACTTCTTGAGTTCTTTTTGTATGTGCGTTCCTTCTATTTCTTCATTAATTTGTACAGAAATCAGTTTACTGTAATCAGCAAATTTATGATTTCATTTCTGGAGTTGTCTTATTATCACTATTATTATTATGATGATTGTTATCATCATTTCTTATTTTTGAGTTATTTTCACCACTGAAATCGCTTGTTGCTCATCAGAGGGAGAAGTAGTGAAAAGCGAGGATCTCATTGGGAAGCAGAGGGAGGGGAAGTAAAGCAGATCCACTTTTAACTTCCGTTATAGACTCATTTTAGATTTATTTCCAGAAATTTTGTTTTCTATTATCAGTGCTAATATATTATTGTCATTGAAGTGATTTGTAGAAAAAAGAAAACAGTAGTTGAAACGAACTAATATCCCGTGTGTGGGCTCATGTGTCCTTATTTTTTATACATCCTCTGTATTCCTCATTGTCCGACTATTTCACATTTCTACTGTCTTTTAGTCTTCGTTTGGTTTATCGGAGTGAGACATTTTATCATCCTGTTACCTGTCATTGCTGCTGCTGCTTTCGTTGTATAGAATCACAGGAATGCAGTAGAAAATGAAGTAAAGTGATAAATTGACGCCATTTGTGTTTACTATTGTATAAAACATGTGGATACTTCGAGCATACATTGTTGTGTAAATGTCAAACCTCTTCACCTGTTGCTGTCCATCATAAACGCTGTATTCTACTCTTTCTGGTCTTCTTCTTGCTGGTATGCGGTGTATACGACCGTCTCTCCGTTTATTGTTCCTTCTTTCGCTGATTTTTGCTACTATTATTATTATTATTATTATCATCACTTACTGTGGTTTCTATTTTCTTTTCTCCTAATTATTATACATCTCTGCATTTCGAATTTGTTTTGTAACATAAAGTCTGAACAAAAAAGAACTACACGTTTAAGAGAAAAGCGTTTCTTTTATGTCGTATTCAACGTGTGAAGTGCTAATGCCCACTATTTTGCTTTTTATTATTACTACTACTACTGCTATCATTACTACTCATTTTGTAGAATAAAATATTTGACTCCTTTGGTTCGCTTAGTTTATGGTATAGTGAAATTCGTTCTCATCGGGGTTTGTGATTGAAAGATGTAGCATATTTCACAGGTGTAAATCAAACACCTGACTACCAAGTGAAGCAGTATGTTTCATAAATGATTTTTGAGTTTATACCTAGCTTACTGCATACTTTGAGTAGCTATATAAGCGAATTGATTCTATGGGAGACAGTTTTGATCAGAAAATGATAGAATCTGGAGGACCGCTGAAACCCTCGGGGGTGTAAACTGTCTGCTTAGTTCTAAGATCAGCAATTCATACCTAATGGCTCACATCTGATTGAGCTCAAGACCACCATATCTTTCAGCGAACGCGTTATCGTTCAGTCACTGGGTTGGAATCGCATAGTTGAGGTTTCCCGGTTTTAGTCAATCTGAAAGGTAGCGCGGTCATCACCTAGTGTCAGATAGGTTGTCATTTTTCGGTAGTACTGATACGTATCCACATAATTCATGGTTTTTGATTAGAACTTCAGGAACTCCGTCTTGAAGCTAGTCACTATAATGATCGTAACTGGCTTAAGTTTTCAAATCAAATTTCTTAATTTAAAGTTTTAGGAGTAGTCTCGGGAAAATACTTTTCCCCTTCGAATCGATATATAAGCCTTGAGTTGTATGTCTGAGGTGCCTTCCGTTTTTTCTCAATGCGTCATGACTCTTGGAGGAGTCGTGGGTGTGTGCTGCTGATCAGTCCCATACTAGTCCGAAACGGCTGTCCAGTGCTTCCAGGTTTTCTATGGTTATCCAACTGATATCAGTCCATGGTGAATGTTACCTCAAAATTAAAATCCCCATTGACCTCAAAATACATTACTGCATGGTGCTCATTAGTGACGTGCTTCGGGATGCATATCCCGAAGTTCTAATCAGAAACCGTGACCTGTGGGGTTAACCAAGTTGGTAGTGGAGCGGATGCTAACTGAAGACCTTGGTGGATAGTCGCGAATTGACAAAATTAGGAAACTGTGTGATCCGATCCAGTGACTAGGATGGTTAGTGCGTTGGTCGAGAGACCTGAAAGTTCGGTCACGGTTGTATACTGCTAAGGACTCTCATGCTAGGACGGGACAGCTGTTCATCGCTCCGAGGATTTTAATGGTTCTCCAACTGATTTCAGTTCGTGACGAAATCTACCTTGAAATATATATATATATATATATATATATATATATATATATATATATATATATATATATATATATATATATATATATATATATATATGCGCCAGACAGAAGTGATTTAACAGGTAAGTGGCAAAATTATTGATGTAGGGAGGCAGAAGATGGTAATGGTTAATGCGTAAAAACGAAATACTGAGGAATATCCAAACTTAGACAGTTCAGAAGTTTAATTTGAGTCAGATGAGAAGATCGAACTGGAAAAACCTATAGACAATGCTTTTGTTTATCTTCTCGGTAAACAACCTTAAGTTATCTAACTATCGGATGTATTGATGATTTAAGGAGTTAAGGATGAGTAGAAACCAAGAAAAGGATGTTGACTTCTAATGATACTTTTTATATTGTAGAGTTTGTGTTTGGCGTTTGTACTGTTCAACACGATGTGGGAAATATCATTGAACCGAGGATTCCGATAACTCTATCAATTCGTATGAAATGTTTTTAGGTGGGGGTATATTTCGAACTATTCAAATACTTCTCTTAAATTCTTACTTGTATGCGAACATTATCGAATTCTCTAGAATTCCGTCTAAAGTTGTTATGAAATCCACTTGGATTGTGGAATCACAATCATAAGCACTCACAACCAGTAATTTATTACTTTCATGTTTCCAATCCAACCGGTCACTTTGTAATTATCGAAAGATCCACTTATATCTACATTTTAGCTGCTTAGGAGTTGATTTATACCATATTGTTCCGTTTCATTAGATGTATTTCAGGTTGAAATTTTAATTGTCGTTTTCCACCGGACAGCGTTTCGAGATACTGTATATTGTCCATAGTCATTATCGAGATACCTATAAATCATGTCTCAAAGTTGTGGAGTTACCTTGATTGGTTGTGGACAATAAATTATGACCGAAACGTTGTTCAGTAAGTAGTACTGTTTCACTATGTGATGTATCTGATAAACAAACTGCGATTGAAGTATGACTTTGAATGGTGTAATTAGAACGCGAAGTTAACCTGATCAATGTGTGATATATTCGCGCAATACATTTTGAACAGTCTGATCTAAGATTTACTTTCAAGTCAGTTTATATAAAACCGAAAAATGGAGCACGATAATAGGGGATTAAAATTAGGAAGGATGAAATACTCGGTCCTGGTCGTGGTTATAAATACAAACTTCACCACAGCCAGTGTACTGTAAAGATAAATTACTTTTGTACACGACCGATAGCTGCTACCTTGACGTGGTGGTCGGGCTTGCATATCACAATGACCCAACGAGCTATGCTGGTGGAACGCTTGTTCCCTCGAGGTCCTACCATACCAGAAAGGTCTGTTGGGTAGTGGTTAGACGAAAAGCAGTTACCGTTATAGTGTAAATTGCTACACTATGATGGGGGTCTGAGGGCGAAGTCGTACTGCTGCTAGCTGGATGGGGTGTGACAGCAGTAAGGTGTTTCCCTTGGATGACCAGCAGTGCCAAGCTGATGCTGCCTTCTCAGTGGAAGGGGGGGTTAGAAAAGGTCGGCCCCAAAAATAACACACTCCACCACGCCCCACGGTCTGCCGGGCCGGCGGTGTTGGTTCACTTGTCGTTTCCTTTCGCTCATCCGGCCCCAAAAATTCAAAATAATCATACTCAAAAGGCTGGGTGTGACAGGCCTCAAGCAGATGTCCGATGGGCTCTGCGGTCACACAAATCTCTTTCAGGTACCTTAAGAAGAAATAGCCTTCCACGGTGTGGGCAGCCGGGAAGTGTCAACCGCCCTCACAACTCTGTCAGCACCCAAGTTTCTTCTGACTGCTATCCTCCTCCTCCATCATTACCTTCTAATCTTCCTTCACGTCTCTTAATTAATGATGCTGCATCATCTTCAATTTCTCCTACCTCTGCAGCCTTCGACAACGATCTGAGTCCACAGAACAGTGCCCTGGTCTCCTTAAACCACGCTCCAAATTACATATTGGAGCCTTCAATGTCCGCACCCTCCGTCAAATTGGCCAACAGGCTTCGTTGGCAAAGACTCTAGCAACTCGGGCATGGATGTGTGCTGTGTTTGTGAGACACGCATACAGGACCCAAGTGTGGTTATTCACCTGACCTCTCCTGACCAATCTGGTGAATCTGCAAAATTCACCCTTCGAGTTTCTGGAGATTCGATAGCTAGCTCTCGTGGTCTTGCAGGTGTAGGTATAGCATTAAGCACCAGGGCAGAAAACTCACTACTAGACTGGATCCCAGTTGATAGTCGCCTCTGCGCTATGAGGCTGAACGGCACAGTGAGAACTAAAAGGAATAGTGAGACTCGCCGTTGTCTCTTTGTAATCTCTGCTTACGCACCCACTGACTGTAGTTCGGATGAAGTGAAGGACGAGTTCTACCATAAACTGTCTAACCTCCTCTCGAAAGCCAAACGTTCGGACGTAGTGGTTGTTGCAGGTGACCTCAACGCACAGGTGGGTAGACTGAGTGAGGCAGAAAGGCACTTAGGTGGCACTTTCGGAATCCCAGCTGAACGTACAGATAACGGTGATCGCCTATTACAACTATGCTCAGATAACCGCCTATTTTTAGCCAGCACAAATTTCAGACATAAAGAAAGGCACTGTCTGACCTGGCGTCCACCGAGCTCGACTCAGCGATGGACACAGATAGACCACATTGCTATTAGTCATCGCTGGAGAGGATCGGTGGAAGACTGCCGCTCCTTCTGGAGTACGTGTTTGGACAGCGATCATGCGTTGGTCCGAGCACGTATATGCCTGCGTCTCAATGGACGTAGAAAAAATTTGGCAACAAAACCACTACGAGTTCTGCTGGACAACGAAAACACCAAAGCCGTGTTCAGTGAGAAGTTGGCTAGGCAGTTATCGGAACAAAAGACTGTCACTCATCCAGAAGAAGCTTGGTGCCATCTTCAGTCTACTGTAAAAGCAGCACTGGAGACTGTAGCCGACTCCAAGATAATGGCTAAAAAGAGCCAGTGGATATCAGCAGCTTCTTCCAAACTAATGGATGCACGTGAATGCATCCCTGCAGGCTCTGAGTACAATGAAGAGCGAGCGCAACTTAAAAATAAACTGACGAAAAGTCTGCGCAACGATCGTGAACAGTGGTGGGCAGCAAAGGCTAAAGAGATGGAAAAGGCAGCGGCGATCGGTAACAGTAGACAGTTATTTAGACTTATTAAGGAGACTGGGGGGAAATGGTCAACAACAGTTAGTGAGGTTATAGCGGAGAAGGACGGATCGGCGATTCACTCGCAGGGAAGGCGACTGGGACGATGGGCAGAACACTTTGAGGAACAGTTTAACTGGCCTCCAGCCACCATTGCGCTGCCCGCTATCCAGTCGGACCCTGAATGGGACATAGAGACAGGTCCCCCAACACTAGAAGAAGTTGAGAAAGCGGTAGGTAGCCTGAAACGGGGAAGGGCAGCAGGACCAGACGGACTACCTGCTGAGGTATACAAGAATGGTGGTAGAGTTCTCTTAGTCAGGCTAACGGAAGTGTTAGCCAGTATATGGGAATCAAATACGATCCCCTCCGACTGGTCTAAGTCACTGATCATCCCAGTCTTCAAGAAAGGCGAGAAGTCCTCTTGTGATAACCACAGAGGAATCAGCCTGACAAACATAGTGTCTAAGATCCTAAGTTCTATAATTCTCCGACGCCTGAGTGGAGCTCGGGAACAGCAAGCCCGAGAAAACCAGGCAGGCTTTAGACCTGGCCGTGGATGTATCGACCAAATATTCACACTGCGCCAGGTCCTGGAACATAGGCATGCTTACAGACGCCCGACAATAGCTGTATTTCTCGACCTGAAGGCGGCATTTGACTCCGTTGATCGAGAAGTCTTATGGCAGTGTCTGTCACTGAAAGGCGTGCCTAGTAAGTACATCACCTTATTGAAAGCTCTCTACTCGAACACTTGTGGGCATGTTAGAGCCTATGGTGAGTTGTCCAGGGAGCTATACTCATCAAGTGGTGTCCGTCAAGGATGCCCACTATCCCCATTCTTATTTAATTTTATCATAGATATTCTTATGGAGGTTTCCCTCTCGTCACCTAATTACAAAGACGTTGACCGGATCACAGGTGAATTTTCCTTAGATCTAGAATATGCAGATGACATAGTCCTGTTAGGTGAAGACGCTGACAAGATGCAGAGTCTTCTGAACACTTTGAGTGGGAATTTGAGAATGTTTGGGATGCGATTTTCACCACCCAAATGCAAATTTTTGCTCCAGGACTGGTCTTCAGCGGTACCGCGGTTAACAATAGAGAGTGAAGTGGTTGAGTGTGTTGACCACTTCACTTACCTGGGAAGTAGGATCAACTCCGGTGGGTTAGTTGCCGATGAGATTTCTGCACGGATACAAAAGGCTCGATTGGCTTTTGCCAATTTGCGCCACCTATGGCGCCGCCGTGATATTCGTTTGTCTATTAAGGGTCGCGTGTACTGCACAGCAGTCCGCTCTGTTCTACTGTATGGCTGTGAAACATGGCCATTGAAAGTGGAAGACATGAGAAGGTTACAGGTATTTGACCACCGTTGCCTTCGTAGTATAGGACGTATTCCGTGGTGTCACCATGTGAGTAATGCAGAAGTTAGGTGTAGAGTTTTAGGGAGAAGAGGTAAGTCAGTCGACGAGGTTGTGAACCTTCATCGACTGAGATGGTTGGGACACGTACTACGTATGCCTAGTCACCGATTGCCTCGTCACACAATGTTGGCTGAGGTGGGTTCAGGCTGGAAAAAGGCCCGAGGTGGCCAGACTAAAACATGGCACCAATGTATGAAGTCTCTGACTGTTGGTTTAAGCCATGTAGGACGATGCAGACTAGGTGGTTGGGGTCCACGGGACAAGAGGAACCAGTGGTTGGAGACCCTAGGTGATATGGCTCAGAACCGAAGTCAGTGGCGCAGATGTATACACACATTATCCTCATCTTAACAACGCTATACCGAATCTCACTATTTTGTCACTCCTCTTTCCTTTCTTCTCGTACTTTATATTTCTTTTGACTGCATTCACTTATCTTCATCCTTCACCTCACTACCTTTTTACTTGATGTGCTGATATGAGGTGTGGCAACTCGGACCGTTACGCAGTAATGCCTGGTCCTATGTTGATAATGATGATGATGATGATGAAAGATGGCTTCAGTTTGCGTATGCTTATCCATTCCACAAGTGTAAGTATGCGTCCCTCACTATCAAAGCTGTTCTATGATATGCTTGAATGTACCTTGAGCGCCAGAATATGAAAATAGGACTATGTATTGCTGTGTAGAGGTCCAAGTTGCCACTGCTCATAGCACAGCAGCAAGCAACAATGCACTAAAGTAAAAGATAGCGAAGAAAATAGCCAAAAGCGATAGAAAGCCATTGAGAGAGCAAGGAGGAATGAGGGAATACGAGAGTAGAGTATGAAGATTGAAATAATGATCATGTGAATACACATCTGAACTATGTGACCCAGAGTTTCTAACCAATGGTTTCTGTTGTTAAGCGGACCCCTACCGAGAAGTCTACACTGATCACCAAAGACTTGACGTAATGATGCTGTGTCTTAGTCTGACTGACTGTAGCCTTTTTCAGTTTTAACCTTATTCACTTAACATCGGACGAAAGAGGACATATTGACTAAGTGTGTGAAACACATGTGCCAGCCACTTTAATCGATGAAAATGCACAATCTCATCAGGTGACTTTCCTCTTCTCCCTAAAACTCTTTTCCGTACTTCTACATTACGGACGTGGTGACATCATGCCACACAGCGCATACCACGAAAGCAAGGTTGATTGACCTCCTGAAGCCTTCTCTCTCATGTCCTCTACGTGTAATGGCTGTGCATAAAAGCCATGTAGTAGAAGAGAATGGCAAACTGCAGCGCGTAACATTCGACCCTTGATAGGCAGACAGACAAGATCGATGTCGTCTTCCATCGTAGTGACACGGTTCGTGTTGCCATACTTCACAGTAGCTTGCAAAGAACAAGTCGGTGGAGAGTGATGTCAAAGCAAACAAAAATATGTGGGAAGAAAATGAATTTACGAATAAAGGTTAATGAAACTATTCGAACTTCAGAAGGTATCAAAGCGTGAGTACATCTGTGCCAACATGATCGATTTACAGCCAGGTCATCGAAGGTTGCCAACCATTGATTTATGTCTACTCGAGGACCCCAAACCAGTGGTGGACACCTTACGTCCTACACGGCTCAGACCAACAGTTAGAAATTACACCGAGTGGTATCACCTCTTGGTCTGGGCACGCTTAAACCCTCTTCCAATCTAATCCGAATTCTTCGAACATCGCACGTCAAAATAGGCGGTGGCCTTCCTTGCTCAACACATGTCCAAGCCAGCTTAGTCGATGAAGGTTCAAAAACTGACTTGCCTCCCTGTCTCACACCATTTGCCTGACTCAATGGGTGAGCAAGGAAACGAGGGCACCTCTCACCCCTTCACGTCTGCTTTCAACGGTCATACCTCAGTCGTATAATAGGACAAAGGAATACTATGCAGTATTATTATTATTATTATCGTCATTTTTCCTTGGGTTCCTAGTGGAACATAGGGCATCAGCAGAACGCCCCCATTGCACTCTCTTCTCTCCAGTCTTCAAAACCTGGCACCACGACTGCCATCATGCTTTCATTTATTCCCAACATCATCTCATCCATGTCACACTCAGCTGATACATCCAACTCGTCGTTTCCCTTTTGGATTCAACTCGAGGACCTGACCTGGAGCATGATGTCCCCAATAAGTCTTCTCAGTGCATGTCCAATCGAATCCATCTCCACTTCCCCCCACCGCATATTTGTTGGGTGATAGTTTCTTGGTTGGTTCGTTCCCAGACAGCCAGAGTTCCTTGTTGCCTATTCTTATTATTCTGTCCATCTGATCTTCAGTATTGAGTGAGCGTAGGTGGCAGCTGTTGATGAATGTCTGTAGTTTGTTGGAAGTGCTTTTCATGACTCGCCAAACTTCTGAACCATACAGCACCACTGACTTGACCGAATTGGTGTTGAGAATCCGGATGTTGTTCACGCTTTATGCTGAGTGCAGTGGAGTGGAGTGGAGTGGAGTGGAGTGGAGTGCAGTAGATCTGCACACTGATTTCAGATTAATGAAAGTCTGTCTTGCTGTCTTTCCGATCCTGCCTGCTTTGACATCCCCGTCTGTGCCGCCTGTAGTTGAAACGATGCCGCCTTGTCAGGTAGGTGGAAGAGACAACTTCGTTTACATTTCTCCCGTTAATCGTGATTGATGCCTCTTGTTTTGATGCTGTTGTTGGTTGGGTATCATCATCATCACCTCCATCTTCTCTACATTCACTTGAAGTCCTGTTTTCGCTGCCCTGCCTCTTCTGTCAACTTGTTAGTTTCCGCCATGTAGATCTTCGAGTTTGTGGGACGAGACATTAGAAATAAATCATCATCATCATCATCATCATCATCATCACCATCATCGGTGAAATCTAAATCTTCTTCTAGGCTATTTTCATCGGTCCAGCCAGCATATGCCCATCTTCTCACTCCTCACAGTTGTCTGCTGCATGATCCAGTCCAGTCTAGTCGACCACAATCAGATAGGTCATGAGTGATAGTAGGCAGGCAGCCTTGTCTTACTCCTGTCCCCTGTCTTCATTCACTTCGAAGGCGTCACTGAGCTCTTTCCATTGTGGATCACTTGGCATGTGGCACCTTCGTATAGCTAGCTGTTGAATGAGATTGGTAAGGGTTTGTGGCACTGACACCGTAGTGTTGAAGCAACTGCCTGTCAAATTACTTGTCAGTCGACGCTTTCGAAGGCTTTTTCAAAGTCGATGAAGTTGAGGTGAGGTGAGGTGAGGTGAGGTGATGAGTTGACTGCTATTCTATACTCTGTTCCATGATGATGGGTAGCGTAGTGTAGTGTTGCAATTTGATCAGCACATGAATTGTACTTCCTGAAGCCAGCCAGCCAGCCAGCCAGCCAGCCAGCCAGCCAGCCAGCCAGCCAGCCAGCCAGCCAGCCAGCCAGCCAGCCAGCCAGCCAGCCAGCCAGCCAGCCAGCCAGCCAGCCAGCCAGCCAGCCAGCCAGCCAGCCAGCCAGCCAGTTCCGGTTGTAATTTTTAATGCAGAGTATTGTTTAGTCTCTTCAGGATGATGTGGCCTAATATTTTGCTTGAGGTGGACAGGGACATGAGGATGATTTCGTGCCAGTTCTTGCGAAGGCTTAGGTCTCCCTTGTTTGGGAGTTTGACAAGGTAGCCCTTCTTGCAATGTGCGGTTACCTTCCCTTCCTTCGTTTCAAACCTTCTGCAGTAGTTGTGTGAGCATGTCCACTGTTGTCTCCGAGTTTGTTCTCAGTGCTTCTGGAGGAATTCCATCTGGTCTTGCTGCTTTCCTGCAATTCATCAGTTCTATGGCGTTCAGGACTACTGATTTTGTCGGAGGGTCTGCGTTCACTTGTAGTTCTGTCGTTGCTAGTAGTATCTCCTGACGAGTTAGAGGTGATGGTGGTGGTCGATTCAAGAGTTTTTTGAAGTGGTCAGCCCATCGTTTCCTTTGTTTTTCCTCTTTGGTAGCTAGGTTTCCTTCACTATCTTTCATTGGTCTCGTCTATGTTGATTTCTTCCCAGACAGCAAGTGACCTGGTTATTTGATATAGTGTTGTCAGGTATCTGTCTCTCCTACCAGCAACCTGTTCTGCTTCACTTGCCAATGTGTCATCGAAGTGTCTTTCATCTCTCCACGCACTCTTCTTCACTTCTTTGTCCAGTGCAGTGTTTTATAGGTTGTATTCACTTCTTCTCTTCGTTGTGCATCCCTGCACTGGTTCATCTTCTGCTTCACCATCTTCCTCTCTCTGCTCTATCAGCTTCCATGTGTTTGTCGAGATGCATGCCATTCCTTGCCTTGTTCCCTCTTCCTTCCTAATACGGTTATTCAGGTTGCCTTCCACGTTGCTCTCAAAGAGTTCCAGTGTTCTTCCACGCCCAATCCTTCAGGGATGTTACTCAATGTCTCCCATTTTCCCCTGATGACCGACCGACCGACCGACCGACCGACCGACTGACTGACTGACTGACGTGAAGATGTCCTTTGTAGTTTCGTCCTTCAGTTCAGTTTGTGTTCTGGGTGTTCAACTTGAACTGTGTTCGATCATCACCAACTTCTGTGAAGGCTTTCAACTTGGTTTTCAAGGTAGGCTCCTTGCACTAGATAGTGAGTGGTGTGAACTTACATCTGCTCCCCTTCTTGATCTGATCTTCTGTACAGTAGGCTGGCTGCGTTTTCACTTTCTTCACATTGAGATGAAGTCCATGTCGCTGCTTTGTGAATGTTCTTGTGTTTGTACACACTGCCTGACTCCAATCACCAAATCGTTTAATGAGCAGAAGTCTGCAAACAGTTCTCCATTCTCATTCATCATTTCACCAAGTGCTTCTCGACCCATGATGAGTTTTCTTCTTGTTTTGTCTGCTCCCACATATTAGAATGAATTTTGATGTCGCCATCTGGGTTGAGTCTTGTCTAGTACTGCATTATTTGTTGGCACGTAGCGTAGCATT
The DNA here is from genome assembly GCA_944470555.2 of Heterobilharzia americana. NCBI lineage: Eukaryota > Metazoa > Platyhelminthes > Trematoda > Strigeidida > Schistosomatidae > Heterobilharzia > Heterobilharzia americana. Next base: position 108,343,119 of record OX104134.1, on the reverse strand, counting down.
GAATGACTGTGACTTTGCTTCCTTTTGAGTTGAATCTTGCTGTCTGTCATGATGCTGATCCTGCAGGAGGAGATTGGTCCCCACTGCATGAGAGAGAGCCTTGGATGCTGTTGGTGACATCATGATAGCCACTCAAAAACTCAGTGTGCTGTGCTCGTGGTTGTCGTCTGGGTGACAATATCGGAGTAGATTATTGACTGTGGAGTTAAGAGTTTGGAGAGTCTACTTCCATTCTATCTTCAAATTCCTCGCAGATTCCAAGCATTTCCATGTCATACCTGCTCATCTTCTTTGCAATCTGGACAGCCTTGGTAAGTCCATACATGGTGCGAACATTCCATGTCCCCATCCTTGGTTTTGCTTTCATCGAGAGAAGACAGACTACTGAGAGTAGGTGCTGATCAGTCTTGAAGCATCATCATTCGTCTAACATACCAAGATTTCAGCCCAATGTGTTCAGAAGACTTTGGATTTTTTCGGCGTCTTTACGTACTAGGACAATATCGCTTGTATACTCTAAGTCAACCAGGTGTCCTCCAGAGATGCAGTAGGTTAAGCCTTGTGATTTCGGTGATACCTAAGGTTATAATCATTGACAAATCCATAACGAGATTAAGCAGGAACGGCGACTTTGGGCAACCGTGATGGACGCCACTACTTGTCCGCAATTCAGATGATGACTCTCCATAATCCATCACGCAACTATATGATTTTGAGAAGAAAGCTTTGATTCGTGTAACGTACCTGCTTGGTGCTTGTTATCAGTCGGACACTACTGCTACACCTCTCAGTCGACAAAGTTGAATTCCACCTTCAGGTGGAAAAATATGCAAGTGTTAACCCCCGGTAAGTATGTCTGTTACCTGACGGAAGGTGAAAATGTGGTCTTTGCGCCGTCATCTAAGTTTGAGACTTGTCTGATTTTCTCGACATTGCTGTTCTCCAGCCTCATTTTGGAGTCGGATAACTATGAACTGCAGTATCGTGCATGCGGTGTTAGTTGAACAGGTTCCTCTGTAGTGGTCACAAGAAGACTTCTCTTTTTTCTTGTAAACTACAGTGACCAGTGGTGTAGGCCTGTTCAACGGAACTACTTTTGATTCACATACGCTACGTAGACCTAATATCTGCATCACTCTTATCAATTGCTTCCTACCTTCATCTTACAAAACGTCGGTAACCAGCAGTCACATCCTGGCGCTTTGCATCGTTTCATATTTAAAAAAGCCTTCTCAACTTCGAAGACAGTTGGAGGACTAACATCTACGTCCTGTTCAGTTTCGCGGTTGGATGCTGGGTAACTGAAGCGTTGTTGTGGGTCGGTTGAACGGTGTTTCAAGTGTTTCGCACTACTTTCCAGACGCATATCTTATCATATTAACAGGATCCTATTCTTCTGCACAATCGTCTCACTAACTATCGTCTTCTTCTTACCAGTATTCTTAATGAGCTGAAAAAGTTGCCAAGGATTATCTAATGCTGATGCCATCTTCCTCTCTCATTTTCCTCAATCACCATTGCTCATGACCACTGTGAGGACTCATTTCACATCTAGTTTAGATGTTTGTTCCTCGTGATCAGAGCAAGCTGCAGTGGGTCTTCTGGTATCAGTCAGTTTGGATGACTTTTCGTAAATTCACTAATTTTTGCTGACTTTTCTATGTAGATCACCAAATTTCTCTGCTACTGTTCCCACAACAGACTGAGTATTACACCAGGAGTCCGCAAGAAGAGAGTTCCTGTCACATTTAAATAAATGCTTAGCTACGCCTACCCAGAATGCACACTTCACATTCTCATCGTATTGAGCACATATAGCTTTCACTGCCACCTTACTATTTCCTGTTTGTAAGACTTAAGCATACGCGTTTCTGTAATAACGTGTGATCGCATTCCGAACATGTACTCCAGAAAGAGCAGTGATCCTCTGCAACGATGTCTTGTGGCACAATGCTCTGTCTGCGTCAGTCGTCAGTTTGATGTCGACGCACGCTGAGTGAGGTAGTGTCTCTCCTTATGCTTGCAACAGACCATCACTGTTATCGGTTCTTTGGGATGGGATACTGTAGATGCCTTTCCGACTGACTTAACCTACGTTTCCCATTTACGTGCTTAAGTCACCTGCTACCATGAGTATGTGTGAACGTTTTGTGCAATGTAGAAGAATTGACAGCTTTGAATTAATTCATCCTTCCTATTATCGGAACTAAAATTGTTTGGTGCATAGCTGGAAATTACGAATAGGCACCGTCTAGTTTGAGGATTTTTCCTAGTTCTTACAGATCCATTCAATCAAATACCACATAGACGGTTGTTGACTGGTATCTAGTCGAGAAGTGCACTTTCTGCTCTACAACTCAATGCTTTGCCTACACCAGCGAGTCCACCAGAGGTAGTCATCAGGTCTCCGGATACTTGCAAGGTGAATTTTGAAGATTCACTACACCTGTCAAATGAAGTCAATTGAGTGACCACATTTAGATCTCTTATACAGAGCATGCACCCATGGGTCAAGATGTTTTACAGTTTTGGCAACAAATGCCTGTTGTTTGATTCGGCATATGGTTCGGATATTGAAAAGTACAGTTTGAAACTAACATCGGGGTTTCAGGAGACAAATGACGGTCTTTCTCTGGCTCCAATGGTTAGTATGGGTCACAGAATGAAAGTCTGAGTAAGTTGTAAGAAGGAAGGGGAGTTATATTTTGTCAGGTTTTGCATACTACTGGAGACCTGTGGGTAGTTGACACTTCACAGCTGCGTACAAAGTAGAAGTTGTTTCTGCAGGCTGACTAGAATGGAAAATTCGAAATATATTTGTTTCACGGCAGAGCCCATGGGACATCTGCTTGACACACATACAAACAGAGCTTTTTGAGGATTTTCAGTCTGAGATTTGGTTGTTTTAATGGGGGTTGAGGAACACTCAAACCGCCGGAAACAAAAAAATTTAGGGCAGATACGAGTGTGCTATTTTTTTATTTAACCTTTTCTAATCCTCCCCCTTCCCATGGGAAAGGCAGCGTCTGTGTGGTACGGCTCATCAAGCAAGGGAAAAATATCACTCTTATCACACTGCACCCAGTCAGCAGTATGACATTTTCCTCTTGCTGCCAATCATTGCGCAGTAATTTACACTATAACCATAACTATTTTTCGTCTTACTACCATGCAGCAAATCTTTCTGGCATAGTAAGACCTCAAGGAACAATCTTTCCACCGAGTGTATCTCATTGGGTCATAGTAGTCTGCAAGCCCGAACACCTCGACAAGGTAGCAGTTATCGACAGTCAGATATTTTGGTGGCACTGTGAATGGTGTAAGTTAGCAAAGGCCAGTCAAACTTAATTCAGACTAACCTTTAGTGCAAAAACTAATTTTCATCACCATCAATGACTTTCCGAACGTCTGATTCTTCAGTGAATAAGATCATTGATGGTCTGATCAAATTAGGTAGTCAGGTATTTTAGAATAAGAAAATAAGTGAATCTAACTGTTAAGCAGTTTGATACCGGGTCACTTAACTTGTCTGTCGTGCTAGAAAGCAGACTGATAGAGTTCGGATTATAACCAACAAGTCTCTCGATTAGTACGGTGATAACAAATGCTTTTACTAGTCAAATAGAAAAAACAGTTCACTACATGGTATATATTATGGACTGAGACTAGCAATGTAGTGTAAATTGTGCACTTCAGCTTATCTGGGACTTGTAAGTTCCACATAGTTGCTTCCCAGTGAGTGTTAGTGCTCATTTTGAGACTTGATACCAATACTCATCACTTTGAACGCCAGTATTATACACTTGACGACTGATTCACAATAGCCACTTCTTGTTCAACAGGTATGCATTGATATTATGGTATTTTGGTATTTCCTATTATAGTTTTATTGAGTTCCATACCAGGAGTCCAAATGCCAAGTGGTTTATTCAAAGGTAGTAATCTTAACTTGTCAGCTAATTGGATTATAATTTGATTAGTGAAAGGCTACTTCGTAATTACAATTATGTATAGAAGAAATGCGTAATACTGAACCCCCACATGATGAGAAAAGCACATCATAGATATTCACTGGAAATCACCGTAAAATAAAAGTGTGAAAAGTCAACACTATATTGAATCAATAACAGAAGAGGTTACAAGAAAGCTGTTTCATCCTTAGACATTCTACTGGCTACAAAGGATGAGAAGATTTATAAGACTGAGCAAAGCATTTCCACACATCTCTCCAACACAAACATAAAGACTCATTATACCTCTTGGCCATGAGGATAGACTTCCTTTGGGAGTCATATAGAAACAAATTTAAAAAGTTGTGGAAAACAACAGCAATTTATTCATAAATGAAAGAAATTATTAGAACAAAAACAAAACATTTAGACCGTCATATGGCTAGTGAATTTTGGACACATTTTAACTGAATGGAGACAATAGGCATGAAGCCATGCTCCTACTAGATTTCGTGCTTGTTTTCATTGATCAACAAGGCGTATCTGCAACCCCAGTGGAAATGACATCCTCTGTGAGATTCGAACTCGCTTCACCCAGTACTGTGGTAGTCAGAGACATTGTTACTTACCTATTCGGGCTACGAATGAACTTTTGTGTGATTGGATTAGATATAGTGTTTGGTCACCTGAGAGTTCAACCGACTGCCAACAGGTACAAAATATAGGTTTATGACTTTCTGTCAATTCAAAAGCCATTTGAGTGAATAAAGAATATTGTTTCCGATAACTTCTTCAGGCTCTATAGTTGTATGTGCATATTGAGGAACTATACATCAACAATATCTAGATTTTGCTTATAAGTTTATTCGTAACATTATACAGTTGAGCAAGTCAATTCAGAAAACTCTTGTGTGAAAGTTAATGATAGAATCAGTTGTTACTGGGGTTCATTTCAAAATAATTGACTATCTAAACGATTATAAGGCGTAGGAAATGTTATGAGCTGACAGTTTAATAAAACAATAGGAAGGTGTTTATGAGATTGCCTGGGATAGGATGCTAAGGAATTTATGCGTCCCGAATCGGGCCACGTTGGTTGTAAAGACAATGCTTGACTTTTTCGAACACACAACTGAAGTTGTTTGATCGTGATTGATACTGCTTTTGGAATCTGAAGGATTCACAGCTGAGTACCTTCTGGCAAGTTGATGGGAACACTGGGAGATGTTCACGAGCACGGGAAATAAAATTCCTACATTATGGACCAACGTAACTAGCTTCACAGGAGTAGTCGGACTGATAAGCACAACAGAAAGTAGTCAGTCTAGGCAATTCATCTTTCAGTCTCATTGTCACCATTTGGCGTTTGGAAAACGAAATTTGTAATTTACCAGCATTAAAACTTCCCTGAATTAATATTTCACTTAGCACGTCACCTCCAAGTTTTACCTGATTGTATAGCGATTTTCTGCTAGCCATCGAAGTATCCTTCCTTACTATTCTTGTAGTCATATCTCTCTTTATGAATTTATCAGGATAGACATCTTCCACTAGTGTGTTGGGCAGCGTCGCTAGTTTCTCCTCAGTTGTATCTTTCGAATGTATAACCTTTATTCTGTCACTTTAAGTTTTTGTACTGACTGGGAATGAGGTTGAGAAAATTTGTTTTGCCCCATCCATGTGCTTTTTCTAAGAAGGTTATTCTTCGTCGACCCTTCTGTTCGTCAAGAGAGAGAAGAAAATCAAGAAAAGCTATCTCCTGCCTCTTCCTCACATGTAAACTTCATAGCTGGGTGTACTGCGTTGAATCTGCTGGGTATCTTTGACCTCCCCATGTTGTTTTTGCACATAATGAATAGATCATCCGTGAAGATTCTGTGACAGATCGTTCAAACAAACCATTATCCTCTTGCGATAGAAAAAAGTTCGCTCATATGGGACACAGTGAGAAACCTATCGAGACTCCATCCACTTATCTGTACAGTTCACCGCCAAATTTAAAGTTAACATTCATCGTGCATTTCAGCAATATTTCTCAGAGGAAATCCATCAGGATTCCAACATCGATACACTTTTCTTCCAACTGTTCTGTCAATTTTCGTCAACCATATAATATTGCTCAAAGTGCACCACCATGATGAACCTACTAGGTTGATGGCTACATTGGAAAATGATTGATAAAATTCGGTCGACACTGAGGACTAGACAATATGAAAGTGGTCACTTGCCGTTGACCAATCAATGTTTTTATTGCATCGGTTATTTAGCACTATTCCTTATCTGATCGATCTCAAACAAATCAGTTCTGCTAGCTGAATCGAGGTGCATACATGACCAACTACTTTAATAGAGGTCGTTACATGGTCTTTACCCATACAGCTTCGTCTCTGTATGTACGTGATCAACTATCGACAAAACTTTCTAGGTAATTAACTGACTCTATGAGTAACTCTTCTCAACTTTTTCCTATGCATAACAAATTTTCCATTTCTTCAAGCTCTTATCATTTTCTTGAGTTCAGTGCAACTGATGAGAGGTAGTGTATACATTTTTTGCATGGTGGAAGATAATATGTGCGAATTTAGTTTATACCTCCTAAAGAAATACACATAAAGAAGTTCATTAGCTTTGTGAAGAAGACAGATTCAGTCATAGAAAATGTTAGTTTAAGAAAACTGTACTGTCACCTTCTTCTCTCTCCACGTTTTTGGAGTTTCTTTTTACACTCATGACATGACTGTCTTTCATCCTAAAATATTATCACTACGAACTTTTGAACATTGAGCAGTGTTTATCCAGTTCACTGGTTTTAAGGAATTCTCTCAGACACCATATTCATTTCAAACGTGTTTTTGTCACAAATCAGTATCCGTCAGATGCCCAGAGAAAACAAGAAGGCACTAGGAAGATCCTTCATCTTGTTGGAAAACTCTTCGACAGTGCACACACGCGACTTCATACAGAATCAAGAACTAGGACTCTCATGCTTCATAGTGAACTTCTTGTCTCCCGGTAACTCGTTCTGAAACGATTTTGTCACGTTTCCAAATCCTGTCAATGTGTAAGATACTAAAACTAAAATCCAATGCTGTTGGCCTGTATAGGTTGATTCCAAAACTCACCGATTCCCACTAAAAACAACTATTTGCCACTCAATTGTATTTCAGTTCGGAAATTCGCCGGAATCAAATCGATTGGTTGTTAGTTTTTATATGACCCAGTGTAGCACAGTCTAAGTTACTGGATGATATTGTGGTCACAGTCGACTTTTGTTACTTATATCAAGGTCAACTGACTTCAAGCTTACTAACAGTCTGAAGTCAGCATATCTGAAACCGATTTTCTCACTGATGTCTGGAGACGATACATTCCATCACACTAGAGATGACTGAACAAAAACCTCCTCAACGAGTGGTGCGTTCCATGCCACACAGTGTTTGAGGTGCTGAATTTCAAGACTATATAATTTAAACAAATCAGTGTGACCTACTTGCTTTTTCTCTGATTTAAAAGTAGACATATCTTGGGTACTTTTTGTGTTACTCTTTAATGCGAATTTGTTTATTGTGTAGGAGTGCAAAGCTATTTGAATAATTTGTTCACAGTGACAAACAAGATGAAGTCGAACGCTATCGTTATGATCCTCGTCCTCTCTCTCTCTCTCCCTCTTCTCGTACATTCATTCTCTCCGTCTAGATGCAACACCATCAATTAAATAGTCTGATGGTTGACAAGATTACACATCCTGCTTCCGTTAAAAGCTTTTCCCTACATCTCACAAATTGTGCATTCAGTGGCGAAGAATACATACTCGGTTATTAGTGGAAACCTTTTTGTTCCCTGAGATACCATCTAGTAAAGCTGTATAGTCATTTTTATAACCACTGGAAATAATTACTAGCCTATCATTCAGCAGTCGGTTGAGATAACATCATAACAGCATGTTGCTTAAGAGTAGAATGAAATAATGAGCATAAATACGCCAAACGATTTTGTAAGTTGATGAAGTTAACTCGAGAGGTGTTTGATTGAAAATAGCATTAACTGTTTCCAGATGTAAAGTATCAAAGGTCAATATTCACTGAAAAGGTGAAAGGTAGGTGAGTAAAGAAACAATAACTGAAACAAAGTTGATAATCGGCGAAATAACTACCAGTATTGGAAGTAAAAGAATAGTGAGAAGGGAACGGGGAATAAGAGTAAAACCAAGGCAGATTTGGAAATTACACATTTCTCTCCCGCACACACAGATGAAGTCTGAATTCGTGAATCATCAATACCTAGACCAGGTACAAGTTGTAAAACCACATGCCTTTCTAACCACTTAATTTAACCTTGCACACAATCTTAAAAGATAAGTCTAGTAGATCTGTGTGACCGGGATTGATCAAATACTCAAGTATCAAATTTAGTGATTTGTATTCACTTCTTGACAATCAAACAGGAGTGATCCAAAATGCGTTTGGAAAGAGACCACTTTGTGCCGGCAGTTTAACTCGATCTATACTAGCAGGTAAAAGGGTACGTGCATTTTGAAGTGGTCCAAAGCGGTAGCTTATCCTTAACACATCTAAAAATCAGTTATTGAATAGGGCATACAACCTGAAGGGAATAGTGTACTTCCTTAAGATCTAGCTGTCTGACATCTTATCAACAATATCATAGTGGTTAAGTTAAGCAGATTGACATTCTGTGGAAGATTTTAAGCTGCTAGCCCCTTCGTGTTGGTTTTATTTTGATCAACCACATAAGCCTACACAGCACTGGATCTCTGTGAGTTACCAAACAGTTCGCATACGTAAAGGAAATATAACTGCAAACTCCCAGTGAGATATGCAGGTAAATTTCTGACGTTTTGAGACCTCGTTAAAGTCACTTTTTCAGAGAAAAAAGCCTGTACAAGACATAGCATATTTCAACAACAAATAGAAAAAAATCATGCAATAACTCCTACAAGTTTTATGCTCTGAAGAAACGGCTTCCACAAGGAAGCGAAACGTCAGAAAATTATGTTTCTGCCTTAGTTAGATTGTAGGAATATATTTCCTTTATAAACCATTTACCCACTGCTCAACTTATTCAAATCTGCAAGAGTAAGACTAGGACACCGAGCTAGAATATAATTCCGTATTAGATTGTTTATTTGATATGGAAAAGAGTGATGCAGTATTATAGACTGTAACATCAATAATAATGATAATGGTTAACGCACTGGCCCCGAGATGTGAAAGTGATGAGATCGATCCCTAATGGGAAGTGGGTGCGTACTTCAGAGGAATCCCACACTAGGACACAGCTGGCCAGCGCTCCTTTGATTTCAGTGGTTATCTAAATGATGTCACTCCGCGATGAATACTACTTAAGCATTAAAATCCCCATCAACCTTAAAATAAATAAAATAAAGTACAAGAATAAAACACAAACAGATGTGGAGAGTATCTGATTAAGGCCACAGTAAAGAGAGTGCTTGTACATGTTTCTTTTGAATACACACTTGAGGTTTGAAGCTATGAATTGCCAACGCTTAGGCTGCATATAATTATTTAATTCCTACCCCTTTTGAACGGTTTTAGAGAACTTTGATTCAGGTTTCCGGGGGAGCCAGATGTTCATAGTCAGCGAGTTGTTCAACTATAAAGCTGGAGATGGTTTTGTGCCCACTCTTTAGCAACCAGGCTAAGTAATGTTCGTGAGCACATTTTTCAGGTGAGCGCACTGTATGACCGACGTACTCAGCTCCGCAGAGCAAGTGAACGTGTAAATACACACTGATGAGGCACAATGTGTCAACTTGTCTTTGATGCACTGACGAACCAACTGTTGATATGTGAACACAATACGGAGGATTGCAGCACAAAATGTCCTACTTAGGGAAGTTGACAAAAGTTGACTAAGGATGTCTGCAGTAATACCACCTTTGAATCTGAGGTTCATTAAAAGTATTTTCTTCGTGGCTGACTGAGTCGTTTCCATAGTCTTCTATTATTTCAGATTTTTCTCTATGAATCTGGATGGGAAGCGATTTTCTAACAGTATTTCTCAGAGGGTTCCTAATTCTTGTATAAGCGTATCATTACTGCATATCTTTCTTATTCTTGATGAGAGTGAGCACACAAGATTCCTCTTCCTGTTTAAAGGCATCTAACTTTGAACGTTGGTCAGTTGCCTGTTCCGAAATGGCTTGCTTCAGATGGATCTTTGAATGGAATTATCAGGCCTCCTTTGGCGTTTGACGTTGAAAGAAAAATGAAAAGTGGAGTTCGATTCAGCTTCCAATGTAAATTCGACTGAAGAGTGAGTGACAGCCGTTGAAATTTTAAAGGGAGAGTTTCTTGTCTAAGTCGTCAATAAAAAAAATGAAGGTATCATCCATGTACCTGTTATATACATGAAGTTGGTTGATTGCTGGGAGTAGTGTACTATTCTCAAGGCTAGCCATGAAGCAGTCGGCAATCCGAAATGCAATTCCACTGTTGGACTACCAATTTGTGTCTAAATTTCGTTATTAAATCTGATGTGAATGTGAAACGTATATCTTAGGAGAAGTTCCTTCAGGTAGTGGTTTGGCAGGCCAACATCTTGATTTCTGGATTGGAGGAAGTTGCACGAGGAACAGATTGTTTCTATTAACGGTACGTTTGTGAATAGTGACACGATGTCAAATGAAATCATTCTTCTTCCTGATCGATTAATATCCTTGACTGACTCAGCAAACTGGAATGTATAAGAAACAGTGTTTCAAGAGGTGTTACTTAATAGTGTTGTTGTATAAAACATTGTTATCGATCTGAACCTTTTTTAACGTGTCATTCCCACGACATTTTTACGGTATGACTAGTAGTCTACTTTCTGCCCCCAATGTAGTGTAAATCGCTAATTGGTTAATCTTTACTTTTATTATGCAAATGCCTCAAATTGAGGACAAGGTCATTTTTCATGTGTGTACTTATTCACATGTTTTGGGTTTGATTTATTTTATTCTCGGAGTAATAAACTCTCCCATTATCCAGCTTCGGTCTTCTCTCTATTCGTCCCAGGGTTGCAGTCAGTGGCTCTTGCGTACTAAGTTAGCTGTCAGCTAAGCGCGCGTATTATATTCGTTCGTAATCTATAACCGTTGGCATACGAAAGCATAACAAATAGGTTCAAGAATTTCGACGAATCATATTGCATCTGTGACGTATTGAGAGTTTGTCATGTTCAATCTTAAACTAAGAGGGACGACTAAGTTTGACCTTTGGCTGGAAATTTGTCGGGATCATTTCACTTGTCTGTTAACAAATGTATAGCTGTGAAAATGAGTCATCGAAAAGATCATTATCGTCACTGTAACCTCTTTTTGTTTTTCAATGATGGCATTAATTGAGTATTTGTCCTCACGACCATCAGGCTTTGACTCCACCGGTCACGACTTGTCATTGGAACTTCGGGAATACTTCTCGAAGCTAGTCACCAACGAGCACTAGTTCAATTAATTTTTGAGGGGGTTGTGAAGATTTGGAAATATTTCAAGTTGTTATTCATCGAAGACTGACATCAGTTGGAGGAACAAAGGAAACCTGGGAGCAACTGATGTCAGTCTTCGATGAATAACAACTTGAAATATTTCCAAATCTCCATAACCCCCTCAAAAATTAGATGGCATTAATTGTTTAATGGCACACCAAATACCGGATAGGGGGCACAGCACAGACACTGAAAGTGCAATGAAAATAGTGTTATTAAAAAACAACACAACCCCACCTCGATTTATCTCTTACAGGCGATGATGGAAAGAATGTCAAAACATGACGTTGACATGCTACAGGAATCAGTAGTTATTCTTCATTTACTGTCGTAATGTGGTAATCAACTCCAATCCTTCATTTATATTGTTTTTAATCTTAGGTCTTCACTGTGGTTAGCGTGTTTTGAGTTTAACTCAACTTCGGTTTGGCTTTCCTACTACTTTTATTTTTTTCGCCACTTCTCTGTCATGTTTTGCTACCAGTTATAATTAATATATTCTAGAACTATCGGTTCGACTAATGGAGAACCAACTATCCTATCTTACAATATTGCTTTGTGAAGAATTTTACTTTTTCTGTATTGTCCTATCACGTTTCTAACTTGTTGATATATTTTGCAAAGAAAGATCAGCAAATATTGTGCGATGAGTCGAATTCATTTTGCCTGCCCTACATCTTTAACATTCGTACTAAATTTAGAAACGATTTACACTAAGCTGTACTTGCAGTACCATTTATATCGTAAGAAGGAAGAAGGTGTTCACTAAGAGAATCTCTAAGCGTTTACCGAAAAGCTCATCACTGAAGGGTACAAGGTAACTTAGCGGCGCCATTGGTAAACATATCCTTAATTCACATAATGTTGTCTACTCAAACTCAATCATCATGGTAATAAATAAACGAAATAGGAGTAGGAATCCGTCGACTGAAACTAAACTTATGTCAACCAAATGGAGTTTGTGTCATTCTAAGAATATGTTTTAATATAATCTCAGCGTAGTTAGAAAATCTAGACAAGATATTTATGAACGTTTCCCTGTGTAGACCACAGCTCCTTCCTTCATAATATTCTTAGGCACTATTCATATTCCCATTATTTTCTATTTACTTCAATCCATTATATTTTAATCATGATTTTCAGTATATCCTTTTCCATTCCTCTACCATTAAGTCATTCACTTTACACACCATCTTTGATGTTCTCCCCCCTCTATCAGCATTCCTACCACCTTGAGCTGTTATCATGTACCTTCACCACTACTACGTCGTATTATTTTCTTTGTGTTTACTGATCACTTTTATAGTCTGATGTGTTATTTTACTTGTTCTCTGTATTGATTGATTGGGTCGTTAACTTTATTTCCGATATATGCATGTATTGTTGTGAAAGATGTAAATGGTGTTGATTTTATCGCTGAAATGTATCAAATGTCTTACACTTTGTCAAAATTTCTGGTATGGTTAGTTTGTATACAACTGATGAAAATGCAGCGAAACATAATAGATGCATTCTTCGGTTTGTTTAAACACACGGAAGTGCAACTTGATTAACCCATTATTGAATGAACAAAATAAATCTTCAGAACTACTGACCTGGAAACGAGTGAATTTAAACAGAGAGAGAGAAAAGCAATTAAAACGGAATAAAGTTGATCCATATCAGTTGGTTAGTTCTCATCAACTGGTTGCCACCCAGAACAATGTTAATTGAAAAAATATATAAAATATAAGCATAAACATACAGAAGAATTTAGTCAGTTTGACAAAACATATTCTAGGTGTTATTCATCCTGGATAGGCATCACTTGAAGAAACACTGAAAATATGTGGGCAATAGACAGCTGTTTTGTCTTCTTATGGGACTCAGCAGTATGCACCTAAGACCCCGTCAGGGGTCGAACGCAGGACCTGCAGCTCGCTTGGCGAGCACGTTACCATAAAGCCAGTGAGTCGGAAAAGAATAGACCACAGTTCCCTACTTCTGTCAACTCGCAATATAGCGCCACTAGCCCCTAAAAGAAAAGTTAGAAAAACTGGTTGCTTAAGATTACAACAATAATATGGCTGTGTATATGTAAGGAGATTCAAAGGATGTTCAAAAGATAAACAAGAAATTTTCGCAGAGAACAGAGACAAGATTGTCCTAGATGCAGAAAAGCCAATACAACGCATTACGTAAAAGATATTACAAGCAAATAGAATCACTGACAGTTATATCTACAGGATATATAGATTCCAGTAGATCGGATATTTTCTCTTAGGAACAAATTACCACTTATATACTACGTGCAAGCAGGTTGGATATACGTGTCACTTAAATTTTATGCCAATGAGAGGAAATATGCTTCTAAGTCTAATTAATGCAAATGTCTCCTCATATGCCACCAATTTCAATCACTTCTTGTTCGCTTCATTTTAGATAATTTCTATTTAGTTGTTGTTTGACTCTTCCAGCTGCTCACCTTCACATCAGTGTATTGATAACGAAACAAATTCATAGAGGGACAGATGAGTAGTTAGACAGACACACAGATAGATAGTCAGACAGACAGGTATGTAAGTGGATAGAGAAACGAGGAGAGAGAGAGAGAGGGCGGGAAACGTAAAGATGGCCTTCTACTTCATCTTGTTTGTCAGCGTGAACGACAAGTTATTAAAATGACTCTACATTCTGATAAAACAAACAAATTCACCAAAGAGTAACATAAAATATTCACTTAAATAAAATTCTTTACTCCTGATATTTCCGAGCTTTTTTTTTAATGATGTATGCCAAAAACCATCTGTGTAGAATTTGAATCGTGAATGCTAAGCAATCAAATTAAAGAATCCCGTTTCAATAAGAGCACTTTTCAAATCAATGTACGCCACAGTGTATATTTGTATACTTCCTGTAAAATACCAACTGCTATCCTGACTTCATGACTAGGCTTTCATTTCACAATAACTCAGCAAGTTATGTTCATTGAGATCGTACAGTGCCAAAAAGATCTGTCAGATTGTGGTGAGGCAAAAAGCAGTTGGGTTCTGCTGCTACACTAAACTAACCTGCAACCTGTTCATAACAGACACTTCTAATGAGTACCAAATAGGGTGAGGAACTCAGGTTTACGAAACCATTTTGACACTTGGCAGTACCAGTGAGATAATAAAGATGCCTTGCTTCAAAATCTTTTCAGTTATTTTTTCAAAGTACCATTAACATACAAATCAATCGTAATAATTATTAATGCAGAGAACAGTAGCAATAATAGTACTTATTATTTATGTTATTATTAGGACATTTGTCATATGAATAGTGCTCCACATGATTAGTAGGATGCAAAAATACACTCGTCTACATCGAAGACACTATAAGAATGAGAAGAATTCGGACAGTGACAACACCAAAGTCAACAACAATCAGGGCACATGATAACTAATTCCAGCGTCTAAACATAACGCCTAAATAACTATACTCCTCTGAAGTTACGTTGGACAAAGTTTTACTCATTCATTGTATTCATGCTTTTGGAAAGAAAGCCATTGTCATACAGAACAAGGAAATACATTCCTCTTGTGGTTTTTTGTCATTCTAAGCAGATATATCAATCACAGTGTACCTTTATGCCTTGTTTTGGTTAGCATACACGTGGAAAGTAACTTGTGATTCTTTTAATAGGATTTCGATCAACTGTCAATAGATCAATCCATTCTTGAGCCAATGTTTCTTCAGCGGCAATTTGATCAAAATCTTCGTTGTCATCGTCAAAAACGTCATCATGATTATTTTCCTCCACTTCAGCATTGATGTTTTGACTTGAAGTCACATTCATTGTATGTTGATTCTGTGGTTCCTTAATTGTGGTTTCAACTTCTACTGGGTTTTTTGTCTCTGGTCCAGACACCTAAGAGATGAGGGAAAGTAACGAAAATATGTGAGGTTTATCAAATTTAGATTGTTAAACTCTTAAGAAATGCCATGATACACATAACTGAGGTTTCTCACTGCAGCTGATGAGAAAGCGTAAACACAACCATTTCCTCCTCTGTAGAAATCAAATACTGGTCCACCAGCTTCCTATTCTGGTTGTGTGATCCATTTTTTAGCTGTAAAATATACTGGGGAATCACATCATTTTGAAAGACTCTTCATGTAAACAAAATATTTTTTCAGCTCTCTGGAATCTAGCCTGTTTTAAAGGAACGAAGAGATAAAATTAGGGACCCAAGAAAAGTTGTATCTGTCATACCGTTTTATTTATCTTGTAATATATCTTACTTTAGACTTGTTTGACAGTATTACCGTATGACTGAGCTCAAGAGCTCTATATTAACTCTTCAACCAATTCCATGGGGGTAATGGTTGGGAGATAATTGCATGCTGTATAGAATCTACTATAGAGCATTATCCCACCTTCTCTGCATGAAATTAGCTATTTCGCTTTCATGAATCATGGTGCCTTGTAGTCATGTCACTCAGTTGTTTATGTGTATGACTTAGGTCGTACAGATTATACATTAGGTAGCCGTCAGCCTTTGTCTTCTGTTGCACAATGAGAGCAGAAGAAGAAAGATTGGTAGTTAGGGTGTTGCGATGGATAAAGCCTAGACATGTGCAATGATATTCAGAAAAACGGGGAGAGATACAATACAAAATGTTAGAATTCCGCGACAGTGTCAAAGCTTTGCGGTTCTCAGTTGTCAGTTCAACCACGCGACATCAATAAAATAGGAGTAGATATTGGGCACTGTGTTGAGTCGTAATACAGTTTTAGTCTGTTACATACGTCACACACTTAAAAGTGATAGTATTTATTGGATAGTGTTTCGGACTAAATTTACTGTCCATTTTCATAAAATCTCTACAAAATCATCAGTTACAGCTGCACCAAGCAATCATCAACACATATTAAGTCAGCTACTGCTTAAAACAGCTTATAATTCTAAAGCGAATTTCAGGCAATATTACTCCATTGGTTACGTTACCAAGACAAGAAATTTCGGCGGGAGGCTTCACTTCAAAACAAGTACCTTCCGTGAAGAGTTTCCAAATACCAGGTAAAAAGCAGCCAATCTTATGTCAAGCAGTCCAATCAAGAGGCAATCAGTCTCCCCAAACACATATTGAACAGAACCGAAAACCCAAAGAGTTATGTATCACTCAGTCAAATAGGCAATGTAGAAAAGTGTTAGAGACTGGAGTAGTACCAAGAATCGATCATCAGCTTGGTATGGTCATGTATTCAGAAAGGCGCCATATTATACAATGTGGAAGCTCATTGATTGGTTACATACACTCACCTTGGCTTCCATTCTACTTCAGTCACTATCCTCTAACATTGAAACCAATTATTTTGCTATATTGTGCAGCAAAATTGCCTACATCCTCATGAGGCCCCCTAGATCTCTGCAGTCTCCCACAGTCAATCATTTCGCTTTGATTTGTCGAGAAAAGGCACATAAGTACACGTGTCAATATCAGATTGGTTGAAGAGGCGAAACCAGTGGGGAGTGTCCTTCTCAGAAGATGTAGAGTAGCCGAAATCATTGTAAGTGTGCATAAACCGTTGTATTTAGTCCATACCCCATCGGTGTGACACACCTGTTGTTATCGTACTACATCTTTCTGTTTTCCGAGAAGCTGACTGCACATTACGGTGGAATGATAAGTTATAAACACAACCAGGTAATGTCATATTTTAAAGCAACACTAAGCTTGTCCAAATGTTAACAGCCTTCAATTATCACATCTTCATGGTTGTAATTAAGAATGATCTCTTCAGTTATTTAAAAAAACGATCATTTTAATTAAAATTATCCAACTGTTAACAAGTCTGGATTCAATATAAACACTCAGGAGATACTGATCAGGAACATACGTAGTATAAAATTACGGTCAACTACCTAACTTGGAATGGACTGAAAGTAGGTAGACTTTGTTTCTAAAAAATATCAACTGTACAGAAAGGTAACTTAAACCTTTTCACGTACATTAATCGGTCACCGACGCTGCTAAGTCTACCGAGCAAGGTGGTAAATTGGCGATTAAACTGAATGGTGCTGTGCGGCAATGTCAGCCACTGACGACAGAAAATCTAGCAGCTCTGGATCGCAGCTTTCTCACTGAGCGGTTATCGTTGGCCGCAAATGGGATCAA
The DNA here is from genome assembly GCA_944470555.2 of Heterobilharzia americana. NCBI lineage: Eukaryota > Metazoa > Platyhelminthes > Trematoda > Strigeidida > Schistosomatidae > Heterobilharzia > Heterobilharzia americana. The sequence continues at coordinate 108,325,522 of OX104134.1, read as the reverse complement.
GTCCACACTAAGCCCAGTCCCACTCTGTCACAGGATTATAATCTAACAGACTACATCTGTTAGCTTAAATCTGTCTTTAGTATAACGCCATCACTGTCCACGGCTATTCAAAGACGTCTTTCCTCACTTCCATCTCAAATAAACGCTCCATGACGTCCCATAGAAACCCAAAAGTTCCATCTGGTGGTCACTGACCAATGAACGGTGGATTCCAAATCTATTTGAGTGCTTTCTGAACATTCAACTGATCCCAAGATAGCTTTCATTAAGGATTGAGACCAGTTAATAGTTTTCACCGTTGTGGCAAATCTAGTCTAACTAGTTACCATCTTAATCAATAACTGAGATGCCAGTCGTTCGATAAAAAGAAACAGTATTTGTCTGCAATTAAATCGCCATAAAGGGGTAACACGTCACAGCTGTGTTCAGAGACTTGTGGGGATTGCCTGGTTCCAAAGTGACATTCATCACACACTGATTGACATCAGCAGGAGAAGCACTGAAAGTTGAGAGGAATGTCAATAGGTTTTCCTTTGGATACCACCCACTGGTCCGGAACACGGTGTTAGAAACTTAATATATATACAACTGAACACTATGAGGAATTAAAAACTACTCAAGCCAATTAAATGGGTAACCAGTATACATTACAAAGAGGCAGTTGAAAAAGTATTCAGCATTGGAATGTATCATTGAGAACGAAGCAATTAGCAAATAATTTGCAAACTAATCATCCTAAAAGCAATGATATCTTTACTATATTTAATTTGGGTTCCCAGTGGAACATAGGGCATCAGTAGAACGCCCCATTGCACTCTCTTCTCTCCAGTCTTCAAAACCTGGCACCACGACTGCCATCATGCTTTCATTTATTCCCAACATCATCTCATCCATGTCACACTCAGCTGATACATCCAACTCGTCGTTTCCCTTTTGGATTCAACTCGAGGACCTGACCTGGAGCATGATGTCCCCAATAAGTCTTCTCAGTGCATGTCCAATCGAATCCATCTCCACTTCCCCCCACCGCATATTTGTTGGGTGATAGTTTCTTGGTTGGTTCGTTCCCAGACAGCCAGAGTTCCTTGTTGCCTATTCTTATTATTCTGTCCATCTGATCTTCAGTATTGAGTGAGCGTAGGTGGCAGCTGTTGATGAATGTCTGTAGTTTGTTGGAAGTGCTTTTCATGACTCGCCAAACTTCTGAACCATACAGCACCACTGACTTGACCGAATTGGTGTTGAGAATCCGGATGTTGTTCACGCTTTATGCTGAGTGCAGTGGAGTGGAGTGGAGTGGAGTGGAGTGGAGTGGAGTGGAGTGCAGTAGATCTGCACACTGATTTCAGATTAATGAAAGTCTGTCTTGCTGTCTTTCCGATCCTGCCTGCTTTGACATCCCCGTCTGTGCCGCCTGTAGTTGAAACGATGCCGCCTTGTCAGGTAGGTGGAAGAGACAACTTCGTTTACATTTCTCCCGTTAATCGTGATTGATGCCTCTTGTTTTTGATGCTGTTGTTGGTTGGGTATCATCATCATCACCTCCATCTTCTCTACATTCACTTGAAGTCCTGTTTTCGCTGCCCTGCCTCTTCTGTCAACTTGTTAGTTTCCGCCATGTAGATCTTCGAGTTTGTGGGACGAGACATTAGAAATAAATCATCATCATCATCATCATCATCATCATCACCATCATCGGTGAAATCTAAATCTTCTTCTAGGCTATTTTCATCGGTCCAGCCAGCATATGCCCATCTTCTCACTCCTCACAGTTGTCTGCTGCATGATCCAGTCCAGTCTAGTCGACCACAATCAGATAGGTCATGAGTGATAGTAGGCAGGCAGCCTTGTCTTACTCCTGTCCCCTGTCTTCATTCACTTCGAAGGCGTCACTGAGCTCTTTCCATTGTGGATCACTTGGCATGTGGCACCTTCGTATAGCTAGCTGTTGAATGAGATTGGTAAGGGTTTGTGGCACTGACACCGTAGTGTTGAAGCAACTGCCTGTCAAATTACTTGTCAGTCGACGCTTTCGAAGGCTTTTTCAAAGTCGATGAAGTTGAGGTGAGGTGAGGTGAGGTGAGGTGATGAGTTGACTGCTATTCTATACTCTGTTCCATGATGATGGGTAGTGTGGTGTAGTGTAGTGTAGTGTAGTGTAGTGAAGTGTAGTGTAGTGTAGTGTTGCAATTTGATCAGCACATGAATTGTACTTCCTGAAGCCAGCCAGCCAGCCAGCCAGCCAGCCAGCCAGCCAGCCAGCCAGCCAGCCAGCCAGCCAGCCAGCCAGCCAGCCAGCCAGCCAGCCAGCCAGCCAGCCAGCCAGCCAGCCAGCCAGCCAGCCAGCCAGCCAGCCAGCCAGCCAGCCAGCCAGCCAGCCAGCCAGCCAGCCAGCCAGCCAGCCAGCCAGCCAGCCAGCCAGCCAGCCAGCCAGCCAGCCAGCCAGCCAGCCAGCCAGCCAGCCAGCCAGCCAGCCAGCCAGCCAGCCAGCCAGCCAGCCAGCCAGCCAGCCAGCCAGCCAGCCAGCCAGCCAGCCAGCCAGCCAGCCAGCCAGCCAGCCAGCCAGCCAGCCAGCCAGCCAGCCAGCCAGCCAGCCAGCCAGCCAGCCAGCCAGCCAGCCAGCCAGCCAGCCAGTTCCGGTTGTAATTTTTAATGCAGAGTATTGTTTAGTCTCTTCAGGATGATGTGGCCTAATATTTTGCTTGAGGTGGACAGGGACATGAGGATGATTTCGTGCCAGTTCTTGCGAAGGCTTAGGTCTCCCTTGTTTGTGAGTTTGACAAGGTAGCCCTTCTTGCAATGTGCGGTTACCTTCCCTTCCTTCGTTTCAAACCTTCTGCAGTAGTTGTGTGAGCATGTCCACTGTTGTCTCCGAGTTTGTTCTCAGTGCTTCTGGAGGAATTCCATCTGGTCTTGCTGCTTTCCTGCAATTCATCAGTTCTATGGCGTTCAGGACTACTGATTTTGTCGGAGGGTCTGTGTTCATTTGTAGTTCTGTCGTTGCTAGTAGTATCTCCTGACGAGCTGGAGGTGATGGTGGTGGTCGATTCAAGAGTTTTTTGAAGTGGTCAGCCCATCGTTTCCTTTGTTTTTCCTCTTTGGTAGCTAGGTTTCCTTCACTATCTTTCATTGGTCTCGTCTATGTTGATTTCTTCCCAGACAGCAAGTGACCTGGTTATTTGATATAGTGTTGTCAGGTATCTGTCTCTCCTACCAGCAACCTGTTCTGCTTCACTTGCCAATGTGTCATCGAAGTGTCTTTCATCTCTCCACGCACTCTTCTTCACTTCTTTGTCCAGTGCAGTGTTTTATAGGTTGTATTCACTTCTTCTCTTCGTTGTGCATCCCTGCACTGGTTCATCTTCTGCTTCACCATCTTCCTCTCTCTGCTCTATCAGCTTCCATGTGTTTGTCGAGATGCATGCCATTCCTTGCCTTGTTCCCTCTTCCTTCCTAATACGGTTATTCAGGTTGCCTTCCACGTTGCTCTCAAAGAGTTCCAGTGTTCTTCCACGCCCAATCCTTCAGGGATGTTACTCAATGTCTCCCATTTTCCCCTGATGACCGACCGACCGACCGACTGACTGACTGACTGACGTGAAGATGTCCTTTGTAGTTTCGTCCTTCAGTTCAGTTTGTGTTCTGGGTGTTCAACTTGAACTGTGTTCGATCATCACCAACTTCTGTGAAGGCTTTCAACTTGGTTTTCAAGGTAGGCTCCTTGCACTAGATAGTGAGTGGTGTGAACTTACATCTGCTCCCCTTCTTGATCTGATCTTCTGTACAGTAGGCTGGCTGCGTTTTCACTTTCTTCACATTGAGATGAAGTCCATGTCGCTGCTTTGTGAATGTTCTTGTGTTTGTACACACTGCCTGACTCCAATCACCAAATCGTTTAATGAGCAGAAGTCTGCAAACAGTTCTCCATTCTCATTCATCATTTCACCAAGTGCTTCTCGACCCATGATGAGTTTTCTTCTTGTTTTGTCTGCTCCCACATATTAGAATGAATTTGATGTCGCCATCTGGGTTGAGTCTTGTCTAGTACTGCATTATTTGTTGGCACGTAGCGTAGCATTGAATGACTGTGACTTTGCTTCCTTTTGAGTTGAATCTTGCTGTCTGTCATGATGCTGATCCTGCAGGAGGAGATTGGTCCCCACTGCATGAGAGAGAGCCTTGGATGCTGTTGGTGACATCATGATAGCCACTCAAAAACTCAGTGTGCTGTGCTCGTGGTTGTCGTCTGGGTGACAATATCGGAGTAGATTATTGACTGTGGAGTTAAGAGTTTGGAGAGTCTACTTCCATTCTATCTTCAAATTCCTCGCAGATTCCAAGCATTTCCATGTCATACCTGCTCATCTTCTTTGCAATCTGGACAGCCTTGGTAAGTCCATACATGGTGCGAACATTCCATGTCCCCATCCCTACTTCCGCTTTAATCGAGAGTAGAGGAAACACATCGTCCAATTGTCTTCTCGAAGGCGTTCACCAACCGACATCATTTCGCTTCTCCGATTCCATGGAGGATGAAGTTTTTTTATATTTTGTAATTTCTTTGTGATTTGAAGTTTGTTTACCGATTGTATTGGTTTTCCATTTTGGGATTGGTAGGCGTATGCCTAATTTTCCTTGTTTCTCCTGGCTTAGGACCAGCTAGTAACTAGTGAACTAGTTAACCAGGCGAGATTCGTAGAAACAATACTAAACTCACTAGATCAGATACGGTCATTTCACAAATGTCAGGCTCCATCACGTTTTTCTTATGTCGAGACTCTCATGTGCGATATTCTTGATTGACTGTTCAACTGGTCTTCATTGCATTAATCAAAAGTATCCTAATTTCACAACATGAAGGTCATATTAGCTAATCGTTGTTAGTGAAATATAGGTTGACAACCCAAAGTTAACAGAACACTAAATTTGGTCTGTGGGGAAACTCAAGTTGTCAAAAGATTCACTGGCTGTGTGCAGCTAGTCAAGTCACTACTCTTATCTGCAAGAAAATAAGATATTCGATAAACATGTTGGCAAGTCGATGTTTAGTATACAGTTTTTCATATGTCATTATCTAGATACGGACTCACTTACTGTAGGGACGCTACGAGTGTCTACGGCTGTGAGGCCGGATGCTCACCAATGAATGACTCTGAATAATGGTTTGGCTATGTTGTAGAGCTGATGGGGACAGGGAAGCAAGAACCACTTAATTCCAACCACACCGGAAGATCCGACTTTTCTGAGCTCGATCTCTCTATTATACAGTTGTCAGCGTGCCCGAAACAGATGTACAGTGCTCCCGGACTTCAAAGGTTTCTTCACCTGAAGTCAGTCCGTCGTTATCAAATTCCCACAAACCTTCATTGATTTCAGAGTGATATTCATCACGAACTGACATCAACGCTGACACTGATTACAACACTGGGTGACGCAGGTTCGAATCACAGGAGGGACATCATTTCCGTCGAGGTCTCAGATACGCCTTACTGACGAGTGCCGAAAAACACGAAACCTAGGTCTAGGGCTTCCTGCCGATTGCCTCCAACCAACTAGCAACCACTGAAAATCTTACAGAACTGTCATTCAAGCACATGAAATGTGGAAATAGGCGAAATACCTTGAAACAACAGTTTTATATTGTTGAATGAAACTGAAATAGGTTGTGAAAGGTGTATAACCTGACTAGCTAGACAACTAAGGCTGACCTGCAGTCTTTTCAATGTTGGTAAATGGATCTTTTTCGTCATAGAATCAAGTGGTAAGAAGAACTATGCTCACTTCTTCCCTGCACATTACTTCATATGGAATACGAACATTGAAGGAAAACAAAAATCAAAACCAGAGATTAAAGTTGAAATTTGAACTGTTTAATCATTTAATCAGTTATGAATGATTTAATGATCAGAAGCTTAGTCGATATGCTTAGGCCACTTTATAAAATCTATTTGTCATATTATGGGATTATTGTATTAAACAAGGCTGAATTGCGACTGAACTTAAACGAAGTAGATTGATTTCGTACAGGCTGGGTCAAGTTTGTAGCTTAGTGCTACGCTTGTAGTATATAAATGTGTCTAGATCAGAATTTATTCTGTGTGAATTTTAAAAATTTGTAAACATTTCACAGTTCACAAAAAATGAGTGACTCTGAAGACCACTGTGACATTTATTGAAGTAACCAAACAGGTTTCTATATTCAAGGAGGAAACTACCTTACTTCCCGAGATAAATAAGCCTAATTGATTATGTCAGCAGCTAGTAGGAGAGCAGAAAAAGTTTGGTTTTCATTGAGCCCAAAAGCATTCTGTCAATACTTGAGTGCAGAAGACGATATCGATAATCTATAAAAACACCGGTGTTCCTAACCTACATATCATATGTAGAAGCGGATGGTGTACGGCTCTCTAGTTTTCTTTGTATAGTTAGCAAACATTTGGGTGAAACAATGGATACTGAATATTTCCTAAACAAGATTCATTCCAGAATAGAGTACTATTGTTATTATTATTATTAGTAGCATCACAAGTTCTTTATTGGGAACTTTTCGGGAGTCAAAATCATTGGGATTCCCGCTGTCTTAAAGGCTGAGACCAAAATCACTGAAAATGGCAAAACAACAGACGGTAGCGCTGAGTTATTCACATCACAACTAACCCCATATAAGAATGAAATGAGTAAAACAAATCCATGCCACTGATGTCTATCCTTTTGTGTAGGATTAAACAACATAGCCTGGTCGAAACATTTCTTTTAAAGACATTGTATTACAACAACAGATAAACTGAAATAACTTGACGTCGCATGCTCCCATTTTAGTTTGTTTCCTTCTAGCATGAGACTCCTCGGCAGTGTGCACTCATAGCTCCTCCGCAGATTGCACAGGACCGTCAGCCACTGGGGAGTAATCCAATGGTCCACATTTTCTCACTTCTATCAGTTCGCCATATAACGCGAATATCATTCAGTGCCATCATTAAGTATTTGTCCCCACACTCTACTTGGTTAACCTCATATCTGATGACTGCGCATTGGAATTTAGGGAAATCCATCGAAAAGAATATCACTAAAGAAAAATGGACAGCAATTCAATTAGTATGTCTGTGAGGGTTGGTTGATAACAATGTGGTACCCATCAAGGAATGAAGACAGTTGGATAACCTTCATGAATACCATCTTGTGCACTGATAAAGAGTCCATACTAGGACGAAATAGCTATCTATTCCTCTCAACTTTTCAGTGCTTCTCCTGCTGATGTCAATCAGTGTGTGATGAATGTCACTTTGGAACCAGGCAATCCCCACAAGTCTCTGAACACAGCTGTGACGTGTTACCCCTTTATGGCGATTTAATTGCAGACAAATACTGTTTCTTTTTATCGAACGACTGGCATCTCAGTTATTGATTAAGATGGTAACTAGTTAGACTAGATTTGCCACAACGGTGAAAACTATTAACTGGTCTCAATCCTTAATGAAAGCTATCTTGGGATCAGTTGAATGTTCAGAAAGCACTCAAATAGATTTGGAATCCACCGTTCATTGGTCAGTGACCACCAGATGGAACTTTTGGGGTTTCTATGGGACGTCATGGAGCGTTTATTTGAGATGGAAGTGAGGAAAGACGTCTTTGAATAGCCGTGGACAGTGATGGCGTTATACTAAAGACAGATTTAAGCTAACAGATGTAGTCTGTTAGATTATAATCCTGTGACAGAGTGGGACTGGGCTTAGTGTGGACTTGATCCCATTTGCGGCCAACGATAACCGCTCAGTGAGAAAGCTGCGATCCAGAGCTGCTAGATTTTCTGTCGTCAGTGGGCTGACATTGCCGCACAGCACCATTCAGTTTAATCGCCAATTTACCACCTTGCTCGGTAGACTTAGCAGCGTCGGTGACCGATTAATGTACGTGAAAAGGTTTAAGTTACCTTTCTGTACAGTTGATATTTTTTAGAAACAAAGTCTACCTACTTTCAGTCCATTCCAAGTTAGGTAGTTGACCGTAATTTTATACTACGTATGTTCCTGATCAGTATCTCCTGAGTGTTTATATTGAATCCAGACTTGTTAACAGTTGGATAATTTTAATTAAAATGATCGTTTTTTTAAATAACTGAAGAGATCATTCTTAATTACAACCATGAAGATGTGATAATTGAAGGCTGTTAACATTTGGACAAGCTTAGTGTTGCTTTAAAATATGACATTACCTGGTTGTGTTTATAACTTATCATTCCACCCGTAATGTGCAGTCAGCTTCTCGGAAAACAGAAAGATGTAGTACGATAACAACAGGTGTGTCACACCGATGGGGTATGGACTAAATACAACGGTTTATGCACACTTACAATGATTTCGGCTACTCTACATCTTCTGAGAAGGACACTCCCCACTGGTTTCGCCTCTTCAACCAATCTGATATTGACACGTGTACTTATGTGCCTTTTCTCGACAAATCAAAGCGAAATGATTGACTGTGGGAGACTGCAGAGATCTAGGGGGCCTCATGAGGATGTAGGCAATTTTGCTGCACAATATAGCAAAATAATTGGTTTCAATGTTAGAGGATAGTGACTGAAGTAGAATGGAAGCCAAGGTGAGTGTATGTAACCAATCAATGAGCTTCCACATTGTATAATATGGCGCCTTTCTGAATACATGACCATACCAAGCTGATGATCGATTCTTGGTACTACTCCAGTCTCTAACACTTTTCTACATTGCCTATTTGACTGAGTGATACATAACTCTTTGGGTTTTCGGTTCCGTTCAATATGTGTTTGGGGAGACTGATTGCCTCTTGATTGGACTGCTTGAGATAAGATTGGTTTGCGAGACTGATGTTGCTGGAAGAAGGTGATAAATGAGGTCATTCGAAAACCTGGATATTGGTGGGGGTCGAACTAACAGGTTGTGGGTAGTCAGTGGAGAGCAGTGAGGGGATCCGCTGCTCAAAACTGACTGCTGTGTACGAAAGAAGTTTGTTCTATCCATGTCTTCACATTGACTGTAAGGTGGCTGTTCTAAATTCATCTTTGTCAGAGTGAAGTTTGCACTCTTTGTTATTCTTAGTTTGACCAGTTTCTAGTTTTACTTCACTTGGAAATTGTGATCACAAGACAAAGGTAACCGTTAAAAATAAATGATGCAATTACGCAGTGAATTTGGAAAAGTTGGATCACACATTAACTAACTTAGAACCGAAGAATGAAAAATTGTAGGACAAACAGACGAAATTATTATAATTGGAGATCATAAAGTTAATTTTGAAACGATATATGAAGATTGCCAATATGAGTGTTCTTCAAGAACAAGTTGTTCGCATGCACGGACGGGTGGATTCAGTTCTACTGTCACTGTGACTAATGTCAGTGGGGTTCTCTTTTCGACTTTAAGAGCTGTTTGTACATTAGAGTTATGTGACCCGTGTCCTTAATATGTTTGGTTATTTGTCAAGAAGGCTGTCTGCCACCTGAGACAATCATCTCCAGAATAGATTCAATCGTAAGTACCCTTCTTACGTTACTCATTTTAGAGCAGGTGTTCGTTACGGACTCACGTTATTCGGTGTTCAGTTGAAAACCTGGATGCAGTGGATCTCTATTTCGTCCTGAGATAAGACTAGTTACCGGTGTGCATCATCTCGTCACCCCACTGTGGATTGAACACAGAACCCACACGTTCTATGGTGAGTACGTTACCATTCAGCCACTGGGTAGGAATCCGATAGTTCACAGTTTCCTACTTCTTCCATTCCAAGATGAGTGTTGAGTTGAGATCAATAAAATTCCCACAAATCTTCAAACTGACTATTCTTTTTAATATAAGTGTAAAACTTGGGCACTGTGGTCGAGTGTAATACCATTTTAGTCTGTTTATTAGAAATATCATACAGTGAAACAGTAGCATTTAATGGAAAACGTTTTGGACACAATTTATTGTTCATATTCATATCAGGTAACACCACAACTTCGAGACAGTCTTTATATATTCCTAATTTTCTCTCCTTCTCTGTGATGACAAGGGTAGTAGAATTTTCCATATATCTGGGACAGGTGCAGCATCATTTCGATTGCATGTGTTTGGTATTGATTCGATAAACAAAGATTCGGTTATCAATCTCTCCCTCCCTCCACCCAACTAAGTTTTCAACACTGTCACCCTATCCTACCCTAATGTGTGATTGTGTGTCATCGCATGCAGAGCTGTAGCCGAGTTTTTCTCTAGATTTCTTATCTTATTAGGAACTACTAATCTTGATTTAGCCAAGTTATTGTGCTGTTATTCTAATCGACCCTGATCGACTGCTTTGACCTATGTACTTGATCTCGCAATCATTGCAAGGGATCTGGTAAACCAGATTGTTTTGCTCAATTACACCGATAGGATTTTTTTTAACCTACAAAGCTTGTTTCTAAGTGAGTTTGTTGGTTTGAATGCCACTTCAATCCCAGACTAATCGAGAATTCTTCGTAGTGCTTCTGAGGTGCCTTCCTTGTACGGTAACACAGCAGAGGCTTTGAATTCTCTCTTAACCCTGTCACCATTATTACCACTAGTAGTGGGATTATTATTAATAACAAATGCATTTCTTCTTCTACTACTCACACTACTACTACTACTACTACTATTTTTCTTTCTATTTCTTATGAATTGATTTATAAATTTTGGTGGGTGAATTATTGAGACGTAGGGTATTCTTGTTATGTCTAATTTCTTGTCGCAGATTTTCTGATCTGCTAGTAAGCTTTTTCGCCCTATCACTTAAGCATTTAACTAAGTCTACTTTAACTGAAATGGGGTGGGATGATTCGAAGTCTAAGTAGCGATTCGAATGGGTAAGTTTCCTATAGACACTAGTCTCTAGATTTCCTTCTTGTGTTCGTTTAGTCTTGCAATCCAACATTGCTGGCTCACCTTCTTCACTTTCTAAGTCATAGGTGAATTGGATTGCATTTACTACTGAATTTATATGTGCCAAGAACCTATTGATGTGTTCCGATTTCAGTACTGTAAACGTATCATCTACCTATCGGAACCATATCTGTGGAGTATTCTTTTGTTTCCCTTCAAAAGGTGGAACTTTAGTTGATGTGACTGTGCTGATTGTGGATATAATGATTTCAAGGTAGCTTTTAGTACGGATCGAAATCATGAGTTGATGACTTCATGGTGTCTGATGCAGCTGTTATATGCTCTGTGATAATCAAAGTGTATTTATCGGGTGTGCAATATAGTCAGTGGGCAGCACTGTATTTTTTCGTCGTTGTTATTTTTTGGTTGATATATCACCCTAGATTTATATTTCATTTCTATTGGCGGTCATCAGAGTGTCGTCTATGTAGCCTTTATGCGGCATATGACCGAGAATCTTTAGCCAAGAACAAGAAGTGAATGGTGTAGACAACTATCACGTGCTCAGTGATTCTTTCTATAATATAACTCAGCAAATATCGGTTCTCAAACTACTGAAACGGGTTTCTGGTGAGTTTTGGTTGTTTTGGAACTGCGTCGCACTAGTTTCAGGCAACCTCGAGCTCTTAATATAACAGATGAGGCTTACTAATGTGTGCCTACATACGCAAAACTCGAGTAGATCGGTGCTTTTCGTCAATCCACTGCTAGTAATCAATACCGATATGTGAACGGATATCCACTGTAGGACTTTTGGTAAATGGGGCCTGGATGACAGTTGTTTCGTCATAGTTTGCACACTTTTCCAATTCACACTGGTGAGATGTTAGTTACAGGCACTTTTTTCTTGTTGTTTAGATCCTTTTTATAGAAGTTACGTCTCCTGAAATGACGCTGCTGACTGAAATTTCTTGTCTTTGATAGCTTATTTGAAAGAGTAATTTGTTTAGAAGCTCACCTGAGAGTATCCTAGCTGTCTTTGAACTATCTAATTAATTGTTTGTTTGTGGTTGTCTTAGGTATCTGTGATTCATTGGTCTAAGGTCTAAGGGGGTGATTTCCATACAGTAGGGTACGGGTACGATTCCTCCCCACCTACCGACGTTTCGGCAGCCAGGTAGTATCACTAGCCTTTACTCTACGAGTGGATTGTTGCCTGTTGCATAAACTTGCTAAGTGTATCTGAATCTTTCGATTTGATTTTTTGGTGGTGGTTTGCAGTGAAATGCATGATAAGCCTTTCTTCCTATCTGGAACACACCAACTAGATGTAGCTGAGTGTTTACCTATCGGAACTTGAATCCACCACTCTTCACTTCAGTTGCCAATGCGTTATCCAATTATCAAAAAACAATGACCGACGTATCCTCAGCAAACTATAAGTTCCATGAAACAGAAATAAATCAGTGGGTTTGTTCATTTTCATTAGAGTGTTTTATTCTGAGAAGCCGATTATTTGCGTCTCTGTTTCTTCAATATTGTTCTTTCGGTGAATTAGTAATGTTATCTCTTCCTGTTTCTTGGTAGCTACTGAGTTTTAAAAATGAATTTATCTAGTGGCTTTTTGTGATATTCAATCTTTCCGGAGCATGCAACGTAAATACCATGGAGGCTTCTTTTTAAAAAAAAACTGAAAGTTTATTGATCACCTCTAAAGAACAAACCGCCCTGATAGATATAAGTGAAGTTTTGTCATACTTGCGATGAATTTGCATGTCCTTATTATTGTGTAGTCAATGTAGTAGTAATTCTTTGTCAGTATACTGGAATGCGACGTCAGTTAGTCGATGAGCTCGTGGACCTTCGATGATTGAGGAGGCTTGGACAAGCGTTGCACATGTCAAGTTACTTCCTTCCCGAAACACGATGTTAGACGAAGCAATATAAAGTTGGAAGCATGCTAAAGGTGGCCAAATCAAGTTGTGAGACACCAGTCCATGAAGTCTTCGATTATTGGCCCTGAAGATAATGAGAACCGATAGGTGGGGACTCTTTGTGATACACCTGAAAATCGATCAAACTGGTGCAGATGTATTGATTCTTTGTCATCTTCGTGGTTTTGCATATTTTTATTAACCTTCCACTGTTTGCGACCGCACATTATTATTAAGGTGAAGTTGCCGGTGATACCGCAGCATTTAAGCAGAAGTCCATATAGCGGTAATGACTATGTTCACCACTCGCATATTTAGGCCTTCTTTGTTAGTTTCTATCTATGCACTTGAAGCTGAAATCTATTCAGCTACGAAAAGATAGAAGACATAAATCTCATTTAGCTGTTAACAGCGGTGTTCATGATGAACTGGAACAAGTATTGCAAATATGCGAAAAGCAAACAAATCAACCCAGAACCTGGCACATTAATACTCATCTTCAGCGCCTAGTACTCTGCATCTTGCTTCAGCGTCACTAACATGATGATTCCACCACAGATGTCTGTAGTTTAAAACCCGTAGTCTCTTCGTATCTACTTTCAGACGTCCCACCCCACAACCGTACAATGAAAGGTAGTGGACAGTATTTATTTCAGCATTTTCATTCTTCAGTAAGTAGTAGAATATTTCACCGGCAACAGAGATGATGTGAGTTGACAAATAAAAATTCTGTCCTATGTATCCGACTCAAACATTTGTCCCCAACCAAGTCATTTGGTCAGCATTGATAGTCATAAACAGTGTTATATCAGATGTAGATTATCAGTTCGAAAATTGCTACTGGAAAATGTGGTTAGGCATAAATCTGGCTTCATCGGTAGATACACAGGATACTTCTCCACTGCCTATTCACTTAAGACTTTATAAACGTTGGAAGAGAAGTATTCAGCTTGCTACTTGTATAAAGTTGACTGATTTAAGCTTTCTTCATCACAAGTTGACTCTGGTCACAGGACCACCGAGAAACAAGCAGCACTAAAAAATTGCCTTATTCGACTTTGGGACTGACAAAAATGTGCATCTACGCCACCATATGATATTCAGCCTAAGACCTGCAGATCTTGCAAGAATCATGTCACCATTCAGTGACTATGTTAAAGTACATTCGTCTATATGTTGTCTCTTATGCATTCATGATCCAGAATAATCTATGTTTATTGTCACCGGATGGTGTGTGAGACTACTGTTGATATGGTTGGCCTTGCCAACGATAAATCTTCATTAGATTTCGGAAAATCGTCCGTTTTGGAGGCAGTCTGTAATGTGTATTTGTGTGACTTGCGTAGGATACAACAGCTGATCGGGAACTGACTCAGCTGTGCATGAGGCAATCAGTGTGAAACAGTGAGTGGCATATTTAGATGATGCACCTGTTTAGAACTACCTGCTCATGACTAGTACTCTAGTTGGTCCCAATTTATGCAGAAAACTACTGTGAAAACAATACACAACATTTTTTAGTTGAGAAATAATATGAACAACGTAATTCGAAGGAGATAACTAACTCACCTTGGTCTATTGAATATTGAGTATAGAGGAATTAGTTTACTCCATGAAACTTTAATGCTACGATCAGCAAGCAGAGCGGAAGTGATTTGTCCACTTATACATCTTAAAAAATTACTTTGCGAGAAAGTCTAACCTTTCCATTAAGTTTCTTGGCAAGATAAGCAAAGTGTATCAAGAAAAGAGATAAGTTGGTTAGTGAGTTCATACATCTACATTGACTCAGATGGCTGAGATACCTAGTCACTGTCTGATCTGTCGAACAATGTTAGCTGAAGTAGGTTTAAGCTGGAAAAATATTAGAGCTGGCATACCACCAGTCCATGAAACCTTTGCCTTAGTCCGAACCGAGTAGGAGAATGTTGACTTTCTGTTTGGATTCCGTGTGACTGGAGAAACCAGTAGTTGGAGACTGTGGGTGATATGGCTAAAAAGAAATATCAGTGGCGTAGATATATGCATTCATTATCCTCATTCAAACAGTAGTATTACATTCCGTCAATTGTTTGATACATGTGGCAACTTGGAATGTTACACAGTATTTCCCTGTCCCATTTTTTAACTGACTGAAGATCAGTCAAGGTATTATGGTTATGAATATGATGTAATTTTGGGATTGAATGACCGACTAGGTAGGTATTTGAAAAGAATACGATCAGTAAAACGACGTAAATGCATGTAATTTACCTCAGAAATGGTTCGAGATGGTTCATCTTCCTTATCACTTGCATTAGATGACTTCACTTTCCCAATATTCGGTTTAGGTGTGATAAAATAACTTGATCTACGCCTGATTCCAGATTCACCAGCAGGCTTCCTTTCAAGTGTCTAGTAATCAGTTTATCCGGGTAAGCAGATTCAATAGCCTGAAATAAAATGTGAACATTAGATTATTTTCTAATGTGGTTTTTAGGGTCATTTGAAATTAAAATCATCTACAGAAAAACTATGATTACATAACACAGAATTTTTATAAAGTAAGTAGGCAATTTGAAAGATATTTGAACACTAACCTCCCCTGTGAAAAGTTAGGGGAGAGGTGACTGTAGACTTTAAATTCTCGTCAGATATAATATAAGATATAATATAAGACATGGAAATTATGTACAAGCAAGTTAGGAAAGAGATGCTAGTGGATCCACCAAAGTGCAATAAATGTGCACCACGGTCAAGACTAGTTAGAGCGATGCAACTGATTTGGTATTCCAAGTCATCTACAAGTTGAAAAGAAATTTGCTGAAAATGACACGTTTCTGAAATACTCACACTGTCACTCTCAGACGCCTAACTCATCGTTTCCCTTTTGGATTCAACTCGAGGACCTGACCTGGAGCATGATGTCCCCAATAAGTCTTCTCAGTGCATGTCCAATCGAATCCATCTCCACTTCCCCCCACCGCATATTTGTTGGGTGATAGTTTCTTGGTTGGTTCGTTCCCAGACAGCCAGAGTTCCTTGTTGCCTATTCTTATTATTCTGTCCATCTGATCTTCAGTATTGAGTGAGCGTAGGTGGCAGCTGTTGATGAATGTCTGTAGTTTGTTGGAAGTGCTTTTCATGACTCGCCAAACTTCTGAACCATACAGCACCACTGACTTGACCGAATTGGTGTTGAGAATCCGGATGTTGTTCACGCTTTATGCTGAGTGCAGTGGAGTGGAGTGGAGTGGAGTGGAGTGGAGTGGAGTGCAGTAGATCTGCACACTGATTTCAGATTAATGAAAGTCTGTCTTGCTGTCTTTCCGATCCTGCCTGCTTTGACATCCCCGTCTGTGCCGCCTGTAGTTGAAACGATGCCGCCTTGTCAGGTAGGTGGAAGAGACAACTTCGTTTACATTTCTCCCGTTAATCGTGATTGATGCCTCTTGTTTTTGATGCTGTTGTTGGTTGGGTATCATCATCATCACCTCCATCTTCTCTACATTCACTTGAAGTCCTGTTTTCGCTGCCCTGCCTCTTCTGTCAACTTGTTAGTTTCCGCCATGTAGATCTTCGAGTTTGTGGGACGAGACATTAGAAATAAATCATCATCATCATCATCATCATCATCATCACCATCATCGGTGAAATCTAAATCTTCTTCTAGGCTATTTTCATCGGTCCAGCCAGCATATGCCCATCTTCTCACTCCTCACAGTTGTCTGCTGCATGATCCAGTCCAGTCTAGTCGACCACAATCAGATAGGTCATGAGTGATAGTAGGCAGGCAGCCTTGTCTTACTCCTGTCCCCTGTCTTCATTCACTTCGAAGGCGTCACTGAGCTCTTTCCATTGTGGATCACTTGGCATGTGGCACCTTCATATAGCTAGCTGTTGAATGAGATTGGTAAGGGTTTGTGGCACTGACACCGTAGTGTTGAAGCAACTGCCTGTCAAATTACTTGTCAGTCGACGCTTTCGAAGGCTTTTTCAAAGTCGATGAAGTTGAGGTGAGGTGAGGTGAGGTGAGGTGGGGTGATAGTATCTTGTTCACCGACACACTTGAAAGTCCTTAGGTTGATCTCTCACAAGGTTATTGACATGGTCTGTTGAGGAGACCTAGATTCTGACAAAACATATGCCTAGTGTTTGCAGATCGTTAATGGTCGAGCAACTGGTATCATTCTGTAATAAAAACCACTCTAAATTCAATCAGTTTTGGAAAAAAGAAACCTAAGTGAATTAGTCATCTTATAATTTCACGTCATCTGAACTATTCAATCCTCATTTCACTACCATGTCCTAAGAAATCAAATCAACTAGGATCTGTCGAGTTTAGGAGTTGACTGGCTGATGGTCAGATTATTACTAATTGGCCAGGGCTGTGATGTGTTTCAATAATATGGAAACGTCAGTTCATACTGAAAGGAAATAGAGGTCACGTTTCTGACTAAGATTTTCATTTTCAAGTTATATAGCAAAAGGAGATTATTAAACTGTTGTCTGAAGAAACACAGTAAACTAAAAGTTTGATCAGAAGTGAGACTGAAAAACTCACTAGATTTATCATCAGATGGACAATCCAGATGGTGTGAAGTAAACTGCTAGCTTATATGAGTAGTTGTAGACCAGTCGTGTCCATCAGAAGTGCTAGCTAGCCAGATTTAAGTGTTCTGAACACCGGATGAAAGTCATACTCATCTAAAGTTGAGTCCATCAACTGTTTACTTGGACTAATTTGACTGAGAGAGTCAAAGCGTTCAGGCAATCACCACTGTTCACGTTAACCAGTTGTATACTTTGTACGGATTTCATGCCTACAATTTTGGCAGAATTTTCTCTGTTGACCAGATCATATTGTGTGATCTGAACATTCTGGTTTCTATAGGGAACCACGGGAAGTTCCACAACTGGATCTTGCCTAATGGTGTCATTATCACCACGAACTGTATATTTTTCAAACAAATGATTGGATTTCCCATGATATTCAAGCAAATGCGAAAATGAACAACAATCTGACAAATACAGTCGTTCCCTTCTTCAAATGCAGTCTTTCAATTAGAACTGTCATCGATAATCTAGTTAGTGATGCGTCTAAAATTCATTTCTAGAAACCGATATATGATTTTTAAAAATGTCATCGTATTCAATGCCCCACCCTACCGAATGTATCATATTTGAATAAAGCATATGGATGAGAAACATAGACCAAATAAATTACAGCTTAGGTATCCTGTTTCGGAGTATTTTGGTAATTTATCAGTTATTAAGGCATCAACTCGAATTTGAAGACAGATGATATCATTCAGTACCTTTTTTCTGCTCACTTGAAGACACTGCTGCACCTCTAATGGTCTTATTCGAAAGCCTTATCACACGAAATCGCATGGTTTACTATCATACCCTTTATACAGGAAATGCACCTCTGAGGTTTTGGGCTGTTAAGAAGGATGGAACAACTAACCAACAGTATTCGTTGATGAGTCCTAAACAGGATGACAACAGAAGTTATTTCAATTTTTTAAGTAGTTTGCAGACTGAAATCACTTTTTGCTTTGGAATACATACATACTACTAAACTTAAACGTGAAAGTACTTGGGAGTTAGGCTTTCTTTTGGTCATCAGATTATTTCAACCTGGTGTTCATCATGAATTGACAAGAACTCGACGGCGATAAACATCCACTTCTCTGTAGCTTCAAGCTCTTAAGTGGTCCACCCACACAACCCTGTATAAGATCGAGTCCGTGACGTTTGGGCCTCTTGGTGAACATGTTGCCAGTCACCTACTAGTCTGGAATCCAACAGTCTACATTTCGCGATGATAGCCAGCTCCAAATCACTGTCTTCTAAACAGATCAGTCACTTGAATACTTTTACATTTGTTTTGAAACTACAACCATCTAACACCCATTAAAATGCCCCACGACAGTCAGCCTCCTAACTTGGTGACCATATTGCAAAGTGATGGATAGAATTCGGTCAGCTTTCTGGACTAGATAAAATGAAATTGGTTACTCTTCAGTGATCAATCAGTGAATCTAATCCAGTCCTACAGGAAGTCAGTCGCAGACCTCGTAGTTCAGTGACAATGTCACTGGTCGCAGCATTGTATGGCAAGAGTTTGAATCCCAGACGGGACGTAAGTTCCTTACCTAAGGGTAGCAGATATCCCTTATTGATGAGTGTCAACAAGTACGAAACCTAGGTCCAGGGTTTCTTACTGATTGTTGCCATTCAACTTACACTACAACTTTATCTCACATGTAACGCATAAAGTATGAAAATAATAGACAATCGCTTATTCAGTACTCAGTTTGGATTGTCTTTGTGTTCAACAGTCTTCTTCCACTTCAAATGATTATAATGCCAGGAGGGTAACTTTCTGGCATATATATAAACGTATGATTACCTTCACAACTGTCTCGACTAGCTTAGGGGTGGCAGGTCTTTCAGGAATGACTTCGATAGCTACATCATCCTTGAATTCAATACTGGTTTCTTTTTCCATTTTCTTTTTCTTCTTCTCCTCCTTCTTGGCTTCATCTTTCGCCTTTTTCTTGTCTCTATTCAGCATTCGTCTACGTGGGATGAGGGGGGTGGGTTGAAGAAAGGAGAAAAGGTTTCGTTTTTTAACAAAAGTATAAATAGATTTACTATTCCGTAGAAAAATCATTTGATAACAGAGTACAAACTTATATATTAAAATGTTAAGATTACTGTTATCGCACTACTGATAATCACATTTCAGTAGTACAACAGTAATATCTCGTGTCAGTAAATTTTGAGATTTTGCTACCACATAAACAATAACTTTACTCTGAGCATGATGGTTAATCGAAACTGGCTTTACAGGATCAAAAATATTTCACCGCTTTGTGAACAGCTTAGCCTACCGTCTACCATATGTAAGGAAGAGGGGAATCTGACTACACTATATACATTTCAAATTCGATTATTCGAGGCAGATAGTGGTTGAACAGTACAAGTATACTATCAATTGTGTTTTCACGATCTCATTTGTGTTATAGGATTATCCGGGTAATGATATCATGCATGAGTCTAAGTTTCTGAGCAGTCAGGAGAAGCCATTTGGCGAAGTTGTCAATTCAGTTCCCTGACTGTGGTTTCAATGTAGGATTCATCACGGACTGACATGCTGAGTCATACAAATCAACAGTAATTTGCATACTGTGCACGAAATTTCATCACAGCAAGAAAATGAGGTACATAGAAATGGGATAAACTCAGTTCTTCATTGAGTAGGCTTACCTCAGCTGCAGATAGCCTAAATACACAAGAAATCATTACACAAAAAGTCAACAATATTGTGAAGATATTTGTTTCATAAGAGAAGGGATTGAAAATTTCATTACCTCTAAGTGTATCGATATATTCACTTACACGAACTTTTAGATTAGCATATCTGGAGAGTGAAAAGAGACATCTATTCAGTTTGATGAACGAGTGCCAAGGAATCTGAAGTTGAAAGGATCGCAGTGATTGTCCAGCTCAAATCGGCAGTGAATTGAAATATGACACAAGGCAATGTCTATAGCTTCTAAAAGGGGTAATATATAGGATTCAGAATCCTGATCAGCTTAGTAACTCTTAAATATTCTGGATACAAGGCTGACAGACTAAAGTGCAAAAACAAGTGGACTAGTTGCCCAGTGTTCAGTTAATCTTAATCTAGTGGTGGAGTGACTACGACTCTCTACCTGTCTGTAGGTTCCATAGTTATGTGCCAAGGCATCAACATGAATAATCTCTACATAGCAGGTCTAAATAGTCCTGGGTTTGTGTTGCTCACCTATGGGAACCTAGGAAGTTTTGTGCATCAGCGATTACGAGTCAAGCCTAGATGAGTACGGTGGTAATCTTCCTCTTGACCTTCCTGTAAATTAACCAATACAAAGTCAGGGTGACTCCAGGAAAACCGCAGTCATCGAGATTTACAAGCGCAAGATCAGTGGCATGGATATCCGGAGCACTGAAGATTTCGTTGGCAGTCAGAATTTCTCTCAGTGATCTGGGAGCAGTTCAACCGAATGGCAAGGAAAATCCTAATCCTGGTAGTCACTGCTGTTGAAGCGATCCCCAGAGAAGAGTGTAGTTTTACCTTGCGAAAGCGAGCAATATTCCGTCCGGAATGTTGGTGTCATTAACCCTAGTCATGGTTTTATTTCAATAACCTGAAGAGAGCCACTACTATGAATCTTTGAGATTATGGATTCATGAACCAGGGCTCATAGAGGAAGGGTGGCTGCACTAAGTCTGTAAGGTTGCAGAGAATTCAGTGAGATGCATTTTACACACATCGTCTTACGAGGAGATGAGCACAGAGAAACAGCTCACTACCCGGTTTGGAGGGTTCTTGGATAACACTGATCAATTTGAGGAGAAAGTCAACAGAATGCTGTGGCAGGAGTAATCGTTTTCACATGGATGTGTTTTTTAGGTGTTCCCCGCTCAGCAAGGGGCCCAATCTAGGAAGTTTGTGTTGGGACGTCAGCAGATCTGAAAACCGGCCTGTAAGTTACAGCTGAGCCGAAGATTGGGGTGAAATCTTAGATAAATGAGTGGAATAGCTGTCCTGTATTCAGATAATCTTATTCTGGTCGGGGAAAATACTGAACAATGAAGACGATGTTGAGTTACTAACATATCTTTTACATGAAAACTGTCCCAGAAAATCTACGTTATGTTACACCGTACACAAATATATACATATATGCGTTTATATATTACTAACTGTGATCGTTTCTTCAATAGTTCATGTGCTTGTGGATAATTTTTCATAATTTCTTCAAAATCTTGTTTTGATAAACTGAACAGTGTTGAAAAACCTTTCGATCTAACATCAGCTGTTCTTCTGTTCTTCCCAGATAAAGCTAATAAGCTAAGAAAAATAGAACAACAAACAAGCGCACGAAAAATGTGTTACAGTAAGAATGATGCAAGAGGATTGGCTAAAAGATAAAATGATAGGACAAAATCTCGGTGTTTTCGGTATACTGCACTCAAAAGGAAGTAAAATTTATGCATTATTAGTAGTAGTAGTTTTCTTTAGTAGAGAAGATAATTACTCATGCTTTATTGCAGACTGGCATTGTAGGGCTACATGATCACTCTGTGTGAAGCAATGGAGGATGATACAGTATAAATATCTACAAAGAATTATCTGTTTCCCCTTCTTGTGATGTTAATGACTGGTGAGTCCGTCTTTGTAACCCTTAACATAGAGCACGTATGCATTATAACATTCATTTCCTAAACTACCAACATCTACATATATATTTACATTTTCATATGTCATTGGAGAGGAACTTATGCCATTTTGTATTTATTGCAAGTGGTGAATGGGACGAGTCAGCAGAGAAATTTACATAGGATAAGATAAAAGACTTAAAAACTACCCATCAAAACCACATAACCAAGTAACTGCCTGCATGTCACACGTTAAAGAAGTATAACTAAAAATGTGACGAAAGTAAAGAGTCAATAAACACGCAAAACAGGACTGTTTACTTAACTTAGTATTATTTTGATATTGCATACCAATGAGTTAGAAAAACATTAAACGATGAAAAATTATAGGTTAGTAGTAAATCTCTTCTGAACTGAAGGTTCGAAGACATCGGTACGCAGAAAACAAAGGTCATTGGCTTCAGAGTAGTTATCGTGATATATGGATACAAACCAGAAGACCATTGAAAATTAAAGAGTACTGAACAGTTGTTTTGTCACGGCAGGGAACTCATCAGCTGTACCTATCTACAAGTCTACATAGAATCAAGTCAAGAATTGTCAAGTTTCACGGCGAATCTACTACCATTTTAACTACTGGGTTAGAATTCAGTGGTCTGGATTTTACGTTCAATTTACCATACAGCTGGATCATCATCAGATATCATCAGCAGGGATCCGCCATTACACCTGAGTTTATTTATGCGACAGATTATGGCTTTAAATTAGAACTTCAGGATACCCACTTAGAATGTGACTACTAATTTAAAGTGTAAATTAATCAGGAGATTGTAGACGTTGATTGAAGCAGTCATCATTCTGTACATTTTACGTTTATCAGTGTATCAGTTTATTGGTACAGTTGCGCGTCCCTGGCTTAGCTACTTTTCTTTCAACAAGTGATCATGAGCTGAAACTGCAGTTCATCCTGACATGTGAGCTTCACGTGTTGTCTAGTATACAAGCACGCATATGACTGTACAGCTGTTCAGTGCCGGCTTATTCCATCACTCCTTGTGTGTATTTCCTACAAGTACACAGTAAGAACGTAACCACTTTATCAAATAAATTAGCTTCAGCCTACGAACAATTTTTACTCTCACTCACTCACTCTGCAACTCACTCACTCACTCACTCACTCTGCAACTCACTCACTCACTCACTCACTCACTCACTCACTCACTCACTCACTCACTCACTCACTCACTCACTCACTCACTCACTCACTCACTCACTCACTCACTCACTCACTCACTCACTCACTCACTCACTCACTCACTCACTCACTCTGCAACTCACTCACTCACTCACTCACTCACTCACTCTGCAACTCACTCACTCACTCACTCACTCTGCAACTCACTCACTCACTCACTCACTCACTCACTCACTCACTCACTCACTCACTCACTCACTCACTCACTCACTCACTCACTCACTCACTCACTCACTCACTCACTCTGCAACTCACTCACTCACTCACTCACTCACTCACTCACTCACTCACTCTGCAACTCACTCACTCACTCACTCACTCTGCAACTCACTCACTCACTCACTCACTCACTCTGCAACTCACTCACTCACTCACTCACTCACTCAGAGTTCAAGAATTAAGTTTTAGTCTGTTTATAATGAAGTTCCACTTTAATGAGATTTATGCATAGAGTAAGTCAAACAAACAAATGCATGAACAACAGTGCATGACTTACCTTATTTCACCGAAACACTACCTTCTTTAAGTGTAACAAATACGATTGAATTATTTGGCCCACCAACAACTTCGACCATACCACTTTTAACAATATACATTTCTTTGCCTACTTCACCCTAGAACAAGTGTTTTATAAACGAATGACTTTTTAAAAAAATAAATTATGCGAATTTCGACTTGATAAAGTGTTATGTGAGATATGCGATCGATGCCTACCTTTGAAAATGACCTATTAAATTTTTAGAAAGATACCTGTCTTCATTGCACTGTTCACATCCAATAGAGTCAAACAGTATTAAAGTCCCGCCTAGAATTTCAAGCAAGCTAGTTGGTTAGATCAACAGCTGGTGTCAACAGCGGTGATTCGAGCATGTGACCAACTTCTACCTCAACGTCAATCTTTGCTTACTATAGGATTGAGTTAGAGGAGCGTACAGGTTAACGCGTGGGATCACTTCATGAAGTCTGTGATACTTGAGCAAAGTCGGGTAGGGGAACTGTAGGCTATACGGATAGGGTCCTTGGGAAACAAGATGAAACATTTGTTTGGTAAATGTTGAGAAGAGTTGCGACCATTTCATCTGAGATTATTCCTTTATTACCTGTTATCTCCCGAAATATCTATTCTTGGGACTGCCAGGTCTTGAGAAATGCACGCTGTCATTAGGTACTCTAGATTCGAGTCCAATGAACCCTGTCGTCTAACTTTCACTATTTTGATAGAACAGCATGGGAAATGACTCACTCAGTTGCCTGCCAAGGGGTTGTAGTACAGCTTTCTAGTATTACGACGGTTTCAGCAGTCCTCTCTCATCACTTTAGCCCCTTAAAGGATTTGGAAAGGAAACCTTTTAAAATGATTTAAAACACGACAAACGGCAAAAATTTCAAATTTACTTCCTCCATAAAGTGTTCGCTGTAGCTGCCTTATAAATAAGTCTACATAATTCAACGTAAAGGTAAAGGTTGAACACTGTGGTAAAATGTCATTCCATATAACGCGCAGTGATACGGCATTATTTACTGGATGGTCTTTTAAATATAATTTGTTTCAATTAATCACATTCAAGCAATCACGCAACCTTCAAATGTCATTTCCTCTACTGCGATTCGCTTGGTGATGGCTAGCAGTGGGATTTGGTATGAGGGTTTTATTCTATTTTGGACTCGTCAGCTGGATGTACTTGCATCCTATTGATTGATGGTGTTCCTGCTGAAACTCGATTCAGGTGCCTGTTGCTTCAAACGCCAGCTTTAGCAAATGCCAGTTGATACCCTTCGCACAAGAGACGGCTGTTGTGATCCAGCAGCCCAGTGACTAGCACTCTGGGGTCTCAGGAGACTGGTACTGGGTTCGAGCTTCAACAAGAACACTACTTATCACTGGGGTGCAGGTACATCTAGCTGGTGAGTCCTTAATAGGAAGGAAATACACGTCCTGGATTTA
This sequence comes from Heterobilharzia americana, assembly GCA_944470555.2. Classification (NCBI taxonomy): domain Eukaryota; kingdom Metazoa; phylum Platyhelminthes; class Trematoda; order Strigeidida; family Schistosomatidae; genus Heterobilharzia; species Heterobilharzia americana. Next base: position 108,300,337 of record OX104134.1, on the reverse strand, counting down.
ACTGCTAGGCAACATCAAGCAAACTACAAAACAATGAATCTTCGGGAAATATCAAACCATACACACAGGAGCCTGGATGCCAACACAGTTCTTTTCACTGTCTATCACTTCCTAATTTTATTTATTGTAGTGGTAGTAGAGTTTTCCAAATGTCTGACACACGTGATGAACCACTTCTGTTATATGTGTCAAGTGTTGATTAAATCAGTCTTTCCCTCCACGAGTGTTTGTCATATTTTGCAACTGTCACCCTATTTTCTTCACAATATAGTGTGATCGTGGGTCAGTGCATGAAAAGCGAGAGTTAAGATTCCCTCTGGTACAATGTAACTGACCCCAAAGTCATCATGTGGTGTTTGATAGATTAGGTTATTCTGCTGAAATGCATGTACTGCGTCTAAGCCTAAAAGGTGTTTCTCTGAGTATCATCTATAAGAATACTACGTAGAATATCTGATGTGCCTTCTTTATATGTGTGTTGCAACTACCACTAATACTATCACTTCTTCTCTCACAAGTCCTGACAGACTTTTTTTACAAATTCCATAGGGTATTCATGCATGGTAATGCCTCTTTAATGTGTTTTAGTTGCTGATTAAGATTTCCTGATGTGGTAATCAGAATATTCGCTTGATGGCCTGAATATTTCACGGAGTCTACCTTGACAGATATAGGGTGAGGGATGTAAAATGCAGTAGTTACCCACTCGAGTGTGATGGTCTCTTGTAAGCCTTGGAATCTTAACTACCATTTTTACTTCATGAGTTTCTGTATGCGAAGATAAGTAGTCCTGCTTTGGGATTTTACATTTTTCAGGTGTATCTGATTTAAAATGGAGGGGAAGTTCTAGGCATTTCGGTATAAAGGTACTGTTACAATGTTCTTTTTAATCAGGACGTCCCATAAAAGACAAATTTTGCATAGAATTTCACATACCTTTCGACAAATATAATCCATAGGAAGAAATACCACGGGTTTCAGTTTTAATATCATATCGTAGATGAGAGCTCGTTCACAGTTCTGTAATTAAATTTCAAAGAACATATCGAGCGACATCCAAATAAAGCAATGAGATAAGCAAACTTATTTCAGAATACTAAAAATATGTAGGAAAATAATTAAGTTAGATGGTCTGAGACAGCCTACTTTAATAGAAGTGATGTTAAATTTGGGGTGTCAGTTTAATGTTATCTGGTCCTAAGCGCTTACCGAATTCTGTCGATCATTTTGTGATAGTAGGAGACTCAGCATCGTGGTGCACTTCGACTAATGTTATACGGTTCTAAACAGTTGGCAAGAAGACCTGCTCCACCCAAGTTTCGTACTCGCTAGCACTCGTCTGCCTGGAGTATCTGGAATCTCGATAGGACTGATGTCCCCTATAAAATTTAAAATAATATCACCCAGTGCTTCATTTAAGGACATTAACACTGAGCCATAAGGGAAAATATCAACTTCCTGTAGGCCTGGTTCCGATACATTAACTGATCACTGGAGAACAACCAATATCATGTTGTCTAGTCCTAAGTTCGAATCTTTCAGAGAGAATTATTTCCTTTGAACTTGCAGGAAATACATTTGGTTCACGGTAATAATTTTTTAAAACTCTTATTTTCTGTTTCTTCCCGCTTACTCCTGTATCACTTGTTGTCCAATCAAAATGGACGAGGAAATATCTCACGTGAGTGGTTGCACGAAGTCGAAAAGTACCATAAAACAGGGCAAACTGAAGAAGGGTTGTTTATTTTCATGAGCGATGATACCGTCCGAAGTGCTGTAACCGTAACCGAATCAATCTTTGTGGGACATTTTTGTCTCGCTATGTTTCCGTCTTTAGAGTCTTTGATGGAATATGCGAAGCCAACGTACACGCGCTACGTTGTAGGAGATTAACATTTGAACGGTGACCGAAGAGCCTCCATCAAGTTTGTTTGCTTTAAGGATAGTGAACGCCGGTCAGTAGATGGTGTAGTGACAAGAAGGTCAGTTCTGTTTATTTTCATTATATATTTCGTAGAATATCCTTGAAATGTTCATGTCGGTTGTTCGTGCTCGCTAAGTTCTTAGAATGTTTCTGAACGGTCACAATCATTCCTGCAATTCTTTGCTTTATGACGAGAATTCTTGGGCGAGGAATTCGAAGGGTGTTGAAGTGAAGAGCATAATACCATTGCTTATATCCGTCACGGCTGCATTTAGTGTTGTTGATTTCGTCTATGCACACTAAAGTAAACGACTAAATAACCAAGATGTGTTCAATATGTGTTAACACCTCCTCGTTCAGTATAAATTGAAAAGCAACTGAATTTATCCTTGAAACCACTTTGTAGTTATGAAAAGTTGCAGGAGCATATAATCAGTCAAGCTGGATCGGCTTCCTTCTCTGTCACAGAGGATGGAGATCTGAAATACTTCTTTTCGCCACAGTCAACCAGCTGGAATTAGCTGAAAACTGTCTTGATCTGCTGGATCTCGATGGCATTTATAAGGCTAATTATGAGAACTTTTTTCTTTACGAGTTCGTAGCCATTGACGTCAACTTCATGGCTATTCCCATAGGTTTTGCTATCATAAGCAGTTAGACATCAGACCTGATTGGTGCATTTCTGGGTTTTCTAAAGAATATCATTGGAAGCCGTAAAGTGGGTACTTTCATCACAGATGACTGTCATGCAATTTCGTCTGCATTATCCCAACTAAAACCTGCTATGCAGGCGTATAATTAAGTACTGTATACAAAGAAATATCCCCCCAGACGCAGTTAACGTTTCTCTATGTTGGCTCATGCGGGAAAATGAGCAGCACAATGTGCCAGTGCAAAAACACACTCTGCAGTCAACCGCATGCCTTCTGTCATCAGGAAACCAACTTTGGATGGTGGTTTTACCATTCTTCACTGATGAACAGCAGTTCCGCACAGTCCTCTGGTTTGTACGGAAAATTGTTAAATGGCAAGACACGCATTCCGGTAGACCCAAGTCCAGAACATCTCGCAGGACATAGTTTATCCGGTGGTTCCCGAGAAGAAATGAAAGTGATGGCTGCAGCTGTGAGTACGATCACGATGGCAGACGGTGGAAGACCATAACTCCATTTGAAACGATTTCTCAGTCTATGGAGTCTATGGAGTTGGTCACTCGGAACTCTGAGGAGATGGGCCATATAGATGTAAACGATGCTTTCAAAGTGATGCACCAACCTCCATTCCACATGTCAGTACATGGAGAGCATGCTGTTGTCTCAACATCCACTTTCTACCAGTTAAATGCTTCGGAAACAGATATTTACACTTTCAAACAACAATACATCTATGGTGTAACCTGTGTGCGAATTTGCTGTTGATCTGCTCCATTTTGGAAGTTTCATTTCGTCGACTAGGAAAGTTCGTGATGGGATCTATGCATTAATCAGACACAAAGAATGTAAGAAATGAACTCAGGATACTTTCTGAAACTATTAACAATATTAACGTCACCAAAAATCCGTATATTTTCCTTTTGCACAAAATATTAAATACTTACACAGTATTTACAAGCCAAGTTACTGCAGTTATTTGATAACAACAAAAATTCCTATACACTACCATTTCTTAGAATAATAAGAAAGTAACTAAAAGCTGTCTCTTAATCACAGGTGACATAAAATAGTTTCTACGCTTTCATACTTTACCGTGAACAGCAAATTCACTCTCAATAAAAAGTTTCGAAGGACAGAGTACTTGGTAACAGTTTCGTGGCAATCAAGGAGACACATTGTAAAATTTGCCCATATCAACGTGATTACTCAGTTAACACCGGTTGGTCAGAACTACGAAGGCAAAGTAATCAGTTTCTCACCAACATTATCCTTAAAGTTACAGCTAGTAGTGTATTCTTACATGGATTTAAATGTATCAATGAGAAGATTGTGTACTGTGGAATGGAATAATATGAGTACATTTTCAATGAAAGGTTTACAAACAGTGGTATACTTTTATTTCTGTAAATTACTAGTAAAATATTCCAACTGTTGGTTCAGTTACGAGCAGTAATTTTGTTCGAATTATTACCAAAATAAGAGCTTATCATCATGTGCAAACTTCCCACAAATACATTAGGATTTGGATTTTTCTGGAAACCTCATTTATCGTTATAAATTACACTCAAAACATACTGATCTCGGCGACTACCAGGACGCGCGTTTCGTCCTACTCGGGACTCTTTAGCTGAATGTACCCGCACCCCAGTGAGTGATATTGTTCCCACTGTAGACAGAACTGAGTACTCATCGCTTCAAACGCCAGAGCGTTATCCACTAAGCCGAGTCCCAAATAGGACGAAGTTTTCTACAAATTTTAAATTCGTTTTGGATTCAATCTTTACCTGATGGCGATTACTTTCTTAAAACAGATGTCATGTGACAAGTGATGATGATGATTTTCTAGGCCAATCTAAATACAGATAGCTTATCTGGGCTCAACTAATCAGATTCCAAAAGTAAGTATCCTAGTCCAATAGGAAAGTATCTTGGCCACATAGACACATTAGCTTTTAAAGAGAGGAACCAGCCAATCACTTTTCATTTCCATTTTTTTTTCCACCCGAATAAATTGGGGGGAAGTGTTCCGGGTAATGAACGTCAACCAACTTGCAGGTACGCCTTGCAAATAAATGCCAATAAACACGGAACTTAGTCGGAGCAGAGTTTACTGCAGATTGTCTTCAGTCACCTGACACCAAAATTTATAATAAAGGTATGGACTTATTCGAGGTTTCATATTCCTTAATAGATATTTCACAAAGAAATAACTGATGAAGAAGTCATCTGGCATGGTCATAAATTTCATGAACAAAGGCTAGCGTTATAGCTCATCGAACAATTGCCCTCTTCATTCTCAGCTAACAGACTGTTATACTTCTTAATATAAAATTTGTCAATCTGCTATCTGGACTAGTGACTTTCAGATTGTCAATGTAACAACTTTCTGACTCTTATCTATAAATTAATTACCAAGTTTTCTTGCCCGATTTTATATGAATGAAGTAAAACACTCAGTGTTAATGGATACTGAGAACTGATTAGCTGTCGTTGCGGTGATAACTGTGTGACATCTACTTCAGTCGTATGAAATGTACGGCAACCAAAGTTTTCTTTCAAACTCAATTAACACAACCATTCATTCCTATATGGAAAAGTTCGTCTGTAAGTGAATTTTTTTCATTGATGACATTAGATTTAAGTGCATTTGAAGAGTTTCAACCGACTATCATCATTAAACACTGATGTAGATGCCTAACATATGTTGAATAGCTGAAGATATCAAGCGACAATCAGGAAGTTCTAGAATACTTTTACCCTTTGGGGGTTTCTGGGGATTGATTGATTTCAAGGTGGCATTCTTCATGAGCTGACATCATTTGGAGAACCATTGTAAAGCAGACGGTACTGGACAGCTGTTTCGTCCTGGTAAGTACCTCCTGAAGGGTCAGATTCAGGACCGTCAGTTCTTGAGGTGAGTATGCTGATCATTTAGCTATAATAAATAGAAACAATTGCTTACTGCTTTCAGGTTTTCAGTAGTTCTCCAACTGGTGTCACTCTGTGACGAATACTACCTTGAGATAAGGTTACACCGTTAGTCTTTCTCTCTGAAATTCGGTTCGCTGATGGATGGCACATTCATTTCAACAAGTGATTTAAGGATCCTAAATGAAATATGGTCAGTAACCTAATGCTTCAAAAATAAACTAAGCTAAACCTATAACTGAGGAAATAGTTTTGTAAAGCCGAAAGATATTAGGTGTAAAACAGAATATAAAAATATGTGTGTTTGTGTGTATTGGAAACTACTGATTAGTTTCTCGTGATTGGCTAAGAAAAAGGTTAAAGTGTCAAACTTTGAAATTCTTGAACTTCTACCTTAGCAATTGATAAAATGAATTTGGATTATTTTTCAGCCACCTTTAAAATTCAAATTTCATGCTTGGAATTTTACTCATCGATTAATTATCTGTCAAAATTAAGCTAATAATCATTTGTACACACAGAATGAAGTAATTTAATAGCTACTAATCATACGGTACAGTTAATTTTTCTTGTAACTCCTCTCCTGAAGTACAGTGAAAATGTAGAATGGAACATAGTGAAATACAAGAAATGAATAAAAGAGATGCACAACAGTCCATGACTTTCGACATATTCGTTGGATTTACACACCAGCATATGGTTTGAGATTCCGAGTCAAATTAAAAATATTACACAGTATATCACTTTGAAGTTGAGAAATTAAGTAACTGGTATCAAATAACTGTTGTCAATCAGGAGATAAAAAGAATGAAGTGAGATATGCAGAGATCCTGACAACCAGTTTCGAAAGTTTGACTCAAACAGACTGAACTGCAGTATAGTGCCAGTCAGATTAGTGGACGTATTGTTAAGCTGATCGATAGATTTCGATCGAAAATGTAAATCAGAGAGGTGGACTGCTTAGCATTCGGGGAGTTATTCATGTAATTATCGATTTTCCCCCAATTTACTTTACAAGTATGAATACTAGCAAAGTAAGATGAATTTAAGATATTCTTGTTACATTTTAAGTTAGGCTAGGCTAATTTGAAGGCCCAGTGACGAAGTATACACAGTAATATTTGAACTTATTGGCCCTTGTAAAGAAAGCCTGGTTAATGTAAAACTTTTAAAGTCTATTTCAAGGTGGTAATTTGCTCACCAAGAGATTTGACGGTCCTGAGATCACTTCTCAAGATGTAGTGGGTGTGTACACCTCAGAAGCTCGAAATACGAGGAAACAGCGGTCCAGGGCTTATATGGTTTCGATGGTTTTACTAATAGTGTCGGTTTGTGATGTATGTTGACTTGTAAACTGGGTAATTTAAATATCCCCAGTAGGATGACCAGGTGTCAGTTTTCGACTATACATCGAGAGTTTTATCTAACTGACAAACATTGAGATCTGTCAAGTCTGTCAAGTTAGAGATATCCCACATAGTTTTATGAAAAGTGACTGGGAAAATAAGGTATTACTGTTCCATTTTAATTCTTTTAGTATATGTATCACACAGTGAAGCAGTATTATTGATTGCATGTCATTTTTTGGCACAAAGAATCCCTCAATGCAGTAATATGGAAGTGACTTCCTGACAGTTTTTCATGGCTCTATTACTGTAAATTGAGTATTCAAAACCTCTACAATGTTACCATACTTGTAAAACATCTGAGAAGCCTTTTGAAAAATTGTTAATAAGCCTGACATTAGAGTGGCCTTTAAACCTACAAATTAAATTAGAAACAAGCTTTGTAGTTTGCGAGATCCTATTGATCCAATTCGGCAAAATGACCTACTTTGTCAAATCTCTTACCGTGATAGAGAAGTCAAATGGGCTTTCAAGCATAAAAAAGTGAGTGACTTTAAAGGGGATACTATTATTATTTTATTATTAGTCCCTTGGATTCCTAATGGAACATAGGGCTTCACTAGCACGTCTCCATTCCACTCTCTTCTCTGAAATCTTTTGAACCTGGTTCCACGACAGCCCACAACCTCTCATTTTCTCCTCGCACGACCTCCTCCATGTCACCCTCTCCTCGGACGCCCGACTCGTCGCTTCCCATGGGGATTCCACTCGAGGGCCTGACCCGTGATGTCTCCAGTCGGCATTCTCAGTGTATGCTCAATCCATCTCCACTTCCCTCCAGTGCATATTTGTTGGGTGATAGGTTCTTGGTTGGTTCGTTCCCAGAGCTCCTTGTTGCTCATTCTTTCTGGCCTTCTCATCTGATCTTCAGTAGCGAGCGTAGGCAGTTGTTGATGAATGTCTGTAGTTTATTGGAAATGCCTTTCGTAACGCGCCAAGTCTCTGAACCATACAGAAGCACTGACTTGATTTTGGTGTTGAAAATCCGGATGTTGTTCCACATGCTGAGATGAGTGCAGAAGATCTCCACACTGGTTTCAGGCTAATAAACGCCTGTCTTGCTTTTCTAAAGGGGATACTACAACTGGCAAACCAACCAATCGAATGTTAGCATTCCGACTGGGAAGATTGTTTTTCATAAAATAGAGGAAAGTAATTGATCATCTCAGCCGTTACTAGGGTGGCCTTTAAAGTTACTCCAAAAATTAGCTAGATTACGATTAGCTTATCCGAATAAGGTATCTAGAGGAAAGTTCGGCTATCACTATTTATGCGATTGCATGCCAAGCTGTAAATAAGACAGTTTCACTGTGTAATGGGTATGTGAGAAAAGAACTATAATTATTGGATTGCACTGCACATAACGCCTTATCCTACTCTTATATTGATCGTGTGTAGGGCTTCTTAACCCCCTTCTTTCATGTGGTAGTATTAGGACAATTTTAATTTCTTTTGGCCTAGAATTACTGTTATTACTGTTGTATATGTCGTTGGTTGCATAAATTATTAGTATTTTTCCTACTACTCCTTACATGTCTGCAGATGAATCCACGAGGATAGTCAGTGAGCAATGGCACAAATCTCTACCATCTCAGTGGTACTTCTTTTAAGCGTAATATTTCTGAAGAGATGGGAATAGATTGAGTGAAACTCACGTCCATAGTCTCAAAAATATGATCTTTGAAACTGTCAGATTTACACTACTCACTACAAAGATTACTACTGGTATTAGTAGTCGGTCAAGATGGTAGTGTGTGGTGTGATCTCTAACACGAAAGTGTCATGAAATAGAGAAAATCACCACTACTACTACTACTACTCATGTCATTCATTAGTACGCATCCCACATTGTTTTCGTTCGTTTATTAAAAATAAAATGACACCACTTACCTGAAATAGAGAAACCTTACTCAACGTATGAAAGTGTACGCTGATGGCCAGGTCACTTTTGAGCTTGATTGGCAATGACTCGAATAGTGAGTTTTCATCTATGCGAAAAGAAAAGTATACACTAAAGATTAAGTTACTGAAACGATTTCCCAGTCTCCCATAATAAGGACAACTCAGGTAGTTTCATCAATAAAGATACGGACTTCTACTTTGATGGGACTGTGAACCTGCACCAACTTGAGATGACCTTGACATGCATGTGTTGCACATGCCCAGATAGTGCCTGCTTCTATGTGTAATATGAAGTGAAGTGGTATAAGATTGGAGAGAAGCTAAGGCTGGTCAAATCAAGAGGTTCCACCGCCTCATCAAGTCTGAAGGTTGATTTTGAGCCATGTAAACTCTATGGGTGGGGTTCTCCAATCAAAACTAGTCGATGGTTAAAGAATTTTAGTGATGTGACTCGAAATCGGTCACAGTGATGCATATTTATCCACTCTTTCTCTTTCTCTAAGTCTCGAACATTTGCATTGACTTTTATCCATTTATCCTCTCATCTTTTATACACCTTTGTCGACTTTACTGTCATGTTTTTTGCATTCACTTCTTTCTTGCGTACTGCTATGAAGTTTGGTAACTTAAAGTGGTCCATTTATTTATCAGGCTGGTAGGGTTAAAGCTGACGGATCATGGGCTGCTGGCTTGGTGTACTGACGACTTAGTTCCAAGGCTTAGCTGTTGACCGGGGTTCAATTGACCTTTTTGGTTTTCTAGACCTTCCCCTGTTTTGCAGGTCAACCAAATGTTACTGACCGTAAGAACAGCCTCTAGTTAGGCGTATATGCATGAAAACAGTGTACAAAACAGGCCATACTCTCCTAATGACGGACAATGACCTAATATCCCTGATATCTACTATTACTTGCTTTACAGTGACGGAATCTAGTGCATGGGCTTGGTTATTACATTAAGGTTGGCTGCATCTCACACTCATCGCTACCTAGAGGCTGTTGGTTTCAAATCCTGATTTCCCTTCTGCTTTACCTATCATCCACCTACATAAACAGAACTGGGTTAACTCTTTTAGAATAGTTTCGTGCCACAAACTTCAACCATTCAGCATAGAAAACAGTATTTAGTCATGTAAAAGTCAGCAAACAGTGTTTCAGGTAGTTCCTCTTGCACAGTCGAAACGAGCATATCTGGTGCTCATTAGTGACTTCTACTGAGTCTGGTTTTCTGAAGTTCTTTTGGGAAGCTGTGAGGTGTCAGGTTAGTCAAGTTAGGTGTGAGGACAAATACTCACTGGTGATATCAAATAACGGTCATGCAATAGGGCGAATAGATAGAAGTAGGAAAATATGGGTATTTGGATTTCAAACCAGTTGCTTAATGATAAGGTAATCACCACAGGATCTGAAAGTGGTGGGCTCCATCTGCCACTGGATCATGAGTGTACACTGATCAGTAAATCCATACCACGATGAATAAGGTGCTCACTGTTCATAGGCTTTTGGTAGTCTTCCAGGTGATGTTTTTCTCGTCAATAGAAGCTGACACACTTTAACTGAAGATCAATTAAAGATCTTAGTGGATAGTCATGCTATATCGCGAAGTGAGAGAAATAGGAGAATGTAGAATGTTGGATCCATACCCAGTGACTCGTTAAAAAGGTGCTCGTCACGAGACCTGAATGTTCTGCATGTGATACCTGCCCAGGCCATGGATGGGGACTGGTGAGGAGCCCCATGCTAAGACGAAACAACTTCTCAGTGTTGCTAGATTTTCAATGAATTTCCAAGTGATATCAGTCCATGATGAATGCAACCCTAAGAATAAAATCCCCGTAAACCCCAGACTACATTATTACTAGTCAGCTAGGCGGAATATAAATTATTTGAACCAGGCTATGTGTACAAAATGTACAGCCGTGATTTGCTTCTTTAAACCTGTGAAACAGTGTTTCGTTCATTTTGGCATTTCTGGTAATTAATGCTGGCTGGTAGAAGAAAAATAAAACTCTTCTATCTCGACCATTATTACTCATCATTCAGTGGGCAAATGTTTCCTGACCGACGGGTGTTACCTTGACGTGGTGGTCTTGCTTACATATCACAATGACTCATCTAACTACACTGACGAAAGTATTGTTCCCTCAAGATGCTACCATGTCAAAAAGGCAAGTTGGATAGTAGTAAAACAAAAAGCAGTTAGTTTTACTGTATATTGCTACACTATTATGGGGTTCCAAAAGAGAATTCTTACTTCTGACTGGACGGGCTGTAACAGCAATAGGATGTTAGTTGCGGATGACCAGAAGTTAATACTAATGCTGCTTTCTCTATGGGAAGGGGATAGTAAGGAAAGGTTAGCTCAAAAAACAGTACACTGATCCCTGCACTGTGGTTTTCCGGTACCAGCGGTAAGGCTATTCCAACTGGATAAAAATAAAGCGAAGCTAAACCTGAAACTTCCTAAAAGGCCGTGTGCCACTGACCTCAAGCAGATGTCTCTTGGGCCCTATAGTCAAGCGCTGCTGTTACAGATTCATTTTAATTTTCACTTAAATTGGGAAGAAATAGAGTTCCTTCGGTGTGTGCAAACCGCAAGTGTCAATCACCCTGCCAACTCTAGCAGTACTCAAGTTGCTTCAAATCAATAAAAACCTTCAATAGCTTTACCATCTAATCTTTCTTTTCGTCTCATCCTCATTTTGTTTTAGCTCTGTACCTCTTAATAACCATGTGGCTTCATGGAAGCTGCACTGCATATACATATTGAGGCTTTAAGTATCCGCACACTGTAAAACTGCCCAACAAGCGTCGCTGGCCAAAACTCTAGAATCTTGGGTCACGAATGTGTGCTTTCTTGTGAGACACACATACAGAACCCATTCACTTAAGGTCAACAGGTCAATATGGTGGATTCCAGAATTTACTCCTCGAGTTTCTGAATGTTCAGTGGCTAGTTCTGGTGGTCTTGTAGGTATAGGTGTAGGACTATGCCATGGCAGAAAGTGCATTCTTTTACTGGATCCAAATTGACAGTCGCCTATGCGCTATTTGACTTAGCAACAGAATAAGGACAAACAATAATAGTGAAGCTCACTGTTGTTTTTCTGTAATCTCTGCTTACGCACCCACTGACTATATTTTGGATGAAGCAAAAGAATGAATCCCACAGAAAACTATCTAACCACCTACTGAAAGCCAAGTTCACAAAAGTGGTCATTGTTGCTAACGATTTCAATTCATAAGTGGGTATACTAAGTTAGGCGAAAGGTATATAGGTGGCCATTTCAGAATTCCAGCCAGACGATTAGATAACGCCGAATGCCTACTAAAACTGCACTCAGACGACCATCTCTTTCTGACCAGCTGGAAATTCAGAAATAAAGCGAAACATTATCTGACGTGGCATCCACCAACCTCAACTCAGCGGTGGGCACAGACAGGCGATATTGCTATCGTTTACCTCTAGAGAGGGTGGGTGGAGGATTGTCGCTCCTTCTGGAGCACATGTTTGGATAGTGACCCTGCTTTGGTTCAAGCACGTGTATATATGCGCCCAGATGAACCTGGGGAAACTACAGCAACATGACCATCGAGAGTGCAGGGTGACGGTAAGAATCCTAAGAATAGTTTCAGTAGGTTGGTATCCGGAAGCTGCTGGTTTGACTCCTGCTAGGACCCAGATTTTCACTAAGGCTTCAATCATCCCACCATATAAAATCTAAAGTGAATAATTTAATGTGACTCAGCCTCGTACAGCCTGATTTATTGTGTGATAAGCCTTTCTTGTGTAAAGGCTTAAGATACTATGTGGTTGCCCTTGGCGAAGTGGGTGCACTGAGGTTTGAACTCAATACCCAGTACTTGAAAGTCAGGCTCTTAAGCTAACAAATAGATGAGAACCATTGACATCAAGTATTCAAAAGTCGACTTCGCCGGTGTTACTCACCAAATGTTTTCTGTTGATCCCAGTTATACATAAACCAACTGCGAACTTTATTGACAACGTGTTCTGGAGCGTGTAAATGCTGCATAGATGACAATGTGGCGTCCATTATTTTGCGATAATTCACTTTGTTTGCGCTGGCTGAATCTAAGATATCAATGACCTAGAGAAGGAAAAATGAAGAAACGGAAAATAACTCATTTCAATGCACGGTTCTTTCAGTTCCAACCAACTGAATTAATTTATGAAGTTATCAGAATGATTAAACATTATTTAGAAAATTATGATTAACTGAGGGAGTTATCGACAGATCTTCCCTTTTATGGTTTGTGAATTCTCAGTAGTCCAAGTGAAAGGTAGATAATGGAAGGAACCGAGTCAAAAAGAACTTCAAGTTTCACAATAAAGCGTATTAAAAAAGTAGCTGACTGAAGGTTTACTAGCCTATGAGATGATCGAAAAGATTTGTAGCTCGGCATTAGGATGATGGTGGTTTGGTGTTCTCTGAGCTTTGATATTTTGTCATGAATATCTTATCACCAGGTTTGGTGACATCTTCAGCAACAACTTCATAGAGAAGTGAGACATATACGAATGTTAAGATAGTGTCCTAAATGACCTTGGTGTTGTCTACTTGTAAGTTGTAGAAGAGATTTTTATCACACCTTGACCTCGTTATTCTTAAATTTCCTCCAGTCACTCTGGTATAGAATTCTTACTAGAGCGAAACTCTACTATTTGCTGCTGTTATAATTTGCTTCATCACTGATTTTTTTGATCAGTTCGCCCTTGGTTGATGGATAACTATTTTCTTCCTAAGTGTATTGCAGACTGGGTCTACATCAACTTGTGTATCGATTGACTTTTGGTTGGAAGGCCATGCTTCTTGAAGTTCACTTGCAGCTTTCGAACCTGCTGCTTGGAGTATTTCAACATTCTATTAGTTGAATTTGTGATCGCGGTTGTCTGCGTGAAGTGAAACCAACGAAGCTGCATCATGTCACCTTTCTGTCACTTGGTGTTCATGAATTCATTGAACAAACCAGCCGCTAGCATGGCCATCATAGTGTTGTGAAAAATCTTTGCAATTGGTTGTATAGCTTATATTTGTCCTATCTTGTTTTGGCAATGGATCCTTTGGCTAGTACAACGTGCTGCTTTGTGTTTTTGTTGGTTTGTGTACTACTCCAATCCCGAACAGACGACTCAATCAGTTGATTACTAGTTCATATTTTCTGTGTTCTGTTGATTCCAATATGATAACACAGACATCATCTAATGTGATCTGTTGATATATTTTCTTACCATCAACTTGGTTGGTGGTACAGACCGTAGTTTCCAGTTATTATTTTGAACAATCCATCTTGAAGTCAATCAGTCCGGAAAACTCAGTAGGGTACAAGAAGAAGCAATTTAATACACTGATCAACAAGTGGATGCCAACCAGACATGTGGTGGTCCATTTACGTCAGAAAGGTTGGGTACTGCAATCAACAGGTGATGTTTGATTTCGTCGTAACAATCATCTTTACAGATAGATACGTGTAGAAGTTGGTTCTTCGGTTGGACCGATGCCTGCCAACCTGCTCATGTCAAAGTTGGGAACTGCTATTCTGAAACCATAGGTAGACTACAGGGATACTTGTCATTGGATATTTGGACGACACCTCTGCTCTATTTGATATAATTAATTACTATTGATGAATATAAGCATATGAAGTCCATGGAAAAATTCTCCCATGAGTTGGGAAATTCAAGTGAAATGTTTTTCTTAGACGTCCTTTAAACCAGGTCATTTGCGTGACATATAATCAGAAGTGTTTAACACAAACCATATTGGAGTGGATATTATTCAACATTATGATAATCATCAACATAAGGCCAAGAGTTACTGCATTGCAATCCAAGTTGCGTCACCTCATATCAGTATGTCGAATGAGAAAGGCACTAAGATGAAAGATAAAGAAATGGAGAAGAATCAGTTATAAGTAGTAGAAAGTAGTAAAAGATCGAAAGAAGGAATAAGAAAATACTGGATTCAGTATTATGATGAAGACAAGTAGAGTGTATGGATACGTCTTTGCTACGCAAGCCAGAGTCTCCAACCACTGGTTTATGTTTTCACGCCGACCCTAAACGGTAAGTCTACATTACGCACGTAGCTCATATCAACAGTCACGGACTTCATGCAGCAGTCTGATCACTCGTTACCTTTCTCCAGCCTAAACTTGCTTCAAATAACATTGTGTGATGAGACAGACGGTGACTAGGGATTCATGACACATGTCCTAGCCACCTCAGTCAATGAAGGTCTATAAATGCATCAACTGATTTTCCTCTCCTCCAGAATTAATGCTTTTCTGAATCGACTTGTCTGGGATGCACTAGAGCATGTAAAATAGCAACTTCGGTATACCCATTGAAAGAGAAGTCAAAAAAGATTGTGAGTTGTATGGAGTCCCATTTAATTGACACTAGTCACAATGTAAAGATGAAGTCTGCTTTTCCGGTCATCCACAAGATACCATTTCGAATGCCACAAGCAGTAAGGAATCATTTTCTTCAAACTGCTAAAACTATTTCAATAAAAATCATGAAACCTGAGTTTCGTTCTCAGAAACATCTCAAACATTCTCTTGCTCTTCCTTGGTCAAGTACACGATCACTCAATTAACTTGTACACATTCTGTATTAATCTGATTTGGTGGTTTCCAGATTTTGATTTTGATTTTTCATTTTCATGTTTCCATCTTTGCATTTAATCATCTGGTATCTTATAGTTACTCGCTGCCGGTTATGATTTTACTGCAGTTGTAGTTGATACTCCAATTATCTGTTAACTACTCAGATGAAATACTGTTAAATTAGCTGTTACACAGTTTTAATCACGAAAAATGATAAATATATACCAAACTGTCACTATTGTAGCTCATATAACCTCTCGACATGTGCATGCTTTTTAGCTCAAAATATTGGATTTAAAGGTAGCGCCTGATGAAACTTCGACGGAAATATGCGGTTGAGCAAAAACTCGTCTTTCCAAGCAAGGAGGACTCAAAATTTCTCATTATGCTGCATTTGGTGTAAAATTTATTTCATTGGCTTTTATTTATGCAGAACACAATTTCTTTATCTCTCTCTTCCTACCTCACTCTGTGAAGTCACGCTAGTTGAACGGCTTAACGATGACACTTTAACTGTCCCAGAAATGACCAAGGTTTAAGTCAGTATGCGTGAGCAGATCTGCTAGAGGTTAAGCATACGCCTTGCTGATAAGTACTCAGAAACACGAAACTCAAGGTTTGCCATATATTTCACATCCATAAGCCTGCTAACCACTTCACTTACACTTGTCTAACGTGAGGCGAAAATTTATTTCAAACTAATTTGGTAAAAGTGGCTATAAGTGTAAAAATAAAAACGAGTTGCTCGTTACTGTCTGCAGTGTTCTTCACAGCTTCTTTTTCCCGGTCTTCAGTCACCTAGACAGTCAGCCAAGTGATGTTTGTGTGAAGATCCAATTTCTCACTTTATACATTTACTGAAGGAGCTGTTACACCACTTATTATGACAAGGAATGCCAGTCGTTGACTCAAATCTGCTTAAAGACACCCATTTGTACTCTCGAGGAACAACGTGAATATTGAGGAGTTATGACCCAGACTGCATGATTACATTATAAAGCAAGGGCCCATAAACCCGACTTGTGAAATAATGTCACTGCATAACACTTCATCCTCTGCCACCGAAAGGGATGAAAGTCAACAACAAAAAAGGATAGAGATATGAAGGCAACAATGACTTGAGGGAAAATGAACTGTGAGAACCAACTACAAGATTCAAAGACTGTTAAACTGTGAATGTATCTGCTCCAACATGACCCATTGTGACCATAGAGCTTCTCATCACTGACCTAATTCATCTTGTACACCCCAAATATGAAACATTTAGTGTTTTGTACTACTGACGCCAAAAATAAGAAAACTTAGGCTTTGATCCCAATGAAATAGTTTTATTCCTAAGTATTCAATGGGTTTTGAATTTCCTCAGCAATTTTTATTCAACAAAACTAGAAAAAATTACAAAAATAATAATCAGATCTACGGAAATGGAGACAGAACAACTGCTATTTGAACACCAGCTATTTATACAGGTTCATTCAAATTGCTACCTACTTCGCCTCATGTATGTGCGCCTCTGTGTGTTTGCTGGATAACAGTTAAAAGTTAAGTCCAGCAGTTTAGGAGTTCAGAGGGAACCGGCTGATTTCAAGTGAGTTTTTCTCAGGAATGGATATCAGTTGAAGAATCACTGAAAACCTGAGAGAACTGGACAGCTATTTCTTCTCATACCAGGACTTGTTAGCACCCCCTTTAAAATCGAACACAGAACCATTAGGTCTTAAAGCATCTGCTAACACAACTGGCTCCACTGAAGCAGTTGAACTGATAAACGCAACAAGAAGTAACCAGTTTAGGTATTTGACCTTTCAGATGATGTTTTAGGACTTTAATTTATTGTGCTCTTGAACACCTCCCAACGTGGCTGAATAAAGGTTAGCTGGAAAATGTAAATAGCTTCATATTAACTCAGTTGTTTCAAAAAGACCATACAGCCAATATGAACCAATCATTCACCGCATCCCCGTTAATTTACCAAAAGCTACAATATACCGAGGAGAAGCCATAACCATTCAGCTTTAGCACTCTGAGTTATTTGTGTACAAATAAAACAGTTGCAAACATTATTACTGCCTTAGTCACCTTGTAAATCAGCAAGTCTCTGAGATAACTGATTTTGTCTATCCACCACCTAAATTACTGATCATTTTAAGTGCATTAGCGGCCGACTGTCTTAAAAAAACCCTGTTTGAACGACATGAATAGTATCACTGGTCACCAAATTGTCTTATCTAATAAGTTTGTGACATTAGAAACTAAAATGGACTATCTAGTTGTATAAATGTGCGATTTCCGATGCACTCCAAGTCAATTTCATGGTATTTGTACTTAGGGTATTAATTGGAACCAGATAGTTACTGTCATATTTTCATTTTACATAGTTTTGTTCATTGTACATCACCATGAATCTGTTGACAGAGATACGGTATCTGTGATTCGTAAAACTGAACCATTAGAGGTGCATATTACCTTAAAAATTTCTCTTAAGGGACCCATCAGTTGTCCGCAATATCACTATCTGATCTCGGACAGTTTCTAAGCATTTTTAAACAAATTTGATACATCACAGTTGACCAATCACTTCACTGTGGCAAAGTAAGAAGAAGGCACAAAGAATTGTTCAGTTGGTGTAACCCCTAATTGTAACCTTAAAACAGTTCATTTGCATCTTCAGAAAAATTACTCACTTTGTTAAGTGAGTAGCATGAACTCTCTAGGAAATATGCGAAACAATTATCTATTTCAGAAGTTTTCATCACTAACTTATGTTAAGTGGAAGAACATTCGAAACTTTGGAGTGCTGGAAAGCTGTTTCGTCCTGGTTTGGGACTAGTCATCGATGTGTATGTATGACTCGATGAGGGCTTGAATCCAAAACTTTCAGGCCTCACAAGTACGTTACGATTAATCCTTGGAAAGGAATGCAATAGCTAAAATTTTAGGAATTCTGTCAATTCATGACTAAATGGAACCGTTACTCAATGTCGCCGGTGGTTATTTGCTCGTTTATTTTCATTGCGATCTAGAGTTATCAAAAAAACGTTAAGTTAGGCGAATAGCATTCTGAAATCTTTGGAATATGAAATGATACCATAAAACGTCGACAAGGATATGGGTCTAGGCCTAGAGCTTCATTTTCATAATCTCCGATGAGTTAATATTACGTAAAAGTCTGTTGAAAAGCAAACTTCAAACAACATTAAGATGATGCTACAGAAAATAACCACATTTGGGTGATCTATCCGTAAGCATTATGAATTCGGCAACTGCATTATTGCAGCACTGAAATGGTCGGTAATCTCATTAGAAGATACAGTATTTAGTTATTTATTATGGTAATAGAGCAAAGGTCTATTTGTCAATCAGAAATGACACAGCATAATTTGACCAAGCGCTTGTCATAACGGACAGAAGCAATTAAAATACGAATCTCAGAAGAGCATTATCAGTCTCATTTATTTATTTTGTTAGACCTTGTACTCTGAACTTGCTCGATAGTATATCCCATCTTAAGAGTTTTCTATTCTTTCCTCATGAAATTCTGTAGGATTCATGGCTACGAGATAATTGCACGCTAAGGGTAATCGATTATTGTGGATTATCCCAGTCTCTGGATATGAAATCAGTCAATTTACCTTTATGAATTACTGTGTGCTTGGGTTATGAATTTCGGTTGTTGCATGTATGCATGATTCATATCGTATCAAGTTAAAAGGTTAGAATGCTGTTGGTCTTTGTATTCCATCACATGGCATGAGGGGAATAAAGTCAAGTGAGTCTAAAGAGCTACCCGAACGACAACTTCATTTTCTAAACAATTTACAACTCTGGAAACATTTTAACACCGCGTTGAATTTTTTCTCTTTTAGTAAGGAAACACAAACCAGTATGAATAGGTATCATACACCCAGTAATGTTCAGTGAGTCAAAGATAAAAGCGAAGGTCATTCGAAAACTAATGATTTCTGATTGGTGAGTATACGGGTGTCTTTTCGACCTATTTATTTGGACAGTCCTTTCAATGAGATGCATTCAGATGCATTTATGGAAACGCTATTATTCATCAAATTCCACCGTTTCATTGTTCTGTTCAATAACTTCCTCTTCAACAGAAACTTTAAGAGGATACCTTAGTTGACGCAAAAGACATCATTAAAATTAGTAAAGCTTGAAATTTGTCGTTAATGATTTCATGGTTAAAGTGATCAACTCTTGTTTTAATTCAGCCTTCTTTTACATAGAAGTTGATATTTTTTAGAATAGGTCCGGCTACTACTGCGACAGGCCTAATGTGATCTTGCGTGTATGTAACGTTCTATTTCGAAATGATTCATGCTGAAACACATCTGAGAGCTGTTATTCATGAAGATAGTGTGTTCATGTGTCGATGGGAACACTGAGAGTGAATTAAACTGGGTCGTACTCACGTGTGGAGTATCTAAAAAGACGAAACATGAGCACTGGATTGCTGGATTAAACGATGTTAAAAGATCATTGGCAAATAAAGAATGTCCATGCTTAAGAACAACCTTTGTGGATAAATTTAATATTTTATGAGTTGATTAGTGAGGTTGATTTCATGATACTAATAGGCGTTAATAGGCGTCATAGTTCGATGACAAATCTTGATATCATATCAGTTTACTGAGAACTATTTATAAGGATGCACATAAATGGCATATACATCAAAGTGGAAAGCGATAATAATTGACTTGCTAGGCAAAAAGAATACTCAATAGTGAGTAGAAATATGAAGAGGAAGAACAGTGTGCAGTGAAATACTAATTAACACCAGTGAAGAGGAATTCAACGAAGCAGCTGAAGTTGTCTATTGAAAAAATACGACTGATACTGATAAAAATACTAAATCATACAATATGATGTCTACTTGCAAGTAATCACTTGCTTTGCTTGTCACTTCGCTCTCTTCTTGGTCTTTATATTTCTATCCAGTGTCGTGTATTCTTTCGCTCAGATTCTCACGAGTCGATCTTTATGACTTCTGTCGTTGCTATATGCACTACTTATATTCTTCCTTATGAGTAGCTGTCACCACAGAATCAGTTGACCAACCTTGCTTCTATAAACTTTTCAGACAGACATTTCATTTGTGAAACACATAACAATGTCTCAGTACTTATACAGTAAACACTAGTTCGTTAAACAGAGAAACTAGGAGAGCTCAATGAGTCATCTTACCTGACCGATGAGTATAGCTGATACAAGAATTCCGCTTAACCAATAGCATGTCATGAATAAAAATTCATAACTATTCGTTGCTGATGGTAGCGATCCAATCGAAGTTGCCGTTTTCATACAGACGTAGAAGGAGTATACGTACCTGGAACATAAGTGCAATGGCAAAATAAAAGTGAAAAAACACTTCACTGTAATCTCTTGCAAGCAGTAACTGGGCCTTCAAAATATACAATCAGTTTATTGTTTCTGATGCCAGAGAACACTAGATCATGCCTACACCTTCTGTGTGACTATAATTATTCACTTCACTATGAAAAGAAAATCTTCGAAAGATGTAGAAGCTTGAATTTGCGTTTGGACTTGTGATGCCTACCTAATTCACGAGTAACGACTATCGCTGCCAAAAACAATTGCAAAATTCGTTAGTCAATATCCACGTTTCACAAGGATGACTAGTTCTGGACTGCATCTAGTCGACCTATAGTCTCAGACATTTTTACCTCTTGATAACAGCATAATGAATAGCTGTTACACGCTTGTAAATGCTTGGACAATGATCTTCAGGTTCCCTTCATGGTACTGTGATCTCTTCGAAAACGAAAAGGCAGAAAGACAATGGGCGGGTTGCAAGGTTAGTTATGCAATATCTTTTTAGTGAGGTTTGTTATTTATAGTCCTTTCCATAAGAAACTTTATGGTTGACTGTGTTTTATCAACCTATCTGATATTTACAAGTGTGACCACATGTTTCTGGAAACTGCTGAGTGCTTTTATTGAATTTGCAGGATTTCAGGGATTTTAGGTTTCTTCGAAAGGCATAGACAACACCATTACAACAACAACCATTACAACTTATTTCAAGGTAGCTGACGTCAACCAGAAAACAGGGGAAAACTGAGGACCAACGGACAGCTGTTCCTCTCTAGCTTCTGGCTATTTTGTAATGCCCCTTCATGATTTCATATAGAATCGAAATTACTATCATCAGAGTTTGTAGAAGGTATGGTATCACTCATCCAATGGCTTCATATCCAGTAGTCGAAATGCTTCAACTCGTTAAGTTTGCGTTGTAGCCAGATTAAAGGTGAAGTTCGTATGCAGGTATGTAGCCTCACTGATAACCTTGATGATATAGCTGTCTATTCAGGTCTGTTTTCCAAATAATGTCAATCCATGATACCGACTGCTTTGAAATGAGTCAGTTTCTCATAAACCAACCAAGTAAATATGACTGATTAACACAATCCTAGTCTTTATTCACATTATAATTCAAGGGTTCAAGACTAAAAGTTTAGAACACACGCGATGTGCTCAGATCATACATGTCTGACAAGCAAGAACTTACAATTGAAAAACCCATCATCCCACTTCTCAAATTACCTTGTAATTCATGGAAACAGATACATAAAGCGACTTCAGCTGCAAAAAAATAGTGTCTAAGAACACAGTCCCCTAATGTATTGGTTCGTCACTGAAAGGTAACCGATTTATTGTTGTCTTGATTTCAGGGCTCATCGAATTATCGCAGTGTGGTCGCAAAACAAGGAGATTCACTATCGAGGCGCATTTTGGTGGATATGAGATGACTAGAGGCTATAGATTGGAAGCCCCTCTCCACCTTTGTTTTAGACTTGTTAGCACTCGTAACCAATGCGCAGCTACAACTTTAGGGGAATTGATGTCCTTTGAAAGTCTTGAACTTTGGACTTTGTGGCATGAAATCAAGTACTCTCCAGTAACCAACCAATGTATCAAGTGTATTCTTCCATAAAGTCAATCGCAACCCGAATAGTTGAAGCGTATTCCCTCGGACTACAGCACTGAGTGATACTGGTTCGCACCTCAAGTGGGATATCTCTTCCCTGAGGTTGTAGACAGGTCTTTCTGACGAATGTCAACAACCACCAAACCTGTTTGATACAGGTCTACCTGCCGATTGCTTTCATTTGACTACCATTCTATTTGTATCATATATGTTAAGTTTGGTCATTTTTATACTGAAGGTTATTCGTCTACTTCAAAGTATTCTCAAATATATTTCATAATATGACTGTTTGAAGCGATTGGCAGGAAAATCCAAAATCTAGATTTTGTAACTTATAGCACTTATCAGCATTCTTTGACAAACTCATTTACCTTCAAAGACGCGAACCTACGATACTGAGTCATGCACATCGATTACGAAGATGTGAAAACATGGTACAGCTAATAAACAAACATAGGATACAAATGAGAGAACAAGTGGATTGAGATCAAATGAACACATGTCTTTTATAAAAAAGTGCGATTATTGTAATTGCAAGTAATTGTAAGTAATACTGGAAACCATCAAATATGAAAATAATACTGGTGATAATGATGAGTGGAGAGATGAATTTAACAAAGGGGGAAGATGAAAACACAAAATATATTGAAGTCAAGGCTAAGGTAGAGACAAAGACTGTACTTACTTCTTTTGCACTTTAAAGGCCAGTCTTCAGTTCATGAATAGCCAAAACCTTTGTTGCTTTTAGATATTGTAAGCGATGAAAACATGATATATTTGCGTGAGTTCAATGAACAACTTTTAAATCATTGTTTGGGTCTGCTATATGGTTGCAGTCGATTAAGGACTGAATGATAGAACTTCTAATGCATTTCCTTTATACTACCAGTTTAGAATATGCATTGGTATACATGTTGCTAGTATTCTCTGGCTACAGCTAGTATACCTTCTTACAGAGAAGCAAGTGAACTGCTCTTTACACACAAAGAACAATTTACGGTTACGGAGAGTGTTCTGTTAATTGATCTCGGAAAACAATTTTTTAAAACATCTGACGCTACATCAACTTTAAATTTCAGGTTCACAGGCAAAGTATTTTTGGACTGATTTTGTATATCTTTCTCGCAAATTTTTATCAATAAATCAGCTGGAACAGCCTTTTTTAGCAAGCATACTTCAACTTACACGTTATCTGTGATTCAGATATTTTGTATTTGATAACAGAGTGAGTGAATTAGGTTCCTTCCACTTGTTATCGGTACCCAACTATAAAAGGTGATAAGTTGTTCATTCCGTGTGAGTTTCTTGTAGATGAATCTTCTCGCGCTCCACTGCTACATCATGTAAGAAACATGTAGAAGAAAAGAAAAGTTGTTTCCACTCCCTCTTTAGTGTGAACTCCAACTTTGACTGACAGTTTTTTTAACCTAGACTGATTGCCTCGTTTCAAATAACAGACATATCAACCGTGTTTGTTTTGCAGGTGTCAGAATAACCAAACGTTTGACTACGCTTATAAGTTGTCAGTTTTGACGTAAAACCATGTACCGTCATATTTAGCGATGAGGATCTTTGTGTGCAAAAGAACTACGTACAGTCTTTGTCTCAACCTTAGCCTTAACTTCATTTATGTTGTTTTTTCCGCCTTCAGCGATTGTCAAATTAGCTTCCGCGCTCTTTTATCATAATTATCACTATTAGTTTTGCATTTGATGGTTTCTGGTGTTAATTCATTGAATCTTACAAATGTATTCATTTGTTGTCTCATTCCGATTAATTGATCTTTTGTTTTTTATCAGCTTTATCACGTAAAAACCCCTTCATACGTCCTACCTGACCCATTTTGTTACCATTCAACCCCTATATCATCAACCAGTAGCATTATTGTAGCTATAATCACCAGTTTCCCATTATTTAAACTTCTTCAAAGAATGCTATCTTTAAATATAAGATGGTGGTGTTACAACTCAATGGGTTCATCCTCTTTTGCATAATGAGCGATAACACTCAATGACTGTTTGAGCTATGGACTCAGAAACATCATAGTGGAAGTCGAGTTTATGAACCAATGAAGCACACTTGGATCCGGGTAACAATTTACTGATTTATGGTCTGGTGATTGCAGTGAAGGAGGATACAGATTGTGGCGCACACACATTCAAACATAACAAGAGACACAAGTTCAGGCTGAATGATCATCAATCGTATTTTCGAAAAACAATGACTATACGACGAAGATCGGAAAAAGAGACTAATTACAAGATTTCAAATTCATAGATATGTCTCCTTGATATTTTAACTTTGATTATTATTTTCCTGAAGAAGTTGAGATGAAACTTCCACTCGAATTACTCTTATTACAAATACGCTGAAACTTATGTAACCTATAACTAATTTAAAATATCGAGTGTTTGTAATCTTCATGCAGACAAAAATATTGTACTATTTCTGTCAAAAGACAATTAGAACTTTCTGAAACACCATCAGTTGGTCAATTGTCAATAATAGGTCAAATAAAATGGACTACAAGTTAACTATTGTTTTAAATAATCCTTTCGATCATGTGAATAAGTTATTTGATTAAAACTATCACGGGGTGTGTATGTGTGTGTGAATTTATTTATTCTTGTCTTTAATTCATGGTCACGTGGTGTGTTTATTATTTTCCAGTCTAGAATTAAAAACAAAATTTTTTTGGGCGACTTCGAAGGCCACCCGAGCAACTGCTGAGATGACTAATTGGAGTTCTATATTTTGTGGAAAACCACCTTTCTAGACGAAATACTGAAAACATCGCTTATTACAGCAGTTGTCAGGGTAGCTTCTAAAATCACCCTTTTTTTGGAACTCTTCAGGGCTGCTGGGTATAAAGTGACCTTGAAAAACGTCATTCGGTTTAGCTTTTCAGTTAGAGTAGATAATTATCAAATTTTGAATGCTGTTGGTGATTTTTAGGCATCGATTGATTTCAAGGTGATTTCGAGAAATAGGCTAAATTAACTTTCCCGCCGCAATACTTAATATTCCTGGGCTAGATCATTCATAGGGTTACAGGTATGCACCCTGATGAAGCGTCTTAAACTAAAATGAAACAGCTGTGGAGTGAGTGCTTTCAGGTTTTCAGTGTTTGGCTGTCCAACTGATGTCGTCAGTTTGTGATGCAAATTACTCTGATATACTAAATAGCTTTAAAAGATATAAGTACGGTGCAAGGCTCAAAAATGTGATATGTTTCACTTCAGCATATTCACAGGACAAATAATAGGAATTGAAGATTAACTACGTTAACTATTAGTTTGACGATAATCAGTACTGATTCAAATGTGAACCATTGACGAAATCAGTCCCCGCGGAGATATACGTAGGTAACTGTAGTACTCAGACTGGTCATAAGCAGAGATTTGTAGTTCCTTTAGTAGCTTATATCCCAATGTTTGAACACGATTTCATTTGATTGGGAGAATGACTTCATCCTATGAAGAAACACGACATACATGTTCAACGTCTGTGCAGATAAAAATGTGAGGTTAATAGCCGGTGGACTAGTTTTGACTAGCTAGTCTCATGAAACTTTATTATTCTCTGATACCGTTAGGAACTGCAAAGCAGCATAAATCAGGATTTGAATCTGGAAAACATCTGCCTCAGCCGTTGATAGTGATTAAAATGTTGATTTTAGTATCAGGAAATTTCTGTTTTTCTGCAAAATAGGCAGATAACTGAGCTATTTTAGTGAAGTTGAGTAATGTTTGCAGGGATTGGGAATCAACTAACAGGAAACTTTCGTCACTGTAGGTTTCCAGCTTGTTGGCACTTGTCAGCAATGATGTATCTGTAGTCTTTATAGAACTCATATCCCCTCAGATATTAAAAAACCACGTTGCTCAGCGCTGCAGTCAGTGACGAGTGACTTCAGTCAGACTGGATGATATACATCTATCGGCCATTGGTACGATAAGCCCATCAGTAATTTTTGTGACTGCGGTGTTAGGCAACATGGTTCTGCATCTGTGAGGAGATATCAGTTCCCTCGAGGTTACAGAAACACCTTCCCGATGAGTGGCAATGACCAAGAAAAGTAGATCAATTATGGCTTCCTTTCCGTCACTTCCAACCAATCAATATGAAGAGGAAGTACACCACGACCGTGAGTCTTCTGGCTTAGTGAGCAAATTGCAAAAGATATATGGGATTCAGTCGTCACTCAGGATTAAACAAAAAGATAAAACATGTACCATTTCTGAATGATGGCTTCGTAAAAATTCATCAAGATATTTATTTAGTCTATCAAGTCAATGATTATTGATTTTGGCCACGTGATCAACTTCCGGGATTATGGTTGTTTTAGCAATGACCTTTGTGGTCAGTTTAACTGATATGTTATTATACCAGTTTTTTGTCTATATACACAGTTCACTTTCAAAAACTGAACATTATATTTCCTTTTTGTAAAATTTACAACATTTTCAGTCCGGAAATCAACATACATCAGACTAAACAAATGCGATGAACTGACTTAAACTGGCAGCAAGTTAGGCACAAAACTACCATTGATGATGAGAAATACCGTATAGAGCATCAGTTAGAAATATGCTGCCATGGATTCTATGATCCAGGACTGCTCTAAGCGTTTTGGAGACCAAATAACAACTGTTGACAGGAGAACAGCAACTTAGAGGATGGATAAATGATAACCTAGTTAAGGTGTCATTAGAAGAAGACTGTAAGTACTGTACCATCTGCAGCTGGATCAAGCTATGAATGTCCCTACAGAAGACTATCAACGGAGTCATTTTGGATCGAGGGGAAAGGAAGTTCAGCGACTGATTTTGAAATTATTCACCCGAGATGAATAAAAGAAACTGCTGATGTGAAATTGAGGTTATATCTGAATTACTCTAAATGGCACCAGAACAAGAGCAGAGATAACCAATCAGGTTTTTATTTCGGTTGGGAATGTAGTTTTTCATAAAACAAAGAAATCTAATTAGTTAACTCTGAGGTTACTAGGGTGGCATTTGGAGTTATTTTCATACTTTGGCATGACTCGCTTGATAATGCCAGAATATGGATTGGCAGTAGCAAGTGGTGGACACAACATTCTCTGAATGGAATAGTTTATGAATACTGTTGTTGCAGTTCAAAACTAGACACTGTTACCGCATTTGTATTATCTTTTGATAATTCATTGCAAGGAGGTCAATAAATATCTTATTTAAGAGAACAGTATGTGAGAAAGAAGATGACTGACCCCATTCTTAAACGTTCTCATAACTCACTGGTTAAATGGACCAGAAAAATGGTCCATCTTTAGGAAATCTACGTGAAAAGGACAGTATCTAAATAACCCCAGTTTTGCTCACTTCATAATAACCCAGTACTTGTCTAGTGTTTGTTCAATCGGATTCAGAGGATATGCACAAATGACACTTTAGAGGATAAAACTCAAAAGCTCACCAAAGTATTATTAGACAAAAATAACCCTCGTGAAATTTCCTAATCGTAATTGGAATGCTGCACAAACAAGATCCATTATTTTATCATTTCGAAGGGAAGGTTTCTGTATCATGTTATCATAAATGGGTGATTCACAGAGTCTGACAAATAAACAAAGACCTGAGGCAGCCCCTCGTAGAACATACTGTACAGAAAAGGTCAGATGATAGAGAAAACGAAGTATATATACTCCTATAAACCCTGTTAGCATTTGAACGATGGGAGGTCACATTCATTGGGTTTATCAGTTTACATCTACGTGTGGTCACAAATTAACGGGCAGGATCCGTCGATATTTACAATGTAGATTCCTGAATGGCTGCAAAAATAAATAAAATCGAGTGATGATCTCATTGACACAGGCAACAGATGTCCACCTTCGCTGATAGCTGAACATTTCATCGAAATGGGTTACAAGTTTGATTTGAATATATCCTTCAGACCTATATACAAAACCATTTGGGGATATTTACTTATGTTTTTTCAAGCTCTAGTCATAAGGAAGATAAGACCTCTTTGATGCATTCAAAAACCTGCCTTGGTAAATCATCTTCAATATTAAGACGGATTAACATATCCGCTCCCCTTCCCGTATTATTTTCGATAATTCGGGTAGATATGGATGACAAGTAAGTGTATGTGTTAGAAATGTATTGCGCCATTACATTACATACGTTTCAGACTAACTACGTCTTCTTATTGTTTTACCAAAATGGGATAAGAACAAAAGATACAGGTGGCAAAAATAGATTTAAAAGTGATGAAAGGCAGTATACATATTACTTTGATGTGGAGACACAATTTAAAGTTAGGAAAAAATAAAATTCACGGGGAAAATAGCTGGCAAATACACATGTACTTAGCAAAATTTAATGCTCAAGACAGTTTTCACCAAGTTGACAGGATATTTTCATTTAATTTAGAACAATACATCCGTTTCAAATAAATGACGTCAGTTTACACAACCAAATAAGTTTCTTTGAACAGTTAAAATATGAACTACTTACGGTGAAATTGGACCTGGTTGGATTGTCCAAGATGTTTCACCTATACCTTCCCATCGATTGAATGCATAGAAGCCACAAGTTTCTATGTGGATAATATAAATCATGTATATTATTGTTCGAGCAAGGCGTACTGCATAACCAGCATTTAAGCGTTGATCCAGTTTTCAAATGCCTCCCAAAATGCGTTAATCTTCAGGAATAAAAAGTTGTCAGAGAATGTTCGTCATAAATTTGTCATAATTATGCATACTGTTGAAATGTCAAAAGTAGATGAGTTCTCTTGTATAAACTTGTGGGCACGATGAGCCAAATCAAATCCTGAACAATTGAATATTTCACTAGTTTTGAGATTGACTTTGTCAACGTTGTACTTCAGGAAATTTATGAAAAAGATCGACGACTTTTGGAGTTGTTGATCTGAATGAGATGATGCCCGACAAATGACTATATATTAGATTCTAGTTGGCAGTGGAGTCCGGGACTCGGGTTTCCTTCTGCTTAAGATGAACCGGTTTCTTA
Source organism: Heterobilharzia americana (assembly GCA_944470555.2). Lineage (NCBI taxonomy): Eukaryota > Metazoa > Platyhelminthes > Trematoda > Strigeidida > Schistosomatidae > Heterobilharzia > Heterobilharzia americana. The sequence goes on along the minus strand of OX104134.1, from coordinate 108,270,912 downwards.
TTCATAGTCGGAGGTCTCACAGAGACTCGAACGCAGTTACAGTAGCTGGTTTTGTGTGAACTCCATCGTGAACAACAATGTTCATTGAAATAAGGAGATGATGAGTTGAATAACCCCAGGTGGTACGAAACGTGTGTTTTGTGTTTGACTGCTAACCGCTACAAAATGATGTTTGAGTTTGTGATCTAAGCGTCCATACAAATAGTCGATACCTCGATTCAAGCTCTCAGATTCGGCCATGAGGTTAGTAGAAGCCTTAGTGAAGTTTTCATGAAATCACTTATGAATGATTGTGTGATGCATGAACGCAGATTTCGGCAGTTCAAATTAAAAACACGTATTACTTGACACTAAATCGTAGCAGTGGGAAGTCAATATCAGCTCTTAATCTGGGTGCAAAACTTACGAACTCATCGTTTTCAGAAATTTCTGTGTATAAACTTTAGTTAAAAACTAAAAAAATTAGTAGTTCAGTGCATATAAAAAACTTGAATTTTCACGATCACCTTCGCAACACTAGAGACATTAAATAGTGAGATTATTTGAGAAAGTTGAAAGCCTTTTCTCAGTTTACCACCAGAGGCGAATTAAATGTACCTAATTTTGAAGGATTAAGGGACAACTTGTGAATTTCGCTAAACTTTCTAACGACTGAACTAGCGACCCTTTTGGTTGACAAATTATCGCTATTCGCTCATTTTATAGATGTCTATCAGAGAACTATTGAAAACCAGAGAGTATCAGGTACCCTCTCAGTAACGTAGCAGCTGCAGGTATCATTAAAAAAGGCTCAGATTGTACTGAAAACATTTTACCACTCAGTCTAGGCATGGGAATAATAAATTGACCGAGTGGATTTGCAGACATCAGTACTTAAATAACAGCAAAAAAAGCCTGAATATTTATGAAACGTACGCAAATAATGACTGCTCCTTCCGATACCTTATGTTTCACTGGGCAACGAAATAATAATAATAATAATAATAATAATAATAATAATAATAATAATAATGACCACTTTCATTGGAGCATTAAGAAAAAGATTTCCTTAATAAATTGAGTAAATATTTATCCATTTCACAACCTTTCCTCAGCTGTAAAGACACTGGAATTGATGCAGAATTGGTATAAGCAGATAAAGCGAGATTAGAAGGATTAGTGACATATCTATCAGGATTTTTAAGGAAAAAATTAGTGTGATTTTTATTATCAGTTGTTACTTACTTTCTCTTGTACATTCCATTTCGTTTTACTAGTACTGGAAAACTGTAAGAATTTCAAATGGCATATTGTTGATAACTCCGAGTGGCTTGAAAGGCCATTCAAGACACCTACTAAAATAGCCAATCAGATTTCGGAAATTTGGCTAGGAAAATAGTCCTTCATAGCATAGGATAACCTTTGAAGTCACACCATAGTTTCCATAAGACGTATGACTCACCAACATGGAATGCAAGTTTACCTTGCAGCCTTAGTTTTACATTCCGGATATGTAATTTTGTGACATGAATAAGACTGAATATACTTAGCTGCAATCTACTGAATTAGAAAGCTTTACAAAACTGTCTGAGGAAGGTGTGTGATTTGGAGCATATAACTGATAAAAACTCATCTTTCTCACCTTCATTTAACCTTTTAAAAATGTAGGAAATATCTTGATAGTGAGACAACTACTTAAGGCTGCCAGCAAGTAAGCACACAATACATCTAAGATTTGGATAACTCGAAATTTGAGGCTTACATTAAAATCCTTAGAACAAGTAAAAGATAAAATCCCATCCCACTGTAACTGTGATTTTAAATATACGTGGATCTCAAGCATATAGGATGAACTGAACAATCATTGAAAAGTAGGACCACGGGACATATGTCAAAGTGACTTCAGAAACGAATAGGGTTGTCTGACTCCTTTGATGTTGGAAACAACCAAGCCCGTCGATGAACAAATTATTAGAACGTAACACAAAATAGATGTGCAAACGTTATTTTAGCCCATCTATTCGACGTGCTGAGATGCAAAGTTAATTGAGGCATTAGTCATTAAGAGGCTTAAACTACTTTAGTGTGTTCAAAACAGTGTTTCATCCTATTAAAACTCATTTAGTAAATTAGGCTTTAAAAGCATTAGTTTTTTATTGCTTCATTTAGCTTTATTGATATTTCCACCTTCAGCATACTCTTCTCATATGACGGATACTGATTTTCTTACTCCTTAGCTGGGTGATTTTTCACAAAGTACATTTTGTGTTATCAAACTGTTCGAAATGTGTTGCGTAAATAAATTACTCGATGTGGATGGATTTCGTCTTCTTATTGTTTTGTCAGAATTCATAAAGGAAACTAAATGATACAAATTTTTTTTCAGCATTGATTAGTTTACCGAATAAAGTGATGAAAGCAACAACACCTCCGATGAGCTTAACCCTAAACAAGTGAGATGGGCATCCAATGTTTAAAACATCTTCAGGCTAACAACAACTGCTGGTCGCGGTGAGTGGTCTACAACTCTTCATTTTAGCCATCAATATCACCACTATTCACATTGGTAACTGTTTTTTATACTCATTTTTACCTGTTGTATTTATATTTCTCAATGTATATGGTTACTTGTTCTAACTCAAAAGGAAGTCTCACATTTTGATTCCAAACTTATTCTGTTTTTATTACAGACTGCTTGCAAGTAAGGAGAATTACAGAAATATGTAAATATGAGCCCAATTTATTTCATGAATCTTGTTCTGCTTTCTACCTGCCCAAGTTTTCAGTTTTTGTAATTACTGAGGGAATATTTGCAGCATAAACAGTATAACATTGGTAGACACATTAGGAACTTTTCAAGATCATCACATACGCCTAGCTTAGCCGCAAATTGAACTGGTCCGTCTCAAGAGTAGGAAAAGTAGATTACAACATGAAAAATTAGAGAACGTGAATACAATTTGTTCAGATTCATTTGTTGAAATCAATATTTATTGCATGAATTCGCCTGCTGTTTGGTGGAAGTTGTACTGGATGCACTATGGGCAATGCTTCCAGATGGATAAAGAAACACCTATCAATATACGGTGGGTGAGAAGTCATAAATGTTTCTTGTACTATGAGAAGGTGCTTCTGATTACTGACTAAGCATTCCGTAGTTGCTAGTACTCTGTGAGATCCCGAATATACTAACTAACATATGTAATAATGATGGATAGTCGGTAGCAGTGGAATCCAGGATGCTCATTGCATCCTATTCGGGACTCGTCAGCTGGATGTACCTACCTCCTAGTGAGTGTTGTTCCCACCGAGACTTGGGAGCGATCGCTTCAAACGCCAGAGCATTATCCACTACACCACCGAGCCACGGCAGCCACTTCTTGTGTGACGGGTATTGTTTTAGTATAATTGCTTGTATTAAACAAGCAATTATACTAATACTAACTAACACACACGAGATTCATCATGGTCTTTTCTAGACTACCTTAAGTCAGTCACCATGAGAACTATGAGGTTTGAATACGTGAATAAAGCCTTTATGTAAACATCTACTGTACCGTGGTTTGTTTTGTACTTAACCCAGTGTGATGCAGCTACTTCAGGAATTATTTATTGATCCAAGTACTTGATCAAATATTGTTTGAACTAAAAGTCAGTAGGGTATGATCAATTTCAGAGTGGTTTTCAGGAAAAACACTAAATTTGTCGAAGTATTCGTTAGCTGTTTTGTCGTAGTTCAGAATTCCTCACCAACTTGCACCTATGACGCCATCAGTGATTGTGTTCAAGAGACTTCAGATATCATGAATGGTGAGTACCACTTGTGAACTGCCTTACATAAGTGATCTCAGGTTTCCCATGATTGTCTGACTGATGTCAGTAAGTTATCGGAAACCTCTTTGTAATTAAATATTCTTTGCTCTCTGTGTGTATGCATCTGGTATGCTGGTATTCACTTTTGATTATTTTCTGATTTTCTAAATCTTTTTACTATCGAAATACACTACTGATATTGTTCAGCAGTACTCTTGGACACTTTTGCATCAGACTGCATCCTGTGACCTTGCCTACGGATGATTTCCAGATGAAACCTTGTTGAACCTATAGTTGGGAAGTTGAAAAACTACGCAGTCATGAGAAATGTCAAAATGGAACATTCAATTTGTAAATTATTTGGAAACTGTTCATCCTGCTTAAGGTGTTGTCGGTCCACGTCAGGTAGCCTGATAAAGTTGGTTTAAACAATCTGGCTTCATAACTGAATTTGCCCAGGTACACCACTGATGAGGCCGTCCACGAACTAGCGATTTGGCCGTCTGGTGGTCAGATCACTCTTTCTGGCTGGCTAGCGAAATCTAAAGATCAGCCTGAGTGGTTTTCAACTGTTCACTTTGTTCAGTAGTACATTTCGAAACCTCTGGAAACTATGTGAAGTTCATTTCTGAATGGCGTCATTAACCAGACGGCTGTGCACCATAATAGCATTTACGCAATATGGTATGGACACTGAAAATGAAAAACTTTTTCCATGAACTTCCATTGACTTCTGATGTCTAAATTGATGATTAGACGTTTACTAGTCTCAGCTGTAAAACAGTTCAACTTCTGTGAAATAAATTACGGGATGAAAAATTTGGAATGATGACATTGTTTTATACATTTAATAAAATCATGCATTAATTTTCAGATAATCATATAATTAAAACAAATAAACAATATTCTTTGATTGCTTGATAATGAACTGTAGAATGTCAATCTGCTTACTTTCAGTAGGCGTAAAATTCGAAAGCGCGCCATATCTTTTTCATAAAAGAACGAGAATAAATCCAATGGGATAATTGAAGTGATATCAATCTGATTTTTTGAAAATAAAATTGAGAAAAATTTGTTTAAATCATTTGGTAAATCAGTCATTGACAAGGTCGAACACAATTTTTTTTTCATGAACAACAGAATGATGTTGACACATGGTACTTTGAAATGTCAAAATAAAACCAGTCTTTCGTTGATACAACAATTTGGATGCGAATGGTATAACAGTGAACTTCATGAATTCAACACTAAGTGGTGAAGGTTAGAATCTTTAGCGGAACGAGAACTTCGTTATTGTTGCTGATGAGTGCCAACAAGCCCGAAACCTGGGTACAGTTAGACCTCCTTCCTGCGGAATCTTACATATAACTCTAAAAAATAGAGCCACAGAGTGTTGCATCACTTAACAATGAGGATACACAGCTAAATGGATCAGTAGACTTTGGTCAATGTTGATCATTGCGACAAAAAATTTACACCTACGGGACATTCACTTTCAGGCCTTTTACATAATCCAGTTCAGCAGAGTACAGTGGTGAAATGAATACCTCAATGATATTGTTTCTATCTTTAGCACTATGTGAGGCGTTATCAGATTCCTGAGCTAAAATCATTTTCCCCATTGTTTCAGACTCACCTTATGGGTGAGTACCAACAAGCCCGAAACGTAGGTAGTGCAGGATATCCTGTCAGTTGCCTCGTAATATTTAACACTTTAGATCAGATTCTCTTATCTTTGACATCTTGTGAATAATGTTGGGAAATCTCAGCAAATTAAAACTATCTTCAAGACCAAAGTTCAATTTTGAAGAATGATATCAGTCACATAGAGCAAGGGAAGTACAATCCAAGGTAATACTAGAAAAAAAAACTTTTTTGCTGCATTATTTAGTAGATTACAATGTATTAGAGTCAGACATAAATTTGTGAAAGTCACCGATATCAAAAATCGGTAAACTTGTGGAAGAGAATATGTAGTTTCATATGTTATTCAGAAATGAGTTGGTTGTGCTTGGGACTAGAGGTAGACTATATATGAACGACGAATGCATACTTGAACACATGAGTAATATTACCACCTCAGTTACCTGACTATTAACGATCATGAGAATAAGGTGTAGGTTGCTTTCGGTTACGCAAAATAGTTTCAAGGATCTTTATTGTGAACAAAGCAAGAGAACAGTGGCTTCGATCATAGTATGAAACTTGAAAATTAAAAGAAACTCTTGCCAGTTATTCACTTCCTTAAATTATATTAACCTAATGTAATGACTATGCAGCATTATTGGTGTACTGATGCCTAGAATCATTACGCACAGTTAATTGTTAACTGAAATGATACAAAATTCCTAAAGAATATTACAGGCAGTTTGTGAATTTGATCTTTGTAATGATTCCTGTCCTTGATTTTTGACGCCTATCAGCCAAGTGTGTCTGCAGTCTCTAGGATCCTGATGTCCTCTAAGAGATTTGGATGTCCATCAGTCATTGTCACAGTCTGGTTCCTTTAGTTGCGATTGACGCCCTGCTGGAATGGGCTGAAGAGTAAGCGATCCCACGTTCTTCAGTCTTCAGTACTCTCTGAGTTCGATTGGTCGCTGATGCTGGAAAATTTCTGCGTGTCCACCTAAAATCATTCTTATATGTATGATTAGAATCATTAAGTTTCTTCACCAGAGTGTAGCTTTCTTGGTGTATAAACCTCTTGAAGAAAAAGTTACCGCTGCTTCTTGCTCTACTTAAGTTTATTCAAATAATTTCCAATTCTCCGGAAATACGTTGTTTGGACGCGTTAACCGACTGAATCCCTTTTAGGAATCTGTCAGCGACTCTTTGAGAGCATGGGGGATTTTTCGAGTAAATTTCATACAAATCAAGTGAACAATTTGGGGACGAAGGGAACGGAGAGTGTGAAATGTTCTTGTATGTGAAGTTCAATATAGCTCACCCTAAATCGACTGATCAAAAAACATTTAAAGCTAAATTATTGGAAGATTCAGTTTTATTCAGCTATGATAAACGCAAAGGATAAACGCTACATTTTAGTGGCTTCATGTTCTTCGAGCCAAATGGTCTCGTAGTGATGCTTTCATTTCCAGACAACATCGTGAGCATAATCGTCTTTCATCCTCCTGAGTTATAAATATTCTCCGTCATCTCAAAATACTACCTTGTTGTTCACTTCTTACCTCATGATTAGACGAACTGTGATAACCACCAAGTTACGGATCAAATGTTATCAAGCAAATGCATTAACTGAAGCTAAAGTACTCGTGCAAAAGTCTGAAAACTGTTTGTAATTTACCAAGTACGGTATTAGCTGTGTGAATAATGCCTGATGACAAGTGCTTTTAATTTCTGCTTTTCAATCGCACACTACTACCAAGTAGTAAACATTTGTCTGCAAAACGTTCTAACAGAAAGTGACTGGAGAATGACCGAAAATGATGTAAACCAACACAATTTCATAAGTTACTTTGAAACTTATAGGATCATATGATCAAATGAGTGTATTCCGCTACTTTGAAACGCTCAGTCACGATAAAGAGACTGCTGTAATGTTGGTACTCTCGTAAGTACTTGTATAAGGGTATTGACCTTAATGATTTGGTTGGTTTACCTTTGAGCCGTTCATTGTCATTTTAGACTGCATGCTCATCACAAACTACACACAGAAGTGAGCAGATAAAATTTCTCTACAAATGGATTGTTAGAGTTTCTTGGTGACCTGAAATATGAACGGTCGCTTTAGTACTTGTGTTTTCGCTGTCTGCACATGTGTTTCAATTGAATTTGCTTCTTATTCGCCTGAGCTCAAAAAATATATTTGTTTATCTTTTTCTTCCTTGATTGATGGATTGGATACCCAGCGAAATTCACCGGTGGGTTTGAAACGTTTCCTAGCATTATTCACATTTCTTCTGTTTACTTTTTCTATATTTCTGCAGTTGAAATTATAAAAACGCTTCTTTTCAGACAATGAGATGAAAGAGAATGCTTCATATCATTTAACGCTCGATGAGTGCCAATATAAACAAAGTTGAAGAGAGTGACCCTCTGTCTGGTGTATTTCTGACTGTGGTTGTCTCGGTTTGTCTTTTAGATTATGTGCTAATTGTCATTCTTTTGCCGATTCTTTCTTGATCTGTTTAAACAGGATGAAAAGTTTTTGTAGGCTTTTATAAACGACTCAAATGTGGAGAACAATTCGGGTTCCGAAGTACCTTCTGCACTGTAGGTCTTTTCCGAACAGTATTTTCTCCAGCCTTGTCCCAGTTCGTTTTAGCAAGGTAATTACGCATTTATTTACTTCTTCGTCTCCCCCTGCTGTTGGTTTTGCAGAAGTGGACAGCTCTTGCTGAAGGAACGAGGAGCTGCAAGAAGGTCAGAACGAACAGAATAGCCAATAGACAGATATGTGCAGACCACAACAACACAATAACACAGACAGTCAGTCATATCCGAAGTCACTAAGATTAACCATTTATTCACATTTAGCGGAATTCTCACAGCTTACTTACTACCTTCTAACATTTGTTCTGATGTCGCACAGAGTGGCAATGAAAAGTTCATGATTAAACTGCAACTTTACCTCGAATATTTTAGTGAGTTACAAATGCTGTGTCTAATCTTCAGAGGTTATAGATACATTCTACGTGAGAAGTGAATGTACTTTCATGAATAATGCTCATATGCTATTTTCAATGGTTCGTCATTTAAACATACTTTTCGTTGAAGCATATTTCACTTAACAGCTAACTGCAGTTATACAACAATTTCAACAAGTTCAGTAATCCTAGGTATCTGTCAGTTTAAAATGTTGACCACACCGTCCATTGTAAACTTGCGTCATCCATCTGTGATTTTACTGCAGATAAACACGAAAATGGTTAAGTCACTCAACACTAAATTAACCAGCTGCAACTCAACAAATTGTAATTTTTAATGCGGAAATCTTCCAAAAGAGCAAAGCCAACTATCTGTCAACACTGGTGAACGGTTCGCTTCGGAGAGTTGAATATCACGTAGTTTCAACACAAAGTAATAACCAACTGATGATGATGATGTCAGGAGTTTCAGGATATTTTTCATTTCATGGGACTTCAACAGCTAGCTTTCAAGCTATAATCAAAGCATTCGCTATCAAATATTAATTTTAACTGAAACTACCGCTTACTTGTTTCCAATGAATCGTGAATTAATTTTACTTCATAAACTGTCCAATGAAATTGCAGCTGTTCGTTATTGGACTTTATCAATCTATTTTGTAACTGATGATTAACGACACTCGGGAAAAAAGTCATAGATTTTGATTTTGTGCTCGTAAGAAAGGTGTATCTGCAATCCTAGGGAAAACAAGCTTGTCCTGCTGATTTTCAAACCTTAATCGTTGAGACTTTGGGAGGAACAGTGGCTCATTTATCAAGGCGCTCGAATTTTAGCCACCGATTATACAGCCGTACTCCACCTACTGAAGTTTGAGCAACTAGGTATCATTAGCCCTCACACAATAAGTATAGACCATTGTATAGTGCATGAAGCATTCATGTTGTTGCTGAGTTGTATTCTGACTTTTGTCTACCATATGTATTTATATCACTATCGTGACAGACTGAATTTAGCAAAATAAATATGTAAGGACAGTAACATCGGATTTTAAAAAACTGACTGGTTTAACTATGTATTTCTTGTAATCTTTGTGCAAACAAGATAGATATTTTCAAATATAAGACGTGTTATACGATTGCTTTTCAAATGCTACGCTGATGTACAAAACAAAACAAACAATTCGAGCCTCTATCTAGAATAGTATGGATAGCATACATCTAACAATTAAGATCCAAACCTTGAGGTAATCATCATTAGCAGAATAAATTTAATTTTTAATGAAGATTGAAACTACACTATAAACTTGAAATATGTTAAGGTTCAAACTAGTAGTTTTCTTTTCATAGTACTGAACAGTTTATCGACTAGCTTGGACGGAGTAAATATCCACCAAT
>OX104134.1:108201264-108260618 GCA_944470555.2 Heterobilharzia americana | reverse complement strand
TAGCAAAAAGCATCTTACTGTATCAGCATACTGCACGTTCATGTAATCATCGACGTGAAAGTTATTCGGTGTGAGAAAAGAAATATCGACACAATCACAGAAACATTTCATATAATCTACTCTTTATCTTTTTCAAACATAGACACGCAACTGCTGAATAAATAATAAGTCAAGTAAGAGAATCCTTACCACAATTCCCGCGATAAAGTACTCGTTTCATCGATTGAGTTTCACAGATTGCACGCTTTAAAAAGCACTGATTTGAATAGGTTTCCCCATCATCTGCACATATTGGATCAGGCCATTCTTTCAGGCAGTTAATACCGTCACACATACAGTTAGAAAATATTGACAACATGCGTTTTCTGGTGATTGTTGTAGACGATGATGATGAGGATTTGTAGTAATCCAATGGATCATAGCATTTCCCTCCATAAAGACAAAGATTACCATTTCCGCACAATTCTGTTTTCTGTCGATGATCTATCATTTTGTCGTGTCATCATGGCGATGTACAGAGCAGTGGAAAGATAGAAAGAAAGAAAACACATGAAAAAGTCGAATTAAAGCCTTATAGGTTCGAAAACGTAGATTTCCTTTAAAAAAGGAAACACTTATGAACGTGACAGTCGACATTACTGGAAATGGAATAATTTTCTTCAGTATCGTGGTGTCATGCCCAACTTATAAGTGCATGACTAAATTTCAGATTCGATGGTTACAGTCACATACAAATCACATGGCGCTTCATTAAGGCTAAAGCTGAACTTCTCTATATTTGGCAAAGGTTTTGTGTTCCACTTTCCTAGCTGAAAACCGATCGACTACTCTGACCTATATACCCAACCTCATAATCATTACACGATATTTGACAAATCCGGTTATTTTGATATCCCTTCTGAATACGGCAACACTACTACAGGTTTGAATTTTCTTCCTAGGCATTCGGCACTTATTGCTAGAACTGTTATTTCTCTTTCTTTCATGAGTCCATATAAACTTTTTAATAGGCTTTGGAGGATAGTTATGAAATACAAATGTCTTTTTATTGTGTTTGATTACTTCATTTAAATCTCCTGACTTAGTAGTTAGATTATAGGACACTTTATCACCGTACAAAATCCCAGGTTATAAAATTAGTTAGTTAGTGCTGGAATCCAGGATTTATGTTTCCGCCTATTTGGGACTCGTTAGCTGGATGTAACTACCTCCGAGGAAGTTAAGTTTTTCCATCTGAAATTCTAATTCACTACCCATCTCTTTAAGCTGCAAACCGTTATCCGCCAGGCTGATGAGTTATTATATCCACTTCCTATGTGATAACTATAGTTTGATGCTATAGATTTTAGTATCCCATTGTTGATTTACACGAAATGATCGGTCATTATTGTCACAAAGGTTCATATGCGGGTGTCTCTTCATTGATGCTAATATGACGGTAAAGTTGGGAATGTGGTCTTGCTTTCTTCTGTTAGCCACAACACATCTTTAATTTTAAAATGAAGTCACCAGGAATACAGAGGCCTCCACACTGGACCCTATTCACCAACAGTAGTCAGTCAATGGGATCCAATCAATGAGGGAAATTCTCAGCTGTAAAATGTGATAGTCATTATTTCCCGAGGTGTTTCTGTTAAGTTCATCTATATTTAATAATGAATCTGAGCAAATGAATATTTTTGGAGGCAGTTTCATCAAAGTGAACTATACTGCTGAATCAGACAAACGACCCCACAGATTTCAACACTATTCTAGCCTTAATATTTTCTTTTTATCAGTGATGACGGTAAATTTTACACCAGGGGTTATATCATAATGCATATCTTCATAGGTGGTCTGAGAAATGATATAACCGGTTATAAATTAAACTACAATTAGGTATTTCGTAACGCTTATCAGTGATTTCTAAATATGATTTGTTTCCTGTCGCCAGAGTCACTGTTATAAAATAACGCCCTATATTACGTTTGACCCTATTGCTTCATATATCTTCGGTGAAGATGGTTTGATATACCTACGTTAACTTCATTTGTTGTTCATATCGCTTAAGTGTTGACTGTCAACTCTAATTCGGCTTCTTCATGACTGGTAACAGGTTAAAAACAGCTCAGAACAATATAACACAGGGCACACATGTCATCCTTCTTGAGATTAGACAACCAAATGTATCTGTGTCCCAGTGTGTTGGTTTTTTATCAATGAAAGTAGAACAATCCTTCAAGTCAGTAGCAAGAATTATAGAAATCTCAATAAAACTGATACCATTAGGCTTTACGGAAATGAGCCTCAACTGTTAGCGATACCTTTGAACTCCTCCATAGAAAGGTTGTGGCTTCTTCGATTCATAAGTGACCGAGTGGACAACTTTATGCAGTGTGAAGCAGCGGATGCTGTATTTGATTGAATTTCAGTTGGCTTTAGATACATGCAAATAGTGAAAAATCATTTCAGTAATTCAAAACTGCAGCAGGCAGGGAGTGAAAATTCAAAAACTCGAAGAGATTTCTCTCTACTGTAATCGTAAATGACGGCGAAAAGATTTTTAAAGATATTTGCACTTAAACAATGGGTGCATTCAAAATACATGTTGGAAAGTAAACAAATTAATTTCACCACTTTTCATGTATGCTAATGTGATGCCGAAATTCATCTTTACTGGACTGGAGTCAACGACCTAGCTACATTTCACCAGTACATGCTCACAACTTGATGGATGACAAAGCCTCTAACCATGAAGTCTCACTGTGTATATGCCACAGTTCTATCAGTCATTTGCAGTCCAGTAGCACCACTGCTATTGAATTCCACAAGTGGATTAACATGCTCACAACTGGCATAGTTGATTCTGCAGGTCATATTTCTGGATTGTAATTGGGTAATTTTCCTTGTTCTGATGAATTATACTGAGCTTGTTTCTTCCTGATTAGTTGGCTTCACATACATGAATGGTTTTAAAGGAGCTTTCATTGAGGGTTGACATCATTTACACAATCACTGGAAATCTGCAAGTACTGGATAACTGTTTTTGTCCTAGCTTGGGAAGATTCAGCAGTGAACACTCAAGACCTCCCGATGGATAGACTCCAGATTTCAAACTGATATTAACTCATTAACTGCGGTAAACACCTCACTAGTCGGGAACAGAAGTGTCATTTGACAAAAAGAGATATTATTCATTTGAAAAGTTCTTGAGAAATCTATCTATTTCAGAGTGTCACCATGGTATGACATTAACTCAGGAACTACTTAGAAGACAAGGAGTACTAGGAATCTGTTTTTCTGTAGACTACGACATTTGCATTTTAGACCTTTAAACCCATTTTGCGTCTAGTTCGGAAGAATCAGGTTTCATGGCCAGCAAGCTACAATCCAGCGAATCGGTTCAGATACAATGGTCGAAGTTTTTGTATTTATGCCAACACACTTTATAGAACAATTACGATCCAGTATAATCAGTAGTAAACTGTTGACAAATCATCAGTGGGTGACAACCGGTGCGGCTGTCAATTCTCATACACTCAACATTGATCAGCGTCAATCAAGTGACAACCGATCGGTAACAAACATATAATATTGGAATGTAGTATAACATGGTGTCGTATCTCTTAGTTAGATGACGGGATTGCAAATGTGATCGATAGCCTCATCTCAATGATCAGCACCTGGGACTTGACAGGTAGACCTCTTATCATCTGGCTACTCATTTGAGTACATACTGAACACCCAGGGCGGTCAGCTGTAACCTGCGTAGGTTGGTAACACACTAAGGAGTATCGACACGCCATTCAGCTAAGACATTGATGGAATATTGACTAATTTCAAGGCAGTTTTCATCAAGAATTCACAACTCTGAATATAGTAGTAAAAATGTCTCCAGACAGTATAAAGTCACTTTATTAATTTCGCATGACTGTGAGGTATAAATAGAGGATTCTCAGTAGGCTTTGAGGTAGTATAATAAAAAGATGTTGCGGATGTTTATGAGTAATGAACAGCAACCTCCAGAGTAATAGTTTAAGCAGCGTAACGAAAAAATGAAGATTATCTGGGACATGTGGTGTATAAGTGCTATACATTTTGACATTGAACATTTGGCTTTGACCACTTTTATGTAGTACTTTAAAGGCTGTTTTCGTGTCTATCCTATAGTTAGTTTCTGGTATATTTTTAGAGGTACAACTAGTTCGACAAGTCCATGTGCGATCATATTGTTCGAAATGTATAGCGCTAATACATCACATGTTTCAGATATTCTTCGTCTTCTCATTACGCTGTTTAAATTTATCAAAGAGACCAGTTACTTTGAAGTAGTAGTTATCATTTGAGAAAGGAAAGTGGTCCAGATATTTTAGTACTTCTATTTGACTACTTACAAGTAGTATAAAGCTTTTCGGTAAATATGGGAAAAAGTACTGTATCTTAATACCGATGAAAAATGTTCTTAGGTAGAGCATGACTTTCAGTTACGCAACATTAATAATGCACTGGTGTTCAGCAATGCATAAGAGTTCACTGTGGACGAGTGGATTTCGACGGTCTATGCGAAAATGTGTCTTCCGCACGAGGAAATAGTTGACTTGTTTGTTCATTTCTTCACAAGCTTAAATTGATGAGCAGCCCTAGCTAAATTTAACTGTTTTTATTAATCTCACACCACTACCGTTGAATTCAAATGAAAATGCTTATTGGTTTGGTAGCATTGGAGTACTTAGTAGTCTAACTGTCAGCTAAGCTTAAGCAAGCGTAGTTATGAGCACTATATGTTGACGTTGAATTATCTAGGCATAAAGTACCAAACAGAGAATGAGATAAATTCACCCACCTGGAAAAACTATTAAAAGCAGAGGGACACACCTCATCTCTCTCTACTAGTCAGATAAATTATGCTATGCAGAAAGCACAAAAACGTATTCCAAGGAATCCGGAAAAATCATCAGACTAAACTGAAATAAGCTAAAAATAAATTTTTTTTTCTGGGATTTGACAGTAGTATGTATGTGTTTGTGAGTGGGAAAAGAGAGCAGAAGAGGACAGAATGCTAAGTCCTATACTAAAAAGCATCCATAAGCTACAAGATATCATGTTTGTCATAGGTTTTTCGTGGTGTTAATCAACAAAAAGGATATTTTAACACTTAGTTTCAAGATTAGATTTTCAGTGAACGAAATATACCCATTGTATCGTTGAGAACACTACACCTTTGTATGAATACTTGATCTTCTGTTGACGCGACATCAGGTCCAATCTTTGAATACTATGACTTTATCAAGAAAAAATATACACCCATCATGAGTTCGAAAATTTTAGAATAACTGTATTATAGAGATAAATAACTTCTTGGAATTAATAGTTGCATAATGCATTACTTTACAAACGTTTACACAGTTAATGGATGAAGAAAGTGGATAAACTTAGAAAATTACTAATTAAACAAAATGTTTATTCAAGGCATCAAAAAGGGTACTGATAATTCATGAATTTCACATATTAAATAACTGAATAGACTGAAACTGGTAGTGAAAATGCTCGACTTGGTGGCAAGAAGCACCAAATGATAAGAAAATAAACAGTAAAACACGAAAACATCACTAAGCACAGGTCAAATAATCATAAGTCAGACTGAGACTGGATTACGTGGAATGCAGGTTCTTCAACATCCACGGATGAACAATGGGATGAACGAATTTTATTCCGTATACACAATTCTCGTTTCAATACTCCGTAAGCAATAAAACAAGCAGTTTTTTGAGGATGAATTCTTACTTCATGTGACAGATGTTTAGGAATGTTGTATAAAGTGGGTAGAAAATTCCCATAGAACGTTGACTGAGACACCTTATAGTGCGTCCCGCACAACTGTTACAACTTAAAGAAAAATACATATTCACTGACACTTTTCTTCCCTTCATAATAAATTTGTTTGTTTCATGTATCACACACAGTGAAACAGTATTATTAACTGGGTAAGGTTTCAAGCACAAATCATACCTCGTAATCACAGCAAGGCAGTCATACAACTTTCGATACTTGGTTGCACTATTTTGGAATTAGAACCCACTGATGGTTTCTTCATACATATAAACTGAGTAGTAGGTGAGATTTATTTCAATCATGAATTAGAAAATGAACCAGAAGAATTATCTTTGTCGAAATGCAAAGTGAATTGAAGAACAGACAATGGTTCGGTACTACTGCTCACAGGAAATCAACACATTTAAAAATCATCATGATTTCAGATTATAACATCTAATATCAATTAAGGCAAGTATAGCAAAATGTAATGGAACTATAACAATTTTCTGGAGAATCAATCAACCTAAATAAGGAAATGAAGCACATAAAATACTCCTTTGCTAAACAACTTTCCCTTAGAGTTTATCAGGAAATTTCTAAGTACTTATAAAAAAATAAGTACTATTAATAGTATGAATAGCAATGGCAATACAGATAGGAAGGTACTTTAGGCTTCCACTTTGTTATCATATGCGGAAGGACCATCAGAAGCTAAATGTTAACTTCTCAAAAAGCCTAAAAATAAAGGCAGCAATAAAACATAAAAGCTTATTCAAAGGTGAAACCTGTCGGCTGAGATATCCTTTGAACCCAGTTAGGTAAAATAATTTTATCTACCAAAATACCATGCAACTACCGTTAGGTCAAATAAACAGGTTAAACCAGCCGATCGGGATTAGTTAGATCATTAGAGCATAGGCAAATTTATAACGAAATACTCCATTCAGATCAATATTCTAGAAGAAAAACTTGACTTTACAATGCATACACTGACATATAACCAGAAAATAATGGTGGTATATAACAATAGTTAGGTAAAGAAAGAGAGAGATTGATCACTGAGTTTTGTTCTTTGAATAAACTTGCAACACATTTAGTGGCACTAAGGAAAGGAGGTTTAAAAAACCCTACAAACACTGAAAACAAAGAATATAAGTTGAAAGAACATTGAAGAAACATGTTAGAAATTGTATGATTTCTTCGATGCTATAATAAGTAATGAATTGTGCTCGATATGTGGTCACCTAGTAAATAATACTCTTTAGTCATTCCGTAATCACTAAAACCTAAAATACTGATTGTTTTTTACATAATATTCGAAAATGATTATCTCTATTGTCATGAATATATTTTGAATGGATTTTCAAGGTGGTATTTATCATGGTCTGACACCAGTTGGAGAAGCATTGAAAACTTGTCAACACTGGACAATTTTTTATCTCAGTATGCTGCTTCTCAACAGTGCGTACGTGTGACCACGCGCAGCAACAAACCCTGGACCTTCAGGTCTTGTGACAAGCTCGTTACCATCCGGCCACTAAGTTTGAATCTAGTGGTTCGCGTTTTCCTACTCTTAGTAATTCACAGCACCATCTAATACCATCAACAAGCTTTTGTCCTCATACCCAACTTGGATGACCTATCGAGTCACAGTCTCGTTCAAGGATGTAACTAATCAGCAATAAACAGTTGTTCAGTGGTGGTTTGTAGAGGCTAACTGCTTTCAAGGTAGTATTCTCCAACAGATTTCCGTCAACGATGAATTTTGCCTTGAAGAAACTGCTATATAAGTTTCATATTGATTAACTGAAACTTTACAACTTGACCCTGTAAATAAGATTAGAAGTTTTATGTTTACTGAAATAATTATAATTAGAGATTTAAATCGATAAGTAGTTGAGTGCAATTTCAGCAGAATGTATATCGTCGCACGGGGAAAAAGTGTCATCCACATACTTAAAGTTGAAAAGTTTTTCATCCAGCAGCACGTCTACATCACAACTACACAACTCATTCAGAACTCTCAACAACTTCATTGGCTGAGAGGCAGATAGACAGATAGGAAAATCAGCGTAGAACGTTACAACAGAGAAGTGCATCGGTTCAAGTTGCAACAGTACACAGCAACAAGCAGAGAAGAAATGGGTAGAGTAAGAGGGATGTCAAAGCAGGCGAAAGTGTATTGAAGGAGAGAAAAGTACCAGATGAAGGTTGGTGCAAACGTTCAAACTTTGGAAGATATTATCAGTGGCATTGGTAGAGAGGAACAGTGAAATTAGGCAATCGTGCATACCCTTACTAATTGCTTGGAAGTAAAAAGAGAGGTGGCTGTTTGGCATCATTCCACTTGAGATGTTAAAGTAAAGAGTTCTCATAATGTTAACGAACTCCTCAGAAACACTTCTGTCCAGCAGACTATTCGATAGCAGAACACTCACTGTTCAACGAATCAAAGGCAACCTTGATATCAAGAAGCACAAAGAATGTTGGCCTAAAATACATGTAATGATGTTCGAGTACCTGGTGGACAGCGTACACTTGGTTTAATTATCCATGGCCTGAAAGAAGCATGGATTGTTCTTCGCAGATTGGTTTTTCATGCATTTTGCAGATCTTGAGAAGCATGACAGAAATTGATATTTTAGACGCTCCTAGTATCAGAGTGATATACCGATGATTATCACGTTCACTACAGACCCATGTTAAAGTTAGGTACAACAACCAAGTCGCGTCTGAGGACAAATAATCAACAGCAACACTAGATTATGATTGGGCCGTATCGCTGACTAGCAGAAACAGTAAATGTTAACCATTGTACCCCAACCCAATGGCTGAATGGCAACGTGCTCGCCACGAGACCTGAAGGTCCAGTATTCGAAGTCTGGTGCGTTGGTGCGTATGCACTAATGAGGAGTCTCATAGTAAGACGAAACAGTTGTTCATTACTGCCAAGTTTTCAACGGTTCTTCAACCGATTTCAGTTAGTACGTGAAGAATATCAATAAGTCTCCACAAACGTCCAAAATAAATGGAATGAAATTTGCAATCAAAATCTAACTAACTTTAATTTTCTAACATGCTGAAAAATGAATGAAATGTTTGGGGTCATCTTACAGGGATCTTTCTATTACTTGGATTTTTTGTTTATTATTGAGTATTACCAAGAAATCTATGTAGTCTCTAGGAAACGTTTAAACCCCCACAGCTGGAAAGACGAAACATGCAACTCATATTATAGGTAGGTACTCTAAGCCTAACCGTTTTCTTTTTTCTGATAAGTACTTTTAAAGCATAGGCAATTTACACATCACACAAAGTTGAATGGAAATTGTTCACTTTTTTGAACTTTAAGGAGTTGAGAAAATCAGCTTTCTACAGTCTAACTTTAGCTTGAAAAGTGTTGTACCAAAGTATTGAGAAGAATTACAATAGAGTAAAACTGGAGTAGATTGGTGCTGATTTTGGGTGTTGAAGTTCAGGAATATACAGACGTGGTTTCAAATTTAAAATCAAAATTGGTGTGAAAATGGATCACACCTCATTAGTATTCTTTATGTTTCAAATCTTGTTTCATCTTAACTTTTTTGCCTCATCCCAGTCTACTTTTATATTCCTTGTAAAAATGCCTCATGACAAGTAAATGTAAAGTAAAATGTATTGCGCATATACAAAACATTCCTCAGATAAATTTCATCTTTTAGTTTATACATATTTTATATTTCATTGTCTTTAACCTTTTTCTTATCCTCTTCCCTTCTTTATCACACCTTCACAACCTTCATGCCCACCTAAGTCATCCTAACATTGATAAATTTAAAAAGAAAAATTGATCTGCTTACAGTCCAGTGTTCATGTTCCATTTTGAAAATGGTACTTGTCTCAGACTTGGCTTGTTTTTATGCTGAACAGTTTCTTTTGCATAACTGTAGAACCTGATGAGAATTTATGGGAAAGAATATTCTTAGTTCAGATTGTCTTTAAATAAATGAAATTATTTCATAGCGTAGACATGTGTTTTTGTTTAAATGTAGACCATAATAGAAGGGATAAACAAGTTCCATGAATGGTGATAGATCACCTGACATAGAAATGTCACTCGTAAACACTTCAAGAGTAATTGATTCATCACTAATCAGTTTTCTGAATCATTTGTATGTCTTAACGGTCGCTGACAAAAATATGAAAGCTGTTCAATATTGCTCTCCTTATATTGGTTCACAGCTGCTACCGATCAATATACGTGCAGACACTTAGAAATGATTCTCAGCGAATGAAAGATTAACCTCTGTGAGCGAGAATAAGTTTTATTCCACCTTGAAATATGATCATTACTGAAGCACACGTGTCAACAAAAAGGAAAATCGATCCTAAAAAGAGAATCCTCCTTAAGTCTCACTCAGTTAAATGACGTAGAAAATGAATGACATTCATTGATATTTAATGAAACAACCAAACACAGGATCCAATTACTGAGTGCAGTAAGCCGATTTGTGAGTATATCAGTTTCGTCAATACCCTCAGTTGTTGTTTGCCAATAAGGGTGGATCCTTGATGGGTATAGCCTCTAACTGACTGACTTAGGACTTCCACTGCTTGCAAAATAATGAGATATGACCATCACACAAGGAGTAGTTATCGTGACTCAGTGGCCGAGTAAATAACATTCTGGCTTTTCCGTAAGTTCACCTTGGTCCGAGTCTCAACAGCGACAAGACTACTCACAAGAGGTAGCTGAAAAGTCACAAAAAGAAGTGACTGGGGGCCTCAAGTTTGACTATAGGCCACTATAGATCTGCTGTCAACGTAAAAAATTGGTTATGGTTTGTACATACAACCGTAGTTTTTCATGGATTTAATGTAACTGTATACCACTGAATCGAATATTGTCTTTATGAACAGTAGAGTTGTCTATCTGTTCTTGCAAATTTTTCCCAGCTGATTATCCATCTAGATCGATTTATTCGGTCTCTAGCAGCACATAAGTTTTCTGGACGACTATAAGTCTGAGATTAATTTTGGTATTTTTCACTTAGTGAAGGCGAACAATGCAGTCCAGGAGGCATGATTCCTCCCAAAAGGTAACTCTTATAGATCGGCAGCCTATTGGGCAACTCTTCGATAACTGAATCATCGGAAGTTGTATCTGGATCTAATATGGATTATCAGTACACTGACAGGAAGGTATATCCGACTGAAAAGTCTTGAACAGGATGAAAGGCACTCCCCTGATTCCCCTGCTAGTCATGAAACAGTGAAATACATGTACACTTAGCAATCTTGTCGTATAGCTAAATAAGAATAACTGTATTTATCATAATTTTATTAGCGACAGCCAGTGGTGGAATTTGGGACGACCTATATGTCCTGGAAATGTCGAAGGATGCTAAAGGAGCCCAAATACCAACAGAAACAGGTTAATTCGGTCCAACACAACAATTAACAAAGAAGTACAACAATGAATAAATAACAATTGTAAATGCTATCAAATTATATTTCCAAGAAACACTTCCAACGGTCAGTCTTAGCATCGAAAGGAAGTTTGTTAGGTATGAAGTAGCAAACTAACTGGAGTTATGTCATCAAGACTAGTTAGCTCTGAACGAACAAGTGGAGGAATGAGAATGGTCTGCGAGATTCGTTCAAAACAATGCCATCATGATGAAAGTGTCTATAAGAAAACAGTAAAAACAGATCTGTTGTTTTCACGCTATTATCAATTTACACTACTTTCAAATTATCGGTTCGCTAGACCATAGATGAATTTCATTTTCGAACTACTCATGAGTAGTTCGAAAAGTCTACAAAATATTTCAGAGTTTTGGTGAACAACGGAATGCTGCTGAATTTGTCAGTCACTATCAAAAAATGTAGTTTACCCATTTGAGATGTATCTTTCCCGTGAGAAGAAAGCAAACAAAACTCTTTCTCTTCCAAATAACGAACAACAATTAGACCAACCTAAAGCTCACATATTCATCTCTAAAGCGGCAATGTAACCTTAGCAATAAAAATATTTTTATTCAAATAATATTTAAATATCGAGCTTTGAAGTCATTAAAACAATACAATCTACCATCATAACAATCTATGGCATTTATTTCAAATGGAGCCAATCAATAAAATAACTTTTAAGTTTTTCTATTCTCATCTAGTCAATATGCATAACAAATAATTAAGGTCAGGAGACAAATCATCGCTGATACCGTTATACCATAACCATTGATATATAAGACAATTGATGTAAATGTTGCTTTGTGTGTGTGAACGTCTGCGTAATATAAATAATGAGTGTGCTGTATTCCAAAAGAATTTGAGCCAATGCAATCAATCAAATATGATCAATAGATTGATACTGTTTTAAATATCATTAGTTAATTTTCATTAAATATGATACAACATTAGGTAGAGTATCAACGGGTGAGAAATAAAAACTAAAGGTTTTTAAAACAGAAGTAAAATATATAGGTTTTGTACTCAACCCCGCATCCCTCAGGACTCCCAAAGTGAAACAAGACAACAGTTCACAATAGGTGAACAGATACTCAATTTACAATTTTTTTGTAATCACTTCATTGAATCGAAAGTGTACAATTTCTGATTCAGCCATGGATAATAGAAAGATACTTCACTTGAGCACTGAACATTGAAACAATGATCACCATTAGATATTTAATAAGTATTATCTAAATTTTGTTTTAATTCTAAGTTTATAAACAAAAAAAGGATACTATGACAACAGATTGGGTTTATTCCTATTTCACCTCACTTTTACTTTACGGTTGAATTAGTTTAAATGGAGTATTTTGTTAACAGTTAGTTGTCCGGTTTTCCGGATAACAAGCCACGCTAAACTAAGGTTGCTTACTGCTAAAAATGAACACCTATTTATGTCAACTGAAGTTATCTTTAGAATAACAACCGTTTCTTTCATTATGAGTTTGTAAGGACTGACTGATTTCAAAATATTTTCCACCATACAGTGACATCATTTGGCGAAATATTGCAAGCCCTGCAACACCGGATATATGTTTCATCCTTGCACAGCACTTTTGCATTAGTGGATACGGATCGAGCGTATGAGGACATTGCCATCCATACACCAGGTTGTATGCGGAGTGTCCTAGATTTCCCTACTACCTTCAGGTAATGGGATTATTTGACCATCATCTAAAGTCAGTTACGGTTATCAGTCCCGGACTGATTGATCCCACACATAGTCCATGCACCTGGGGTTGATACATCTTTATACTAATCGATACGGTGCATCTAATGCTTTTAGCAAACCTGTACGTTAGTACAAATAAAAGCGCAATTACTGAGTGCTACAATCGCGAGTGTTAGCAGTTAACTGCTCAAAGTTATTTCTAATTACTAAAATGATATCCCATGAAAACACTGCAGAACAGGTACTTCATTCAACATGGCTTAGGTCTGTCCTAACTTTCGTCTAAGACCCAGGGAAGACAGTTCTTATTTAAAGTTCCCGGTTCCTTAGTCCTTACACTACATCCAAACAGTCAACAAATATGGGTTATCTCTATGAATTTTTGAGTCTAATCAACTGATGAAGTCAGTTGTGAATAAATGAAAAAGTCATTTTATGCTTGGAAAATTCTGAATGGAACTGTTGAAACCGGTCGGTGAAAGATGTATTAAGTGTCAAACTACTTATATTACTAAAGTAGTACACACAGCAGTTCAGTTGAATATTTCATAAATACATTATGGTTTTTACTAGAAATTTCCAAGTGTATGACTTCATTTAACAACGTAATAAGGGGGTGAAATCTTGACTAATCAGCTAGTTGTGATAAACTTTTGAGGAGTGTTGGACAATATCTAAGTGACTTGAAAACTATCCAGACAGTTTTATGTCAATTTGTTTCACCTGAGAAACCCGGCAAAACTTGTGCTGAGTACGTATGGCGACGAAAGAGACTCTGCTAGGCAGTCTCACTTAGCAGGCCAGTCTAAGTGTAATGAAATGATGACTGAAATCCTAATAAGACATGTTTATTAAAATAAATAGAAGTAACAGTGCTCAGAAAATTTACTGGAAACTCTATCGCCTGAGCCAAGGATGATTTGCGAAAACAGTTATTGTGTTGACCAGTGAATAGTTACTTACTTATCACTTCATCACATAAGAAACAGCAAAAGATCCTCCAATGATTTCGATGAAATCAAGAGATAGTGATGTTTTCTTGGGTGAACTTTAAATGCGTAACTGAATAAATTGGGCATTGCTTTGCAAAGGATTTATATATTTTGTTGTTTATCAGCTCGAAATGTGTTCCTAGACAACGTGATGAGTGAAAACTATCTTTATAGGCGATGACGAACTACTCACCTTGATTAGTAATATATATATATATATATATATATATATATATATATATATATATATATATATATAATCGTTATAGTAATTGTCGACATAGAACTAGTTGTAATTAAAAGTGATAAAATATTCACACATAAATTTTTTCTCATGAAGAAATTTGTTATTATATAAACTTTCAAAAGTGACTTTATTCAGTCAATCAACTGAACTAATAATCATGTCAAAATACCACTCTGCCTGGTATTCACGTACAATTAATAAATGATGAGTGAGACAATAGATTTTAGAGTATATTTAATCGCTTACTTGTGAAATAAATTAGTTAACCTTAAGCTGAAGTCTTACAACTCGACAGCTGGGTAGTAGTTAAATACAGCAGGTGGGTTCCTCATCAGAGGAATGGAGTTCCTCCATATACTGGTGTTACAAGTAAGACTCTTGCTATTGCTTCACACTGCGAAACATTTCAATAACTCCATATCGCTCATTCGGTTTTAGTGATTAATATCCATCAAACAGTAAGATAGGTCTGACATCTCGTTGCGCAAGCCTATCTTCCACCAAGTATGAGTCATTTTAGTGACACACGGATACTAGTTGGTTGGAGGCAACAGGAAAGAACCCTTGGATTTTTATTTCGTGCTCGTTGGAACCCGTCAGCAAAGCGTACCTGCAACGTCGAGAGGACTAATGTCTGCGAGATTCAAACCCACGCTACCCAGTGTTGCAGTCAGTAGTCTAACCACTGAGCTGTTTGGGCCATTATTTACCTCCTGTAGAACCAGATTATATATATATATATATATATATATATATATATATATATATATATATATATATATATATGGTGATAGACGACCATAGTTCAGGTTCAACACCCAGAAACTGAAGGACAAAACTACAAAGGACATCTTATCGTCAGTCATCAGGACAAAAAGGGAAACATTACGCAACATCCCTGAAGGGACCTGCGTGGAAGAACACTGAAACTCCTTGAAAGCTATGTAGAAAGAAACCTGCATAACCGTTCTAGGGAGGAAGGGGAAACAAGACAAGGAATGGACCTCGATGGACACATGGAAGCTGATAGAGGACGGAAAGGAAGATGGTGAGGCAGAAGATGAACCAGTGCAATGATGAGCTACGAAAAGAAGAACTGAGTACAACGTATAAAGTTCCATTACTATTGACTTCCAGATGGAGTTAATTTCACCAGTTATAAATTAGATGAATTTTCAATGTCATATTTTCTAGTTGTACATGTCTTTATTATTCTTACAAAAAATAAACATGGGTCACGACAAGATTCACAGTGGTTGCCTAGCCAGATCTCCTTGAATTTAAAATCAGCTAGTGGCAGCATGGAGTTCACTAATGACGACAGGGTTGTGATTGCAGGCAAAAGTAACACCTCTATCATGACAAGATTCGAGCTTGAAACTTGCGGATTAGCAACCTAGCACTTAACCAACTCCAAAAAATCAATAATACCAGTGTGCCAAACCATGACCATAATAGATAGCCTGATTAGTAATGAACAAACATATCACAACAGTTGCTAGTTGACAAGAAGTAAAATATAAAGTATTTTAGAAACAATGAATTAACAATTACAAAGTAATTTTGTCGTGCTTTTTATTTTCATTTCAAATGTTAAAGTCAAGATAACTCCTACCAATTATCGGTTTCAAATTACCAGTCTCATACTTATATCTGTTTTTTTCGCTGCACTGTAATCCATTAGTGTTTCATCTATTCCATTTATAGAACAGTATGTACTACTTCATTTGAATAAGAGTAATTCAATCTGTCTGACCTATCTTTCGTCCATTCAACCAAAAATAACATAAAAAAACTGGTATGTCGTCTCCCGTCTTCTCACCTTACTGCTTAGTAGGCACAATCCACATTCAGTTGATAAATATCGGTCAGAACTTGAGGCTTAACTGTTATGTTACATCAACTATCCGTCAATGATCAAATAGTGTACATGGTCCAGTCATACTGGAGAGTGGCATAAATGGACTACTGGTAGGAGCTAGGACTTCAGCACTGAGGCAAACGGATTCGAATAACCAGAGAAGTGTGTGTTTCCTGAAGGTTTCAGATGTGCATTACTGAGGAAACCAAAGGATTTATAGTAATCTTCCCGTCAAAAAAGAGACTTATTCCATTGCTTTAATATATACTAACATGTGTGTATGTGTATGCGTTCAACCGTTGACGGTAATATGAGCAAGGTTATTTCAATAATCAGCAAACAATGCTGAAATATTTCATTCAGTGTATGTAATCCAGTCCTACAGGTGAGCTCAGTGGTAAAATTGCTTAATATAACAGTGAGTGACGCAGGTTCAAATTTCAAAGGGTGTATCAGCTCCCTAGAGGTTGGATACACGCCATGCTGACGGGTTTCAACAAGCATGAAATCTTGGTCCACAGCTTCCTGCTGTTTACCTCCAACCAACTAATATCCACCTCGATAGTAGGCTTAGTAGCCACATTGCGAAATGATCGATGGAATTCGATCTGGATGCAGAGGTAGGCAAAATGAGATTGGTTTCTCTTCGGTGACCAATCACGTACATTCTGCTATCATGCTGACTGAGTACTGGATATTCACTCTTTTCTTGTGATATATGGGTCACTCATTCATCGCCAATCATTAAGCCATTTCGCAATCATTCTTTGTACATGCAGTACCACACGTCTTGTTTTCTCTTTATTCAACTACACATTAATTCAGTAAGCTAGACACGACTATTCTTTCCTGAACCTTTCTAGGAAATGTTTAAGTATTAGGATTTTTAAGATATAAACAGTGATCTTTCCATGATATTGAGTGTGAGAAAGAAGTCAGAACTTTGCTTTATTCATAATGACGTTTCGTTCGCTGTCGAAGGATCACTAAGGATAAAATATTTCCTGAGTTGTTAGATATTTGGAGCAAACGTAACGTCTTTTCTTTTAGGACTACAAACAGTTTATTGTTTAGTGATTTTCTCTTTTGATATCAATTCATTCTGAAGAGAATTCTGTATCAATACCTGATTTTGACGAATATTAATCACACAGTCATGCCGAATCAAAGCAAACTAATCAACTAGTCATGGGGGTGTACTGCTGAAGAGTTCCCTACTAGGACAAATTAGCTGTTGCTTAGTGCTCCTACGTTTTCAGTGGTTCTCTAACTGATGTCAGTCAGTCTGTGATGTTAGCTAACTTAAAATCAATAGAATTCAAGGGGTTTAACGGGATTTAGAGATTTTTCAAGTTGTTATTCGTCGTAGACTGACATCAGTTGGAGGAACACTGGAAACCTGGGAGCACTGGACAGCTGTTTCGTCCTGGTATAGGACTCCTCAGTGGTGCATACCTTATCGGGGTCATGGGGTGCACTGCTGAGGAGTCCCATACTGAGACGAAACAGCTGTCCAGTGCTCCCAGGTTTCCAATGTTCCTCCAACTGATGTCAGTCCACGATGAATACCAACTTAAAATCAATCGATAAATTCCTACAAATCTCCAAACTGAATGTAATTATTAATTGTTCCCAGAATCCTTGCTATGGTATACAGAAACGTTCAGTTAGAAACACTTCATTGATCTTTTGATTAAAAAGGCTACGTACGGCAGACAATATGAAATTGAAATTAAAATAATTATTTACTTAACTTGGTCACTGGATAGTAACTTACATAGACACCCAGTGGTACATTCTGAGTTCTGCTAATCAAGTTTGTAACGTGTCCAATGGGTTAAGTCACCTGTCATTATACTACACTAGATCTTTGTACACGAGTTAGTTACTGGCTGGCAAGCCATTTAGCTGTCAAGTCCTTAGTGCTCAGTACTAATCGATGTAGGTTACACCATGTGGCCGCTTAGGGAAGTGATGTCAATGGCTTCCTGCCGGTTGATACCCACCATCTAAACCGAAATACAGTGTACCATAGTCCCACTTCACTTCGCTTAATGGATACACTGTAAAACTTGACTGATGAACTCTGATCAGTGCTAATCACTAAGAGCTAAACAGATGAGTGGTTTACCCACTAATAATTGAGTCGTGTGCATTGTCCAGTCCTGTAAGAGCTCAGTCATAGACTGAACAGCTTAGTGGTCAAGTCCGTAACTCTAATACCGATTAATGTAAGTTCGGGGGAAGACCACTTTCCTTATGATTGCAGGAACGCCATTTTGGTGGATGTCAGCAGGTACAAAATTCTGGTTCAGAGCTTTCTGATGATATACTGCTGCCATATAACACTATATTTGTGTGCCAGATGCACCCAGCAAGTGAGCAGGGAGCCCTAGAATTTTCTTCTACTGATGAGTGCCTACAAGCATGAAACGCAAGGGAATAGATCCTTACTGATTATCCCCGAATTCCATTTCGGCTTTTCATTAGATGTGCCACACATACACACACAAAGTATTGTTTGCTGGATACTGCGAATGCCCTATCTATTGGACTTATTCCCATTTCTCTTCCGTGAATGACATCTTCAGGTTTCAATTCATGAACTGCTTAATTGAAGTTAAGGTCTTTCTCCAGTACCTTGATTTCAGCTGAATTTAAGACTCTGGTTGAGAGAGTGACAGCTCACTTTGACCTACTGAGGACTGGTGTTATGATATTGGTATTTCCATCATTTTTGACTGCGTACGTTTCTTCTGTATTTTTGTTGAACTTCCTAATTGGTGTGTTTCAGATTTCTTGAAGTCAGATAATCTTGCTTTACTGCAGTTTATCATCAAAAGTTTACGTAAATTTCACTGTACTTTCCACTGTATATCAAATAAACAAATCTAATATGGAATTACATTCCAGCACAGTGACGAAGTTTTACACTTATATTATCACTATTTCTCTTATCAGTTTTTTATAAACGTTTTAACCAATTCTGAAGTTTATTTATTCAGAAGTAATGTCTGTTCACTGTGTTTCATTTCCTTATTAAGACTTTCTGACTTACAAGTCAAACTCCGAGACCGATTACTTAAACATTTTATCAAGCCTATCTTGACAGACATAGGGTAAGGTGATGTGAAATCCAGGTATCTATTCGAATGTGTTGGTTTCCTATAAACATTGATACCTAAAATTCCATATTCTCTCCTTTTGATTTTGTAATCCAACATAGGTAATTTCTCCTTCTTCATTTTCTTATTCATAAGTTAGGACTGGATTACATCTAAAATCGAGTTAATATGTGCGAAAAAACTCTGGATATGTTCTGATTTCAACACATTAAAGTATGTTATCTGTGTGTCTTTAGCATGCTTTTAGGTGGGTTTAAATGTTTATAGTGCGTTTCCAACACAACTGTTCACATTTTTTATCTGCTACACTCAGGAATATGGAAGATACCATAGCTGCTTCCTTTTATTCTGTTTATTTATTTTTTTATTTTTGTAATTTTAAGGCTGTGGAAGTTAGTTATAACCGCTAATCCAGTGTGAATTCTTCCACGGACACTATATTTCTAGCAGTGAGTTTGTTTTTAACTGCTTCATCTGCCAAAACAACTGGCAAAACTGATTCTTTTTCTTCTCTCCCCTAACTGTATATTATTCACTCTTTATTTCGATGGATAGGAATCAGTTGAGCTACAGTGTAAACGATTTCATATAGAATATAATATTAAAGTATTTATTTAGCACGTATTTTGGCGTGTTTTTGAAGTCAGCTATTAGTCCAGTAGGACTAACCGGTGTATAAATCGTTATGGTACATTCTACGATGATAATCAGTTTTAGGCATTAAATTGAACTACTTGAACTCACCGTGAAATACCGTTACACTGCATTACTATTTGCTGTATAAAATAATCTAACATGGAATCAGAACAGTTTGTTTTTATATAACAGTCAAAATGAATAAGAAATATTCCAAAGAAAAAAAAAGCGAATAGGTATGGAAAAACGTAAGACACTGCTGTAATAAACTCAGATCGAAGTAACCAAATACTTAAGAAGAAGTCTCTTCCATTGATTCACATAGTGTGTTGTGGAAGTGACTAGCCTAATAATGAAGCGGCGGCAGCAACAATTATTGTGATAGTAACAGATACTAACTTACTTTACAATTTTGTGGAGTGAAAATTTCAGCTACATGCTGAATATAGTCAAATTTTAAAAAAATCAATTACAAATAGACTTTCAGAATAAAATGACATAATCATATTTCACAAATACTCACTGGTTATATACAACTTAAAATTGAGTTGGAATTAGTTGAATTTACAAACACAAGTGTAAATAAAACTGTCACCAGTGGTCTTCAGCACTAACTGCAGTTCACTGATCAAGTTTTGCAATGTGGCCACTGAGTTGATGCGACATTACAGTGCACTTTATTTCAGCATCATACCGTGGAAGTCTAAGGAAAGTAGGCCCCACTTGACCTAGGTTTCATACATGTTGGCAGTGTTCAGTACGGGGTATTTGCAACTTTGATGAAACTGGCTTTTCAATGCTGATTCGAAACTACGTCACACTGTACTGAAATCAGAGACTTCATCACAAAGATGAGTGTTCAAGAAAGGGGCAAACAGCCTACAGAATTTGACGGTAACATCAACAGAGTGGTTGGAAGAGACAGGACAAAACAAAAATCTTAGTCACGGTCAGTAATGATTTATGTACGATGAGATAGATAAGCAAGGGAGCAAACGAAAAAAAGATCTAAGATAAAGCGTTTGTTAGACAACTAATGAATGATGAAAGCGGATAATAAATGCAATCAAAAGTCAATAGACAGAGAGTAAGACACGATATTACTAAAATAATATGGAACTACCAAGATAAAGAAACGATTAATCACAGTCTCTTTGCCTGGTAGTGAAGTCATCATGAAAATACTTTATATCAGTGGCCTCAGCATGCAGCTGCATCATGTCTTACTGTGTTTTGAGTTTTGATCACAGTTACTTCAACGTTTTTTCTATACCTAACACTGAAGTAATTAAATTCTTCAAAGTACCATTATGGACATAGCATTATAACAATGTCATACACGTAAACCTTTTAAATATCAGTGGCTCCTTGGTAAGTAATCATAGGATAGATTGTTCACTGAAGAATAGTAAGTTTCATGTTGTCTAGTTCTATAGGCTGGCTGGGTACTATCCACGTTTAAATATGTGGTCACCACAATTTACAAACAAAAGATTACCACAACATCACAGACACTTAAGCCACTCCCGTGTATTTGGCCAATACCCTAATGAATTTGAGACTTTCATCTTGCAGTCATCGTAAGGACTTACCTGTTCTAGCGACATGACAATTATGCTGATAGAGACTTAATCAGACCATGCTGAATAGAAAAATAACGTAAAGAACAAGAGAAGTTTTCACCAAGAGCAAAACCACTCAACAATGCGTCATTCTCTTCAGTCATATTATTCTGAATCTGTTACTTTGGACGTAAATATTATATTAACTTGACAACAGACTAAAAGTGTTTCATAAAATATTTTTTAAACGACATTTAGCTTTGGATTATAAATTAGATCGGAAGCGAAGTTACATAGAACCGCGTAATTTCTATAATATGAGTGAGAAGACGACTTATCACGATCGTAGCCACATCAAGCTACTAAGTTGAAACATGTAATATGGTTAAAGTAATGAATGAGAGCAATGAGCAATAAGAATTTCAAATGTGGGGAGTGTGATAAGTGAGAAGATGCAGTATGTCCGTAACAAAGTGAAACGAAATATTTTGAGGAAAACGTGCAGTTGCAAGTTACATCTAGTGTAAATCAGGCGACTGGAAAAACGTCTTTTAAATGCAGTGTAGGCATTCAAAATATGAACTGCTATAGTTTCAGGCAATTCACAATGGGAAGCTCAGTGATGCTTTTGAAGTGAAGACAGGAGTAAAACAAGGCTGCCTGCCATCACCCGTGATATTCCTGATTGTGGTTGACTGGATCATGCAACAAACAGTGAGGCACGAGAAGAGGGGGATATGCTGGACCGGGGAAAACAGACTAGAAGATTTGGATTTCGCCGATGACTTATGTCTAATGTCACACAAACTCGAAGATCTACAGGCAAAATTCAACAAGTTGACAGAAGAGGCAGCCCAGCGAAGAAGTGACTTCAAGTGAATATAGAGAAGATAGAGGTGATGAAGATACCACACCAACAACTCCAACAACAACAAACTCCAATCACCATCAACGAGAGAAACTTAAGGGAAGTCACCTCCTCCACCTATCTAGGCAACGTTGCCTCAACTGCAGGCGGCACTGACAAGGATATCAAAGTCAGAATCGGAAAAGCAAGACAGGTGTTCATTAGCCTGAAACCAGTGTGGAGATCTGCACTCCTCTCAGCATGTGGAACAACATCCGGATTTTCAACACCAAAATCAAGTCAGTGCTACTGTATGGTTGAGAGACTTGGCGCGTTGAGAAAGGCATTTCCAATAAACTACAGACATTCATCAACAACTGCCTAGGCTGGCTCGCTACTGAAGATCAGATGACAAGAATAATAAGAATAAGCAACGAGGAAGTCACTGTGGCTTGCCAACGAACCAACCAAGGACCTATCACCCTATAAAATGTGCACTGGAAGGAAGTGGAGATGGATTAGGCATACACTGAGAATGCCGACTAGAGACATCACGCGTCAGGCCCTCGAGTGGAATCCCCATAGGAAGCGACGAGTTGGGCGTCCGAGGTGAGGGTGACATGGAGGAGATGGTGCGAGGAGAAAATGAGAGGTTGTGGGCTGTCATGGAGCCAGGTTCAAAAGATTTCGGAGAACAGAGTGGGATGGAGACGTGCTA
Organism: Heterobilharzia americana; assembly: GCA_944470555.2. NCBI lineage: Eukaryota > Metazoa > Platyhelminthes > Trematoda > Strigeidida > Schistosomatidae > Heterobilharzia > Heterobilharzia americana. The sequence goes on along the minus strand of OX104134.1, from coordinate 108,237,672 downwards.
GTGAAGCACTATGTTCCATTGGGAATCCAAGGGACAAATAATAAAAATAATCATATGGTTTCAACAGATTGCAAAAGTTTCAGGTGAACATCATTTATGAAGTTAACATAACCTCAATAGATAACAGTGAAGTTTACTGCATTTAAAGGGTAATTAGAATCAATCGAGTATTCTAAGTTAAAGCTGTAAAAAATGCTTTCTTTTCTTACTTGTCAACCGCACTGGTATATGTTTGAAGTATGGAACCATATGTTTGAAAGACTTTTGAACTATAGGGAAGTAATCTTATGTTAAATGTATAGAAAGTATTAATATTTTGCAGCTCACTCATGTCCAACACGCTACTCTAAGACGCTTGTTAATAATATTCAATAGAAAAATAATAATTAGCGAAGTGTACTACTGAGCAAATTCACTAGTTAAAAGTCACTCAGACTGATCCATATATTTCACCCCAGACGATATAATTGACCACCAAGTGCTTAGATCACTCTGATCTCACTGATAACATCTATAGATCAGTCTGAGTGCTTTCGAACCTCTCAATTTATTCAGTAGCATTTTTTTAGCTCATGACACTTTTGTGTCAGAGATCAGACCTTGTGATCCTGATGGCGGTTGGTTTCTAACAAGAACTCTGTTGATACCATAATTGGGCAGGGGAAAAACTGCTCAGCAGTGAGAAACGTCAAGATGAGCAGTGTAATTTGTAAGTCGTTTGTAAATTGGAAATAATGATTATAACTTCTTTTCTCTGAAGAAGTCATTTCCAGCTTACGGTAATACTATCACTACTACTTTTGTTACTAATATTCGTCTACTACTACTATTGCTACTAATCACAGATTGCACTTTCTCTCCAAAGAGATATGAAAACTTACTTGAGTGACCCTTTTCTATAGTGTACCTCTGAAAATCTTACTTAACTATAAGTCTCTTTATGGATAGTACCTGGCCTGTGCAAATCACTCATCCTAGTCGATGTAGTCTATCTTTCAAACGATAAGAATATATCTTTTCTTCTATTTATTTGTGTGTATTAGTTCAGTAACTTATTGGTAAACGAAGTAAACTGACCAGAGATTCATTATTTCAGAGCAAGTTCTGAGGAAATCTATTGTCTACAAATGAAATAAGAGCACACATAAACAAATTTATTACTCTTATATTAGTATGAGCGTCAGTTATTGCATCTTTCCAAGACAAAAATTTAGTTTATATCGTTCAAGTTCTCAGACACTTGAGTACAATCTCAAATATAATTCTAAAGTCCACAATATTGTAATGAAGACAAACAATTTTAGTACTAGTATTTTTGCAAAATAAGAAAAAGAGAAGAGAACTAAACAAATAATAATAATCATTTACCGAACTATTCAAACAAATAGTTTTGTACACTTTTTTTAACTTAAGCGCACACGCATATATACATTATAATATTGTATTAATAATAATCTGGCATTAGTGTAATGTTTAAATGAATCACTCAATTGACCTTGATTCGGCCTTCATTTTCACATCAATTTTAAACTCTTCTGTATACACAATTAGACAGTGAAAGAATGTGTGTGGGAAGATGATTCGCCAAAAAAGAGGTGTGTGTGTGAAAATTTTTGTATACATTTGCATCATTTTCTGATACCTGTACACGTATTTCTAGCATATTTTATGAAACGGACTCAAAACTGAATTGCAAAATGTTTTGTTTTTTACTTAGGAATGATTTAAAGGTTTAGCACATTCGATCTATGAAGATGTTTTTAGATGTGAATTAGTCATATGAATGATAAATATGCTACGTACATGTATTTATGGTGCTTGATACATATTCCTCTCGGAGGTAACCAAACACACACAGACGTACACACATCCAGAATTACGTATTGAACTATATAGATGAACACATTTATTACTGTCTCAAGACTATAGCTCTATGTAGTATGTAATCCTAGGTTGAACAGCTATTGTACCTGGTACACAAAAGAACATAAGTTATTTACCATATACGCGTGCATATATATATATATATATATATATATATATATATATATATATATATATATATATATATATATATATATATGAAATTGTTAGGTATAGCAACAAAGAATAGATTTTTACAGAATAATTTTTGTTTGTTTTTAAATGTTAGCATATAGAGTATGCATTAATTGCATAAAAGTAATATGACTTTTGAAAAAGTTACTGGGATTCAGTCAGAATTCAGCATCAAGAAACTATCAGAATATTTACGAGGAGGTGCTCATAAATGCTCAGAAGTAAAACATACAATCACTTACAGATTGATTCACCATCAGTCTGTAGATCTCGTTAAGATAAATCAGCCTGTCAGTCAGTCAGTCAACCACAACTCATAACAGCACACCAAAGGGGAAGGCACCTATACAAAAGACAGAGGATCAGTGAAAGATATTTTGATTAAAAATCATGGAAGGTTGTCAGAGGAGCAGAAGACGAGGTGAAAGAAATAACGAAATCTTATTTGACGATCCACGTGAAAAGAAAATGCGGATGCATCTGTGTTACTGAGATCAATTGTGAATCACATCTCCGGAAATCTCAAACTACCGACATCAGTAGTCACACTGAACTAAACTTGAAGGTTTACCTTTTCTTGCATGATTCAACAGTCATAGACTTCATGGACTGACAGAATATCTTAGTTTGACCACTGTTCATTTTTTTCAGCCTAAACATACCTCAGCTTGTATTATGCGTTTTCGGAGACCATTACTATTCATACCACTTGAATTGATAAAAACCGAGAGCTTCACCAAGTGACTCCCTTCTTTCATCTTATGCCCCTCTACAAGTGAATTTTGCCTTTCTGATGTCCTGGTTCAATGACACTCAAAGGCATATCCACAAAAGGACAAGAGTACCACTCTTTCATGCTCTTTAACTGTTAGATACAGTCACTGAAGGTACCAGACTATAAGTTTTGGTTACAAAATACTTCATACCAATGATCATGTGTAGCGGAACCAAAAATTAATTGTTTAGGTAATGGAGACAAATCAGTTCAGGAGACAATCAACCTGCGTCAGCTAAACTGACTTGAAGGTGAGCTGTGAATTTCTAGCCACCACCCTACTAAGACGTAGGACGTTAGCCGAATTGAGTTGATAAAATCTACTGGTGAACAGACCAAGATGTACCACTAATCCATATAGTCTCTGAATGTTGGTCTGCACCGCATGGTTATGTCTCCATTCACGGTAACATTTTTGGAATGAACCTCACTATCTCCTTGTGTTTCTTTTGTATCGAGTTTAATTTCTCCTCACTTATTCTTTGGTAACGTTTTAGAATAAGAGAACGAACGAACATTTCAGTGGCTCTTTTGAATTTCTAGTGAAAGAATAAAGTAGCATGTTGTTATCTCTTAAAACAAAAGCGAATACATCATTGTAGAACAAGAGACTGTTTTAATGATGTCTCATCCATCATGTTGCATCTTATCACGTAAAAAAATAATCAGGCAAGAGAAGCAGACATTTGTAATAGCAACTTAAGCTAGTCTGAAATATACGGTGCGTAGGATCATCAGCTGAAATATAAAAGAGAGCGGTGATATGACAAAGAGAAACTAGACAGATGCTGTATTATTTAGTGAGTATTTAGGGACTGACGATCAATTTGAAAGTGACATCCTGTACCATCCACTGATTGTATAGTGAAAAAGAATTCCTACCTATAGAAAGCAGAATGGTTAAGTAAATCAGAGAAAAAAGCTTCACTTAACAACGTGTAATAAAAGTTTTTTTGTCAACCGTTCCCTAGTCCTATTACACGACATTTACACGAATAAGTCGACAAGATATATGATCTACCGATTTTATTCTCTAGTTTACAGTTTAAGTTTCTGTTAAGTTGAATGAAATGAGATATTTAAGCAAGAAATTAGAATATGTTATTGAAGATTGAAAATCCTTCAAGACTGTGATGAAGTTTGAAATAAGTTGATTGTCTTCGGAAATCTCTGTTCAACAGAGGTTTCGTGGTTGCTAGCGCTGACCAGGAAAATGTATCTGTGAAGGTGAGATAGCTTGTGTTCACTCAGTGTGTCTAACCTGTATTAACCACAGCTGAAGTTAGAAACTTTACCAGTAATCTTTTCAGGGTGATGAATGCCTATGACTTGTTGCCGACTGACTGCCGACACCTGATATCGAAATTAAGTGCCTAAATTTCGTTGGTAATCTTAGGCCAGTACTTAGTATTGAGGGTCAGACAGCTACATACGTTACCCACTGATGACCGATTCGTGTACAGATAAGCATTAATGGGCACCAAGATGTGCTTCAGTGCATAAACGTATAATTATATTGGATGATATTTTGACAAGCCGTTTACAAATTATAAAGTCCAGGTTGGTATTTTTCCCAGCCGCATAGTCGTTCAACTTCTCAACTGTTTTGTCAACAGGACCACCACTGAAAATCACACGCCATAAGATCATAAATTGTGATCTCTGAAATTAAACTCATGAAAGTTACCTAAAACTGTCAAGGCTTTTCTTAAAAGAGAAGAGAAAAAGGTTTCACTAAGGTACATAAAACGTGTAATTCGAATACCTAACAAAAAATCTGGATACTGTTTGCCCATATCACTTCTTTCGAAGAGAAATCAGCTTAAGTTTGAGTGCTCGTTCACAGTGAATATTATTGAAGTACTTAATTGTAGGTCAGAAATTCAGTTACTAGGCCACTTGATGAAGTCAAGAAAAGTCGTTCTGATAAAAATATGAGACATAAAGTGAAAGCTTTAATTCTGGAGTTGGATAGTGGCATTCAGTCGACTCTGCTTGACGCAAGTTTCCTACATGTTGGCACTTATCAGCAAGACGCGTCTGTTAACACGACGCGAAACTTTTCTCTTGGTGGTTCAGAGTTGAATAGCTCAGTTTTGAAGTCAGAGACTTTAAAACTGGGTTTCTTGTGCCATGAAAAATCCCTCATGGGACTAATATGTCTATACAAGTTAGTCACCAGTTGATAACCTATCTAGTTTTAGTTCAAATTCTATCCAGGCACGTATATTCAGACGGTTTCATCAAGAGGTATGTCAGCAGTATAGAAGATAAACAAACTGTTTTATAGCCTAAAAAAGCCAATATATATCAATCAGCTACTTAAGACTGATAATATCTTCAAAGCAGATAGGCAGTTGTCGTCATGAAGCTATTCAACAAACACAGCAAGCAGAAAATTCATGTTAATCTGCACTTTTAAGCGGCTCTTAAAACAGCCAGATAAAGATAAGGTGTCAAGACCAAATATTTCAAACCATCTGTGTCAATTTCTACATGCTTCTTAGAAGAAAATACATGAAGGTGGATGTCTACTTGCTCCCATATGTAAAAAAATTATCCATAGTCCTTTTCCTTAGCAATCGTTAGAATAAAAACATGAAAGTTATGTCATCAAGTCATTTACGATTATCACCTGACAGTGAAATAAGGAAATGTGTTTAGTTGTTGAAAATTGTTCCGTTAAACTTCAAAACTTGAACCTCTGCTCATAAAAAGAAATGGTAGTCAATTTGAATTCGATTAGTTGAAATTTTCAATGTGGTGTAACTTCATATAACTTTATTATTGCTATGTATTACATTTCATCATGTCTCTTAGTTTACTCGAGCGTATTTATTACTGTCGAGTTGGCGATTTCAGATACTCTTGTTCAGTAGACCATTCTTAATGTACAGGTATTACGACTTAGGTTACGAAGAGGCCTTTGAAGGAAGTATTCATCAAAGACTGAAATCAGTTAGAGAACGATTACGGAACAGCTGTTTCGTCCTATTTTAGGACACCTTGGAAATGTACACCCAAGACCAGTGGTAATTAGTGACGTGATTTAGGATGGGTTTCCCTAATTTCTTTTGTAGAACCGTGACCTGCGGAGTCAACCAAGTAGACATGTATCAGAAAACAAATACTCGTCGATGGCATGGGTGGTCTTTGTGCTACATTGCGAGTTGACAGATGTAGGAAAATATGAACCATTACATTCCAAACCATAGGTTAAATGATAACGTACTCACGATAAGCTATGACGGTCCTAGGCTCAATCCCACCTAGGGTTCTGGTGAGAACTACTGAGAAGTTCCATATTGGAACAAAACAGCAGCTGTCAACTATGGTTCTCTAAATGATGCTAGTCAGTGTGATGAATGCGGCCTTAAAATTTTGACTACAAATAGTTATGTCATCGAAAATGACTCAAGAAAATCACCTTTAATGTACATATTGAGTAGTAAAGTTGAAAATGATGTAATCAACTCAAACTTTTAAAATACATGTAAGGATATATGTGAAGCTGGAGATTCAGGAAATTCTGTAACAACTACTTTCTTTAGTATGGTTATTGGGATCGGTATTGAGATATTCTATAAATCATCTAGAATGAGGCTACTGGTTTAGTTCCTCTCCCAACCAATTAAGTCGATACCACGCTGTACAAAGCAGTTGAACGTTGTTATTCATCGGCTTTCTATTGTACATGAAAAATAATTGTGACTACTGATTCAGTATACTTTCATTTGTAATGTCACTTCAAATATTGGTCCCACTTCCGGCTTATACTAGTAGTTGTTTTCTTTATTTTATCAGTCCTTTGGGGCTCACTAAAGTTTTGCAAAGGTCAATAGTTACTTCTTTTTTCCTTATTTAAACCGAAAACAAAACTAGCCAATCTCCTTATTTGTCAACAATTTGATTGGATTGAAGTAGAAAACAAAGAAATAAGGGGAAAATATTAGTTTTTGCATATTTGTTTGTCCCCCTAATTGTGCATTTTAACCTGTATGTGCATGTGTGTGACAGAAGGAGAGACCGAGTGCGGAGAATATGCAGTTTATATGTTCGAAGATGCCCTAGTTGTCATAAATCGTACCCAGTTATAGTAAGAAAACAGCAACAGTCCAAAAATGTCTGGACAGCTTAATTAAGCATTATAGTATACCAGAAAATATCCACCATTTGTTTGCATGGTTGTTGCTAAGATAACCACAAATATACTAGTACAATTAGGTATGGATATTTCAGTCTGTATGAAGAAGCAAAAATACATTGACAAGCAGAACCTAAAAAGAAGACAAAATAATGTGTAGGAAACTGTTGACTAGTGAATAATACGCATATGTTGTGCTGACATTTCCATGACCAACTTGGCCTAATGATACAGGGTACTGCTCAAAATATTTCAGTAACTTTTTTATGACTATAGTTTAGATCGAAATTTAGTACTTTGAACATGATATATTATTGGTAAGTTGAACATTGTACAGAAGAAGAGGCGATTTCAGACAATATCTATTATGAAACAACCTATTTCATTCACAGTTTATTATTTATGAAGTACAGTCTTTTAACGCCGAATCGATTTGAAATTTTAACAATATATACCTTAAAAACCCAACCAAATGTTTCAAAGTTTTTAAAGATAAAGCGAAGTTTACATACATTTTAGAGGAAACATCTTTGAAAAACGACCAGACAGTTGTGTAATGTAGTTTGTAAGTCTTGAAAAATGAAAGACGGCAATCACTGATTGAAGCTAAAGGAGCCCTAGTTCATAAGCAGCTTTCAGGTTACCTGGTCAATGTTTTGCATAAGAAAAATTACCTTCTGTAATATCAGGTTAGCCCCGTCGCACAAGAAATGGCCATCATTACCCAATAGCCTAGCAGATAACGCTCTGGCTAAATCATTCTGCCAGTATTAATATGTGAGCTCCTACGCAGAAATCTGGATATTCCCAGGGATTTCATTTGGGCAATTATAAAATATTAAAGATAAAGGCGTCAGTAATTTGATCGATCTGTGGGTCATGTGGCTAAAACATTATCTCACTCACTGGGTCGTGTTCAGTCAGGTTGCATGATTAGACCTTACAAAGCAGCAGTGATTAACTAAGTAATGTAAGTGTCTGCTTGTTGCTGATTTCCTGGTCGTCTTTTAATGATTAGACTTACTCAAATATTTTTTCATCATCATGCTAACTGCCTAGACAGATCTTAGCACTGTAACCCAAAGTAGGCTCACTCAGAAAGAGGTGGTAAGAGACTGAAAGATAATTTGATGACTTCAAAAAGAATTGTCAAACAGGTGAATCTCCCGATTCTGTCGATCTGACGTTGTTTTATAACCCATACCATACTGGTTCATGTAACGTTACCGCACAAGTTCTCGTTTGTCTCCAGTCACTATTTAAGAAGTAATTGAGGACGGTATTTTACTGTGTTTACATATTACTCAAGAGAAAAAACTTATCGCCAACTTTAGGAAGTTTCGCTGCTGGAAAAAAGCTTGATCAACGTAAAACGCAACTTTTTTATTGGTAGCCTGCGTGAACCTTAAGTTACTAAAAATACTTGTCAATACATGTGCTACATCATACTATTTCCTTTCAATTTGTTCTAATCCTTTATGTCTCTTCCAAACTTATCATATACTCTTGCACTTGGTCAATCAACCATTTTTCAAGTTAATAATAAAAGGAAGTAAGGACGTCATTATAGATGGAAACGGACTTCTAAATACGCCACAATGCGTCATATTACTGTACTTGGGATACCCATTTTGAATAGCAGATTCATGTACTGGCTGAATGAACCATCACCACCAAATCTAAACTTGTTTTTCTGTTTATTCCCCATTCCAGATCAGACATTATTCTAACACCAGCTGGCTGTTTCACACTCTTGCCTTCAATACTGCGTTTACTTACACTGTTCAAATGAGATAATAATTCCGTTTAAAAATGTCATGCTCGGAGCGATTGTGTTAAAAAATACATCTTGGGAATTCTATGCTGTATCAATCATATTGTTTCAAATAAAATGACTTTAAATAATTATATATAAATTCGTTAAGCTGTTAGAGAGGAAGCAGAGACCGTTAAAATCAATTGAACTGGGTATGGTTTTCTTGGTTCATATCAACAGAACAGGGATTATAGAAATTCATGAAACAACTTGGATTATTCACAGTGGTCCACAGGTCAACGTTTCTGGAATAGTATTTAAGAGTTATGGAGATGGTATAGAGAGGAGAAACGGCTTTGGGATTTTCTTAAATATTACAGCATCTTGAAACCAGTATCCAACACTCTCATTTTTAGTACCTTTGTTGATAACTAGCAAGGTGATCAGAAATCATCATCTTATCACTTATTCGACATAGCGGATAAAAAATATGAGATGATTATACGTGATAAATTACCATTACCTTCGTAGCATTAAATATGTGTCATAGAACTATCACGTTAGTAACGTGGAAGTCAGGGATGCAGTTTAAGGTGAGAAAAATGAGTTGCTGATAATATTTTAAGCTTCCATCCACTTAGATGACTGGGATATGTGCTACATTTGCCTAGCTACCGTCAGCCTCAACGCACGGTATAACCGAAGTAGGCTTGGGCTGGAAAGAGGTTAAGGTTAGTAGATATAGTCTCTGACTCTTGGTTCGGTTCACGCTGTTAAATGTAAACTGCCATGTTAAAATTCTCGGAATAGCCGAAATCGGTGGTTGGAAACTCTAGATAATGTGGTTTGAATCGACTGTGGCAGCAAAGGTGCATTGATACGTTTTTCGATCCTAATCACCACATCATATTTTGATATATGTTTTACTTCCCTTAGCATCTCTTCTCATGACTGTGACTAACGACTGCGTTCTCTTTTTCCATTGCTCTATCTTTCATCTTGTTGCCTTCTGCTTTGATAAGCTTACATAGAATAAGACAAATTTAACCATTATGCAGTAATGCCAAGTCGCACGTTCATACTATCTAACTAAAATTATTGTATACTGATTGAAAGCGTGTACAGTTTACCTTCAAATGGAGTCATTTTTATCAAAATGGGTGGGAAACGATATTACTGACTTAAGCAGTGGATGTTGCATCACTGAAGATAACCGAAAGCATCTGTTTCCGTAAGAGGAATTAAACCCATTGCTTGGTCAGTGGAGAGCTTCTAGTTTTATTACCTCTAGTTTCGAGTGCTGACAGAGTTTCACCTATCATTTTTAATGTAAACCACAAAGGTGAGAAGCGTATAATTACGTTTAGTGGATACTAGTTGTTAGGAGGCAATCAGCCCGAAGCCTTGCCTCCCTTTGGTTTCGTGCTTGTTAGGACTTTTCAGCAAGGAGCATCTGCGATGTCAAGCGAAGAGACTTCCCCCTCAAACCATGATCCACGTCACAGCGTTGTATTCAGCAAAGATACCATTGAGCAGACTAATTGACTGGTCATTAGAGAGCAACTAATTTCATGTTGTCTAATCCTAAGTGCTGACAGAGTTCTATCTACCGCTTTGTATGCTCGTCAGAGACAAATTCAATGCAAGAAGAATTCTGGACACGGGAATTCCTACTGACTGTCTCCCACATTTCAACATCAAATACATTACACAACAACATCAATTCACCTAGATGATCCGTTACAGTCATCAATCAATAAACTTGATCAGTAGAATTATTCTAGTACATGAAACTCCTTAAATAAACTTTTCTGAGCGAAAAATTATACTTGAAAATAACAATGACCTTTTATACAGAGATGCTCTTAAAGCTGAACTTTTACTTCGGAGATGTTCTTGACAAGTTGAAATGAAATTATCGTTCCAACTTCTTATCCATCACAAAATACCGATCACAGAGGGAAACATATGAGTAAATATCTAAAGGGATATTGTCTTTCACACTTACTTCTCTGATGCTTTGAACCACAAGTGAATACTCCAGATAGTTTAGTATTGCCAAATTTTTGACATGTATACTTTTTCAACAGGCAATCATTTGCATATATTGTACCGTCAGAATCACAGACTGGATTTAATTCAGTTGGACATGTTTTCATTGAACATCTGTAAGGATTAGCTTCGCCTGTATTGTACTCCAGAACAGCTATATTCGAAGATTGTTGAATATGTAGTGGAGAATCGTGTTGAGGTATCTCATCGGTTTTTGGTTGAAGGTTATTTGAATGAGAGGGTTGTAAGTTGATGCCATAGTCATTTTGATAATTAGGGCGTAGAGTGGATGCATTAAGAATTGATAACTGGTTGCTTGAAGCAGATGATGTTCCTAATAAATAAAATAGCACATATATATATGGTTAAATACACTTGTCAATCAGTGCTATACACATATATAATTGAAACGTTTTTAACGTAAATGATAAATCGTCAACCAGTCCTTGGATAGTATCTGTTTACATGATGAAGTTCACTCACTGGTGTATTTTAAGTTATGTCTCGGCATTTAGTCACACTATCTAGTTCATATTATGTGCTTATTAGTAGTCGGTACGGAAAATGTAAGTGCTAAGTTTCGTCTTGCCGAGCACTCATCAGGTGGTTATAGCTGCATCCCAGTGAGAGGTGTTGTTTCTTTTCAGACATAGACCTAACATTCATCAGAGTCTTCAGTACTATGTATATCCAGTTCTCACTCAAATTAGGATGTTCCCAGTAAGGGGTGATTAAACTAAGTGGTTTGAGAAGATCAGTATGAGGTTCAAGCTTCCAAGTTTCCAAGCCTGTCGGCATTCATCAACATTCCAACCATCAGAAAATTGGTATTTCCTCAGTGATTCGAACCTGTTTTACTCAATGCTGAAGTCAGAGATTTTACACCAATAAATTCAAGCCCATGCCACAACTCGTCTCCCTTTATATCAACTCCTTGAATGGATACATCTATAGTGTTCGAGTTTTAAACTGAAGTACAAATTTGTTGTGGTCAATCAAACTAGGATAAGCTCAATAAATTTTGATTCTAAAGTTACAGAGTGTTACATGATAGGAGATTGTGAGAAATATTTCATTACTGATTAAATGATTTACGGTTAGTAAAGAGTCATACATGAATCAGCCATCGGTGTGGTAACCCATGTAACTGTGAAGTTTTCATTAGGGGGTTATTTCTGTCGACCAACGTTGTACTGATTCACTGAAGTCAGAGTCTGTAACGTTAGCAGTATAAGTCACACTTTTAGCTATCTGATAGATATGTTGAACGGTTTCGGGGTTACTGTAACAACATTCTTTTGGTACTCCTTTTAATTGAGTTGTTTGAGAGAGTGCCATGTGTGCAATTTTAAAATAACGAATAATGCAATGTTGTGGGTTATGTATCCCACAATTCGATCATTTCCTTCTTTTTCCCCTTCCTCCATAAAAATATTCTTTTGCATGTTCTTCGCCAGTCTGTGACTAACAGTTGATGTTCCAAGGTGTTATTTATCACTAGCTGATATCATTTGGAAAGACAATGAAAACTTGAAACATCGTGACCTGTAGGTTCAACATTCAGAACTCAGCAGTGAGTCTTGTTAGGTCCTAAAACTTTTCAGTACTTGTCTACTTTAGGTGGACAGTGAGATAAATTATTTATAACGTTATTACTTATCGCAAAATCTCAAAGATCACCTATCATCTAGTTTTATGCATACAAAATGAACTGTAAAGTAACATCTTCGGATATATTTTTACCTTCTCAGCAGTCAAGTATGTTGGCAGCCAGGCAGCTAATAAAATTCATACTATCCTGAGAGTTCAGGACATGTCTGCAGAAATATTCCTCAATTTCAGATGAAACCAAGTGACAGTGCAGGTCTTGATACTACAAACAGATAGTGGTTGGCAATGGAATCCAGGATGTGCATTTCACCTTATCGAAGACTCGTCAGCTGAATGTACCTGCCTCCTAGCGAGTGATGCCGTTCCTATCAAGACTTGGACCTAAGACCGACTACTTTAATCAATTTGGTCCAGCCAGCAATCGGGACGTACAAGCCATAACATCACGAAAACCATGTTATGCCTGTTTCACTCACATAGAGGTGGTAAATCCAGCTGATGAGTGACCCCCAAAGAAGACGGAATGCACACCCTGAATTCCACTGCTAGGCTTTAAACATCAGTGATATCAAATTTGAAAACAGCAGCAATATCGAGGAGGATCAATTCGGTCTAACCAACGTACAAGCGTTAACATCAAGAAATGAAGGTTATTAAGTATTACATTACATTTAAACAACCCAGCTCAGAGAACACAATGCAATCAAAACCATCCACCTTAGCTACAAACATTCTCCACTATTTCAGAACTTTTGTTTCTGATGAATGGAAATTATTTATGGTGACTAGTATTCCAGAATACACCTTTCTGACAGAACTAAAAATGTTGGTTTGCGATTAAAAATTCTTGGTTCCAAAATCAATTGAAGTACAGCGTGATATTCAGTTTTCAAGCCTCCTCATCACATAAACACGTATTCAACAGAACACGATCAGTACTCAGGACCAAATAACATGAAATTGATTACTTTCTATTGATCAATCAAAGTACATTATGCAGTCCTACAGGAAGTCAGTCACCAATCGAATAGCTCAGTGGTAGCGTCTCTGACTGTAGCACTGAGTGATATGGGTCCAACTTTTACAGGGAACATCAATTCCGTCAAGTTTGCAGACAGATCTTACTGACGAGTGTCGAGAAAAACGAAACCGAAGTCATTCAAGGCTTCCTGTTGATTATCCCCAATCATGTAGTATGAACAAATACCCTTTTCAGTCAGAATTTTGTACTCGTTGTTAATTAAGGTAATTGCTATTTACCATGACGTAAATTCTTTATAATTTTTGAAATTAGCTTGACTTCAAAAATATTTTTTGAACTACCCATCAGTTTTGTTACTTTAAACAATATGGTGTTGAGCAGTGGCTACCACTAGTTTTGAAGTGACGTTTGTTTTCATAGTTGAGAAGTGTAATTTCCCGTTATCTGCCACTTCTCGAAATGATATACAAAGTTGGCATACTGCAAAATAAATTGGTTTAAAAGTGTATCGGTTCCAGTCAATTTACCTGTCTTCTATAATCATTTTTAGATCTTATCATCAAGGTTATCCAACAGTCGTTTTCTAACATTTGCAGAACCTCAGTTTGGAAGCCTATTATTTTCTTTTAGGGCCACGGACAACAACCAGAACTCCTGCTACCTCTCGGTCTGCTAATTTTTGTCATTCTTTTAATCCGCTAGTATCCCAGTGATTAAGTACATCTGTATGGAAAGTGGCTTGGTATGTGTAACACTTGTTTTAGGTACCTCAGTCATTGCAGCTTGACAGTGTCATTGACTGAGTCACCTATCACCTCAATATTGCTCTTCTTGTGGTTTCACTACACGTAAATAAACATTGACTCCATTTATCTAAGACATTTCTTCCCTGATAAAAAAAAGCTTTGAATTGTTCACCAGTGGTTAACTGATGTAGCTGTCTAGTGCTTAGTACCAGGCGCTGATTAAGACTATTGACACTGTGGTGATAGGAATCAGTTGGTTAGCATTACACACCAAGTTGAGGGGTGGTTCTGTATACGCAACACATGTCTAAAACACCTCAATCCATGAAGCTTCATAGACTAATTCACTGACTGAGAGAGGATAATAAAAATCGATGAAGGAAAACAGGCGAATTCAGTGATTTTTCGACCAAGGAATATGAAGCTTGACGTAAGCTGAGCCTTCAAATGAGATTTACAGGTGTTCCAGGGTGAAGGTTTTTAAGACCAAAGTAGAACAGAATGCAAGATAATGCAGCTGAATTCAAGTTTTGAATAATAATAGTAACAGCAACATGTCAGCTAATATTAGTCAGCCGTAATGTTATCTTGTTTTAGAGTTAGAATAAAATGCTATGTATTTCAATGTTTCAAGTGTTCCACCCAAAAGTGGAAAATAGACATCTTCAGCATATTACTTTTATCGTCATAACTAGCCAACCAACTAACTACTCATTTATATGAGTTCATTGTTGAGTGTTATTTTGTTTGATTACTTATCCATAAACTAAAGGCCGGAAATTGATTTTTGAAGTGATTTCCGATAATTGAAACAAAAATTCTTTGGTTTCAATCCATTAAAGAATATTGAACGCTTGAATTCTATTCTTGGTTATAGGAATTGTAAATATGGAGAAATCGTTATCACAAACATAAATACACACTACCAAATGTACATTGTTATTTCCGTCAAGATTATGGAAATCCTTAAGTAGACGTGAACTGTGAGAAGAAAAACAAATAACAGTTTGCTTGATATAATGCTGCTCAATAACGCAGGTTCTAATCTACTGACTCTGTCTTCATCCATAAGAATTAGCTGTAGTTTATGGTTGAATACCTTCAATACCTACAATGATTGCTCACTGAAGAATGACTAATTTCATGTTCCCTCGACCGAATTGTTGACTGGATCCTGTCGATCACTTTATAATGTAGTCACCAAGCAAGGAATCTCAGCTTCATAAGTCACTTCGATTGATGTTAAATAGTTAGAGACAGTAAGTAGGAAGCCTTCTACCTAGATGACTACATAGCAAAGTGACCGATAAAATTCAGTAAGCTCTTAGAACTAGGCAACACAAAATTCATTACTGTTCAATGGCTGGTCATATTATCCTATCCTGTCACAAGCCAAGTGGTTCAGTGGTAATGCCTCTCATTTCAGCGCTGAGTGACGTTAGTTTGAATCTCACTGGAGGCATCACTTCCCTCAAGGTTGTACATATGCCTTGCTGATGAGTCGCAAGAAGCATGAAACCCAGATCAGATAGGGTCATCCGTCAATTGCATTCAACTATCTAACACTTTCAGTGAAGTGGTTTTCTTGACCTTCGGAGCAGTAAAATAGTTAATTGTGTAGTATAGTGATTTAGCATCATAGTGAACGATGTTTAGAAATGGAGACGTCTATGTAATCCAGTAACGTTGTGGGGAATTCAGTTCACAAGCCATTGACAAGGTCTTTCAATTAACTGTTTTCAAACCTTGAATCATTGCTTTCGGAGTCAGAGGATCACAGAGGCACTTATGTCTTAAACTTTGTTGATATTCATTACTATAATGACAATAGTATAACACTAGGTTAAATTTTGACTCATTTTGAACTGAAAATAAATCGCATTTAGAAGATTCTAGGGGAAGAATTTTATTTCGCTAGCTATTGATGATCCAGAATGTATGAGTACGTTGCATACCGGCCAATAACTACTGTAAGTGTGCAGTGAACATTGATCAAGCTTTGAATGTCAAACAGCGTTTCAGCAGAACTGATGAAAGTCTCCCTTTCACTATAAGTGAAACCAGTGTGGTTAGTCAAATAAGAGGTGGAAAATCATTATGGAATAAAATTAATTCTTGTCAACTGTAACATTATTATGCCTCTATTTAAATTTCAAATACTAATTTTTATTTTATTGTCTTGAAACGTAAGAGATTGATTTGAGCGGTTAAAGTGTCCAGTGTTCAATTCAACCCAGTTCACTGCTATAAATGTTTACTTACATACACATATGAAGTATACATGTTGATTAACAAAATTTATCCAACATTTCAATAAAGAATGACATTTTCGAAACAATTTCAGTTAATTCCTTATGGGAAATGATAAATATAAATTCAGTTTTTGTTATAGATTAGAATTGTTCATTTAGTGTAACAGAAAAGTGATGAGATAATAAATAATGAATAAATCAGAGATGATGTCGTGACCATAATTATTTCACTTTCTTAGAATATGTACACCGCTTTGCCCTTTTAGGTTAACTCTATCGACTGGTTGAACCTATGGCTTCGTCCTAATAGTTGTAAAATTTGGTAGATTAAGTTGTCAATTTTACTATGCCTACATGACTTGTCTTCCAGTGAATTTGCAGGTTTAGTTGTTACTACGATCTCAGCATTGTGAAAATTCTACTTTATAATTTGAGTGTTCCACTTTGTGAGATAGAGACTTTCAATTTTCACTTATTCATTCGATACTGGAATTAATTCTTGAGGACAATTTAGGAAGTGAGTTTTGGTTTCTTTCTGTCATTTAGATTTTCTAGCATACTCCTTCGACTTTCAGGTTAAATGTCTTAACACTTCACTAAACTTCTCCCAATCAGTATGCCATAAGCTTGCCTAAATTTGCTGAATCTACTTTCTTGGGAACATCGTTTTCTAAAACACCAACTAATTTTTGTTTAATTGTACAATTTTAAGACCATCAATTTATTTGTTCATTTTCTAACTTCAAAATAAATTTGATCTGACTGGTGAAATCTGCAGATCAGCATAAGTAATTCCTATCTGTTCTTGTCGTTCAGTAGTATATTTTGACATTCTTGAGATCTTAACATCTTGAGATTTTGGTTGCTTGGTTTTCTGTTGATACCACTGTTGGTCAGTTGAAAAACTGTTCATTTCTGAGAAATTGTATAACTGGTAAATAATTTTCAAATCAATCACAAAATTTACTTTACCAAGGTTCATGAAAGTCAGCCCGCCAGATTTCAGTCATTTGAACTGTTTGGCGCTGTGGCTTTAATTCGTTTAGGTAAACTACTAATGAGGTTGACCGCAAACAAGTGAAACCGTCTTTTAGCCAGCGAAATCTACAAATCAACGTGACTGATTTCTAGGTATTCCTAATGCTCAGTAGTAAATTATGAATGTGTTCTGATTTCAGTCCAGTAAATGTATAATCCAAATATATCATCATACATTAACAAAGTGAATAAATGTTCTTCCTGGCTTCCATTGCCACCCATCTAGAAATGTCTGCTAATATCAGTCATCATAATTCCACTCTAAGTGTTTTCCTTCATTATTAGATTTTCCTTTTCAAACCAATTTGATATTTACACAGATTATTTTGTCTTTTCTCGAAAATTTGACCGTTGTTGATTAGTTGTAAAGGATTTCAAGGGATTTGTATTTCTTTGGAGAATATGAACACCTATACTATACACCATAAGAAAACTATTAAGGTCAAATTCTTTGGTTCTATGAGCGACATCTGGAGATAAAATGGATGAGTGACTGGATAGTTTTGATGCAGCATGACTTGAATATGCAATATCAAGTAAATAGAGCTCCTCCGAAGCTATGTTTCGCTACAATTAACAAGTTTAGCTGCAGTTTAAATTTCATTTTCATGTAGAACTTGAAAAATAACGGTCGAAGTTCCTGGTATTCTCGGCAAAGGCTCCAGCCTTCATCAATAATACAATAGATTTGTTCAAGATAGTTCCCAGTTCACTCACCAGAATATGACATCTACAATACACTAAATTTATAGTTGTTTAGACGACATTTTTTATCGTTTGATTTCTACGGAATTTGTATTTCCTTGTAAACTAAACCTACATATCGTTTATATGAAGGTGAAACGATGAGTTGTCGAAAGATTTTAGGTTATACACATACACACATACAGACAAGTACAGTTTATGCGTGAACCTATGGTCAACAATTTATAAATATCACTATCAAAAACAATAAACTGAACATATAGAATTCATCTTTTTTACTCCGCATGATCTTAACGGAAAAAATCGACGCCAAAAAATGATTTGTGAGTTAAATAATTGGCATTTGTTAAGAGACGTAACTACAATTTCAATCAAACTTTTTCTATGTCAATCAGTTGAAATGAAATACAAGAGTAGAAATTAACGCTCTGCTGTGAATAGCCTAATCTATTCGCATAGTACCTGCATTAGTTAATTAAATGGTATATATCTTTAAGAGTTACTTTAAAGACCGCCCAGCAACATCTAAAATGACATCCAAACTCGGTATTACGGCAATGAAGGCAGTTTTTTCATAACACAGAAAAAGGAGATTTGTTATCTCAGCACTTGTTAGGATGGCCTTTAAAGTGACCCCCTCTTTTGAGATCGTTTTCCTAACTGCATATATTTTTATCATACAGCTTGATTTGATATTGATTACAGCCTAAATAGCTAAAACTCGAACTCAGTCAGCTTGGAAGTTTTTGAAGACGTTTGGGACCAATCTAAACTTCACAACTCAGATATTTACAGAAGCCAGAACCTGCAGAAAATATTCACTGTCAGTCAAGGTGCCGAAAAGACTCAGAACTTTATCCATGGTGGCATATTTTCTTCTTTTTAAGATGTGATAGGACAATACCTGAAGCTTGTTACTATTGGTGGCGGTCTCCCTGGAGAACTTCAGGACCTTCATACCCTACCTCAGTGTCATGTATATCTCAGTGAATTATCCCTTAGATCTGAAGGTAGGAGTTGTTATTCAGAGATCCTAGAAATTTACGATCATCACATTCTCTTCTTTCTGCCTTCATAACCTCTTCTTGGCCGTTATTTGATGTAATCACTTTTTATTAAATCCAGTGTGTTCAAACAGACCATTTCCAGCCAAATGAATTTAAGCCACTAGGTTTTGAATGCGTGTTTAGTTCTAAGTAACTCATTTTTATAACGACTTTTTTAATCTTATATTTTGCTTGTCAACCAGTATTTTAGTGGCTGGCCCTGAGGCTGATTTTTTCGTTGTTTTGTGAAATTTTAACTGCGTTATGTATACAGCTGGGACAGTTTACTATATCCCATCAACCTTCTTTGGTTTTGCCGTTATGATTTACCAGTATGCCATGACTTTGTCGCATCGCATAACTAGTGACCATTATTTCGTTTCATATTGACTGATCACTTCAGGGTAACCAATTTCACATTGTCTAGTCCTCAGTGCTAACCATGGTCTATCGATCGTTTTTGCAATGTACCCACCAAACAAGAAGACTCACCATTGCGGTGAATTTTAACAAACGTTAGACGTTTGGAGGCGGTAGGGAAAATGATAGACTGAATTCGGTCAACACTCAGGACTAGACAACATGAAATTGGCCGCTCTTCAATGATCAGTCAATATACTTAATCCAATACTGAAGGAGATCAGTTTTTGTCTGAATAGCTTAGTAGTGACATCTCTTACTGTAACGCTGAGTGACGCGAATGTCACTCTCATACGGGACATCAGTTCCTCGAAGGTTGAAGATATGCCTTGTTGATGAGTATTAACAAGTTTGAAACTTAGATCATGTAGCTGTCCATGCTAATCGCCTCCAACCAACTAGACGGTTTTCTGTTTTCATCCAATGAACTAAAGTTCATTTTAGACTGCAAGCAGTTAAGAAGCTACCACTGAAGTAAAATATATCTTCCTTCTTGCTGCTGCAGTCGTTATTCATGCATTGAATAAACCTGTTCATAGAACATGTTATAAAGTGTCGAAATGCACTCACGCTTTTTTCCCGTTGAACATTTGTGCAAACCAATTTATTAGCACACCCTAGGAGCCTAGTTACATGGGCATCAAATACTCAAATACTGGTAAATACAATTCTGAAGAACTGATTTAGTCAAAAATTTAATCTGATGGAAACTTAACTTGCCTAAATACTATGGAAATTTTTACTATGCAAATTTGTCTTCACCTCAATAATCGATTTTGTCTGATCAACTGGATAGTTAAAATTGAGCCTTCTTCCCTTGACATCATTCTTGACTAGTGAGGCTGCCAATTCTTCCGTATCTTGTTGAACTGCCACCATGCGTAATGTGTTACTCACTCGATCAATTGAATCGTAAAATATTGTCTCGATATTATATCTTATGAATCTCTATCATCGGTTGGACCGAATTTACCAGCTACTGTTGGCAAATGGGCTGCTGTGCAGATCCTTCGATATCTCTAGGATTTCCAGATTTGATATTATTGATGAATAGTGGCTAGGAGTGAAATTCGGGACTCGCATTTTGTCTTATTTCCGATTCATCCGTCAGTTGGATGTACTTGCATCTCAGTGGCTGTTGTTCCTACCAAGACTTGATGGCCGAGTGGATAACGCTTTGGCGTTTGAAATGATTTTTTCTTTGGTTCGAGTCGTGGTGGAAACAACATCACTCACTGGGAGGCAGGTATGTCCAGCTGACAGGTGAGTCCCAAATGGGACGAAAACGCGCGTCTTGGATCGCACTGCTAGACACTATCCATTATAATTAGCAAAATATTAATCAAAACAAATGAATGAACCATGTTAATAAGCGACTTCATGCATGTCTGAGCAATAAGCAATAGGTTTTGATAATATTTGGCTTACTAAATCTCAGTTACTAGGGCAGTACTTGAATTCATAACCCAATAATAAAAGTCCGCTACTTAATTCAATGAGTTATGGCTCTAGCCCTGTATAATCATAAAAACCAAGAAAATATCAACAGATGAGAATAAAAAGAAGAAGAAAAGTTAATCTCTTAGACTATTCCCTATCCACTTACTTTCAATTAATTGAGTACAATCACTTTGAGATAATATTCTGCTGAAAATATTCAAATTTATTGGTTTCAGTTCAGTTTGTTTTAAACAGGCTTGATGAAGCATTACGCATTCGTTCAGATAAAATATACCATTTGTTGTGCAGATTGTACCGCTATTGATATTACACATATGATTTCGTGCCATATCCATTAATGTTGGGCAAACGCACACACCGATGTACTGATTTGTATCCTTTGATAGCCATTCTTCACAGATTGCACTAAATCGACACTCTCTTTTGAGCATACTTCTAAAAGAAACAAGAAAAGGGTACATTACAAAGCGATATGTGCATGTTTTGCTATAGTGGAGAATCACTCTTTTAGCGATGTCATTCTCAAGCCATATGGAACAGATAGTTACGTGCCTTTAGACGTGAAACGAAATCTGATTTGTTTATTATACCATAAAAACAGAAGTAAATGTTTCTTGAAAGTTACCTGATTCAAAATCAATATCATATAAGTTTTATTCTATAAATTATGAAGCTGAAACGAGTCAGCCATTCCGCGATGTATTCCATGGAGATTCACTCACAAAAAAAACCAAGAAATCATCAGGCATAAACAACAAGAAGAATTTTGTACTCTTGCGAAAGTGCCTGACTTCTGTAATGTTGTAATGATAAACTTCCTCCTTTGGCAATATCCACACGTATTTATTAATCCACCCATTACTGTGAACTGAAATCTGTTAATAAATAATATTCTGAGTTCACTCTTAAGCCGCTCCCACGAGCACATACCAGCCTGGTTTCCCTGAAAAAAATAGGAACGCCACGTAGCTCTATCTTAGAACATTTGATTGATTCTGATCACCTAGTCACTACAGTATACAACTTTGGTGTTATAGAGTTTGTATCAACGTCATGAATGTTATACGCCATGAGTTTCGTCGGTCTGTTGAAGCCATGGCAAATAATATTCCAAAGCATGAACTCTCCATTTTAAAAAATGCTTCCAATAAACTTGATTCGTAATGGATACAACCTGTGAGAATACTTTATACACAAAATCTTTCGTTTCACACCTTTGCTGACATATTATGTCTCCTCACATATCAAATTCCCCCACCTTTGATTTCTCTTCATTTTCATCAATTCTGTATTCCATCATTCAGTCTAGTAACTCTATATAGTTTTGCATTACTACTTTGCACATTACGTAATTCCTGTCTGAGTTGTAAGCAAAACCAAATTTTCCAATTTACTTGTCGGTGGCTAGGAGTGGAATTCACGGTGGGGATTTCATTCTATTTAAGACATCAGTTAAAATTAAATTCTGAATTTCTCCTGTTTTACGGCTTGATATATACACCAAGTCTTATATGTGTGTCAAAACACATACATTGAACAAACGGAGAGTAGAGTATGTTACCTTATGCCTGAGTATATTCCAAAGAATGTGTAACAGAGAGGTGTGAAAGTCTTCAATAGTGAAATTTATAGTCACCTGGTTGATAGCAGATATGAAGTTGATATCCAAACACCATTTAAAATAATTAATGTAAACGTGTACTCAAATTTATCATGTTTAGCCAACGTGGTATCTATTACTATCCAACGTTTATAGGGATATTTTGATAATAAAATTGTTTCAGTTTGTAAGTAGTTGATAAAAAGATGCAAAATAAAATTTGAGGTAGTGCTTTTCTACCAGCCTTCTATACACTGGCATACACCAAATTCATGCCCCCTCCTCAACAAAGTATCCAAAGTAACCCAGAAAATAAGCAGCGTGACGGCTTTCAGTTCTTCAAGCAGCTCTTCACATCCTCCTCCTAAAAGGTCCAATGTAGTGACACTTTCATCTCGCCTGGAGGTAGTGACACTCATTGAAAAAATATAGAAGTTGGAAGTGCCAACGGAAACAACGGAAACTACTATGAATACGGGTAATATATTTCAGTTGTCCATTCACAGCATTGTTATGCAGGTAAGTTTGCATTTGACTTTCAAGACCAATAGTCCTTTCTTTTTTATAGTTAATTATCTTTATTCTGCAATTTCCTCCTAATTTTTGTCCTTTCTTTATCTGCAACCTTATATCAACTCAGCTGCAACTTTAAATACGTTTCCACATACATCACACTTTACATTAATAAGATGCATTCTTATAAGTAGTACACACAAGAGTATCACATAAGATATTATTATCGTGTTCTTTGTGGACTTTGGAGTATGGAGAGCAGAAAGCAAGTTGCTCATCCAAATTTTAAACTCACTGACTTATTATTTACCTTTCAACATATGATAACTAAAGACTTTTAGTGAAATGGTGTTTAACTAATGAAAATGGCAACATGGTCTTACCACTGTCATCTTCATTTGGTGTTTTAATAAGTATCATGCTGAACTGACGTACTTTAGTGGCGAGTTTTATATCAACTTTCAATAAAATGATATGAGTGATTACACTAATCGGTGGTTGACAATCGGTTATGCTTCGTATCTTAATGTTGTATGTGTACATGAATCGATAGCTACATTGCTAACAATGTAGGTATCAAATATCAGGTGCTCATCAGCGGTTGAAATCTGTTCATCAATGTTGAAATGCGGCTAATCAGTCACACTGTGATACGATAAAGCATGTTAATTTGATGTTAAGTTCTAGGTATCAATCAGTCAATGGGGTATAAATCTATATGGTTGCTTGTGATCCCTTAGGGTTACGGGTGCACCTTAATAATAAATTCTAACTGACACAATATATGCTTCAGGCAGAGCTGCGTACCGATTGATTCGTAACACGTAAATTTCATCTATGGTTTTTTATTTGGTGGAATAAACAGTTCACTGACAACTTGATCTATCCTTTGTGTGTCATACAGATGGAGCTTTACTGTCAAAAGGCATCATTATATCAATGACAATAGGTTTTTTTCACTTCAGCACTCAGTCTGTGTGTCGTTTTAATCCCTTCTGAAGGCAAGGTGTAGATAGACGGGCGTCTTCTAAGCCTATCCAGTCACCAAGACATTCACTTTATGCCAGAATGAATGCACACTGAGAAAATTCAAAGTAGACAAGTTCCCAACCATATCTACCAGTTTTCATACATTGGAACTACAGACAGGAAGTTTCTTGTTTACATTTCTGAACATATCCGGAAGAATTCAATTCATATACGTCCATAGGCTGAAATAGTACGATTACTTGGCATTGACTGGAAATAATACCGACAGATCAGAATCATTCAAAGTGATAAATGAACACCCGCGACCCACACATTCATGGTATGGCGAAGCAGTTGCAATTAACTGGCTCCAACTGATCTACATATTCAGAAACATACTGTAACCAATCTTACTCCTAACCCCCTGTTTTCTTCATTTTATCTCTGAATCAAAACTTACTCTCACTTGTTGAGTTTTATCCATCTTGTTAATCAATAAAATGAAAGTATCATGCATTTAGTTCCATTGACAAATTTGAACCATACAACAACAAAGACCTTTGGAGAATAAAATGAGGTCATTTTATTTCATGGCCTTTCATCAGTTGCAAGCAGCCTACAGTCTACAGTATTTGTGGTAATAATGGCGTAATATAATCCAAATATTTTGAGCCTGGATTTCTGATCTTCATTTTGTTTCTATGTGTAAAAAGTATGTTGTGCCATTATTACTACTAATACATCATTTCAGCTGTAGGGTGTTTGCAGCTAAGAAAAGGCCGTGAGCTCATTTTATCCTCCAGATGTCTTTGTTGTGACACTGTTCAGAAGGAAAATATGTCAATCCTTACTTAATCCTGATGTCATTTTGTACCCGTTCTGAATAACTTTATACACGACCCCTTCCCGTTTCTGCTACCTTCTCTAGAATGTTCATTCTATCATTAAATCAATAGTGGGTTTAACATCTCCAGTGAATTCCATCAGTTTTGGTCAGCACAAACAGAAGTTATCTTCCATTTCAATCAAAATATTTTTATCAATGTATGAAAGCACCTTGTATATCTTGCTTTTTCTCGCAACAATCATATTTCATAGGTCGAAAGCACCCAAGGAGAATCCATGAAAATTACGCATTTTAACTCTGTTACTGTTGTTCTTCTTGCTCTATTCAAATATCAATCATATGAGGCCTTCAAAGTCAACAGGTATCGTTTGCATCAATGACGCTTTATGAGCCAATATAAGACTGGTCTTTGGCGATATACCTTGTATATCTCCATGATCGATTTGACCAAAGTGATCTGCCACTATTAGCATATAGACTTCTGTACGGATACCTCGATATTGCCAGTATTTCTAGAATTTGATATCAGTAATGAAAAGTGGCTAGCAGTGGAATTCCAGGATGCACGTTCCACTGTTAGCCACTATCCACCTACAATAAAAGACTGGAGCAAGAAAGTGTACACTAAAAGAATTACACAAAATCATAAAGTGTCTACAGTTAAGAAGTACTGCTTACTGAATTTTTATCCTGATAATCCATTAATTAATATGCATACGATGGCTTAAAAATAACCGCTGGTGAAAATTCTGAAATCATTCACTAGAAGAAAAGGTGTTCCATTCCTCTGAGATTCCGATATTTCTCTAAATAGTGTGTGCTCCTAAGACACCAGTCCTCAATTGATGTTTAAACTTCAATAGCTTCTTTTCAGTCAGAGCAGAAATTTGAGTATGTTTGAGATGCGTTTTGCATCTGTCAAATGTAAGATGATGCTTCAGAACTAGACTACAAGCACTTCCAGCTTAATGATGGGGAGTAAAGTAGTGGAATATGTAGACCACTTACTTGGCAATTTTCGTCGATGCGAACGGGATAGTTACTCAAGAAATATCAGCTCTGATACAGAGGGCCCGTTTGGCATTTGCCAACTTGCGTCGCGAGATATCCGGCTATCTATCAGAAGACGAGTATACTGCATTGCAGTTCATTCTGTCTTGTTCTACAGTTGTGAGAAACAGCCGTCAAAAGTAAGAGAGATGAAAAAGTTACGGTTTTCTAACATAGGTGTCTTCGTAGAATGTGGTGGAATCGCCGTGTGAGCAATGTTGAGGTTAGGCAAAGGTGAGTCGACTGACTAGGTTATGAATCTTAATGGACTGAGATAGCTTTGACAAGTACTGTGCATGCCGAGCCACCAACTTAACTCGGCGTGCCATGCTAGGGGAAGTTGAATTAGGTTGGAAGAAGATTCAGGGTGACCAGACCAAGACTGTTGGTCTGAGTCATGTGGGACAATGTTAACTAAAAATCAGTCACGGTGGCGCAAATGTGTTCACTTCTTGATATCCAAATCTTGAATATTCCCACTAACCTTTATCCTCAAATTTTTATTCTCTCGTGCTACTTTATCCACTTCGATATCATTTCTTTTCTATCCACCTGTTCTTTGTGTACTTCTGTGAAGTGTGCCAGCTTGAACAGGTGCAGTTTTGTGCAAGGTTCTAGGTTGATCTTGTTAGTCGGTCAGTTATAAATGAGTATCGGCCAAAACATTATACTATGGAGCTAGAAAGAGATATTCAAGTGGTAAATTGGAAGATTTACTGTGCACTGAAAAATTCGTTTGACGCAACGATTACCCATAGAATCTTGTAACAAATATTGAGGATCTGAAGATAATAAGTTAGAGAAAATTGCAGTAAGCAAATCCACAGGTGACAATGTCACAGGGGCAATGAATAGGAGGCTGAAAAACTCACTGAAAGTAACATGTATCCGGCAGATAAATTGGTCTTTGTCTACAAGACAACATACTTCTTGGTTCAATCAAAAGTCAACTCACTCCTTTCCCACGTTATCTGTAATTATGCATCCAAGTTTGTGTACATCTGCAGTAGCATCTTCACTGGAACAATTGACAGAAGAGTATGTAACACATACCCAAACGCTCACATTTTGGGGGAACAAGGACTCTCACTAGTACAGTCATCCAGCATCTTATTGACTCAAGACATGAAGTGAAGATCACTAAGAATTCTTCAGGATATTATAATTAATTTTTTATGAAGATTTTACTCACAGTGATCACTGTCATAGCTATTTGAACCTTCTGAAGTTCGCTGAGGCTGTGGTGATGAAGCGATCGAAACGGAAGCAACGATCAGTCTCTCCTCACCTTGGTAACCTAATATTTTAGTCTTCTTCCTATTTGATGGTATCATCTTTTTGACCGAACTTTGTTACGTTTGTGCAAAATCTTGATGGTTATGAACTGAATGCATTGATGATATAAAGTTGGCCAGCTGATTAGTGTTCTGCATACTCAGGATGTAAGTCCGAAGTCAGCAAGTCAAGTCAAGTCCACAGCAAGCTATACTGATGGCTATATGACCATCGACTATTAAGAAGAAACCGAATAGTCTGAATTTTAATCAAAGCGTGCCGACATAATTGTGAATCAACTGCACAAAACTGTTCTCTAAAATTCACATTGTGTTCTTTTTTATTCTCACTCAACTACTTAAATCAATTTGATATTCTGTTTTTAAAAAAATGGAGACAAACACTTATAGAAACAACTTTGTATGATGAAAAATAAAATGGAATGAAAACTGATAAACATGAGTGAATTTACAAAAGTTTTAATGAATTATTTGAGCCTGTGGATGTGTGTGCATGTGTACTTTGGTTGAATTTAACTATAGACAGAGATTCTGTTCATTTTTTAATCCTTTTTATAGGTTTCACTCTAGTTTTGAGCATAATATTAATCTCAATTCACTATCAGTAGGACTGTTAATAAAATCTGAGTGATCAAGAACGCAGCTGCATGCAAAGAATAAAAAGATACCAGTAATATCAATCAATCGTGTTTTGTAAACCGCTTTAAAGTGGTTACTGGATGGTTGCTTAAGTA
The DNA here is from genome assembly GCA_944470555.2 of Heterobilharzia americana. Taxonomy (NCBI): domain Eukaryota; kingdom Metazoa; phylum Platyhelminthes; class Trematoda; order Strigeidida; family Schistosomatidae; genus Heterobilharzia; species Heterobilharzia americana. Next base: position 108,209,618 of record OX104134.1, on the reverse strand, counting down.
GCAATAGAGCATGAGATGCATGTTTCTTCTCGTCTAATTTTCTTTAGCTTTAATATTATCTGTGTGGCAGTGTGTTGGTATTTGCAATTAGACTTCATTCTGAAACTTAGCTCTTTCAACACTGGAGCGTTTGAATCCTAAAAGAATATTTTACGTAGAGAGTTTCAGTTACTTATTTATCGATGTATTTCCCATTATCTTTTTTACTGATCTGAATTTATAGCATTTTGTTAGCACTTAAGTTCCTTTAAGTGATACCCAAATAAAATTTCACAGTGATTTTATCCAGGGAAGAATCCTTTTATTGTGTTGATACCAAGGATAGGAACAGCGTAAAATCCTAGTGTTCTTGTTAGATAACCGAAATCTGATATCGTGGAGAATATTATTAGCTCAGTGGAATCATTTTGGCACCATTGTGTTCTGTAAGCACCCTGAATCAACTACTGAATGATATCATCCGGAGAAAACAAAAGAGAATACTGACTACTTAAATTGTGAACTTTAAGCTTACAATTTTAACTAGGATGCAAATGTTGGCCTCAAAATTTAACTGTTTAGTTTCAAGGGTATAACGTCACCAAAATAAATCTAAATTAATACAAGTTATTTGAGCCATATGAAAAATATGCTTCGTCTCAAAACTTCTGCAAACGTAGGCCATATAAATAACAGCAGTCCAGTTGTGACTTAGGACTCTCCAATAGTGTGTACCCTCAGCTTGATAAGAAACTATCTGGTCTCACAGTGAATCAGTTATTATTTTGAGACTCATCGATTAGTAAGTACTTTTTTTAGTTGTTTCGTGAAAAGATCTAGTTTGAATTAATGCAAAACATTATACACCCCCATACAAACCAAGTTGCAGCAGATATAGATACTGAAAAAGCATTTAGAGCTCTACTAATGGTTTTCATGTGACAGAAAAAGCTAAATAATCTATCCTCATAAACCATAATTCTGATTACTGTCTTGAGCATATTAGTGACATGTTCCCAGATGCTCTTCCGAAATTCGAGTGAGATTCTGTGATCCATGGGGTCAACAAAGACAGATGTAAAGACAGTAAATGATGCTCGCACTATACAGAAAAACCGACAAAGTAGAAAAATGTGGACCACTGAATTCCAATCCAGTGACTCAGTGTAGGTCCTGCACTTGACCCCCAACAGGGGAAATGGGTGCACACTACTGAGCAGTCTCATACTAGGAGGAGACTGCTGTTTTTAATAGTTCCTCAGTTGATGTCAGTCTGTGGTGAATACTACCTTGAAACCAATCAGTCTCCGCAAACCACTAATTGGTTGATATCGGTGTGTCAGAAGTGTGTTCACGAGCGCAGTAAACCTTCAAATGAGTTGACTTATCATGATGATTTTGCGAGATCCCGTATAAAATCCCTCTTAACTGTTCAGTTAACTGATAACATTTGAGTCAAGAACAAGAGTGAGTCGGATGAAAATAGATGGTATACGGTTACTCAGTTTTACTTCATATAAAGTTCCAACTGCATTCATTAGTTTATTACAAACAAAAGAGATTGGCAGTGATTCAAAAGAATCCACATCATTTTCCTTTGCAACAGATCACAGACTTTAATACTTTCGCTTTATCCACTATACTGCTTCAAAATACTATTTCAGAGAACATCAGCCGTTGGAACAACTAAATAACCTTGGATCACAATATACATCTAAGAACATATACTACTTATTTTAAACACTTGTTTTAATAATGAAAGTTTCCTGTTTCTATTTTCACCCATAATATCCTTGCTACCATGACCTCACTCGTTTTATTCATGTACAACAATTGTGAATGCATAAAAGTGTATTTCTGTCAACGGCTGGTATCTTGCAGTTTTTTCAACAGAAATTTCCGTTAAATTTTATCATGAAAGCAAGCACTGAGAAGTAGAAACCGCTTTACAAGTACAGGGGCATTCTAAGTCCCTCAAGGTCATTGTACACATAAACACAAGTTCAGCTGAACTAATTATTGAATACTGAATACTGTATTTCGTGATATTTATAATAATTTAATAAATAAAATATTCTAATTTCACATTAATGCATCAGTAAATTTTATTTGTTTATTTAACAAATCAAACCTCCCAACTAGATTGAAATAACTGCCGTACACTAATTATCAGGTAACTCTCTAATTTTTTCTTACAATATACTTTTTCATGTTAGAACCTTAATATCCGTTTCTATGATCACCAACATTAATCCATTAAAATTCATGTTCTAAAGTTTTCTTTAATCTTTTTTCACAAGTTATTACCTCCAAGCTGTTCCTTTTGTTTGGATTTTGCGTGAAGCTAATTTCAAGGTCATCAAAAATGACCTTCTCTTTGATTAAAACTGGTATCACACTAGATTATGGACAAGATAAATCAAGGAGTCATATTAAAGGCTTTAGAAAATAGACCTTAGATTATTCTTTATGTATAGCTAATGCTTTAACTAAACGGTGAAAAAGTGAAGCCTTTGAAGTCTTTTGACTTAACTCTATTCAACACCTTAGAAGTAAGTTTTTGGAAGCCATATGACTTGTCTTTATAAAACTTCTGTGGTAAGAAGATGCTGCTATCGTATACTCACCTTATAGCGACCAGAGTAAATAGTATTTTGTGATGCACTTCAAATGAACCGTTTCATAACTCCCAGCAGCATTTGAGAAATAACAGCTGATGGTTATTTCTTAAGGCGTTCGTTAACGATAAATTTTTTTGCACACTGCTGAGTCAAATACAGATTCTAAAAAAACACCTATGCTGGTGGAATACAATATGGGTTTCGGACATTTCGATAAGTAACTCTTCAGCCTAATAGGGAACACCAAAACGTTCGTCCGATTTCTCATGATTCACTTTGTAAAGGTTAGCTGAACCAATCCAGTAGCTTCTGGTTCCACTGCTTGTGTGTATTCGAGAGACCACTAAAATTCTAATCACTAAAGGTGTAAAAATATGCATAGCTGTATTTATCACGAAAATTCCTCTATTGACTTGAAGTGTCCAATAAGAACCAACCTACATGAACAAGATATGAAACTCAAGGTTATGGATACTTCAGGGTCATGTGAAGGTAATTTGACTTCAAGTCAAAAAGATTTGAGATGCACTGATGCTTTCAAAATAAAACATTAACTTGTCATTTGTGCTGAGTAACAAGTGTTACCTTGAGTTATGTTAACTGATGGCCGAGTTGTATAGATCAGGTTCATTGTGTTGTCAGTAAGTTGGCTGAGTTGAATCAGACTCCATTTTTAAATATCATTTGATTATTGGAGGAAACCGGAAGATATTGTGTCAATATTTCCCTTCATGGCGACTTCATTCTTCGACTAGTAGGATTTAGTACATCAGTGTGATCACTATCGACTTGAACGTTTTTACCCGAGTTTAGTGTTGCATGACAGCAAAATTTTTCTCGACTTTCTACCTTCATTGGTTATTTCCCTCTAAAAACTGGGTTTGTTTATTTACAAGCTATTGATGGTGAGAGAAGTTCATCATATTTCATTCCGAATATTTAATGTGCAGTTGAGATGTGTAGGCGATTACTGACTCATGAAGGTTGGTAAACAACTTTGCATTTGAGTAGCAAGTTGCATTATACTTTCCATTTCATCACGACTCGAAACACATTCAGAAACCTTGTGCACATTCATGCAGTGGTCAGTGAGCCACATCCGTTGTGTGAGAACTAATGATACTGCCTGGCTGCCCAAACCTCGGTAGATGGAACGGTGTTTGAACCCGTGAAAATCAGGTTAGACAGAGTTATCCACTGGTTTACCAACAAAGTACAATACAAAACACAACACCATCACAGTGTTTTACTACACCAAACGAATGCTTAGTGGATGTCAGTCACAACATCTGCACTGTTAATCACTCGATTCCTGACATGCGTATAGGGTTTCATTCATCAGATTACACTGTATCTATATTCGTCTACGTCTTAATGCCTGATACCAGTTGTACGAATACTACCAACTGAATATCAGGTTAAATATACCTGATTAGGAATCTGTAACTAAGGCATAAAGAGGTGTAAAAGTGGTTTTCAACTCGAACGAATAGTGATATTTAACGCTTTTGGTGCAACGTGTGATCAGATGACCGTCATCCAAATGCTTGACAAACTGAATGACACATGAGATTTGAGTCTGTTTGATTAGAGTGACTATATACCGTTCATCATCATATGCATATCACTTCTTATATATCGAGCGATATTACGCAAGGGAGAAAACTTATATATATATATATATATATATATATATATATATATATATATGCAGGTGGAAACTAAGAAACTAAGCTCTGTGAAATAATTGGAAAAGATTTGTGGCTCACGATAAGAATGATGGTGGTTCGGTGTTCTCTAAAGTTTGGTATTTTGTCTTGGACGTTTGAAGTCCTGATGATGTCACCAAACCTGGTGATGAAACCTCCACGACAAGATATCGAAGCCCAGAGATCATGAAACCACCAAGTTACTATGCTCATAGTAAACATTCGGATAGTACGATGTCACTGTCTTTAATTACACTTAAGCATTAAATCAGAAGGACTTGCTGTCGGAGTGTATTTCTTCTCCACATTTCCGACTACGTTTTTCTGAGAATTTTCAACCAGTTAAAAGCTTTAAGCAAACGTGGATTTTTCGAAAAACATAAATAGTTAAAAAACGCTCCCTCTGATCTGTAGATTTCGCTAGCTAGACAACAGTGATCAGATCCCCAGAGTGAGCTTTAGCTAGTGTGACGCCAAGCTCGTAGGCAATTTATACAGATGAATTCAACCCCCAGAGTCGAATTCTTCAGATCACTTGAATCCAGCTAACTGACACGGATGGACTGGTGAAGCATAAATATTAATTAACTAATTTCCCAGTGGCCTGAATATGTAAGTGTTACATTCTCTGGTTTTGTCACTAAATAAGGCAGGTCCTCCTGAAGAAAGAAGTAGCACGAAGCTCAGCTTGAACAGAATAATTTGTCGACTAACTGTTACTGTCTAGTGAGGAATGAAAATTATTACCAGAGTGAAACTCTGGCACTGGTAGAATTTAATCTAATTTTAAGAGAATTATTGCATGTAACGCACAGTAAAGCAGTGCCATCACTTACTAGGATATGTTTCGGAGACAATTTATCATCAATAGCCATATCAAGATAACTGCACGAATTCCAGACATGGTTAATGTAGGTCTCTTTTCCTCGCCTTCTTTGCGATATGGGTTTTACAATTTTCGATATACTTGGAAGCAATGATGAGTCATTCCAAATTCATGTATTTGGGATTGACTTGATAAGTAAATGTTTTGCTATCAACTTAAATATGGCTGGGATAATATGGCACTTAACGCACAAACTCATTCCAACACAACCTTGTAGGCTAATAGGTCCTATTCGTACAGTTAGGCAGAATATTTTAGTTTACCAAATATTTTGCAGTGAGAACCTAGGTGAAATGAACAGGTTAAAGTAAATAACTAGGGTCATCAAAGCTGTCGGATCACGAAAATCTAGCCTAATCAGGATTAGGACATCCAAATAAAATCAGAAGGAATCTAAAGAAAAACTGGGCTACCGCTTTGAATGCAAATGGACACAATCATATAATAGTATGGAACAGAATGACGTTTCTTTAGACCAACTCAGTGGGCTGAAAGTGAAAGAATTACCAACTTAAAGACCATGTCTTGAAGTTTCAGAGTTACCTTGAAATGACTATTGACAATAAATACACTGTCTCCGAAACGTAATCCAGTAGGTAAATGCACTGCTTCACTATGTGATACAACTAATAAATCAATTAAAGTTGAATAAAATGTTGGTTTTATCTAAATGTGTAGATTCTTCAGATGTTTTGCCTTTTTGCCGACATTATGTCACGACTTATGTCACCACTTTTAATCTGGTCTGAACTTCATTAATGTAGCTAAATGAATACTGGATTCAGTAGATTTTATGTTATATATATATATATATATATATATATATATATATATATATATATATATATATATATATATATATATATATACGCCATATTATGCTGCTAAGAAATTTCCTCGAAATGGCGCCCATTAAAAATACGCTTCATTCAAACAACTATATATTTCGGTAAGATAGTTAAGGTTGCTATAATACTGACTAGCAACAATATTGACATGTCGTTTTCATTGTCGACCACTTTTTAACCTGACAGTTCTATCATATTCTTGTCGATTAAAATACCTAAGAACGGTCGTGATTTGACAGATAATTCTCAGAGTACAACTGCCATCAATACGTTTAGAAGAATATCTTTTACATGACTGGAGTGGTAACAACAGTTTTCTTTATACCATTCTGATGCTTTGTTCATTTAGGTAGGTGTAAGGGTTAACTGTTTACTGGATCTTTCACCCATCAGTAATTGAACAGAAGACCTTGTGATTAATTGTCATGCATTGTTACTCTGCTCAATTATGTGGCTACCTAAGCAATTCTACCAGCATAGTTGAATCAACCGAGTCTACGACTTTTGAGCTTGGCAACAAGACATGGAGATTGACTTTCGCATGCTTAGGCTGAATCGAATTGGTCGGTGAAAAATGCCCATCTGTCTAAGCGATTTATAATCATTTTTGTCAGTCAATAGTACACATTGCATAACCGATCCTACTTCCATGAGTTGAGCATGCAAATTAATGAACCTTGGGCACTTCTAAGAAGCCCTAGTGCTTCCAGTGGTTCGTCAACTTATGTCAGTCTGTGATGAGAGCTGCCTTAAAACATACCTTTATAACAACTTTGTGATGAATCGCCCCTTGTTTTAACTTCTAATCACTAGAAACGTCTTATTTCATTTTTAACTCTATCTCTCATCTACTAGATCGCTTGATAGCTGTTAGCTAATTTTTCACTACATGTTTCTTATTCCTTATTCTCATTTCTCTATAGAAAGAAATAAGATTTCATCTTCTGATCGTAGTTTTGTTTGAAATAATACTTCTATTTGAGACGGAATTCATGATTCTCTGGAATTCAGAATCAGATGCTTCAGTGCAGTTTATCACCTCGGTGATCTGTCAACTGGGATTCAGAATTCTTAAAATCTATTGCTAAGTTAAGATCGTTCTGATAGAATCAAAAAGACAACCTGCATGCCCTGATTAGCTGCTTTCATGAAATTTTATTCTAATTCATAAGAGAGTTGAGTGAAAAAACTAGACGATTCCAGCGAAAACTATGCCTGATTAAGTTAGTTGTTTGTAGAGATTGATTGTTTCGAAAGTAGTTTTTATTACGCATCGGTAACATTTATAGAATCACTACTGGTATGTCCTGTGAAGGGATGAAACAGCTGTCTACTGCTACCTTGTTTTCACTTTATCTTCACTCAATCAATCCATACTTTGGAATGAATGGATTTCTTGAAAGTTTAATGAAAAGCCATGAACTTCGGGGTCAACCGACTCAGTAGTACTGACGTATTCCCATCAATGACATTGTATGATTATTCCAATATGTCACAGATCAATAGAACCTGAGCAGCGGATTCCAATCTAGTGGCTGAGTTGTTCTGTGTCCGCAGAGAGATTTAATGGTCCTAGGCTTAGTCCCTCATGAGTTCGTGTTCCTCTGTGCTGAGGATTCCTGAAATATGATGAACTGGCCTTCCGGAGCTCTCAGACTGTCAATGGTCCTACGGCTGTGGTCTGTTCATGATGGGGACCATACCCAACATATCAAATCAATTTGTCTAGTGATTATTTTGTTTGTTAAACTGAGACTTTCCATTAATAAACTAATGTTGCTTATTACAATTTGCTATTCAGTGTTTCAACAAATAATCTTTTTCATAAAATACTTTATGGTTTGAGTAATGAACTCCTGTTGGACTGATGGAAGTTACAACTACAAAATACAGTTTGTGATTAGATTGGTTGAATAGAAAATAGTAAGGTCAAGCTTCCCTTCCTATTTGAAAACAAACTTTCCATGTATTTGATATGGGGTGATGATTCAACTTGAAGGGTAACCTAAGTCACCGTAAGGTCCGAAAAAATGACCTTCTGATGCTGTTAGCTGTGTATCCTACTTCACCGGCAAAGTGTCAAAGCAGTGTTCAGAAAATACCGGTTCGAATCCTGCGTACTGAACAGGTTATCATTCTACCTTCAGTCATAATCCATTAACGATAATAGCAATCTACCGATTCATTGCTATCTTAGATAGTTTCATGAACTATGAATCCGATACTCTCACTACCTAATTTACCTTGATTTTGGACTGGGATGAGAAGACTTCACTGGATAGTTAATGATGAACGGTCAGTCACATTTCAC
>OX104134.1:108174815-108200764 GCA_944470555.2 Heterobilharzia americana | reverse complement strand
TTTAGTGTTTCTGGCGAAATACCATCTGGTCCTGTTGCATTTCAGCAACTTTCTGGCATTCCGGACTTCTGTTGGATGGTTTGTGTTCACTGATATTTGTGTGGCGGAGCGGCTGGAAGTATTTTTGGACGAGTTGGTGGTGGTGCTGCTGGCCGATTCAAGAGTTTTTTGAAGTGGTCATAACATCGTAGCCTTTGTTTCTTCTCTTTGGTGGCAACTAGGTTTCCTTCACTAACTTTTAATGGTTTCATCTGCGTTGATCCCTTCCCTCGCAGATAGTAACCTGGTTATTTGGTTATGATGTTGTCAGGTCTCTGCCTCTGTCTCTCCTACCAGCAGCCTGTTCTGCTTCACTTCCCAGTGTGTCGTAGAAGTGTCATTTGTGTTTCCATTTACTCTTCTTCACTTCTCTGTCCAGTGTATCGTTTTATATATATTGTATTCAGTTCCTCTTTTCATTGTTCATCCCTGCACTCCACTGCACTGATTCATCTTCTGTTTCACCATCTTTCTCTCCCTCCTCTATCACCTTCCATGTATCCATCGAGATCCATTCCTAGTCTTGTTTCTTCTTCCTTCCTAACACAGTTATGCAGGTTTTTTTCCACAAAGCTTTTAAAGAGTTTCAGTATTCTTCCACGTAGGTTCCCTCAGGGATGGGGATGTTGCCAAATGTCTCCCATTTCTTCCTGATGGCTGACTGATCTGAGGATGTCATTTGTAGTTTCGTCCTTCAGTTCAGTATCGATTCTGGGTGTTGAACTTGAACTGTGGTCTAACACCAGCTTCCATGAATGCTTTTAACTGGATTTTGAAGGTAGATTCCTTGCTCTAGAGATGTAGGCATTTGGCTGGATAATTGGATCGTCTATGAACAGTCCACGTTTTAGAGAGTAGAGGTATATCAGTTTAAGAGGTTATGAACCTTCATCGACTGAGATGTTTGGGACACGTACTACGTATGCCTAGTCACCGATTGCCTCGTCACACATTGCTGGCCGAAATAGGCTCAGACTGGAAAAAGGCTTGAGGTGGCCAGACTAAAACATGGCTCCGATGCATGAAGTCTCTTACCATTGGTTTGAGCCATGTGGGGCGATGCAGACTAAGTGGTTGGGGTCCGCGGGACAAGAGAAACCAGTGGTAGGAGACTCTACGGGATATGGCTGAGGACCGATGTCAGTGGCGCAGATGTATACACACATTGTCCTCATCTTAACGACGCTATATCGAATCTCACCACTTTGTCATTCTTCCTTTCTTTCTCCTCGTACTTTATATTTCTTTTGACTGAATTTCTTTACCTTCATCTTTCACCTCACTACCTTTCTACTTGATATAGTGATATGAGGTGTGGCAACTCGGACGGTTACACAGTAATGCCTTGTCCTATGTTTATATTGATGATGATGATGGTGAACAGTCCACGTAATAATACAATTCAAACCACTCTTGTTTTAATTTCGGGCTAAATATTACTCATAAATGATAGGCTTCTGTCTAATACGCCCTGAATGAACTCTTCCTCCTGTAACCAAAAAAATACTTGGAAATAATTCATTATTTCTTCCCGTATATTTGAGTAGACAAATAAGTTGAAGGAATATGTCTTTTTATTGAAATTTCTTTTGGGGCCTAGCCTTTATCAAAATATTGTGTGGTATTACAAATTCAGAATTTAATTAACCAGCATTTATTTGTTTGTGTAACAACGGGTGTAACGGAATAAAGTGAACAACAGAAGTAAACCGGACTGGTGACGCTTGATAGCAAGTAGGTTAATAAATAAGAATGTATGATCCTATCGTCCTTGGAAGACAAACGTGACCACAATGTGGTAATCAATCTGCAAGCCTGATGAGTGATATCAATTGCTGTATCAGTATCTCCATATCAACCGAGTGAAACTGTTTTGATTCCTTTCATATAAACTAGGATCAAGATTTGATCATATAGTATGCGGAAGTACCACCTTCACCAAGGAAGTTGAATCCAATTTGTCGAAATTAAACTTTACGGATTGTATAGTGGAAAGACAGGATTACAACAGACTAAAGATTGAGATGTTCAAAAAAGCTACACATTCTGAGAGATATCTCGATTATCGGTGTGCACATCCTTTGACTACCAAAGTAACTGTCGCATGGAATCTGATTAGCAGGGCTAACTGTCTTGTTAGAACGGAAGAGGATAAAGAAGAAGAGTTAAAGTTAGTTTGCCGCACACTGGAAGCAAACAGTTATCCCGAAGGTTTCGTTAGATGTATTTAAAAAAGTGAAACTAAGGATGTGCCGAAACTCCCTCCGAAGAGTTGGACAAGCACGGTCGTAATCCCATACCGAAAGGAGACTTCAGAAGAAATGAGAAGGATTCTCAACAAACACGATACGATAGTTTACTTTCGTGCAACAAATACCCTACTTCCTAACCTAATGAAAGTTGAAGATGTAGTACCTAAAGAAAATCAGCAGAACTGAGTCTATGAAATCAAATGCCGAGGTCGTACTGCAGTGTATGTAGGGGAAACAGCCAGGCAGGTAAATGTGAGAGTCAATGAGCATAAATTATGCTTAAAGCAGATCCCTAAAACCTCAGCAGAGGTTAATAAACTAGAAAACAAATCGACGATCGCGTTACACTCCATAGAAACGGGACATAAAATTGACTTTGACGGGACTAAGGTTCTACAAAAAGGTTTTGGGTCGTACCAAGAAAGACTGATAGCCGAAGCCCTACATACATGGGCGAGTCCAGACAGTTTAAACAGACGAGATGGAGTACAGTTAGCTTCCTCCTGGCAATTATTAATTAATAAGCAGAAAGAGTAACTCAAAACATTTACCGTCAGCCCTAGTCTCAACTTTATTATTTCTGCATCCACAACCTGTATTGATTTGATTCATTATTACTATCATCATCGTCACCACCATCATTACTGCCACTCATTTCCACTCTATTCCGGTAAATCAATGCGAAGAAAATTTGCTAACACTATTCACCACTTTATTTCAACTGAAATGGTATACACATCCACCTCATCCTTTTCAATTTGTACTTATAAAATTACCGAATGACTATCACATTGAATGATTAGTTATCATAATTTAGAAAGACAATGACTATACGAAGAGGATTGGACAAGGAAATTAAATACACGTTTTTTGAATTCATTTACATATCCTTGATATTTTAATTTTGATTATTTCTCTGAAGAAGCTCGGACCAGACTTCTGTGCGAAATGTTGGAATTATTTAATTTCAAACCCGCTGTGACTTACACAAATACAATCTATATCTAATGTTTTGATTCCATCTAAAAACAATAACACGAGTACGAATAATAACGGCAACACGAGTAGAAAGTAGTTCACAGCATTTAAACCTACAAACTCACTCAGAGATAAGCTTTTTCGGCTGATTTAAGGATCAGATGAAACCAATTAAGTAAAATAGTGTAGTCTATCAAATTCCATGCACCGACTGTGAGTGGAGTCAAGTACATAGGTGAAACTAGCTGGTCGGGTCAGTTAGCCCTATATGTGAATTTGAGTGAATATAGAATGGCATGTTAGTTGGTTGAAGGCAATCGACAGGAAGCCCTGGACCTAGGTTTCGTGCTTCTTGACATTCACCAGCAAGGCGTATCTGCAACCTTGACGAACTGATGTCCCGCCTGAGATAAGAACCAGCATCACCCAGTGTTGTAGTCAGCGACGTTACCACTGAGCTGTTCGGCCTACGATTGCCCTCCTGTAGAACTGGCTTACAAGTATTGATTGGTCACGGGAGTGCAACCAATTTCATATTGTCCAGTCCTGAGTGCAGACCGAATTCTATCGATCATATTTGCAATGTGGCAACTGAATAAGATGAATGATCTAAAAAAAAAACCGGGTTATTGCAGTGCATGAATTAACACACAACCACACAATACTTAAGTCGATTATGATTAGGTGGAGAGATTGATTACTGAGTCTTTGTTCATCGAATCAATCAACACGCAACACCTATACCAGAGATACGGAAAATTTTACTACTAATAGAAATAAAGAATAAGAGGTGACAGGACTATAAAAATCAGATGTAGAAAATAGTGTGATTACACTATATCACTGTGTGTTGTAAATCAAATAAACAAATTTTATATGGAATTAAATTCTACTGCATTGCCCAAGTTTTATACTTAAATTAATGAAACTGTTACGAGCCTTCGATTGTCTTTGTTTGGTCATGTTGGGAACCGTTGTTTAGATCGTTTACAATGAGTCCTCACTTTGCAGCCTAGGTAACTCAATAAATTCAAGCAATTCAGCGCGTACGTGTACTTAGATGAGGAACTCTATTCTTGATGCTTGGGGATAAAATGTATCGGCTTGTAAAGTTGACAGTTCGGATAGTTCATAAACACTATTGTAGGTGAATACTTTTTATTTTTGCAGCAATAGTCTCTCGATGTTACAAAAGATTATTTGTTTTTCAAAAAGATGACTTGGTAAAGTTAGGAAATATCTATTTCCCGAACAATTGAACTCTGTATAACATGAACTGCGTTACTTCTGTATACTATGTTGAAATCACCACCAAAATATATCTTTAATGTCCCATCTTAATGTCCACACCTGAAAATGCGCATAGAATTTTCACTGCAATCATTATCAACTGATAATTTTGTAAATGATTCATTCTTTTTAGTTGATGCTGGCACTTTCCTCTTGATTGTTGTGTTGTACCGAATTGATCTGTTTCTGTTGCCATGTGACTCTAAACGTCATTAGCCTAGTGGACAATCAACATGCATCTGGAGAGGTGTGTGCTTGGTATGAATCTTAATGGGGACACCGTCAGTCACTGAGATGCAGGTGCATCCAGCTAACGAATCCTAAATAAGCGAAACGTTTATCCGGGACTTCACTGTTAGCCACTTAATAGTTATAGTGAATTCTTCCTTGACATTTACTGATTCTTAGATGAACCCGAATAATATGTAGGGGTGCGTGTTACAATTCCGTAACGTTTGATCAACCCTACTTAACTTGATGTGCTCTAGTACCTGCTTGACCAGTACTTTACCTAACGTGTAAGTACTGATAACAAAACACAAATCAAAAGAACTGATACGCAATGTATTTGAAGGAGCTATGTATTTAATTAAAGTAAATGTAATAATATTGAAAGGGGGAAAAGTTTAGTCAACTTATCTGGCTTTTAAGGCTGAACTAGGGACTCGGAGTACGTGCGTGGTGATCAGCACAATGGAGCGCAAAATGGCGTCCAAGCCTGCTCGGATGCATGCTCGTTAAAACAAAACTTAAAACACCCTAAGCATCCGGAGGCAAGCTAGAGATTCATTTAGTTAATTTAATTTAAACTATTTATTTTAGCCTTAGTTATATTTTGGTGCCAGGAAGGTGCACTATAAATAAGTGAAGTTGAAAACAGCTAGTTCATTTCAGGATTCTAATCATTATTCTACTGGTTACCTGCTGAACATTCAACTAACTGAAGTATAAGACGTAACTGTTAGTCAGTTTCACTTCAGTCACCAAGTGATCTCTTGAACATAGGATCATCAGTATTCGTGGACCTCTGTATATTTCTTAAGTTGTAATTTCGAATGACGTTATATAAGTCGTTTTCATCTAAAAATTTCCATTTAGCTTCATCCGAAGACGATAGATATTCTTAGAGCATCGTAGACCATCAACATTGTGAATATTGATGCTAAGTGATGATTGAAAGTGAAATGAAAATTTGGGTCGTGGTAGGATTTGGATGTTATTATACTTGAGTTTCACTGGACTAGATAGTCGACTTCTAACTAGTGAGTACCGGGTTCGAACCCTCGTCCATCTACTGAGGTTTGAAAAACCAGGTACAGTCATACACAAGCACACAACAGATGTGACTACCTTCATTGTGCATATAACTGCATATGATTGTTAAGTTACACTAACTAAATAAGTTAGTCTTACGAAGTCACTTTAAACGCGTATCGCTTACTATGTGAATTTATCATCGTTGGCATCATTCGTGTAGTAGATGAGAGTATCAACTTTTATATCTTTTTGTAAAACATCAAATCATTAGCGAACAGGTGTTCTTTTTTCGAATAAATTCATCATTATTGTTGTATATCTCAAGTTTATGGAGTTGAAAATATAGTTTTAGACAAAATTCCAGCAATACTATTCTGGCCTTCATTGCACTGAACATCGATGAATTATTATCTTTCTTTTTAACATTATAATCTAATTTTACTTTGGCTTGTTAAGGATTTTTTTCCTGTCTTAAAACAACTAAATATCGCTTAAATATCAACTTTAGTGAAGAGCTGATTTTGAGTGACTTTTTGTTGAACTGACTGAAAAGTATGTGTTTTTATGATTTCCTCTAGCTATTTTTACTTGACCTGACCTATTTTACAGCTATAGCAGGTTTTATCTCATGTTTATCTTCTAGTTTACCTGTTTTAAATTATATGAAGACACTTGAAAACAGTCTCCTGAATCATGTTTCGTATTCCTGACCACTCATCGGGAAATGAGTTTTAAAAATATGGTAATAATTGCACAACTCGCTAATTATGTACAAATTCGTTAAGTAGGCTGGCAGATGTACCTATGATAAGCCTCAGTGCGGCTAATGCTAAGCATTCCTCTTTCTGCATTCTTAATTTAGTCTGCTCAATGCTTTATTCAAAGAGATTATTACTAGTCTATACTCATCCTGTGATAGTTAAGAGGACTGTAGTATGTAAACAAGTCGATTAGGAGTTGATCACTGATATCTTACCCTATTTCCTTAGTTGTAACTAAGCTGTATTTATAAAGAAACATAGGTTGGTCACTTAGTAAATGGTAATGTGTTGTTTTCAAAATAAAGTACGCACCAGGACGGAGAGTTCTTCGAAACTCAGATTACAACTAAAAGAACATGAACTTTAATCTTGTTTTCATATGTAATTCAGACAGATGGATCAACTAAGCACTCAAATATTCTAGTTAGTTAGCTAGCCAATATCAAAATAGGACCTGGTATTACTGTGTAACGTTAAAAGTTACTACAGAGCATGTCATGATATCAAGAAACATGGCAGAAAAGGGAAAGATACAGAAATAGGATGAAAAGCATGAAAAAGAGACTGGATGGATAGAACTACGAAATTTTATACGACGGTTGGGGTGAACATGTGTCTGTACCACTGATATCAATTCTAAGCCATATCATCAAGAGTCTCCAGTTTTAGACCTAAGTTATCACGTAGACCTCAATATCAAAGTTTACAAACTACTACATGACTAAGACCAAAAGTCAGAGATTTTATGAATTGGTGCCATGGTTTAATCTGGCCATCTCTAACATTTTACAACCTAAAGCTACTTCAGCTAGCATGATGAAAGTTTACTATCGGACCAAATGACCTACTGCTCTTGTCTCTGACTCTGCACCTGACTTTCACGTCAAAAAAGTGGTAGTTCCACGACATGGCCAATGCTACAAAGGCAGCGGTTGTCAGGCACCTGAAGCCTTCTCTTGTCTTCCACTTTTAATCTCCATGTTTTACAGTCATCTAGTAGGCTGACTACTACATAGTCTACCCGACAGTAAATTGTGAATCAAATATCGTACTGGTGCCATAAATGGTGCAAGGTGACAAAAATGCAATCGAAGCTTTACATTAATGCCGATATTTCATCAATCATTGACTGACACATCAGGGTGGTTCCGGCTGCCCCGTAATAAGTGTATAAACAGGTTCTCATGGGAGCAACTCTAATATAAACACGAATACCCAACGGATTTGTAGTGGTACACTCAGCTACTTCAGTCTTAGATGAGTAATCTACAGGGTATACAGACATCACTCATACGATAGGTATCTACAGAAGAATAAATAGGGTGTTCGCTTAACCTAAAGAGTAAACTTATCACAGATTACACAACCGAAGTTCGCATTTTAGAGTTCTTACCGATTTTCCTCAACAATTATGTATAAAGTAGAGTATTGATACCAAATGGTTGAATGGAGTTGGCAGAATGGTTTGCTTAATCTAAACGTTGTGCTTGCTTGTCATTATATGAGACTTGGAGGGAACTGTTTCTTCCAGATTGATTTTAACCCGAATCGCTGAGTGCTGTAACTGGAAAATGTTTTGTTGAGTTATTCTAGTCACGACTTCTCTCCTCTAGGACTGGAATAGATATACTGACCAGTCATTAGACACATACTAGTGTCATTATCTAGCGATGAGTGACGATAGAGTCCTATCAGTCACGTTTTCAAGCTTGCATACTTGTTGTCACTGTGCACTTCATTTCGACACTAGGCACTTGAAATCCATTAAATACTGGCTTGAAAAATTCACACTTGCTTCCAGGAGTTTTCGTAGCAACCACTGTTTATCTAATGCTAATAATGTCAAGTTGAAAGAAAGCTGTGGACGTTTTGTGATATGATAATATGAAATGAAAGATAGGTGTATCGATTTAGCACATCGGAGCATTAAAATCTCCACATTTTGGATAGAAGGAAATATTAGCTTCCGTGGTTACCGAAAATGCCTCAAAATTAAAGTCACTAGATAAGCAGCTCTAAATGTTCTTGCGTCCTCTATTTTTGAAAATCGTTTTCAGTCCAAAAGCTTGTGAGGACTGGATTGCTGTTTTTCACAACTTTGGAATTCCTCAACCATGCTTACCTAAGATCTCGCAAGAGACCCAGCCCAGAATAGTCAGGTCTCATAACAAGTAGGTTATCATTCAGTCATTTGGTTGGAATTAGCTATTTTTGCAAAATAGTTTTGTTTGATTACTACTCCTGCTTTGATCATTTTGTTATTTATCAACCCTTTCTGTGTCTTGATTTTATTTATGCAGAATGTCATTATTACCGCTATTTCATGTAGTGAATCCTTTCAATACCCATGTTGTGTGAATTTCACATCAAAATAACAACAGTTATCAGTACTGAACAACACTCAATTCATTCAATAAAACGCTGTCGTATTTTTCAATTATTCATTTCTTGCACATAACAAACGATTAAAATCCTTCGGAAAATACTGAAGCAAAATACTTTTTAATATCTTTTCATGAATAGGAAAAGCAGTTAATATGCAAAATAATGACAGTAATAATAATAATAATAATAATAATAATAATAATAATAATAATAATAATAATAGTTTGCATGTATACGCTGATGTACGAAAAACCGAGTTGACTGCTTTGTATCTGTATGTGCGGGTGATAAAATCATATATTTGTGCGTTTTTATGTAGAGTTGTATCAATCGCTAATCTGTCAATCGTGAAGTAAATTTTTTTGAATAAACAAACAAATAGAGTCAAAATTATCTACCTAGTTGTTTAAAACGAAACTGTTCACTTCGATTGGACATTGAACACTCATTGCTGAGTTAATTGTTTTTTTCCGTTTCTTTAAAATCAGACATTTATTATTTGAACTCACCTAAATATTTTGATTAGCTATTCCGATTGTAGTCAATGGTTAGATAAAATATGGTAAAAAGAAAATTGTTTGTTTGTTTTTAAAAAGGCGAAGAAAAGGGTAACAGTAAAACAATACTAAACGATATGGACGGATAGAGCGGATGATTCAAAAGAAAAAAGAATCAACTAAGGAAAACACACTTAATGGGCAAGAAAAGTAAGACCAAAAACTTTGGGGAATAAACGTAGGCGAAAAATGATTTTCAATGATCTAATGAATATTTTAAATGTTTACCCCAGATGATATAAACAAAATATTTTCAGGATACTAATGAGCTTTTGGGTTTTACTTATGGGTTAGTTTAATTGGGCCTAAAATAAATAAGTGAATAAACAAGTAAAGAAATTAATATTTTTATACATTAAGAGGGAAGGTGAATGACTGGAATCATGAACCTTTTCTTTTCTTGTTTATGCATGATGCCTACAAAGTGATTTGCTCCCATATTTGTCTTCATTTCTCATATATTTCGACATCTTTCAATAGGACCGTATATTTCTGTCGCTTCTGAAAGAATCGGAATAATCCTCTCCTGGATAAGCATATCAGCAATGCAACCAGTGAAATTCTGTTGATAATCATGTGATAAGCCAATGATTTTTGATAACGTACCACCTAATCAAAAGAGAAATTAAGTGAAGAGATAGAGTATGTTTGTTTATATGTAAAAGTTGGAATGTATGGTGATTTTGACATTCATGTGGACAATATGGCTTTATAAGATGCCTAAAACAGAAAAACAGTCAGGAGGGGACCTTTTTAGGACAGCTGTCTGTCTTAGCTTTAGTGACATAGAACACCTAGTTCTGTGTATTGTATGTTCCCGAGAAAGATAAAGTTATATGCATCTGGTTGTTGAGTACGTATATGTTTAAGGATTTCATTTTCACCAATAACACTACAACGTTGGGTGAAGTAACTTACAGCCAACCATAATAGATGACTTTATATTCAGTTTTCTTATGCCTATCAAGCACTCAAGGATGTCATTCAGTAATAACACTAAGGACTAGTCAGTTGCATCTCTTACTCGCTGGTAATCAGTTTATTTAAAGAATACTGTATCACTGTATGGCAGATTCAATAAGTCAATCTAGCTTACAACTCTTAACTTTTCTAACCTTATAATAAACAAGAAAAAGGATATCTCTTCTTACGCTAACCTAGCAAGGAGAGTTTACAGAACAGAGTGATTTTTTGCTAATTTTTTGTGTCGTTTAGGAGTATATTTCGTTAGTTTACGATAATTCTTTTATCAGAGACCACTAAACAGTTTCCAAAATAAATCGTGCTGACAATACAGTTTGCCAACTGAAAGTATGCTCATCTTTTCTTTAAGGCATTAACTCCTCGTTTTGTAGAAGCCGCTGCGTTCAAACAATTACGATGCTATCTTCGTATATAAAGACACATAACCATGGTAACTGTATTTTAACTTCCTTGCATAACCTCCATTTTATCTGATTCCTATTGCCTCTACGGTTTTCACTCCCTGATTTAAACTCATTCCTAAATATCCCAGACATAGGTGTGGCTATATAACTCTTTCCTTTCTGTCCGACTCTAATTTTTTACTATGTAGTATGCTATTAGCTTCTACTTTTATTTCCTTGAGCTGTCGGCGTACCGTGGATTTTCAAGTTACCCTCGGCCTGAAACAGTTTCATTATATTAAACATTTATTTGTCAATTAAATCAAAACGTCTTCGATTTAGGCTGTTTGTAGCTAATGCATGGAAAGCAGTGAAAGGAAATGTGCTCCATTTTATTTCCGTAATTGTTTTTGCTCTTACCATACTCAAATCTGTACCCTATCTCCTGGAGATTGAAAGATACTGGTTTGAAAAGTTATTCGTATCAGAAGTATGATTTTGATATGTTACAAAATACGTGACCAAATTAGAATTGGTACGTTACTTCAGTCAGTAAAATCTGATGATCAGGTTTACCAGTCTCGTTGTTTAGATTTCATATTTTTCAGAAAGTGCCTTTCGACTATTGACAACAATCGGAGAGACATCCTTCCCTCAAGTATTATCATTTACCAGTAATGTTATGGGGCATAGTTCGCAGACGTTTTTGATTAGAACGCATTTAAATTATAATTAATGACAACTAATTAATTAGTCTATCTGAAACAATCTGAAATAAAACCATTTGAGTTTTCAGATACTTATTATAATTGACTAACAGCAATCATGAAACCTAATACGAACTATATCTGTCAATCGACTTTTAATAATTTGTTTCCCTCTAATGACAGGATTTCACATGAGACAGAGTTTGTGCGGTTTTCAAATTCCCCGGTATATTCAAAACTGAACTGGGAATGATATAAATATTTTAAAAGGTGAAAGCTAATTATTTCCGACTTACCAAGATAAACATCCCTGACCGGTGCACTGTTAGAATCAGTAATTCCTGAAAACTCACCAGAAACCATATGATTGTCAACAAACAGTGTAGCTCTTTGTTTGCTCCTAGATAAAGAACATGAAATTTTGAGGCTGATCAATCTGGGACACGTTAATTTTGCTAACGATCAAACAGACTGTGGATTTGAAAGTGTACTCTCATGAGACCTGAACAAAGTTAATTTGTGCATATTCATACTACTGCACGTTTTAAGTAGACAGATTATAAAAAGAAAGTTTAGCATAGCCTTAAATCGGGAAAATCAACTCAGCATTTAATGTTCACTTACTATGAGTTTTCAGTTAACTGATACATAAGAATAATGGCGATCAAGTGTTGCGTGGTTTTTTTAAAACAACCACGCCTGGCTAAATAGTTCATTAGTTACTAGCCGGTCTGAAACCCGGATAAAAGGTGAAGGTTGGGAATGTGGATAGAAACTCTACACCCGAAAATCAATACAATCGCTTAAGAAACTCTAAAGCACAAAAAAATATAAATAATAAAAACAAACGTATTACTCACTGGAATCAGAGAGACAAAATGACGCCAGTCGTAGAAAGCCTTCAGGAAGCTAGTCGGCCGATGTGTCCTCACTTCTCTCAATGAAAGCAAAAGTAAAAACGGGGACATGGAATGTCCGCAAAATGTTTCAAGCTGACTGGCAACGCTGCCAGATTCCAAAAGAGATGAGAAGGTATGGCACAGAAGTGCCTGAAATCTGTGAGGAATCTGCAGGTGGAATGGAAGTGGACTCTCCAAACTGTCAACTGGAGAGTCAATAATCTACTCCGATATTCCCACCCACACGACAACCACGACCACACTGAGTTTTCGAGTGGCTATCATGATGTCCCCTTGAAGAGCATCAAAGGCTCTCTCCCATACAGTGGCAACCAATCTCCTCCTGCACGATAAACCTCATGACAGCAAGATTCAACTCAAAGGGTAGGAAAGTCACAATCATACAATGATACACTACGCTACACACCTACAAATAATGCACATGAAGAGAAGGAGCAGGAATCCTACAGACAACTGCAATCAGTAATAGATAAGACCACACCACAGATGGCGACATCACAATTCATTCTAATGGGTGGGGTGACATGAAGGTCAAACTGGGAGTGGGCAACACAGGAAGAGAAGTGATCATGGGTCGAGAAGCACTCGTTTGTGAAATGAACGAGAATGGAGAATTGTTTACAGACTTGTGAGCATTCAACGATTTGGTGATTGGAGGCGAGGCAGTGTGTACAAACACAATGATATTCACAAGGCAGAGACATGGATTTGATTTCACCAGACACCAGGATACACTACACTCGAAATCAGACCGACTTCATTTCAGTGTGAAGAATGTGGAGAGGCAGCGAGCCTACTGGACACAGGACCAGATGAAGAAGAGGAGCAGATGTAGGTGGTTCACACCACTCACTATCTAGTGAAAGTTACCTACCTTCAAAATCAAGTTGAAAGACTTCACAGAAGTTGGTGATGATCGACCATAGTTCAAGTTCAACACCCAGAATCGATACTGAACTGAACTGAACTGAAGTGAAGGACGAAACTACATATGACATCTTCACGTCAGTCAGCCATCAGGGAGAAATGGGAGACGTTGAGCAACATCCCCATCCCTGGGGGGGACCTGCATGGAAAAACACTGGAACTCTTTGAAAGTTGTGTGGAGAGAAACGTGCACAACTGAGTTAGATAGGAAGAGGAAACAAGACTAGGAATGGATCTCGACGGATACATGGAAGGTGATAGAGGAGGGAGAGAAAGATGGTGGAGCAGAATATGAACCGGTGAAGTGCAGTGGAGTGCAGTGGAGTGAAGTGCAGGGATGAACAATGGAGAGAGGAACTGAACACAATATATAAAACACTACACTGGACAAAGAAGTGAAGAAGAGTAAACGGAAACACAAATGACACTTCTACGACACACTGGCAAGTGAAGCAGAACAGGCTGCTGGTAGGAGAGACAGAGACAGAGACCTGACAACATCATAACCAAATAACCAGGTTATTATCTGGGAGAGAAGAGGTCAACGCAGATGAAACCAATGAAAGATAGTGAAGGAAACCTAGTTGCCACCAGAGAGGAGAAACGGAGTGACAGATGGATGACCACTCCAACGAACTCTTGAATCGACCACGCCACCACCACCACCACCACCACCACCACCACCACCACCACCGCCATCACCACCATCACCACCACCGCCACCACGTGCAACTCGTCCAGAAATACTTCCAGCAGCCCAACTACAGAACTACCAGTGAACACAAGCCTTCCGACAAAAGCAGAAGTGAAGTCTGGAATGCCAGAAAGTTGCTGAAATGCAACAGGACCAGATGGTATTTCGCCAGAAACACTAAAAACAGACGCAGAGAAAACAGCAGAGGACATGCTCACACCACTAGTTAAGAAGGTTTGGACGGATGGAAGGAAGAAAGGAAAGGTACCAGCCGATTGATTAGAAGAAGGGCTACCTTGTCAAACTCCCAAACTAGAGAGACCTGAGTCTTTGGAAGAAACGGTGCGGAATCATGCTCCTGTCCCCATCAACCCCAAGCAAAGTATTCAGCCACATCATCCTGGAGAGATTAAACACTGCTCTGCACTCAAAGTTACGACCGGAAGATGCAGGCTGGCTGGCTAGCTGGCTTCAGGTAGAACAAATCATGTGTGGATCAAACTGCGACGCTACGCTACGCATCATCATAGAACAGAGTACAGAATGGCAGCCAACTCAACTCAACTCAACCTCAACTTCGTCGATTTTGAAAAGGCCTTCAATAGCGTCGACCGAGAAATAATCTTGCAGGTAGCTGCTTCAATACTACGGTTTTAGTGTGACAAGCCTTTATCAACCTCATTCAACAGCAGGTATATGCTATGCTATATGATGGGGCTACATGCCAAGTCATTCACAATGGAAAGCTCAGTGACGCCTTCGAAGTGAAGACAGGGGACAGGAGTAAGACAAGTCTGCCGCCTACTACCACCGATCATCTTCCTGATTCTCGTCGACTCGAATGCACTCGACTGGATCATGCAACAGACAACTGTGAGGAGCTGTGAGAAGAGGGGCATAAGCTGTCTGGACTGGTGAAAAGACCCCAGAAGAAGATTTGGATTTCGCCGCCTGTGGCGAGGACGGAACTGACTTCAGGTGAACTTAGATAAGACAGAGGTGATGAAGATGTAACTAAATGGTTGGACAGGTTGCGATTTATTTTTTTCGATAATGTTCAGTGAACCTAATGTCTGTGATCTCTATGTAGAACATTTAAGCATTGGGATTCGGAAAATCATATTTAGAAAGTTTCTTTCACTAAGCTTGAACTTGGAACACCACTACGATAAACTCTGATAACAGCTACGAACTCTCGGTTCATTCACTCAAGCTGAGTAAAGAGAACTAAAGTGAACGTGGATAAGTACTGAAATCAAAATACTGTGTTTTAGTCTGACACCTCAATTCTCTTGCTAAAGTTTTTACCCTTTACATGCCGTCTGTTACTGCTTCACGACAAAGAAGCACTGAAGATGACAGCTGGACTCATATGAAGAAATGTACCGAAGAAGACTGAAGCTTAAAGAACGATAAAATTGCTAGTAGTCGTATGTTCCGCAGGATCAACGATAAGTCGCTTCTTATTATTTGTGGACACCTTACACAGCTGCGTATAACTTAATCTTGACAACACCACAATATGCGTAATCAGAAAGTTTACAAGGAAGTATGAGAAAAAATTGCCAGACGAAAATCGTTTACAAGTATGAAAAATACTCATTGATAACAGATTACTAAGCAGCTGGATTTCTTAACTCATTGGACGATCCAATCAATCTAAGACATAGGAAACGGTATTTTGTAACTTGGCCTAACTGTAGCTTACTGGTCTAAGCACTTGATGTCCAACGTGTGGGTAAGGTGTCCGAGCCAAGCTCCATCTATGAAGATTTCAGCAGCAAGTTGGTATCATTTTCCCTCACACAACAGGTGTGGCTCATTGCTTACTGTACGAGCGTACACGAGATTACCCATTGGATTTCCGTTTGTTTTTTAGACTGTGACTCAGTTTGAACTTCACGCTTATGCAAAATGCAGTTTGTCAGCTGAAGTTAGTCCATGCATACATCATAATAAGTAGAAGTAAGGTTTTTTTTCTAAAAAGAAGAAGAATGGAATCATTTTTCTAACCCTATTGCTTGTATCACATGCCACTCTCCATCGTTCACTTTATGTCTTGCTTGAATAGGCATGAGACGATTAAATTCTGAATTGCTAACTCCGCCATTATCACCTTCATTGCTGACAATATTCTTCTTCTTCTCCCAAGATTTATCTTGACTCCTACTGGATGAAATTAAATTGAGCAAAAGTTCAATACGACCATTACGTAAAACAAGTGAAACAAATTCGGAATTAGTTGTGATCTGTGTCACAGGTTGGTTTAAAATCAGTGATGATGACGAATCGGGGTGATGTTGATGATGATCACTTTGACCAGCTGTTTGCTGTTCAACCATCAACAAGATTAATCCATCCATCTTATCTGTACGTAAACGAAGTCGTATATTGAAATCTGACCTTGAAAAAGAGAGAAGAACAAAAAGGACTATTTAAAAAGGTTGCTTTATCAATAGTTAATAAGATTTATTGCTACGTGTAATTTCTTGTTCTTACATCGGTTGGAATTGCTAGGTGGATATTAAAAGTATCAATAAACAACGACTAATACTCGTCTCACAAGAAGTGATTAGAGTAATTCAGTATCCTAGTGGATAACACTTGGGCTTGAAACGATGGTTGTTGGCTTCCAGTCTCAGTGAAAACACCAACACTTATCCAGCTATCGAGTCCTTAATCGGAGAAAATGAGTTTCCTGGATTCTACTACTAGCCCCCCTCCCCTAAGAAGAAAACTATCGCACAATAAATTATTATGATTCATTGAAAAAACGAAACAGAAAATAAAGACAATGTTCAACCAAGTTTCTAGTTTTTATCAGCTATCGAAAACCAATCAGTGAAGCAGATCATTTTGCTAGGGTGGTCACACCAAGACTCGAAACCTATGGATGATGCGATCGATCGATGGTTTGAGTAGTCAGTTTGACAGAACTCGACCTCTGACATAACTAGAAATAAATAGGTAGAGTGTATTTAACACTGAAGACGTATGATACCACAAACTCTATATATCTAAGTGTCCTGAAAACAATAAACGTTACAGTCCAATGCTTACAGATTTTATGAAGAGTAAATTACTCTTGCATTATTTATCTGGATACTACTAGATAGTAGTATATGTCATAAATTATTCTTAGAATTGTTAATCGTAAAAAAATAAATTTCTTTATTTAATTCTGTCTGTGAACAAAACAAAGCTTAATTTATCCAATTTTCTACAAACTGAAGTTAAAATGCAATGGGGGAGTTTAGGAAGCGGTTATAATTAATTGTCTCCATAGAAATACTAATACTATGACTGACTAGTACCATCTCTTAGAGAGTGTGTGCATATTCACTTTTGATATTAAGGATGGATAGTGGCTAGCAGCAGAATCCATCATACACGTTTCGTTCTATTTCGGACTCATGAGTTGGACGTACCTGCCACCTGTTGAGTGATGTTGTTCCAACTAATACACGAATCAAGGACCAACTGTTTCAAACGTCATAACGTTAGTAACTAGACCACTGAGCCACGGCAACCACTTCTAATATGATGGTCAAAGCATGATTATTTGATGTTATGGCTTGATATCCATCATTAATATCAAAACTGAAAATACCGGCTCTATGATAGATCCGCATAGGAGCCCACATGTCATTCGTAGTCGATAAGTTCAATCCAACCAACGATGGAAGCTTACAAGCTAAAACATCAGGAAAACCAGTGTATGTGGATGTTCTGATAAGCTGAATAATATTCTTCGTACCTCAGGAGAAGTATTTGATGGTTCTGTTTACCCTGAACTCGTTGATTTAATCGTGAAGCTTCTTTCATTGTCACCTTCAACAACATGAATAAAAACTTCAGAAAGAAATGAGCTATGAGGATTTCTAGACAAATGACTTGTTGGCTTGTGTGATTGGTTGTTTGAGAATCTTGATAGCTTACAAACCGATGAAATCTTTTCACTCCTTGTTATCTAGGCCATAAAACACAATCGTAATGGAGGACAACCCCAACGTGATCTACAAAATCACCTGCTACAACCGTGAAAACCGCTGTCAGATAGAGTGGGTATCCTCTCTTATTCGTCTACGCGATGAATATCGACTGGACGTTAAGGGTAACAATATACCCTCGCTTATACCATCGCATGTAGATAAGTGTGGAAATCATGGTTAGAGAAAATACGGAAAATGACGGGAAGATTTTAGAAGCTTGACACTAACATACTGAAATTGACCCACTCTATCAACCAATAAGAAATCAAAACGAAGTCCGAACTCACGTCACTAATACAGGCAATCGAAATAAATGCACCAACAATCACAAGATTATAGCAGAAACAACCAATCACACCCAAGGTCACCAGACTAGCTACTCAACCAGTTGCGGAGAATCTCTCACAGCTGACTTCTATCCGAACTTTGTGCTACTGATGATGCTATATAGACCGACACTGGGAGTTTCATGACTCATCAATGGAACCCTCAAATTATATAAACTCGCATAATGATGATGAGGTAATAACCGATGTTCGTGAACAATTTAAATGTGCCGCTATATTCAGTAAAGTCATCCGTATCCCATTCAGTTCAACCAGTGTTTATAGAATAAAGTCGATTCATGGTGTGTTTCAGTTTTTATTTTTCACTTGAACACACAAACCAATAAACACCAGTTATTTGATCTAGATGAATCTTCAGGTGAATTTGCTGTGTAGTCAGTGAACGATGCAGTGTTATGCTAGACATCGTCATCAGTGCAACATCACAAAGATTCATCATATCTGATTCCATTTGACTTACACTTGACCGCTCACTAGTCATTGAAAACACCCCTAGTTGACCAGTTGAATGATTATACAGCAGTTGACGTGGATGGTGAAGCCTGATAATAACTCGCAAGTTGTGATAGGGAGATAAATAAACAGTGTTTGAAGAGAAATTAAGACTCGATTGGCGGGTAGGTCCACTCAACCAGTCTGCATTATACTGGGTGAATGATTCAGTAGTCGCTACCTCCCCCTACAGTTTTCATGCCTATGCAATAACAACTAATTTCTCTTTATCCTAATTAAAATTCTGAATGCGAACGGAATAATTCAATGAAAACAACGAGACTTACGTGTATCCCATCAATCCACTATATTTATAAACTGTTGAACCACTGAAATTGATTAAAATTTGCTTAAATTCATTATTTGATGATAGTATGTCCTCAATCGGTTCATTGATTGTTTCGCCTATAGATCCACGATTAGGACCGTCATATTGCAACTGACCATCATTTCTGGATGATAACACAGGATTCATTTTGGAAATTTCCATCTAGTCAAAAAAAGATGAAATAAAGTATACATTGACATAGCTGATAATTATCAAGAACTAATTCAATGTATCTCACGAATAAACAATAAAGGATGATTATGATTATGTCTTCTAGTTTACCGTGTTCGTTAGATTGCTTCCATCTTGCTTACATGCTATTCGCTAAGTTATAGTATTAGAAATATACTACTGAATAATACAAGTAGATTGAAAACACTCATGCCGATCAGTAGATTTTGCTAGCCAGATCAGAGTGGTCTAAATGCTAGTTTGCAGGGCAGCTCATCAATGGTGTGCCCAAATAAATTCAACCCACGCAGCCGAATTAGTATTAGACTTTACAGCTCATTTTATTGGTGTTAGATGCCTTTGTTAACGCGAATCGGTTAGTGAATGAGTGTCCAACACACAATGAAACAATAAGTCATGTACACTTTCAGAAATAAATGGTAAAAATCATCAGGGTTATGTTTATCGTAAGGAAATCTGGAATGCGCAATATCCCAACTTTAACAGCTTTTGACCTGATAAACTAGAAAAATAGGATTGGTTAGGACCATCACACCATAGAGAACTGTGCTAAGCACACAAAATGGAGGAGGAGGAATGGTTATCCTGAAAAGTAAAATTTTAGGTGTGGAGGCGAAAATTTCAGTGAATGCAGATCGGTTAAGCTGGAGACGAAACCTAGATTTGTCGAAATAGAATTCATAGGTGATCAGATACCAATAATATTCAGTCAGTGGTGGGAAACTGCATTCAGTAACTTATTCCTTGTGATGAAACTAGTATCACTGTATGACGTAACGTGTTCAATAACTGCGTTTACCAACTGACTTGCATCCAGGTTGGTATTCATCATGAACTGATATCAGTTGGAGAATCATCGGAAGCCTGTGACTCTTTAGCAGTGCGCACCCACGACCCCTCCAGGGGCTGAACTCAGGACATTCAAGTTCCGCGGCCCACACGTTACCATTGAGCCATTGGGTTGGTGTCCTATAGTCCATATTTCCTACTTCCATCAGTTCACAATATAGCTCAACCTCCACCCAGTTCCGTCACTGAGTAACTGATCTCACATTTGACTTAGTTAACTCCATTGGCCACGACTTCTTATTGGAACTTCTGGAATCACTTCTCGAAGCTAGTCACCAATGAGCACTAGAATAATTCAATTCGGGGGTTTATGGGGATTTATTGACTTCAGGTTTACAATGTGATCACTAAGCAAAATGACGCGACACTGAAGCACACGGTAGTTTGGTGTTAGGTGTCCATCAGCAGGAAGCTCTGCTCAATCTATGTTTCGCACCTGTTGCCACTCATCAAGAAGATGAATATGAAACCATATAGAAACTGGTATTTCCTCGGGAACTCCAGCCTTTATCATCAGATCTCGCACAGTCAACAACGACAGGATCTAGATCATGTCAGGATTCCAGGTAACTGACTTTGAACACTAATCGTCAGAATTATTTTTGCTATCTATGACTTTCGGTTAAATATTTTCAGATATCTAAAACAACACGAAATACTTTAAGCATTCATTAGGTTTTCATTAATACATGCTGTACCATAAAATAACAACAGAAAGTTTTGCTTACTTTACGCTGTAGACAAGCTTGTTTTTCAACTTCATCGATCTGTTCATCCAGCCTTCCCTTCATCATATGCATTAACTGCAATGGTGTTGTACACGCACATGTAGCACGTTGAATATTTGGACGACAGATATTATCTGGTTGTTCCATCTGACACGGTGAATATTCCGGACCACACGGTGCACCTTGCCATTGAGACACATTGACCCATTTTTCGATTAAATTTGATGATCTAATCATCTCTTCAGGTGTATTCGTCATATCTGCAAGAGAAGGCCCTGCAAGAACTACTTCAGCGTCATTTATATTGATCTGTGGAGTTATAAGGGTAGAAAAAGGCATGACGAAAGTGATTCTACCTAAGCAAAATGATTACTTTTACAGTTAAAGTACTGTAATAACATTCTTATTATCCACTTAAAGGTATATATTTGATATTCCAGTAAGTTATAAAATCCTGACTTAATTCATCACAACTTTAACTGTGGATTAACAACCAGACAACATTTAAGAAATGAGTTCTGGTATCAAATGGAGGACCGTTAGCTCTCATAGTCAGCAGGTTGTCATTGAGCTACTCAGCTGAAGTTCGGGATAGTTCATCAATAGATATTTTCATTAATTCTGACGTGTTCGATCCTAAGGGTCTTAACTTTCCGTTAAAACTTCTGGGAACCCGTCCTGAAGTCAATCATAATTGAGTTAGAAACTAAGATTCATTTGAATGGTTTTTGGGAGGACCAACTGGAATGAGGGTGAAGTTCATCGTGGAAGGTAATCAGCTACAGAACTATAGAAAAGGATGAAACGTCGGTCAGTTTCTCCTTGTTTTTTCTAGTATTACGCTCACTGGCTAACACTGAATCCTTATAGTTACAAATATTTGCTTACTTATATTTCCATTGACTGATTTTTCTCAGCTGTTCAGCTGTCGATGTTTCAAATTTTATCACAATGAACACTGAGAGCCAATGCTAATTTTTACTACTGAGTCCATAGTAGTATAAATCTGTCTCAGTATTGTTAGAGCAGTGGCTTGCTGGTGTAGGCAGCTAGAAAACAACACAAACCATCACTGAGGAGATGGGGATCATTGCCTCATCCAAGAATATGCACATGGTAGCCGCTCTCATTTTAAGTTTAGCATTGAAACACAAACCTGACATTGATCAATATTTTGTAAACCTCCAGTAATAATTAGTACTTTCAGATTCAAAGGTCTGAAGAAGAGATTTGTTGAAAACAACTAGTTTCCTTTAAAAATTTTGACAAACCAATAAGAGGGCGTAAACTATCTGAATCATGTAATATGTTTGCGAAACACACTTCGAACAATCTGATCACACACGTACTTGTCATAGTCATTTATATGAAAATTACAAAGAGGGAGATAAGGCGTGAGAATATAAAAGTAGGTCAAGTAGGGAGGCTAATTTAAAGACCGAAATAACAATGAAATCAACAGAGTGAAATTGGTGGTACATGGAACCTGACTTCAGAGTTGAATCCACCAAGAGAGGTGTAATGTGATTTATTTTTGAATACACAGAGTTGGTATGAACTTCCTAATAACTAGGGCCTCGACCCGTCCGCAACACTTTTTGTAATTAGGTCTTGGGGATGTAGAAATGTTATTCCAGTGACCTGTCTCAAAGATATATTTCACAGTCGAAGTACTCAGACGTCTGCTACCAACGTTTATGGGTTCAAGTGATTCGATTCGCTTTTGAAACCACTTTGGAGTATGCCTCAAGGCCCCTACTTGCATAAATTTATGACTTAAAAAGTGTTATGGACGGGTCCTCAAATATGTCGAGGCCCTAGTTATTAGGAAGTTCATACCAACTCTGTGTATTCAAAAATAAATCACATTACACCTCTCTTGGTGGATTCAACTCTGAAGTCAGGTTCCATGTACCACCAATTTCACTCTGTTGATTTCATTGTTATTTCGGTCTTTAATTTAGCCTCCCTACTTGACCTACTTTATATTCTCACGCCTTATCTCCCTCTTTGTAATTTTTCATATAAATGACTATGACAAGTACGTGTGTGATCAGATTGTTCGAAGTGTGTTTCGCAAACATATTACATGATTCAGATAGTTTACGCCCTCTTATCTCTTTTATTGAAGATTTTTATTGTAAATTAGTAACTCTACTAGAAGAGTTAAATCACTTGGAAGTCTGAAAATAAATCGTGGTACGCAGTTATGAGTTTAAAAAAGTGAATGTAAACGATTCTTGATACTGATTCCACTTCATTAATAGTTCATCAGTGTCTTGAAATTACACCTTGACCAGTGAATTTTCGGCCAGCGGATGGACATTGTTGTACTTGTCACAAGACCTTAAGAATCTAGATACCGCCCCAGAAGTGAGTAAGATTTACTCAAAATCATACAGGTGTCGCCTAAATTTAAGTGATTTTTTACTTAATATCATTTAATGCTACAATTTTCTCGACAAAAATATCTATCTTATTAGTTAGAAATACAAATACAACACAATACTATACTATTCAGTAATTGAATGATAACTCGTGTAGATTTCAACGCTCAGTAGTTGATCTAACCCTACTGACCAAGTTGGAAACATTACTGCTAAGCTGACTGACTCAATACTGAGATGTACTGCGTTATGGTTGAGATATTCTCACCGATTGACGGCTATGCCAAGTTATAGCTTGTCAATGTTTTCATTTTTTTCTTTATGCCTTGAGAATAACCTGAATCCCAGTTCGTTGGGAATTCTCTAACTTCGTTCCAGTTTCATCTGTCGATTATTTCCACATTCTATCAGTCAAGCTCACATTCACATCCATCTACATGTCCTGACTGATATATGGGAAGATTTACAACATCAGTTAAACAGCAAATAGCGTGTGCGCCATTCCATCATGAATTCTGCTGGGATATACGGATCTGTTGAAGACGGTCGTTCATGAGTTCACTTCTTAGCAGATGAGTGTTCATAACTCATTGATTCGCACTTTTTGACCCTACTAGGCTGTAACGGGTTCCTCACTCCCGCACAAACACATTTAAAGTCCGTTCTCGTCCCAGACTAGGTTGTTTATTTGGTATGACACATAGTGATGTAGTATTATTTACTGAGTGAAGGAAGTCTGAAAGAAAAGAAGCATGAAAGTCAAATGATTCTTTGGTATGAATATGAACAATAAATTCTGCTCGAATCGTCATCTGGTAAATAATACTGCATCACTCTGTGCCCCATCAAATAAACAGTCTAGCATGGAATTATAATTTACCACAGTCCTCAAGTTTTTCTCTTCTAGTCCGTTCTCATGCTTAGCTTAGAAGATCATCCAGTTAAGAAACTTATGGAAAGTACACAGTGAGCGTTCCAAAGCATGTATATCTTCAACGTAAAACTCGTACCACAAATTGTTCCATCTTCTACCAGTTAATTGTCACGAATATCTTATTTTGTACAAAATTCAGTAATATCGACACCCACCCCTGATTACCTACAGCTCTTAATTAAGCCCAGGTAAGCAAATGAGAAGTAAGACCAACAGTTACTTTTTCTAGAGAAAACTAGTCATTTCAGTGAAACGTTGAACCAATAGGATTAGATATAAAGTAAATGTCTATTTAGCTTAGAAAAAATAAAGTTTATAATAGAGTATTAATTAAATTCAACACTAACTTACACAAATTCCCAGTGCTGCTGAATGTAAAAAATAATTCAAAACGATGGTAATCATTAACAATCCTGAATCAAAGCAATCTAAACTTACTCTTTGAATAGCTCCATCTAAACCTCGTTTTACAGGAAGATAAACTGAAGTTGGTTGGCCCCGAAAATCGTAACCACCGAGATAAATGGGACTTGAAGATAAATCGAAATTAGTTAACTAGTGAAAAGAAAGAAAGAAATGGATGAGAATACATTGTCATGTACAAAAATTGATTGATTCAAAGTATTTACAAGGCATCCTATGAATAAAAGTATAAACTTTCTTCACCTCGAGATTTCCTAAAACAGAAGTTGGAAATATGGAGCACTGGATTCTGACCCAGTGGCTCAATGGCAACGCGCTGGCCGCGGAACCTGAAGGTCGTGGGTTCGATCCCTGGCGGGGTCGTGGGCGCGCACTGTTGAGGAGTCACATACTAGGACGAAACAGCTGTCCAGTGCTCCCAGGCTTCCTTTGTTCCTCCAAATGATGTCAGTCTACGATGAATAACAACTTGAAATATTTCCAAATCTCCACAACTCCCTCAAAAAAATTCACACATATGAATGATAAAGTTCACAAGCTAAACAACCAATACAAAGAACAAGTCACAACAAGTCAAACTTTAAAATTGATCAGTAAGCACAAAGCAAAATACAACGTGATAGTAGTACAGGAATGTGATTACAGCTCAAGGTGGTAGGAATTCTGACGGGAGGAGAGAAAAACAAAGATGGTATGCAAAGTATGTGAGTTAATGGCAGACGAATGGAAAAGGATATCCTAACAAACATGAAAATAAAGTGGGTTGTAGTAAATCAGAAATGATGGAAATATGAATAATGTTTGAGAATAGTATGTAAGACAGTAAGATAAAAGAATAAAATAGCTAATAAAGTTGTCGGAAAAGAACAACTCATCAAGGCAATATAAGGTGAACCACAAACTCCTTTCAGTCGACGGATTGCTGCTGCTTCTGTATAACTTAGGAATATACTATTTCTTCGTTTATTGATTACCTTAAAAGCTATATGTTTGGGTCAACGGCATGACCTGTATCGAGTATGTGCTTGCCAATGGCACTGGCTGGTAGCTTTCTACCTCTCAATAACAGGCTTTTTGGTACATGCTCAAAGATTCATTTAGTAAGGACTCTCTCCGTTCTTCCGATATACATGCTACTGCAAG